>JAVKLA010000036.1:14740420-14784495 GCA_034782735.1 Sagittarius serpentarius | reverse complement strand
ACAAGTAAGAGCAAATGTTTATCACACAAGGGAATTCCTAGCAAGAGGAAGACGATTCACAAATTAACTCATGTCGACATTGTCAAGCTGAGAATGAAACCTGCACACACATTGTTGGATACTGCCCTGCAGTGCAATATTCCAGAATGAAAAGACGTAACAAATTATGTGAAATACTAATATGGGAAGCTAAAAAGAAAGATTGGATAATATTCCAAGAGCCTTTGCTGAAAGATAAGCAAAATGAACTATATACACCTGATCTGCTATTTGTCAAGGGAGATCAGACGTTAGTTGTGGACATTACAATCAGACATGAAAGTAAATCAACAACACTGTCAGACGCAGCGGCAGAGAAAGTGAGGAAATACCAGTATCATAAAGACCAAATTTGGGAATTGAGGTATGCTAACATTATGAAATTTAAGGGATTTCCTTTGGGAACACGTGGAAAATGTTATAAAGGCAATTACAAAGTATTAAAAACATTAGGACTCTCTAACTCCCAACAAGAAAAGGTTGCTTGTTGTTTATCAAATAAGGCATTATTTACGTCAGTTGATATTATGCATATATTTACAAGTCAATCACGAACTATTTTAAAACCTCTGTGACTGTAAAATTAGTTTGATTGTAGTAGTTATTGCAGTAGCAATTTTAGTTGTGTTAACTATCTCTTTAATAAAGCCTATGTCTATCTCTTTCTATCTTATATCATCGAGGGTACAACTAAATGATCTCATGACGATTAAGCTTAGGGTCATGCCCCTGGGGTAACTAGAAGGATCATTTTTTTGATAAATGGTAATATGTAGGAACAGATGGGACTTTGATTTTATGACACGTCATTTATCATTAACGGGACGATAAATTTTGAATTGGACTTGTCATTTACTTTTCTAAAATGGACAATAATTATCAGCTTTGACACAGGTGGATGGGCCACCTTTTACTCATCTTCAAAGAGAAACTTGTGTGTGTATATATATATGTTTGTTAATTAACTTGCACCACATCATCTGCTGTATTTCCTACTACTAGCATCAATGTGTGTTTTGGGTTTGTGTTTTTGTGCCCCCCCTGCCCCAAGTGCCAACAGAGGATAATCTGCTGTCCTTGCTGTTCTTGCCTACGGCAGAGTAATTTCAATATGCCATTCTTCCTTTGGCAGAACAGGAACAGATGACACTCATAAAACAGATCTCTCTATTAGTCCTGAGCCCTTCTCCCACATCCCTGGCACCAATAAGATTTATTATTCTTCTGAATATCTCCTGGCAGGCTACTCGGGCTGTTGGAAAAATTATAATAAAGGATTTCAGTCTGAGCACAGACAGCATACTTCACCACTCAAAAAGAGCGGTGAACTATATTCTTCTGCCTGTTAGGCAGAAACACAAAGGAGGTGTATCGTAAAATTATGGATAAGCAAGATGTTGGGTGGACCTGAAGGGCTGACCAACAGTCCTGGCTGAAATGGCTGGCAAACCAGTTATCTAAACTAGCGTAGTATCTTTACACTCCCTAGTTATTACTGAAGGTCTCATCACACCATCTCTATGGTGTCAGAAACTGCCCATAAAGCCCAAGGGAGACTGTGTGTAGCACAAGTAGATGGTATGATATGGTATTTAGCGCTCATCTCCAGTGTCTCTGCTTGGCACTTCAGCCAAGAGACCTTCTCTTTCACCTCTGCCATTACCATGCTGCTCTGTTACTAACGTTGGGTTATTACTTGTTGACAAGACATTATTTCTTGTATATTAAGAAGATAATAACCAATCCAGGAAGCATCTGGGCTTTCTATAGAGGACAAGCAATTAAAAATATTCTTGGAGACTTTAAACTTCCAAATACAGAATCTGGAGCACCTGCAGCAAAATCTAAAGCTTTCATTGCCAGTTACTTCTCTGGATGCTGATATGACAATTTTACCAGTAACTGCAGTGCTCCAGAGTTGGTATATAAATGGAGTGTGTGAGTAAAGCAATTTTGTAGTCTCCTGAGCCAAAAATTTTGTAAAAATGTAGGATCTCTAGGGGTTATTTCAGCTAGAAGGTGAGATTGGTGCTAGATCCACTGAATCCTTTGATCCATTTCAGATTACTGAGAGAAAAAAAATAAATGCCAGCCCTGCATTGAAGGAATCAGCTAGAAATAATTTTGCTGCTTATGCCACCGTGACCCCAAATTTTTTCTTTTGTTCCAGGATCACTGAAGCTGGGTTGGATTGTGCTTTCTTTTCTCTTTCTGACCTCTCTCTCTCTCAGATGTGTAACAAACTCCTCAAACGATATTCAGAAAACTAGTTTTTGTTTAAGTGGGGGCATAGCTGTGGTTGAGGGCTGGAACCTGCTACATTATTTTTCCTCCTGAGTCTGTAAGTGAGCTCAGTGATTCCCCCACAACTATCCCAAATGAAGGGCAGCTATCATGGTCATCAGTCTCGGCAAGGTTCCCCACAATGCACCATAACATTACTAGGTTGTAGTCCTGGGTTATTTTCAGTACCGCTGACACAATGCTGGGTTAATACATTAATTTTATGGGAGCCCAGAGGGAAATAAGATAGGGGATGAGAAAAGCGTCTGCAAATAAGACAAGATGTTGATTCCTACTAGTAAACCTTTTTTCGGTAATAGTATCGGAGACTGTAATATCCTCCCTGCTGAAATAAAACAGTTTTCCTGTTTTCAGCTGGTGTGGCTTGAAGAGCTGACGTATCTGTGAGAACTGCTCTGATCAGCACCAGCTTGTAGGCCAGAGAGTGTCTGGTGTGCTCAGAGGTATTTGTTCCAGACTGCTGCAAAATGTAGAGTGCTCTTTTTTGACAGTGTGAATGGAGCTAGGAGATACAGCACTGTGTGAAATCTAGTGGTGATAAAACAAGGTTTCAAGAGCCGTGCAAATATTGTCACCTTTGTCAAGCAGCCTTCAAGGCAAGCAAGCACCAGTGGACAAACAGCCAGATGTTTGCTGCACACTGCAGGCTCCCTGGCAAATATGATTAATGGTTTCAGTTTTAGAAATTTCCTTCAATCATGTGTCATTTCAAGGGAAATCACAGAGGGAACAAGAGTGGTCCTTTCCTTTTCTAACACTCCTAATTAGAGAGCAACTGCAGCTTTTAGTGCTTGGGGGAAGATGTATCCCTTTCTCAGAAGAGGAGTATTGGAAAGTTTTGCCTACTCATGCACCTTCTGTTTGCTCAGAAAATGAGATGTTCCTGTTCTCCAGTGGTGTTGGGCATTTCTCCGTAGATCTTCAGGCTTTCCAGGTTAGTCACGTCCCTCTAGGCACTTGTGTTGACTTCTCCCGTAGCCAGAACTTGCGCAAGGGGGTTCTTCTCTGATCCGCATTTGTATCTCCCCCAACCTCTGTTTGCAGTCTGAACCCTAAATTGCATGCTTCTCAGAGCAGCTGTCTGTTCATGAATGGAATAATACATGGTGCACACATCCTGTCGTATGTCTTCTGACATCCCAAATGTGCCTGCGAGTTATTCAGCTAAGTGGCCCCAACAGCTTTCAGAGGCTGCAGCTGCTGAATGTCCCCAGCCTTTCTCTCAGTGTGGTGTTTTCTCCAACTCTCTTCTCTCCTCCTATCTGCCCATTTCCTTGAAACATCTATGAATTTTTATGTTGAGGCTGTTCCTGGCTAATGTTTATCAGACCCCATTGCTCAAGGTCAAAACATTTGGGGATGGGAAAGGCAAGGAAGAGAGGCTGGTGCCCAGAGGAAAGGTTAGAGAGCAGGTTTATTGCCTGGGCTTCCTCCCCTTAGGAGTTCAGGAGACTACTGCTTCTCCGAAGCATGCACTTACCAGTTAGATCACATAAAAAAGTTCAGATAAGACTTACAGTCTAAAGGAAAGACCTTATTCTTTTTCTTTTCTGTTGGGCAAAAGAAATGGACCCAATACTTTGGGAAAAGGATGCAATTCTAATGAGATGCAAGCTTTTATTCATGTTTCTGTTGTGAGGTGTGTAATACTAATAGGTAGTGTTCAAATCTTCCACAGAACTTTTTCAGAAGAAGTTTCAGTTATTAGTAAGCAGTGCATAATTTCTAGACATCTGTTAAAGTTTTCCCAGTTCAGTTTGTTGAAAGTGGTAAATATCACACTGCCCAAGGTGGAGGAGAGGGTGAGCATTTTTCCTTTGGAAGTCAATTCTTCCTTAAAACGTATTTGCAGTATGTTAAGAACATTAGCTATTTAATCAGATTTCTTCATGTTGTGAATAATTTAAAGAGAATCCAGCTTTGAAAACATATAGAAAAGAATCTTGGATTCTGTCATTCTGCAGTTTAACAGTATTTAAGGTCAGTGCTTGGAAAGTAAATATTTCAATGGCCAGTTCATTCTAAAAATGCTTGTTAGTCAAGGGGCTATTCTTTCTGTGCTAAGAGAAACCCAAATATTACTATATTTTCACTTTCTTTAGCTGACTCTTTATGAAGAGAACCCATTTTGCATGATAATGTATGATTAAATTTATAACTTTTTCCCAGTATATGCTGCTGGCACCAGTATGGAGAAACCTCCAGAAGGAAGCCAGCAGAAATAGCTTATGTGCTGTGATTTGCTAAACTCGCCTTCTGTAGTAAAAAAACATAGATTACAAAGATAATTCAGATATCGAAGAGGACCTTCTGTTAGAATAGACTGGTGCAGGTTTCCCAGTTTCTGCAGTTTCTCTTTGCTAAGGATCCAGCCCTTCACCTCCCCCCAAAATTGACTTGGAAAATGGTATACCTTTTGTGACACATTAAAGATGTGTTATGGAAAAAATGGAAAAGTAATAAAGAATGAAAATAAGTAAAGTTAACAGCTTTTGTTGTGCGTCCCTGAGATATGTCTGCGTTTTCTCCTCTGTCAGCGGCAGCTGCTTTCCTTAGACTGCAGTGCAACCTATTTTCCGTGGTGAATATCGTTGCAGCTTGTTTACAACAGGGTTGAAATCAGTGGCATGATGGTATAGAGAGTGTGCTGAAAAGCTTCGCTGTGTACTTTTAAAATGCATGGTAGATATTACCATTTAGGATGGAAGGAAATGACAGAGTAGAGCAAAGCAACTATGGCACATTAGTCATAGTTACACTCCTTCATTACTGCTTCAAATTGAAAAATGCCAACCGCTGCACAGCTCACTGAAGTAAGTTCAGAGAGAACTGCACACATTCAAAGGTCAGAAAAAGGAAAATTATAAACCATATTGTTTTACTGCCTCCACATAATGATTTATTTTTTCTTTGTCTTACTTTTGAAGTTGAAAAGATAGAGGGATTGTGCAAGGGAATGAAATTTTAGAAATTAAATTTACTTGCAGTGCAACAGCTTTTTTATTTGAGTGGAAAGCTTGTCAAGCAGGGCTGTATTTATAGGCATCCTTTGGGAACTGTGCCTCACAAGGTGAGATTTGAGAAGCTTTGGAGGCTGATTTCTGGATATAAGGCGGGATAATTTAGCAGGATAGTGGGAGTATTTGCCTCTCCTAACTGCCTAATTTAATTTACCATTTTTTAAAATTAGCTATAAAGCACTTTCATTTTATGTTTTATATGATTTCAGTGTTGTGGGATGTCATTATTTTGCACACTTGGAACCTTGCTGATTCTTTCTATTCTAAAAAATAACATTACAAAATTCCACTAACCAAAAGTTGTTCTGACTCCTTGGACTCTGTGAGTGTGTTTTTGGTTTTTGTTTCTCTTTTTTTTGTTTTTCTTTTTTGTTTTTCTTTTTTGTTTTTCTTTTTTGTTTGTTTTTTCTTTTTTTTTGTTTTGTTTTTCTTTTTTTTTTTTTTTTCATTTTTGGGGGGGGTTTGTTTTTTTGTGTTTTGTTTTTTTTGTTGTTTTTATTTTTTTCTCTTTTTTTTTTCTTTTTATTTTGTGCACATTCTGTTGTGTGACTGCATGCATCTGGGACTGCATCTACTTGGAAATCTAAAAGCTATATATGACTGCGCTAAGAATATTCATGAGCTAAACATTCATCTGTTGTTTTATTTTTTTACATTAGGTTCTTCTGGTGCAAATGTTTTTGTTTGTACAAATTTCATGGCTAATGGGTCTCAATGCAGTTTTGTCTGAAATTTGTTATATATCAATGGATTTCTGTTTGCACATACGAAAACAGACAAATATAAAATAGACTTAAAATGTCTTCTCTGTTTCTGGTTGAGGCTATTGTAATAATCATAACTGTGGTGTGGTCTTGACTTCCACTGTTCTGACGGATGCAAAAATGGAAGATCAAAATATGCTCACTCATTGACAATATCCACATGGGATTCTGATACAGAATAAAATAGCAATAATTGTTATTTGAGGGAAAATAACATAGGTAACAAATGGTTTAGGCATTTTGAGAGGTTCCTGTTCAAAACCAGTTGGATATATCTTTATAAGGCACTTGTTATTCCTGTAAGTGTGGTAGATTTTTAGATGAATAGCTTTTATCATATTTTTCCTCAGTGTAGCTAATTAATGAAGCCTCCATTATTTGAAAGCTCTTAGGTGGATTCAACTCAAATGTGCCCTGGATTTTTCACCCAGGGCCTTTTAGACCTGAATGCAATATTAGAACTTTCTTTAGCAATGAAAAGCTGCGAGCTCTGTGCAGATGCAGCTTGTTTATGAAGAACAGGTTTTGTTTAAGTTTAATGTTGTTAGAAAAGCCTCCTCTTCTTTACGAGTCTTACCCCATTTAACATTTTTTGAAGGTGAGGTGCAAAACGGAGAAAAAACATATTCTAGCATGCTACAATTTATTACCAATATGAATTGAGTGGCAGTGTTCTTTTTATAAAATGCAGTTAGTCACTGATAAAATAAGAGATTGGAATGCACTAATACAATGTAGTCTGTTTACTGGGTTTTTAGCAGAAAATAAAGTCAAGCTAGTTGTCTTTACAAAGTAGAAATATATAGTGACAACTTTTCATAGAGTTTCTTTGGCTAATTTTCATTTTAAAATATAGTTCTATGTTAGGAGGAGGTATAGAGGACCATTTAGCATCAAGACCCCAGAAAGACTGAAATGAGATGACAAGGAAGCAAGCATGCATTTTATATCTCCAGTTATCAGCATGAAGCCTATGAATTTTGTAACAACATGCTCTCATTTTTGAGATTACTTTAATTCCTCGTGTAATTTATTCAGCACTGAATTTTAATCAGTACACAGTTTGTTGATTCTTATTGTGTGAATTTGTAAAAATAACAGGTAATTGTGTGCTGCATAGTAAAAGGACGGTATTTTGGTGGATCAATAATGAAGGATTCAGAGATCCTTAGTTAATCCCTAGATATTGATTCTGTGATCTAAATTCATTTTAAGTTGATTTTTCTCAGGCTGTACTGGAGAGCTGTCCTCTGAAATCTTAGCTGTACTCTTCATTTGTTGTATTAATATGTATTCCACATTAAAGATATGTGAAATGAATCAAGCAATTTAAGTGACATTTGATTGCTGAGGTAGTTGTTTGGCTTGGGGTGGTTATTATTTCCTTCTAATCGTAATAATGAATTTGCTGTGAAGCTTCATCTTTTTATGGCTCAAACAAGGTAGAGAGCTTCCAAGAGTTATGTTGCAATTTCTTGTTGCCAGTGTCTGTCAACCATAAATAATTGTGACTGTCTTGATTTTTCTTTACACATCTAGATAGGTTGCCCAGTGGAGCAGAGAATACCAATTTAACACTATTTAGGACAGTATTGTGAAGTATGTCTTGAGCTATGAATTATCACTCAGGAGATGCCAGTGGGAAGCTAAGTTCAAAAACGATGTTCATAAGAATGTGAATTTCTTAAATACAGTTTCTGTGTATCGATCAGTTGAGTACAAAATGAAAAGATTGCATTTCTTTGTGACCTTTTAACAGAAGAGGTTTTCCATACATGAGAGCTTGTTAGATCCTGAGTTCCTTCTAAAGTCTGCCTGAAAGCAGTTAAGTAAGAATGAAACAGTTTAACATAATGAAGTATAGGATCCAAAAGTGTGGAATAATCAAACTGGTTTTTACAAATAGTGGAAAAATAATGGCTCAGGTTAAAACCAAAACTGATTAAGTTTTGGGGAACCTGGACGAAGAAAGGTTGGACACTGACTTCCAGACAACTTGTGCACAGCACTCTACAGAATATAGGTCTCTGACATGTCTTGAAATAAGCCCTATAAGTTATACAAGAGCTTCTCAAAATAGCTTTCATGGTCAACTTTGACTCACAATGCTGCTACAGTCAAGTATGCTGAAGCCAGTAGCCTTAATTTGTAACAGTAAGTTACCAGTTACCATAAGGTAACGGTAAGTACAGTTGAATGAATTACCTGCTGTCTTTAGGTCCTTAGAAGAGGCAATTAAAAAAAAAATTGCTTTATATGTCTTTTAAGATGTTCTGTAATTGGATTTCATTAGTTTGTAATGCGCTGAGGCATAGTAGGTACCTTATGGACCAGATAAGATGACTCGCTTCTTCATCCTTACTATCTGTAGTGAGTATACATCTTGATTATAATGTTGGAACAAGAATGGCAGCAAACATAATTATGGGTGTAACAGTAAGGCTGGAGGTGACAGCTGCAACCATAATATGTATGCAGATTGGTCCCTATCCAACACTGGCGTTAAGTGGATATGGTTTACCTAACCATTTGAGTGGCTGTTAATAAAAATACATAGGCTTTCTTGCCCATGCATGTTTAAAATCGTCAGACTTTTCTTTGGGCAGTATCTGACATAGGGGTTTTGAGCAGCGCCTCAAGACTATTTGACTGGTAAAGGGATACAAAGTTCCTACTTCCAGAAACTTACCAATTTGAAGCTATTTAAAATTTGGCCTCTGTAGTATACAGACAAAAGTTTTATTTTGCTTATTTAGTCAACTGAAGAACTATTTTAGATATTCTCTTCCCTGCCCCTAAAATCAGTAGATACAATTGCCTAGAGTTACTGTCTGTTGTTTATCTGCCACTTGGAGTCTGGAGCTGTGCTATGCTTTAGTTGAAAAAGCTCTATAGAACCTGACCTGAAACTTGGGCAATTCATTGAAATCCTTTCCTGTGACTCTGGAGAACTCTCAGAAAATACTAAGCATGGTGGAAAATACCCAAATTAAAAAAAAAAAAAAACAACCACCAACCAAAACCACCAACCCAAAACAAAACCCATAGTCAAGCAGTAACTAGAAAGCTCGGCCTGGGATATCAGAATCCAGCAGCAGTAATTAAGAGAACTGTACTTATGTATGTGTGCAGGGATTCCACTGTTCGGAATGAAAGTGTGGTAAGAGAAATCAAATGGTCTGGGGCAGTCAGGAAACCACAGCAGTCTGAGACACACCTTCTCATTGACCATTGCCCACGAGACATCTGCCAAGCATTGCTCGGTTTAGCTTGGTTAGAGAAAACCTTGGAATGATATTTGGCTATGTATTTCCATATATGAGTAAATATAATGAAACGGTAAAAAAAAAATTATTTGCTTTTTGGCCCACTTCCCTGGGTCTTTGAAGTCAGCCTTGACAGCCAGTACTCCTAGTAGGGAAGTATAGTATAGATTATAGATATGGTACTCTATATGGTATAGAGTATAGATTATAAATTATAGCTATAGATTATTATTGCTGAAAGCCACAAAAAGCGAAGTGAAATTAAATTTCATTGAGATTGGTTTTAGAAATTCAGCATCTTAGGCTATAAATTCAGATCTGTGTCATGTGTTACCAGTTCGCACTCTGTTGGTTCAGTTAAGTTTTCACCAGATTTTTTCCTTATGGTTTTATATATTCTTATCTCAGTATTTTTTTCTTGAGTACCTAATGATTATCAACTCAACAATTAACACTTTGGTCTTTTTACTCTTCTTATCTTGTAGGGCTTTAGCTCATGCTCTCTATCCCAGCTCAGCAACAGTCTTCTCAGTAAAGCTGGACCAAGGTCACCCAGCAGTATTGCACCAAACTAGTCTTTGGGCCACAGGTATTTCAAGCCCGGCCCTAGATTACGTCTTCAACTGAAAGACATACCTGGGTAGTTAGCTGGCTGGGTGGGTGTGTCCTGTGCTCCTTCTGTGCTAGGCAGAGCAGCTTTCTGTAATGTAGTTAAAATATCTCCAGTTAGCTGAGTTTTTGTTCTCAAGTGTTTAGTTCCTTATTCTGGAATATCCAAAGCTACCTGGAAATGAGACAGCCTGTTAAGTGTTGAGAAGTCACACGTGTCACTGGGGAAGGCTGTGCGGAGTCCAGGCAGCACAGGAAGGTGCTCAAAGCTGGATCGGGAGTGGAATTAGAAAGGCTTAAGCATAAATGGCAGCTTTGCCTGTGGACGACCTGTCTAGCTGCTCAGTTTCTTTCTTTGTGAAATGGGTTTACTAATATATATTACAGAGTTGACAGTGAGGATTATGTGATTAATGTTTCTCATGGTATTTTGTGAATGCAAAGTGTCATCTATCTTCTAGATGAAACTGTTAGGAGCAATATATAAACCTGAAGAGTAAAGATGCTGTTACAAATTTGGTATTAGCCCTCATCTGAACATTTTAATTCAAAAAAAGTAAACTTGACTGTATATAGATTTGTCTTCTGGCCACAGTATTTAAAAAACACAGATCTTTTTACCATGTCATGATGCAAATTGTTTATGTTTAAAAATGGACTTCCAATCACGTAATGCCTGGCTTGATTACATTTTTCAGTCTTTCCATCAAGTTTGTATTTTTATTTTAAAATGTAACAACTATCCCCCTCAACATCAGTTTTTTGACATTTTATTTTTGGGGTGCTTTAATTTTTATCTATTCAAGGTGAAAATAAGTGGTGAACTTCTAGAATTTCCTCTAGAAGGAAAATTTCAATTTGCAACCCTCTCCAATTCTTTAAAACACTTAAATAATTGTGAAGCCAGAACTGTCCTGTCTCCCCGTGACTGACAGTTGTGTCTGTACATGTAGGTAGAGCAGGTTCATAAGGATTGATTTCCAAGAGGCAAGGTGGACCTACCTAAATGTTGCTCGGTGTGGAAAAAAGACAACTGGCACTGGAAGGAGGTTCTTGTTTATGTGCTGGCCATAAGGTATTTTTAAGCCAAAAGAACTGATTGGGTGACATAAGCCTTCTTTGTACCAGAGAGAAGGATATTCAATAAACAAGTAACTGCTTATTTTTGTCCACTAAAAATTAGGGAACTAGAAACTTATTCCATGGTTATCGTGATCTATTTCCTGGGTGTTATGGACATCACTGATGTGTAATTCTACCCTTGAGTACTTTCACAAAGTTTTATTTGTTCACAAATATGCCAGATACTCTGGAGGTATATTTCTTTATACTTAAGCAGCTAGTTTTAGTATTTCTATGGAAGAAAAAGAAACCTTCAGAGTAATACCATTAGGCTTGAAGATTCATAATCAATGTGGAATATTATCACTGTGCATTACTAACCAGGTTTCTCATTGCCTTTTCTGGTTAGAGGATTTGGTTTTAAAATACTTTTTTCCATCTAGAGACTCATATGTCTAGAAGAGTGTTTGACAGGATTTTTGTGTGTGCGCGCGCATGTGTGTGCGCGCGCTAGGGAAGGGTGAAGTGACAAGGAGATGCACGGTAGAGATGTCAGTTCATAGCATCCTGAACCTGGGATTGCTAATGAAGTCTCTTCTGTGCCTCGTAGATGATACGCCAGTGCATTTCAGCTTCAAGAGGATAGAAGTACAAAGCAGTCAAGGGTACCTTCCTTATCACATAAGAAGAGAGGTTAAAAATACAAAAGAATGAGACTGTAATTCCGAATGGGAGTGTTCTATTATTCATAAAGTATTTTGTTTCTGTAGAAAATCATATTATGATATGACATTCAGATCTTATTACTCTTTTTGTTACTGTTGTGCTATGCAGCTGTTCCGCATTAGGGGGCTTCTCCTCTATTTGCTTTGCAGAACAATCCCTTTTTAGTATTTATTTGTATTTTTAGGGTGTGGTAAGAGAAGAAAACTTGTGCTTTCTTGGATTTTTGGCTCTTTTTAAAAAATAAGTATTAGTTCTTGCTGAGTCACTAAAGAATGTGATTGGATATAAGAAATTAATACCAGAATTGAAGTACAAAAGTAATAGTAAGAGACACAAGAAGAAAAAAATATTTTCCTTCAAAATGCTGATGTGCTCTACATTTATAGCACTCTTCATATGTTGTTATACCATTCTGCATTTTAATTGTGGTGACACTTCAGGAGTAATACAAAAGTTTTCCACTTTTCCACAGCGCATTTGTATGCAGTGTAATAATTCTTACTATCTCTTCCTAACTGGTATCTCCTTGTGGGGCTTGTGTTTCAAGTAGGGCACAGAAATTGCCTCTGTACAGTTGTATGATTGCACTTGTGGCTTCCAATTAGTAAGGATAGTTTTTCTGCAGAAAATTCCATTTTCCATTTTGTCTTTATCCTTTTGTCAAGGATACCTGTTTCTTCTCAAACTGATACTGTCATTACCCAGTGTATACCCAAGTAGAAATTCGGGTAAATACTTCTGACCTATAGTGCACTGCAAGTCAGTACAAAAAATAGATAAAATAATCCATGGAGATGGCTGATCTAGATTGACTTAACAGTCCTTAAGGGGAAAAAACATACCTCAAATTTGTTCTGGAGTACCTCATCAGCATTTGTAGCAGTGGTAACTATTTCCAACAAACTTGCTATTTAATGCTAGGTAGAAAACAAGACCACGCTGCAAATCTGTTAGAGACTGGTGAATGAGAAATAATTAGTCTTAGACATGATTTCCTCCCCTGGAAAAGGAAAGTTCCACTCTCCACATTGCATCATCTTAACAAATTCACTATGAAGGGTCGAAGGCTGCAATGTGTGTGATTGAGCAAAGACTGGCACAGGAGGAAACAGTAGCTTCAGCTTCTTCCTTCAGCTTCTTCATGCCACTTAGTTTTTCTGCAGAGAAAGCTTCATTTATGGTCCCACCAGTAAGCTATTTGGATATAAGCAGGGCAAATCATGCATAAATGCATGATTGTGGGTACAAAGTTGTGTAGATGATAGAAATAGGAAGTAATAAAAAAGGCAGTCAAGATGCTGTAAAACACAGAGCTCCTGCAAATCCTCTCTTACATATGCAAACACATAGATTATCTGTTCCAAACCCAGAGATTTTGTCACATAAGCTAACAACTGTGATCTCTGTGTGACATTAAATAGCCAATCTTTACAATTTATCAGGCTACTGGAGGGGGGTACATTTTTACACATGGGTTTCAAGCTTGTAAATGGCACAGCCTGTGTAATTGGCAGGTTTCAAGAGCCAAAATTTCCACGCTATCATACAAAAGTCTAATGTTTGCAATGAAAAAGTAACTTTGTGAGCAGGTGAGAAGTAAGGTAGGAAATACAGGATGCATTTTGGCACGGACACTTGCACTTTTAAGTACTGCAAGTTTATTTTTTTAATGTGCATGAGTGTTTACAGGACCAAAGTCTAAAGTAGTAAAGGAAGAGAAATATGCAATTTTCTGAATCCTTGTGATCTCTATTAATAGCTCTCATCCCTGAGGAGTGCAGGGATTTACGTAACAGAGACAAATACACAAGAATCTCTGAATAAGAGCACAATATCCCCAATTTCCAGTCCTCCGAGAACTCCATTCCAAAATAATAGACACTAGACAAAACAAGATTTTACTGCATGCGGTGGGCCACAAGACCCTTGCTGTTTGCCACAATGTTTAATTTGTTTCTTTCCATCTCCTTGGCTGATAATTGAAATACCCAACCTATGCCTTTTAATAAGCTGGCAGTCCCAAGGTTAATATTAGACTGAAGCTGTGTAGATGCTTTGACTTCTTGTGTTTGGAATAAATAGTCTGCAATAGAAAAAGTAGATCAAGAACTCAGAAATCAAATTGACTAATTTTAGAAAGAAACGAGAGCAACAGAGAGTGTTATTTACAATTACTGTTTCTCTTTGCACATTTTATCTCTGTTTCTTTTTGTTAGATAAATGCCTACGCAGGCAGATATATTTATCCATCTAGACATGTATGTGGTTCCTACAAATATATCTGCCATTCTGCTTGCTTCCTTGTGTGCTCTCTCTCTTCCCTTAAGTTTTATATCCTAGTGATTCAAAATGTAGCTAGGCATCTACGACAACTTTGTAACTTTAACATTTGGGAGGGGTTAAATTTAATTGTTTTCTAAAATTAAAATTATGGTCTGTGACAAAATAATTGGGAAAAAAAATCACAACCTGTTTCAAAGTTTCCCGAAACTTTAAGTGATGCCCCAAGTGCTCAATACTTTGGTATAAATCAGAAGCTAAGACTTATAGAAATGTAATGTGGGAAGGATTGGGACAGAAAGAAAGCCTTGTAGTGTTATTAGTCCACTTCTGCGTGAAAATGATTGAACAGGAATTATGGCTCAAGCAAAAGCCAGCCATAATTTTTTGTTTGTTTGTTTTCAATTATTACATTTAACATGTAGCTTACATTTCTGGACTTTTTAAGAGTTGACCATTAATGTTGATTATTGATAAGACTCAGAAGGCTGTGCGATTTCCAGAAGACTAGAGTAAATCTGATGATGTGCCGCTATTTAAAAATTGTAAGTTTGACTTTTATGACAAAATAACAGAGCAATTGATGTAAGATTTAATTAATAACGCTGAAGAAATGAAAAGGAGATAATGCTTATCACTGCGTTTGCAGCAAATGGTTCTTATGGACTGGCTGGGTGCACTTAAATTCAATTCCAAGTTGTGCTGGTAAAGCTGATAATACTGGTGTAAGGTTTCTATGTATCCTCCAACTTGGTATCACTTGTCGCTTCTAGTATTTCTATCAGTGGTCAGGATGAAAGCACTGGACAGTTACTATTCAGCTTTGCAGATGATAGACCAGGGTGAGGCAAGTAGCAGAGAGGATGGCTTGCTAACGCTAAGCAACTTGGACACAATACCTAATCTAAGTGTTAGAAATTAGGACCTACTCCCAGAATTGGTACTGCCTCTGTAGCTCACACTGCCTACCTGGCTGCTGTCCTGATACACTAGACTATAATTCAGCAGAAGTTCCTGACTCTGCCACCTTTTTTGCTTTCTGCTTTCCTCTGTTGCCCCACTACAGTTTGCAGAAGACACGAATCGATGGCTTTGCCATTTGCCTGGAGTCTGTCAGGTGTGGATCTGCAGGTCCTTAAAAGCCAGAGGCAGCCTTTCCTTCCTTGATCAGAAAGCAGTCCTAGTGATAAAGCCAGGAACCAGGCAGAGTACCCTCATAACCATGCATTTCCTGGGGTAAGCTAAAATCTGTGTTCTATGCTTGCTGGAAACCTAACTATATCACCCCCACGCATGCACACGGCTTGTAGTTACCCAGCCCTTTATTTCACATGGGTCAGCCCTGGTCTCTGGCAGTCATCTGGGCTGAAAAGAAGCAGATAATTCCAGGAGGCAATTTATCCTGGTTACATGAGACAGCTGCCATAGGACAGGAAAATTGCATTCTAGAGAAGTCTTTCTCTTTCCCCTGAGGACAGGTTTAAGCTAGATTTAAACACATTTAAACTACCCTAATATTTAGATGGCTAAAGTTAGGTGAAGTGAGCCCAAGGTATAGCAAGAAATGAGTGGGGGAGTTTGACTCTCATGCCATCATATTTAAGGCCCAGGGAGAATTTTCCCTTGGCTCACCCCACAGCATCTCTTGGATTCAAGAACAGAAGAAATTTTTCTTTTTTAACATCCTGAGAATTTTTGTCTGCAGGAAGCTGCCTAAGCTGGTTACTACATTTTTAAACAACTGCTGTCAGTTCCTTCCCCTGCCATCACTAATAGAAATAAGTTTGCCATTCCAAGTGCTACTAGGCAAGACATGCAGTAGCTCTTGACCATCTTACTGCAAGAACAACATTATCTGAGAAGAATCTACATTGCCCAAATCCTTAGATGACCATAACAATTCCTAAAGAATATTACTCAACAGGGACGTCTAAAGAAGACATAAAAGATAGTTTGCCTACTCCTGAAGTTGTGGGTTGCTTTCAAGTAGTGTCTAAAATTCACTGACAGGTAACAGGTTTTAAGATAACTATTGGGACCCTGAAGAAATGGCAAGTAAACCTGGTTTTATTCTAATCACAGTTAGATACCTAGCTACTTCAAATGCCTGCCCACGCACACATGGCTTTGCTCCAGAGTGACTGCTAGTTGTGGTAAAGGCACTACACACGTTTACGTGTTTGTATCATCAGAAACACAGTGAGTATGATCCAAATAAAGAAGTAACTATGAAGCCTTTTACAGGGAACTGTACTTGCAAGTTATAATTTTCTCTCTGTTCTGATCCCCATGCAATTTATTCTGAAGTCATTATGTAAAGAAACTGCAGGCTTTCCGTCAGAAAGGCGGCTGTGAGGAGCATTCATTAGAATAGCAGAAAGAGTAGTGACACCGAGGGTATTTGCCTGCCCTCCTCCTTTCCTCCCACGGAGAGCAGGAGCAAGCATGCCTGTGGCTGGTTTCTGCCTTATGCCACTTCAAAGAAGATTCTTTGAAAGTCTTACACAAGTCTTCTATAGAGAGCTAAATATGCAGATAAAAGTTAACTGGGTGCACTGTGTAACAGAGGATACTGGACTCTGGTAAGTGTTTATTCTATGAGCACAGAAGCTCCTGGGAAATAGCAGCTAATGCAGGTGGAGCACTGGCAGCCAAGCCAGGAAAGCCCTGGCCCCTCTTACAGGCAGCGTTGGGCCATGCTGGATGGATGCACAGCCTCTGGCACGACAGGCTTTGGGGAACTTTTGACTGCTAGCCTTTTGTAACAAACTTCACAGCCTGTCTCAGTGGGGCAGTTTAGAGTCTTGCAAGATGGCACTGTGGAGTGGTGTTTTAATTCCTTTCATCCTCAGCTTTCTGTTGGTCTCACGTGAGCTGTGTTTCGTGCATCAGTGGGGAGCTGCAAGTATGAACTGCTGTGGTGGGATAGCAAGTGATCTTTGCTCCTCTGTAACAGGAAAAGACGGAGGAGGAGGAGGGGGTGGTTCACGGGTTTGGAAATCAAAGGCAAGTCCATGGCAAGATGGAGACTCAGTGACCCCACATATAGAGGGAGTGGTGTCAGCATCGGCAGGGGGTCAGACCTCATTGCTAAACAGTAATTTTCTTTCCTTGAGCACAAGCTAAGTCCCTTGTGTTCACTGAGGGCAAGTAGTGTGTGCTTGTACAGCTACTGCAAATCAGCTGATGTGTGGTAGCTTCATACCCCCAGCAGTCATTCCAGCCATATAAGATTGCAATTACTTGACGTTTGTATGTTACAGAAATTCAAATAATGAGCAAATATTGTACAGGTCAGGGTTTTTTAAAACACATGTTTAGTCAGCCTTTGACGCTTGGTAGTCAGGCAATCCAAGTAGCAGTCAGGTAGAGAGGTGGCAAGTTATGCTGCCCTAGAGCCATGTAGACTTATGTGAAAATGTCCTACTTATGCAAATGGATCATAAAAAAGGACAAAGTCTGGCCTCTGGCACATTTAATAGCATTCTTAGACTTTGCCAGGCAAATGTTTCTTTCTACCTCATGCTTTTGATAGATGGAAAGTTACTGCTAATGCATTTTTAACTCTGAGTATTATAGTGAAAATGTCACTGACTGAAATGCATTCTCTCTTCCACACACGTTGGCTCCCTTAACATGTCAAATGCCGCTAAGTAGATAAAAGGTGTGTCTGCAGTGAGACTAATCTACTGGTATTGTGCTGCTTATGGACTCAGATCTTTCAGCGTCCAGTGTTTCCGATACCAAGTGAACCACTGTGATGCAGATCCCCAGTTGTGCCAGAGCTCAGCTTGGCTCTTCGAGGGCCAGAGGTGACAAAGGTTAAAGTTTGAAAACAACGTGACTCCAGACTGTGGTGCTTTGGCTCCCCAGACTTCTCCAAATTACACACAGCAGCAGTGAACCAGTCTGGACTTGGGGATGGCTAAGCAACAGCACGGCAAAGTGCACGTACCCAGCAGCAGCCTTTAGAGATAGAACTCTACTGCCTCGGTAATGCTCAGAGCGTCTTGTGGTGCTGCCCAGGGTGGGTTAGAGCCACAGCTGTGACACTGGTCAGCGTGGCCACGGGACCGCTTAGCCACATCAGTGTGACATTGCATTGCTCAATTTGGGCGGGTGCTGAGGGCAAGCACCCCTCTCTGCTCCCGTGCCGGAGGTTTGTGTGGCCACACAGGGCCCTGTGCGCTCGGGGAGCTGCGCTGTTGTCTGTTTGCTCCCTGTCGAGCTTGCGCTGGGCATGAGCGAGTGCTTGTGACCCGTGTCTGTGTGCTTTCCTCTCTGCTGGCTGCGCTCTGCTCAGTGTGCCCGACTTTATAAAATGTGGGTGGTGTTATTCAAAGCAAGCAAACGTGTTTCTAAATACATTTCCTATTAAAGATCTCCATGGGGATTATTTAAGAACCTACCCATCAGAGCCCTGTTTATCTCCTTTCCTGGGCAAATGTTACAGTTGATTTTTCAGCATACCTCTGATGTGGCGTATTTTCTGCAGTCTGCCCTTTTTCTGCTTAAGTCGTCACTTGTGTATCACTTACGAAAATGTTTCATTTATGAAAAAAAGGCCCTTACATCCCTGGTTTAGGGCAGACATTGTTCTGCGGGCATTCCCGGATTCGCAGCACTACCTGCTTTTGATTTAGCTGGAGCAGAGCCTGCCTAATCTACTGGGTTGTGCTGTCACGCAGGGGCCTTGTGGGGAGCAACTGTGGGGAAAGAAGGTGGCTGATGTGTAAATATTCAAACTTAAGCATTCACTGAAGCATTTTCTTGACTCAGAGCCCTCAAATCTCAGAGTATGTGATCTGTGTGCTGAAGCTGTGCCAACCAAATATTTACTATTACTTTGCTGCTTCTTGGAAAATGTAGAGAATTCACACATATTATGAGAAGTAACATTTTGCAGAACAGTCGTCACTGAAAGACATGCTCTATTAGTAAAGTGGTATGTTTTGCACTGTTATAATTAGGGATCAGCTCTGAGAACATTCTCTTAGTGGCCTTATGTTGTTTGAATAATTCACCTATGAAGAATATTCTGTGTTAAACTCAGCTTTAATACCAGCCAATTTATGAACCTTTCATGAAAACACACGTCAAGATGTCACAATTTTAAAATTAAAATCATTTGCCTCTCCAGTTACTGATTTCAAATATCTTCCTTCTGCTTTTCTGGCATCCTTTGTTTAGGCACATAATACAGAGTGATGTAACATTTCTGGCATTATTATCTGACGTAAATAGCTAAACCTTGGTACTGATTTGCTTTCTTGCACTCTTAAAATTAGTCCACATGGATAGGGTTTCCATTGCAAACACTAAGGGGTTTTTCAGTCATCTGCAGCCTGCTTTGCTGAGTTAGATTATGGTAGATTTTTAGCAGTTTCCTTAGGAAATGACATTTATATGCTTGTGCTGTATATCTCTGTTTTGAACATGTGTTTCATTTCTTCTCCTTCTGTGTTCCTGTCCCTTGTCTGTCCTGCATGGTTTTTGAGCAGGGACTATTTCTTACTTCATCTGTGCATGACCTAGCACCTTGCCTCTAGTTTTGCTTTTGGGGCCTGAAGGGATTGGTATTTTATAGTGCAGATAAAAAAAGAAAAACCTGATGTTGATAATGAACCATCTTTGTCCACCTTCAAACCAAGGCAAAAATTGGATTCAGATCCAAGCATCCCCCTGGAGCCTCCCCATGCTTTGAACCCGTTAACTAACTTTGACAGGGAAGTGGTCTCTAGCAGTGAGAAGGGAAGGGGGATATTGTGTTCTCAGAGGTGCCCTGGTAACTGGATGGAGACGTCTGGGTGCAGGAGGCAGGCTCCGACTGTTCTCCTTCATTTCCCCTGTTCTCCCAAGGAGGGACTGGAGCATGAGCTTACAGCAGTAAACCACAGTGTCCTTATGAATGGGGACCAGCACAGGGGAGATTTGAGGCAGAGTTTGCAACCTCCAGCAAAGGCCAGCAGTCATTGAAATGCAATCCGGAGGAGCCAACCTGCTCATCTTCAAACCTTCCTTGAATTTGCTAATAAAGCAAATTTGGGGGAATTTTTCTCACTATGAGGAAAAAGATCATTTTAGTGATCTTCAAAGACAGTCTTTGTGCCCTTGGTCTGTAATTCCACAATAACTGACACTTTGGAGGAGGGTCTAACCTTTAAGTGAAACTAGCCTGTAGTAATTTTTAGGACCGGTGCATACACGCTGAATTGTGAAAAATACAGGGATTACTATATAGGTCTTAAACCTTAGGGAAACACTTTGGAGTTGTATAGGCAGCTTAATCTAATCTAAAGGGTGAGCATGGTTCTAAATGTATTTTCTAGTGAGCTCTGTACTCCTAGAAGAAGTAGAGAAAATTACTTGACCAGCTAATGGGATTAGCTGACCACATTCAAAGGGTTACTGTCCACTATGGAGTAGCTAATCGAATAAGATGGATATTTCTAACATTCATTGCTTTAATTTTTATGTTTTATTAAGTATGAAAGGCTCAGTGGCTGCTTGGAAGAGAGCTGGAAGGTCTCCTGAGGGAGGGGTTGTAAGCCAGTAAGAGACAGGGAAGAAAATGTCTTGAGAGCTTCTACCGCACTAGGGGTGTTTGTGCATGTACACGTATTACTCAGCTAGACAGTATTATCTTACTGTGATGGTGTCATTGAAGGAAGAGGCAATTGTGACTTAAGAAGCTAGAATAAAGGTTTATGGAAATAGTAATTGTTATTAGAATTATCTCAAAGTACAGCTGCTTTTCCCTATTTGCAATAGTTGTAGTGCTCGGGAGAAGATGCCAGGTGCAAGGACCACAAACTGAATATTCCTGCATATGATTCTAGCGGTGTTAGGAGTTGCAGGCTGGTCCTCCCTGCCCCTTCTTCTTCTCCACCATGTCTTCTCCATGACCTTGGTGTCCGAGCAAAATGGAGTTGTAAGTCTGCCTGTGTCCTTATTGCCTCTGGCATGAATGTCAGCTCACAGTGTAGGTGACGATGTCAATATTTCTCCGCAGGGCATGGGACTGAGATCGTCATGCTGCCTAGATTGTAGGGAGTCCGCTGAAAAAGACTGGCCCTGACTCAGCAAGACTGTATGTCAGTCATTGATATCAGACTGAGCTTTCAGACCTCCAGTGTGAATTATTTTAAGTCTTTTTACAGTTCAGTAAGCTGTCAAAGTTAACACCCATTTGGATGGGGCCAGCTGTGAGCGGAGAGAAGAAAACCCCATATACAAAACATTTCTCTGTCCTGATAGCAGTACCTGGAGGGGAATCAACCTTTCACACACGTGCAGTGGGGATGGCCAGAGCTGTGGGAAGTCATGGCAGCCCTGCAGGGCAAGAGGACTTGTTGCAATTAGCTGTCTCTGTGCCTTTCCAAAGCTTTTGGATGGGAAAACACCTGTGGCTGGCTGAGCCAGAGGGCTGGGGATGCAGAGGCACTTCTCCCTCAGCACAGGAGAAGGAAGGCTCCTAATGAGAGAGAGGGCAGATAAAAATGTACATTTGGTAACATCTCCAATAGAACATTATCCAAATAAGAATAAAAACAAGCACGCTACAAGCCTTAGGAAGAAAGAAAAAACAGATTTGAACAAAATCTGAAAGATACTGTTAGCCAAAAATGCATAAGAAGTCACCCTGATAATGAACATAGAGAATTTTCCAAAGATAGTGGGGAATTAACACCATTAACCTGAAGGGGGGGGGGGGGAACCACGTGTCAATAAATATTTACTCTCCTTCTGGTATTTGAAAGTGTTCTTATTTGCACAGCCTGAAAGCTTTTCTGTGGGGATTTTGTAGAAGTAATATTAATATTAACTTTGTGTCTTTGTTGCTTTATTTTATTTCTTTGAAACAAGTAGTAAATTTACCATTGCAAAATTGAGATTTTTTTTTTTTTCAGTTGTAAAATTTATCTCAGCTCATTTGTCATGAAAATTTGCCCCTTAGGACTAGTTTGAACAGTATCCCAGGTGTTTAATGTTGTTCACCTAATGAAGGCACAACTCATGAAAACAACTATTGAACTATGGTACACTTCATGAATACTGAGGAGGCATTCAAATTTAAAATGCATGTAGTAGTAACTGGGTCTATAAACTGCTGCTCCTGAAGCCTCGATGCTCTATGCATATTTCTCCATATGAACAATTTTCACTTGCATGTTTTTCTGTTTTCAAAGACAGTTTGTAAGTCTCCATTTAGCTTAATCAAGCTGGAGAGAGTACAGTTATAATTAGTTTGGCCATGGAGGGCTTGGCAGTTTTTTTGTTAAATACTCTAGGTCATAACGTGCCTTACTAGTCGCATTTCTGTCCTCTTAAATAAGAGGAGATGGATCATAGTGAGATGCAAATAATGTAGGAGAAGAGGTAAAGAGCAAAGAAGGGAGGAGTTGGGGCCTGCTGTGCATTACGCATTATTAAAAGAGCATGTTATATGAAGAAGAGGCGTGAATATGGCTGGATTAGGAGAAACCTGCTGAAATGTGTTCAAAAATGAGATTTCAAAAAAAAAAAAAAGCCTGACCCAGTTGCACCCCTGAGAGGTGTAGGGAACCAAATCAAGGGATCTGTGCAGACACTGAGCACCGTGCTGTCAGCCCATCCCTGGGGGAACAACTTCTGCCGAGGCAGAAAAGCAGTAGATTTCCTGCAGAAATGTGCTGTTTAGATGCTCCAGCAAAGCTTGGAGGGTCTGGGAAGAGAGTATGCCTGGTGCGCATACCCGAAAGGTATCTTGGGGAGAAGCTGCTGTTGAGATGTCACCCTTGCTACAGAAGAGCTGTAGCTCTGTCAGTCATAGCCTAAAAAAGCAAAGTATGGATTCTAAGTTACTGAGATGAAATAGATGTGGTTGTCTGCCCCTCCGATGACAAACCCATTTATTTTTACTTTTTTTTCTAAAAGCTTCATTTTGCAATGCCTGGCCCACAGGCAGGGGGGAGTGGTATTCTGCTGTCTTCACTGAGCTGATGTTGCTTAGCTCTGCTAAAAACGCATATCAGCATTTGCCAGACACAAATCATTGTTCTTGACAGATTATGCAACTTGGATTATAAAAATCCAACATTTTTCTCTTTTCTTTCTGTCTGAGAATTAAACCAGGAATTTGCAACTTGCCAACATAGCGGGAAGAATTAGTGTTCTCATTTAATTCTCAGAATTGTTAAAATTAGGCTTATTTGCAAATTTAGGCTGGCCAGAAAATAAGAGTTCTGTTCTGAGAAAAAATAGTTTATGTCCTGCTATTTGTTGTTACTGAAATGGCTGTTGAATTTCTCATTAAAAATCACTGTGAGCATGTAACACAGCACAGAACAGTCAGGATACTCATCACAGGAGACGGATCTTTGTGCAGAATTACCACACTCCAAAAGAATGCTCAAATCCCCGTAGTGTTGCCTGATCTGAGATCACTTAGACTCTGGAGTCTTTTTAATTTTTTTTTTTAAATTATATTTTTTTAAACCCAGGAATTGTCTCATAACCCTGAAAAATCTTTTTTTGATATAGTAGTATTTGCCTGTGAATAAACAGAAGAAAAATTAAAAAGAATGCCAAATAGCTCTACTTTTCAACTTTTACAATATCCCAAAATAGCTCCAGACCTCATTCTGTTCTGAGATCTGCAGTGCACATCTCTGCTCTGGTACGCTGCTCTCTCTGTATGGTCCTGTATTTTTAGTGAAATCAGTGGGAGTTCAGAGTACGTGGGACTGCAGAATCCTCAATCTTCCTTGCTGACCGAGACTAGGGTTTTTTTTTTTCTGTGTTTGAAATGGACATGCTGCTGCAATATTAAAAAATGACTGAAAAATTTCATTCTTGTTGCTGTCTGGTGGTCAGCGTTTTGCATTTAGCCCTTTGTATTTCCGCTGGAAGAGCAAAGATAAAACCCTGATTCTGGTTATTTTGGGGAGATTTTTTTTTTTTTTTTTTTTATATCAAGGCCACCACGTATGAACACTGTAGATACAATACATTGTGTTACCCTTACCATGATCCCCGTGGCTGAGATACAAGCAGATTTTTATTTAAGGAGCCCAGACTACCAGATTTGAGATCCTCTTGGCAGCTATAAGGATTTTGTGCCGTACGTGTTGCAATGGTGAAATGTGAAATTGAGAGCTGGTGAAGAAGTCTTACTTGCAGATCAAATTCCTTAGCTGTTGTGCTTGAAAGCCAGACACTTAACATCATTTTAATGCAGTTTTTGTGTCTGAATTAATATAATAAATGTCAATGTTGAATAGCATAAGGTCACATTTTACTATTTTGACCAGAAGTGTAATCCTCCAAGACTCAGTTTTATTACTATTATAACAGTCATGCTGGATAAGGTCACCAATATTTCTTTCAATATGAAGTAATATGTGAAAGCATAGTTTATACCAACTTCATTCTCTGCAGCGTGGATTTATGCTATGAGATGTATTGACAAAGATCTACCTTGGATATATTTGCGTGTAACTCCAGAACTGGTGTAGTAGTGTGTTGGTTATGCTCATTAGGGCCTTAGTCATTGTAAAGAAATGAACCTTTGAGGTTTGTACTCTCCTCCTTCAAAAGAAAAAGGGCAATTTCTTCAGCAGTATAGGTATTTAGTCTGAAAGGTGCAGCTATACACTGCACAGCATGATGAAAATCATACAGCTTTTGCATATATACACTTTGGTGAACAACAACAGTCACCAGCAGTGCCAGATTTCAAAGGTAAATACATCAAGCATATGTATCAAAACCTGTGTGCACCCTGTCTGCTTATCGAGAGAGACTGCACCGATCTTTAAAGCTGAAGTAATTGGACACCTACCTGCATATTTACATTGCCTGACATGGTGTCACAACTGCTTTTTTGCGGCTTCCAAACTGCATTTGTAAAAGAGGCAATAGATACACTTGATTTTTCTTTTGAGTGAGGGGCTGTGCTCCAAGTGAGGCCATCTCTGTTGCCCTTCGTTGAAACTCTAGCGCTAATGATTTTCTTCTGTTTGAGATTTCTCCTGGTTTGTTTTCTAAAGATTTCTTCATGAATTTTTATTATGTGAGGATGAAATGCTGCTCAACTTATTAACTTGTATACCTTACTTCCTTAGAGAAAAGTCACCAGTTTTTGTGGAAATTGAGAGTGAAAAAAATACAGGGGTTAAAAGGTTTTGCAACATCCAGTAGTGTACTAAATTATGTAGGGCAAAAATATTAAATAATAATATATTCTTTATTGCATACAGCCTGTTTGGGGATTATATGGAGCAGGATGGATGGACCCAGGGTCCTTTCTTTTCTACTTTTTCGTTGTTTTTTTTAAGCATTCTTTTAGCTAAAAACATTATCTTGGAAAAATTTTTGCCTTTTTTTATCTCAAGGGTTAGCATTTCTGAATAGTAAAACTATTTTGTAAAGCTGAAGTCCCAACACTGTTTCTGCTTTGTGGGTTTATGTGCAAAACAAACAATATCAGAGTGCTGCTCCCACCGTCAGTCAAGATCTCCTTTAGCTGTTGCAGAAGATTTGTGTACCCCGTGCTGAAAAAATTGGGTTTCAGATCGTGTTTGACACCTCTAGAGGGCCTTGTTCTGTGCGTGCATCTGTTTCTGTAGCTACAGATAGGTAATGCAGTTATGTTAGATTTTTCAGCTGCATTTTCCCAGTGGCATGATTTGTGCTGTGAGATGGCCCCTGAGCACTGGGAGAAAGCACTAGAGCACTGGTAAGGTGTAACACAAGGTGAGGGCTGCATCCCTGCCTTGCTGCATCCTCCTGCCTGCAGCGGAGCTGGTGCATGCTGCTGGCTGCCCGTGCCTCCGCTCCCTGGGCATGGCCTCCCACGCGTCGGCAGCACAACCAGCCATGCTTGGTGTTTGCCTGGCGTGTGCCCAAAGCAAGGTGAGAGATCCAGATGTGCTATCACCTACACAGATGCGTTGTGGGAGAAGGGGGTTGCAAATGTCCCAGCTGCTCAGCCCAGCAGCTTGTCCGTTCGTGTTAAGCCACGTTCCAGAAAAACATTTTGAAATCCTTCTGCCTGAGGAAACTGCATCAAGGTAAAACCATTTTCTTGACATCTGCTTCCGCAACGTTTTACTTGCCATTATGCGCCAATGTATTCTTTTGCATTGTGTTCGCCATTGTGGAAATGTTTTTTTCTCTGGTGTGTTCAAAATGATGTTTAATGACTTTAGCCTTCACCTACTGGGACTCGTATTTCTGGAAAATCTTTATAGCATGCAAACAGAGGAAGCAGGTGTGTACATGCAGGCATGTAAGCTAAACCTCCAAGTGAGATTTCTCTGGCTGTTGGTAAGTTTTTGAGGGTTTTTTGACAGATCAGTGTCCGTCTTGGAAATGTTATCCTCTAAAACACAATTGTTGTGTGGCTACGTGAGTTAGAGTAACAAAATAATTTTAAAAATCATATTTTAACATGTTCACTGCTCTAGTAATCTCTCCTGCTTTGTTAAAACTGATTTACTTTTGTCCTGTACGTTGTCCTAGAGCACAGCTGGGGAGATTGTAGATGTTTTGATATTGGAGTTCTGAACAAGGAAACACGCTTTGAGTTTCAGTGCATGTACACATCTATATATCTATAGCTTATGCAAGTTTAAAGGAAATCAATTAGCAATTGACTATTGCAGAGCAATGGCGATAGCATCTGGAAGTGTGGATAGTTTTCTAAGTCTGAGCAAGGCTTTTGAATATTCCAGTACTTTTTGAGGTCAAAATTACTGGGAAAAGAGGAAGCTCCTCCTTGCAGGATTTCATTATTTCAGGATTTCTGTAAGTGCAGATAAAAATGCAGAGTGTGTAATTAAAAAGAATGGAGGAGTTATTAAATGTTTCCAAATCTAAGATCTGTAAGACAGAGCTGCTGACAAGGCATTCTCTAAGTGGGCCCCCATGGCTTTGAGCTCTGTCTGCTCCTGTTGACCACTGAAGTGCACTGGAAGGCTTGTCCCTTCCCTGGACCTTGGGGAGGGAGGAATGGCTACTGGGTGCGATTTGTGGTACTTCTTTCCTGCTCGGTCCTTGCTGGCTAGAAGGATCAGGTGAAATGGTCCAAGGTGCCCAAGGGCAAACACACTCTTCTGAACAAACTGAAAGAAGGTTAAAACATGTAGAATTACACAACTTTGACCATTCTTTCTCAGCAGCAGAGTGTGCTTTTTATTTTATTCAAGCACTGGCTCCCCACTCCTCCTCTCATTGGAAAACATTAAATTATTATAGGTAATACGTGAGTGTTTCATGCATTTTGTAATACTTCAGGTCATAGAGGTTGCCAGTAAGTCTAGTGTTTTACTTTTAAATGTAGGGCCCTTGATGTCTTAGCTGCTGCCGCTGGAGGTTTAGGTGTCAAAGTTGTGTGGTGTCAGCTCTGCCTGTGAGCACAAGCCAGAGCTCCATTTTCCATCCTTTTAATTGGTATTAAAGGAGACAGCAGCAACCTCGCAGCTGGCATCTCATTTCATCAAAGCAGTGATAAACTTTATATTCAAAAAAACTTCTCTCACTTCAAAATCCTTTAATTTTGGTGACAAATGTTGGGGTATATTTGCATAGAAATCACTTCTTCCAGGAAAAGGCTGATTTTTTTTTTTTTTAAACGCTTTCTAAACAGTTTGTCTGAAAGTTTTATGAGCCAGTTCTTTGTTTTCATACACAGTCTGAGCTGCTTCTGGAACAGAAGAGACCAAAGCAACATTAAATTGCCTTTCGACTCCTCTTTTGAGGACATCCTGAGCATGTTTTGCTACAGAACAATTTCCCTTTCCTCTTACAATTCGTTGTCTTCTCATCTCCATTGATAACTTTTCTTACCTTGCACTTTTAAGTTACTAGTACAAATATAATTGGATCTGGCATCATGACTGCAAGGGTTTTTTTTAAATTGTTCACTATTAGTTTAAGTTTGTTTTTTTTAAAGTTTTGTTTAAAAGGTTGGGGGCTTTATTCAGTAACTTTCCATTCTAATCAAATGTCCTAAGAAATTGGTAGTTAAAAGGAAGTTTTATTTACTCTTTCTCTCTCTGATGGCAAATATGGCTTAAAAGAGCTTAATTCTCTCCTACTGAAAATCTATCCCATAGAAACACTTTCATCTCTTGGTGACTAGTTGCATGGCAAAAACATGTCAGGCTGATCTATCCTGTTCTTGGACACCATTTTATCTCTTCTGCAATCGACTTTGTCTGTAGTGGAACCAACATTCTTTTTATCACCCAAGGTCTGATCTTCAAGCTTTCACCTTCAAAAGCACAGCCATCCTTAGGCAGACTGCTAGCTCAGAATGATTTATAACTGAGGAGAACTTTGAAGTTCCTATAAACAACTGAAAAGCAGTGTTTTCTGCCTTTTTTAGTTATACTGCTGTTAGTTCGCTTGCTTCCGCTTAGGCATCTCTTGTGTCTTCCGTTCTGTATCAGTGACATGCAGCCAGGAATGACTGTGCCACCAGTTTCTGACTGGCCTGATAAAAAGCCTAAGATAGTAATGCAAAGCCCAGGAAAAATGATTCGCAAGTGTTTTTCACACCAGTGGAAAGCATCTGCATGGGTCTGCATGTGAAATGCAGACAGGCACATTCAAGGGGACTCTGTAGAGAACATATGTTTAATTTCCAGAGCAACAAGCATGCACATCACTTTTGCAAGGCTGAGTTTTATAACAGTATACACAGTCATCACTGACATGTTAGGAGGTCGCTAGGTGATTCACATCCAGCAGCTTAACAAGAGGAAGCTGAACAAATGACAGCAGAGATGCTTTCATTTGGAGGAGTACCAAATGTTCCTGCTCTTTCTGCCCCTAGGTATGGGATATCTACTTTGTGACCTTTGGCAAGAGAAAGACATCCACGTTTCTCAGCAAGATGGCTTTGATGGCGATCATAAACCCCCAAGAAACACTGTGTGCTTGTAATTTAAGGAAGAAGCACAGAGATCTAGAAATTTATTTGCTGGAACAAAGTTTGTGATACCAAATTCAACATCAATTTTCTCCTTCACATCCAGGATGCGGTTGAAGTAGTGTTATCTTTCTTTGTTGGATTTTTTTGGCATAAATTTTCTTTCTTTTTTAACATTGATGACATGTCAGATTTAAACCTTTTTTTTCCTTCACTCCAGGGAGCTGTCTGCTAGCAACAAGCACAGTGACATATTGTTGTTATCAGCTCGTATTATGGTAACACTGAGAGGTCCAAACCAGAGATCACAGCCCAAATCTTTGGGGGTATGTAGACATGCTGTGAAGTGCTAACAGCTACTCAGACCTTGCTTCAGTGAGACTTTAGGCCTGTGATTGATTTGGGTGCGCACAGTGGTCTTACACACTCCCACACTGGTTCTAACAGTGGCAAGGGAAGTATCTCTTCATGAGGGTGAGGTAGGATATAAGGGTTGAAGGGCCATAAAATCATATGCTTGCCTTGGTGGACCTCAGCCTAAAGCATCTGATAACCTTGAACCCTGTCCTTGTACTGTACAGCACTCGTAGGCAGCTTCATATGGATGTCTCTATTTGGGCCTGTGCAACTGCGGCTCAATAAATTGGAGGAGGGAGTGGAAAGGAGGAAAGTAGGTTCAGGTCTATACTGAGCAGAAACTCACAGAGGGAGACACAGGAGGTTTCATCTCTGCAGATATCTTTGCATACCCCTTGTTCAGTTGATTTTTTGTTGATCTCGCAACTACAAGACATTCAGGGTCTCCTCTTGACAGTTATGTGACACCACCCGTAAGCTTTGGAGCATTTGTTTTTCCTAGCAGTGACCCTGTAGTAGGGATGAACATCTCTGGCTACTTTCAGTAGTATCAACAAAAGGAATCAAACATCAGTGGCTTTTACTAGCAACAGATGTTGTGCAGCAGACCATTTTGAGACCCATATTTGCTCTTGGAGACTCCTGTTTCTGTAGAGCACTGGTCTGATGGACTTGGCTCCTTGAGAATGTGTGCATGTTCTGTGTCTCTCCACAAACACAGACCTCTGTGGAGAGCAGCAAAGGAGGATCTCCATCCTACTGGTTTTGTGAAGATGACAGGCTGATGTGGAAATGCTCCTGTGGGCAGAAAGCCAACATTGTGCCACGTAACTCCCTGCTGCACTTGGCCCTGCAGGCATTTTGTCATGCTGCATATGATGGGGTTCAGTGCTTATAGAGTGCCAGAGGGCAAATGAAAGGGGGAAATGCCTTGTCCCCCTCTCTTCCTTGAGTACCTGTTAAGGAGCTAAGTATACGCCAGTTCTGGATTTGCAAATCGTTATAATGACAGACTGTGACAATAGAAAGAGCCACAAAAATAGATCATGTAAAGAAGTCCTGGATTAAGGAATCCCCTGGTACACTGTGACGTGATAAAACCCCACTAAGTCAATAATCTGTGCATTAAGAACTCCTCTGGTTATGTAAAGGAACTAAAACAGTCTGGTTTTTCTCAGTGCGCCAGAGGAAGTAGTAGCTTGGGTATGTAATAGCATGATATAGAGTGCTTGCTCTTCAGTAGCCCTTACGGTCTAACTTGATTTACAGATCAGATCTTTGTTGATGACAGTAGAAATACCATAATGATGCCAATGACCGTGTCTGAGAGAGTCTCAGTTGTGTCTTTATCCCAAGTCCACGAAAAGGAAATAATAAAAACAGATAATCACATTAAAGTAATGGTTTCAGATGACACACACACAAAATGAGGTTATTCAGAGTTAAACTGCTAGTTTGTCTTTTTCATTCTCATGTTCTTGAATATTGCAGTAGTCATGAATGAGAGTATGAATTTATGTACCGTGCATGCTGAAATGCCTGGCTATGATGCGCAGAGCTGGGAACAATGAGCATTAATGACAATAATAGTATTAGAACAGAATCTACAGTGGCAATCATGACGCAGGGCCCTGGTGTCTTTGTCCAAGAGGGCTTATTATACAGCCTTCCAGTGCCTAAAGGGGGCCTGCAAGAAAGCTGGAGAGGAACTTTTTCCAAGGGCAGGTAGTGATAGGACAAGGGGTAATGGCTTTAAACTGGTAGAGGGTAGATTTAGATTAGATATTAGGAAGAAATTCTCCACTGTGAGGGTGGTGAGGCACCAGAACAGGTTGCCCAGAGAAGCTGTGGGTTCCCCCTCCCTGGAAGTGTTCAAGGCCAGGCTGGATGGGACTTTGCGCAACCTGGTGTAGTGAAAGGCGTCCCTGCCCATGGCAGGGGGGGTGGAACTAGATGATCTTTAAGGACCCTTCCAACCCACACCATTCTATGATTCTATGATTATGCAAGTGAAAAAAAGGCAGGAGACCCGCTTTCTGATTCCCTCATCCTTTGTAACCTTCATTGTCTTGGGTGCTTTGTAAGCTGTGTTTTACCATCTCTGCTTGAGTTTTATTTTGTATTAATAGGAGGGCTTTGTATGGATAGTTTTGTGTTGAAGATGTACTCTACATCTGTATTACGTTTTCTCAGCCCTTAAGTATGACTTATCCAAAACTGACTCCCCTGGCAGGTGAGGGAAAATGCATCTTTGGGAGCATTTTCCCCCAAGACATGCACTTTCTTTGAACATTCTTGTCAACCAAATGTTCTTTCAATGCCAGGTTGGATGAGGCCCTGGGCAGCCTGATCTAGTGGGTGGCCCATGGCATGGGGGTTGGACTAGATGATCTTTAAGGGCCCTTCCAACACAAGACATTCTATGATTCTACGACAACAAGCTTTTTGTGTTAAAGCAGATATGAAATAAATTGTCAAAATTAAGTGGCTAAAGAATAGTGGCTTAAAATAATTTCTTTTCATGTTGGACTGCCTCTGAGTCTCTGCTTAAACACTACACAGGGTCTTCAGTATTTCCACTCCATCTTTCCCTCTACTGCAGCTGAGTGAAGGCTGATTCCCTGCTTTGCTGCACTAATTGTTATAATCCCCAGATACATAAACTGCAGAAGAGGCTATTGCTATGTTCCTCTTTGTTTTGAAATACCTTTATCAGCACCGAGTTACATGTCCCTTGTTTACCATTTCAGTGTGTGCATCCTCCACCTATTAATGTTTCTAAGGGTCACCACCTGTCTCCTGAATGCATGAATGCATGCTCCTGGGCTTCACTGGTGAATAATGTAGAACTCCTTGGGATGACAACAGTACTGTTTTCAGGAGGTCCTGCTAAACTGCAAAGACATAATAACATTTGCAAAAACAATAATAAACTCTTTTACTTGCAAAGTCATCTCTCTATTACACCCACTTTGACTGTGTATTAGCCAATGCAGTAAAGATACTCATCTAGGTTCTTTATCACGGACTTCACGATTTTAAGCATTCAAAGGAACTGATGGAAATACAGTGGCAGATTTATTTTTAGTTGCAGCAGCAAAGATGTGATCTTGCAGGGCAAAGGTACTATGGTTTGCCTTTCTGCTGTGCAAGTGTGCTGAACAGCTCTTTCATAAGGCAGGTAGGTTCTCCTGTTTTTCAGACTGATGTTCTTAAGGAGGGCTAAACCATTCCTGCAAGGGGTATAGAGAGCATTTCTTTTTTGTAAGAGAGTTTCTTTCTCTTCTTTGTAATTTAGGCTCATTATACTCTCATGGTAGAGTTCCCTGGAACAGCATAGCCCATCCTGTTGCTTCAGAAGAAATTTCAGTAACTATGTGTGCAAAACATGCCATGAGAGCTTCCAGCATAAGAGAAACACAGCTCTCCATTGACTTTAGAGTGGTTTTCTGAATACCCTAACAGAACTATGTAGAAAACCACTTCTGAGAAATTAATAGGACTCAGGTGGTTTATTCCATTTAAAAACTTTGAAAATCCCAGCATATATTACAATATTCTTTGAGGAATACACTTAGTGTAAGACAGTCTGAATTATCCAAATTCAGTTTTCCAAACCTCCCTGTTATTCATGTTCCTCATTATCTATCAATTACATTCAAAATTACCTTCATTACCTGAAACCTTGATTATCCAAACATATTCATTGTCCCCTGTGATACTCTGATAATTGATCTTGTACTGCATTCCTCCAGCTGATGCTTCACTGCTTATGAAATGAAGGCACTGTTGGTGTGGCACGTGCTACCACAAGCTTGTCTTTCTCTGTGCTGTTCAGCATAGACTTAGTGCAGAGTTATAAAGAGTATGTATAAAGCTCTTAGTCATCTGCCATCGATAGGTAGTTGGAGAAAGTGGATGTTACCAGCTTCTCCCGCAGCAGGTCCAACAGAACCTTCCTTGAGATAACTTGATTCTGGAGAAAACAGAAGAGGATGGGAGGAGTGAAGCTTCCTAAGCAGCAAGGTACTTCGACACTGCTATAAAGCACTGGCTCTTCACAGTTCCAAATCCAGTGGTTTGCTGTCAGTCAAATGAATTTACTTTCAAAATCAGGCAAGATAAATCCCAGGGAGATTCACCAAATATTCATCTGTTTGTTTTATTGCCGTCTCCCGTCATAGATGCTCAGAACAGCAAAAAATATTGTCCTCTGAAGTACCATAGACAACAATGTCAATAATGCTTACAGTTTGTACAGAAACTTAATTCCCAACACATTCTATGGTGTCTTTCTACCAGGTTAAATCTTGTTTCCAATAAAACTTAATGCCTGGAATATGGCACCCAATAAATTGCAAGAAAGTAAATTTGTCATAACTAATATTTAGTAATTAATTTTTGCCTCATTATACTTCCTGAATCATGAGCTAGAATATAACTTCATAATGATCACATTATTTTTTGAATATGATGGTGCCACAGCTTTAATTAAGACTCAGTGCTGAAGCATTTTCTCACAAGTTGTTTCTTATTCTCAGGTGGAGAGGCTGGATCACGACCTTACTTCCTGTGTTTGAAATGAGGCTTTGCAATGACATATTGCAATTCCAGCAGGGTTAAGTTTGGTAAATTGAATTTAATGCAGTTTTCTGGTGGTGCAGGTCATTTGGACAAGACTTACAGCTGCTGAGCGGCTTTGCACGAACCTGTTAGTTTCTATGGCAAATGCCATTGCTCCAATGTTTAGGCCAAAAAACCACTCTGAGTGTTGCACCCCAAGTGGTGTTTGGTGTCTGCTGTCAGCTTCAGGCATGGCTAGATCTTAGCTGAAATGGGTTGTTGTACAGAAGTATTTCTTTATAGCACCTTCTCAGAGCATCATGGCAGTTGTAGATGAAGTTCTTTTATATTGCGACTTCTACATTTCCAATTTGGCCACTGGTTATTGCTTTTGGGGCTTCCAACATCAAAAGCCTAATGTGATTCTAGAATGTGATAGTGATTCCTGGTACAAATGTAAGTTTAGGTCTGCAGTACGTTTCTACCGAATAAAAGTTGGATCAGAGGCATGTTTCTGAGCCACAAACTCTCCCGTGGCTATTCTCACTGTGGTTCCACTTAGGCACCTGCTATTGCCCAAGGCTGCCCCTGAGGTCAGTAGCTAGCAGAAAAGGATGAATCCTACAGTAAAATACCACTCACTATGAGGAACTGAGCTTTTAGTGACCTACTTGACATACCCTAAAGGCATTTAAAAGGAATATCAAATATATGAAAGGCTTGTTTAAAATGAAAAGTGAACAGTTCTGAATCTCACATTTCCCTGCTGCGGCCCTCTGTCTTGTGGAGTCACTGTACTTTGAGTAGCAGTACTTTGTACTTCGGTGTGCTATCTAGCATGATTTAGAGTATAAGCCATATCTATAATTAAATTAGATGTATTGACTTTTTTTTCTACAGAAAAATAAAATAGTATTTATTGTTCAATTCTTGGAACTATTGCACCTTTCATTGACGTGAAGAATTATTTTAAGTAGCTTCAGTGGGGTGAGAAGATCAGGTAGAGTAAAAAAACCCCACTGTATAAAAGCTGCAGTGTGGTCTTAAAACACTTATCATAGTGCAGAGAGATCCATGTCAAAGACTTACACTGATTGCTCTAGCTTCCACTGAAACCGCTAATTCTCTGTTTCATTGCATAAATCTGGTCTTCCATATTAGTGGAAACATGTACTGAGCTGCCTTATCAAGATCAACTGTGTTTAGATAATTTGTCTTATCTTCGTGACTTTTTTTATTAATGACAAGATGTGGCATAGCAAGATCAAAAAAATGTGTTGTGTGTGGTTTTAATAGTCTGAAGCAATTTTTAAGATTTTATTGTAATTTTATTGCTTTTTCATTGGTTCTTAATCATCTTTATCGTTCGCAGCTAAGTTTTCTCCCAAACTAGCAAGTTCTATATGTGCTATTTCCTGTATTGTACCCAAGCAGCCTTCTAAAATATATTTAAATCCAGTTCTACATGTAAAACTCACCAAAGAGTGTTCCTCCACCTTTTCCTATTATGAAATGCTCACTCTTAATCCAAATAGCCTCTACAGATTTCCTTCTAAAAGTGAGTCACTCTGTCTTATTCAGTAAGATTTGTTTGGGGGGGGAGACATTGGTTCTTGCTTTACTACTGTTTTATGTACTTCCTAATTCAGTGAATTTAATGGGGACTGAATGGATGCCTTGACATATTGTTGTCGTAATGAAGCAGAATATGTATTTGATTCATTTTTAAAGGCTTTTTGATGCCTTGCATGTGTACGTGCATGCGCTATTTCAGTTGTTTTCACTTCCTTCTTAACTCCTCCTATAGGCAGTGTCTGTGGAACCATTATTGTTTTCTTTGCATAGAGAAATTACTCCTGTAGCCTTCAAAATGTGAAGAATTGTTCAAGGGCAGAAAAAAGATAAACGACTGGCGGTTGTTTTTCAGTCATATTAATTTTATTAGTCATGCATTCTCCTGTGTTTTTTTCTGAGCTATGGGACTTCTTTCTGTTAGCAATCAGAGCTTTTGAACAAAGAAAATTTTTGCTTAGATGCAATGATGAATTCAATACCCCTGCTTACACTCCTCAATTGAATCTGGGGACAATGCTGTGGTGAGCTTTAATACCTGAAGCTTCCTCTGACTGATTGTCTCTGCTTGGGGCACTTGGTGCAAATTCATGTAAAACAGAGAGTAAGAGAAGAATAATCCCTCACCCAGCTCCCCACAGCGCATTATTTCTGCATTCCCATCAGCTAGCTTATGGACATGCGGAAGGGGTCTTTCATACAGACACATGAGAGAGTTAGAAATAATCATTTATTGCAGTTTTCTGCAACTGGTTCTTCTGGCCTCTGGGCTCCCAGCAGCCACCAAGGTACTGTCTCCCCACCTCAGTGAGGGCTGAACTGGCCACTTAGCAGCCTCACACTCAAGTGACCCCATCTCTACCGGTCTCTCAAATGCTTCCTGCTGTTAGAAAGAGATGGTAGCAGTATCCATGGTGCTGCCGTCTGTATTAATCCCAAAATGAGCAAAGCCCTGATCTCCAAGGCAGGAGTTCTTGCTGAGAGTTGCTCTGTAAATGACTGGGGTGTTTTCAGCCGGGAGGGAAAGGCAGAGGCTACTGTGCTTTAAGTTACTCACCCAAGCTTATGAAATACATGAAGCAATATTAAGTCTCCGTAGGTACCATAGTTTGGGACACTTTATCTTTTTTTACATGAAAGGGGGTTAGTCAAAACCAAAGTATTAATGAAAAAGTCAGGTTTTATGAGTTTCACAAACTTAAATTATTAGGGAATACTTTCATTAACTAAACTGCCTTTTATGTAAAAATGTTAGAATGCTAAAATAGATATTTCAAGAGTTCTTAAACTTTTGGAAATTTTATTAACTACTACTTTTCGTCCTTGAAATATGTTTTTTAATTTTTTTGAGATTTTGACACTTGTGCTGTTGTGAGAGGGAAGACTTTTTAAAATCTTTGAAAAAGTCTCCTGAACAGGAACAGTATTTCCATCCCAATGTGAGCTATGGATTCCTGACCATATTACACATTGAAAATATATCAGTTTCCTAAGTTAAAGCCTTTTGTAACAAATGGTTTAGAAAACTAACAATATTGGTCAAACCCAGGAGCTTCATAAAGAAGCAATTACCCTTTCACTTTTAGTTATTATGCCTTTTTCCCCTTGTATTTTGTTCTTTTAAAGCCTCACGTATTAAGAAAACCTGTCAATTTTAATGTTTTTAACTGGTTCCTCAAAAAGATGAAGAAAAAAAAAAACTTTATTTCTATTGTTAGAATGTCAGTACCTGGAGAGCCTTTAATTTTTTCCTTTATAAAGCTTTGAATTGTTCTGTTTGAAGTTCAAATTCAGGAATAAAACAGAAGTCAAAACAGAAAGTATGTTTTCTATATAGCAAACTAATGGACTTAACCACGAAAAAGCTGTGTTTAGTTCTAAAGCTTGTCACATAAAAGGAATTTTAACCTCTTTAGGGTTTCTTTTTTTGGTTTTCTTTCTTTTTTTGACCCCCCAAAGGCCATTTTCCAACATTTCAGAACTACAGAACATGTGTACCTTGGTAGTTGTGTGTAAAAATTTATAATGGGCACTTTGTGGGGTTCAGAATCCCATTGAAGGGAATGGAGTCTGGCTTAGACCTTAAATACAGAATTACAATAATTTAAGCTTCAAAGTCAAAATTCAGATAAAGCAAATAGAAAATGCTACTGTGCCTTTGAATTTCAGCCTCCACTCTATGTGTATTAGTGGAAGGGAAATTGCATTGAAGTGATCAGCATGCAGATGTTGGTCATGTGTTTTGCTTTTCTTGTAGAATCTAAGCCCTCTTTGTCTGATGAACTTAAAGTCATTATGTGATTAACAAATGCTCACTTTTCAGTAGTGACCCATAATCTCCGGTGCAAGCATCTCCTTAAATACTTAGATGTACACGGGGAATTTGTAATTGTGCTTGGCGCAACTGAACCTAGCTTTGACAGCGTCCAGGTGCCCATTGCAGAGCCACATTGCAGTAAGTGCCTCTGAATGCCAGTCTCAAAGGGCTGCAGTTATTATGGTCTAAAAAGTCAATAAAAGAGTGAAAGAGATTTACAGAAATGTGTGCAACCTTGACTGTTAAGGGCTCAGAGCTGGCACATATGTTTCTGCATCCTTGCTCTGCTGGTGTGTAGAAACTTGTTAAACCATGCATGCTTGCTTGGCCACGAGTTTGAGCTTTTCCAAACAGGTTACAAATTTAACAGACCAACAGGCAGAGGCTGTTAATTTGAATTATGGAGGAGACTCGTGGGCTTTGGTGCATTAAACAACCTGCCCAAGATTGTGCAGGGAGTGGTCTGCTGTGCCCAGTACATAAGGACAAGTGATTTTGTTGAAATCGTAGGTCATCCTTAGGTTTTAGCTCTGTTTGAGGGTAATGGGTCTGATCCGCTGTTGCTCTACTGCTACTTTATGGTTATGCACTTCCACTAATATACCTGGAGTTTTAGTCTACTATCTACAGTTAGTCTTTGGAAAATACTGACATTCCTAATTGTTTAATAAATCTTTAATGGAGCTTTTAGTGTGTGCGAGGGTATGCATATTGATTTGTGTATGCCTGTTTAGGTATGAGGAAAAAATTAAGGCTGTTGAGACTCTCCTGCAAGATCTAGAGAGAGGAATGTACGATCACAGTTTAGAATAAGGTGTAAAGGTTTTCCACTCCTTAAAATGGAGAAGTTGACGTATTAAATTGCACATACTCTAATGATGTGGACTGACTCAGAGAATTTGAAGGAAATAACAGCTGTGCACATCAAAGCTTAAAAATAGAAACTTCATCAGTCAGTAGCAGTTTAGAATGAATGAAAAAATCATGAAATTATTAATTATGGTGGTTAGAGAAAGGAAACAAAGTTCAGACTTTCTGAAGGCAGAATGCTGTCGTCAGTCATGCAGAATGTCTGCTGGGTATCAGCCCCTTGTCCTGCTGAGCCACTCTGTAAAGGTGGGGGCTGTTGCCCTAGCGTAGGCACCTACTGCCGTTTCAGATACCCTAAGATGACTCGGGCTTCCCACCTGGCTGACAGATATGACACAGGGCATATGGAGAGTCTTGCCCTTCTGGAGTGGCAGCTGGATGCCCCAAGGCATCTCAGATGGCAGTAGATGCTTCTGTCTGAAGAGTAATTGCACATAGACGTAAGTACAGACTCACTTTCACTTGCATCTTTAATATGCAGTCACCTGAAGCACATCAGTAGTTCATAGCGGTGTTTGCAGTTGGTAATTGCAGAAAGCAATGAACAGTTTATCTGATTTTAAACTTAGGAAGAGCTTTGAGCTGAATAGAGCATTTATCTAGATTAAAATCTGACCAGGATATAAAGTTAAAAACTATCCTAGTGTTAAAAACTGCAGTTAAAAACTATAATTCAAAGTTGCAGTGGATGGTTGTTTTCTTAATGACCTCAAACCCATGAATTCATTCTAACATTTGCCTTTTTATATATTCATAGTTAAATATAACTTGAATGTTGTCCTAATTACATTCTCATGTTAATTTAGCTCTGATTCAGAATTTCTATCATTATTCTTTGTAGAATTATTTTGAAATGATGGAAAGTTCAGTAAAGATGCTCCAGTGTGTGATTGTGCCTTTGAATTATTTATTGCATTCAAAGACAGAAATATGGTTAAAATCTAGTTTGAGTTGTAAATGAGTCTTGGTAACGTAAGGAGGAAGTGAAAATCCTTTTTGCAGAACGACATGGTTTATGGGCACAATGTTTGATATTGCAGGAGCGCTTCGTGGCCCCACATGAGCGGAGAGCCTTGCGGCTTAATAAGAAAACAACCGTTGCACCAACTGGCAAATGCTATCTAAGCAGATAAGACACATAAAGTGTGGAAGAGGAGAGAGAGAGAGGCACAGAGACAACTTGCCCAAACGACAGAGCAGATTAGTGACAGAATTAAGAAGAGAAAACAGATGTCCTGTCTTGATCACAGCCAGCACTCACACCGCGCTCTCTCCCTCTGCTATGTGCTGTGGAAACAAAAGCTCTCGCAAGCAGCGTTTAGCCCATGTTTTTCACAACATCACAGTGGCAAGTAGTGTAGTGTTAATATAAGGTTGTAGAAACCATGATTAATGCAAAAATTCATACTTGTGGCTGTGGCCGTGAGCTAGGTAGAGAACAAACTATTGCTGGTGAGGAGCGGGCAAATCTGAGAGGGCGAGAAACTGCTGGGAAAAAATTCTAAAGGGGAAAAGGAAACTTGTCTTAATGTAAGCAGCAGTTTTGGTAGAGGTAAGTGAGGGGAAATTCTTCATTTATAAATGGTTCGTTGACCCATGATAATAAAGCAGTGCTGCAGAAGGAGGATAATTATCTACTTAAGTATCAGATGCCCTAAGCGTAAAAGCTTCCCTTCTCTCCTTTTTGAAAAATGAACTCAGATTAAACGAATGTCCTTTTTCCTGTTTTAGTGTTGACATGGATTTCCTTTTTATGAGTAAAATTAATTAGTCTTTCTATTCCTTTATGCCTGATATGGAAATCAGGTCTGCCAAGCAAGTTTCCAGCTCTTCCCTTGGGCCCTAAGTTCAGCCAATAGCATCCTTTATTGGAGGTGCTTTGTACAGTGTGCTGGGAAGGCACAAATAAATTACAGGAGTTTTATTATGCCCCGTAGTTTGCCAAGAGGCACAGCATTTTAGAACTAAAACCCCACAAAACTAGGCTTTTTGTCCCCGTCCAGGATTGGTTTATTTCCAAGTACCTGCTTTCTAAATATATATTTCTCCTTTCTTATATTTTAATACCATAAGTTGTAACAAGAGAAAAAGAGAATAGCGGTGGCATAGCTGATGCTGTACTAAAAAAAAAATGATGGCCAGATTTTCAAAGCAGATTAGCACCCACAGCTGGGGCCAGTCTTCTCCTTTTCTGTTGGGAGATGCTAGCTGTGGAGCTCACTCGGAAAATCTGCTTCTGCTTTAGCAAATATCCATTGCAGTCTTGTCTGTCCTCATCTGGACTCTGAAAAATGATCAAAACCTGCCTCTACTTCTTTATGTTCAGAAAATGTCTGTTTTTCTCTCCAATCATGATTATAAATGTGATTCTGATGATAAACTTGGTGAATATAAAAGTGTTATCTCTATGTTTATGGAAATAAATCGTCTTTTGTATGTATTAATCTTTCTTTATTTCAAACGTCTCATGGGGTTCTTGAAAATCAGGTTGATGTAACCTTTGTATGAACCTGTTAACTACAGAGCATCTCCTAGTTACCTTTCTTGGAGTATAGAGGGTATTCCTGAATACCTGCAGGCTTTAAGATGCACTAAAAATAAAGATGATGGTAATACAATGTCATGGAACTTAATTTTCTTCAAATAGTCCTTTGAACACTTGTTTTAATACTGAAAAAATAAGAAGCTGTTAATTTTCATAGCCTTTGGTCATGAAAGTTCAAGTGGTGTTAAAGGTGATTTTAAGGTCTTTATTCTGCAAACACAATACTATAAGTTAGAAAAAAAATCCTGTCTGCAGGGAATTGAAATGAGAATCAAGTCCCCAGTACTTGCTTGCTGGATTTACTCAACTGAAGCTCTGCTAAGAATTCTGGACCCTATTAATAATGTTACAAAATTGACTTTCAAGTGAGGAATCATAGCAATTATTAATTTCTGTGAACACAGCACATCAGATGACTGTGAATAGCGTCTGTGTACTTCCACTTTATTTTATAGCTTCATTTCACTGACTCACGAAGCGCAGTCACCAAGGTAGAATAAAATCAAAGTATATTTACAGTGTTGTGAACACTGTGCTTAAAAGGGAATAGTCTTAATTATCTTAATGTATTTCTACAAACATATAATAGTTATAACAGGTGAGCATTCCTTGTGAATGGTAATTAATGTGATGTAGAAATAAGTGATCTGCTATTATCAGCATAGTGTCAGCTTTTCACATTTAGGTACTTAAAATTAGAGGTATAAGACCAAGATTTTTCAAAAATACATACCACGTATGTGGAAAAGCATCGTAAAACTGCTGTCTCAGTTCACACATGCAAACCCATCTTTGGCTTTCCCTCATTTTTAATCACAAAAGGAAATTTCTCTGACTTTCAGAGGTGATAAATACAAGCATCTCTCCATCAAAATGGTAACTTTGAGTCTGTAAAAATTTTGCTTTCCTTTGGATGTCTCAGCAATAACATACGGACCTTAGTTCAGTCATTTTGCCGACATCTGAGGAATTTAGCAAAACTTCTTGTGAACAAAGGATCATATGATTCTCTGTATTTAGCCTTATATTTTAGTTCATCTTACTGTAATCCTCGGAGAGGAAGAGTTTAGGCAATTCAAAGGTTGTCAGAAGCAGGTTGCAGGCTAGAGATTGAGACACTTGTCTTTCTAGGCCACTCAGACTTGCATTTCTGCCTTGACAATACCACCTTCAGATGTCCTTGTTTGTCCTCTGCGGCCGGTGGAGCGTTTCCGTGAGTTGTGTCCTGAGGAAGTGGCCGATTTATTTTGTACGGCGCAAAGAGTTGGCAATGTGGTGGAGAAACACTTCTGCGGCACCTCGCTCACCATTTCAATTCAGGTTTGTAAACCAGTCAGCTAAAAAGAGGTTTAATGGTTTGTTTTATCAAGCTTTCAACCTTCTTCCCTAGTCCAATGACAAAAGGATGTTCAAACTTCAAGGGGCAATAAATGCAAAACAATAATAATAAAAAAAGAAGCACGATAACTGCATTGCAGTCTGCCAGATTTGCCATTGCAAAAAACCTAAAAGGCAAACCAGCAGAAAAGTGTGGATAATTAGTAGCTGCAGAACTTTAGAATAAGCCTGTGAACACTCCCAAATGCAGTGCTTGCTTGCGAGTGTTTCAGCAAATACCCTTCCTTCAAGGAAGTGTTTGGAGGGTTGACCTAGAGAAGGCAGCCACATCTCCCCGTTCAGCAGGTAACCCACTGCTTGTGATGGAAACAGGTAATTCGTCCTAACAGCTATTTATATGCAGGCAGGAAGATGTAACCAAGTAAATATATTATCAGTTCTGACCTTTCCGTTATTTGTGCTGGGTGATTTTATACCAAAAAAGAGCTCTGTTTAAAGCAAATCAGGAGACTAAGCCCATTTCATTAGAATAAGAATTTAAGCAAGCATACTTTGATTAAATTCTCACTTGCATGTCTGATTTCATATTCACAAGGATCAGAAATCTATTACTATCTCTTCAAAAATACGATCTGAAAGAATGAAAAATACTGTCATTTTTGTGGTTTAAGATACATTTTCTCACTTTGCCATGGCCTGATGTGGAAAGGCGCCTTGTCCAAAAACTTTGTGTTGAATGGTCCCCAGGAAAATATGCTAAATTAACATACATAGAAATTGGCTGTAAATTATTACTGAGTAAGATTTCTGAATTCCTGTGTGATCCTTGTTAGTTCCTCTAACCAGAGATTTCTCCGTTTGCTTACAGGATGGCCCTGAAGCTGGACAAACGGTGAAGGTGAGTGCTTATTATGCAGAATACAAATTAAGAGACAATTATAAGAACTAATAAAAGATCAAAGCTAGTCATCTGCAGACCATTGCTGTATCATTATTTTATCCTAGAGATCAAAAAATCCCAAGTGTACAATAGCTGTAAATACTTTTTATTGAAATTGCGCAGGATAGTGTTTACCAGTTTTCTTTCTAGACAGAAATTTTCAACCATGAAAACATCTTTTCTAAGCTGCTGAATGTATTTATGCAAGGAAGGCTTTAGAAAAGAGGCATCTGTTTAAGTTTTTTGTGTGTTTTATGGAGAAAATATTGCCCTTCCATTCATAATCTCTTTGTTTGTCTTTTTATTGCCTAATGAGTTGTAGCTAATTATAGGAACAGTTAAACTGAACCGCATTATGAAAATATACCTTTTGTCTATGCTTTCTCTCTACATATTCATATCACATTCTTGTTACTGAAGTTCAAATGTAATGGAGCCAGTGAAGCTTAAAACCAGGTTTTAGGTGTATCATAGAATCATAGAATGTGGCCCTCCTCTGGACTCGGCTGCAAGAGGTCCATGTCCTCCTTATGCTGGGGGCCCCAGAGCTGAACGCAGCACTCCAGGTGGGGTCTCACGAGAGCAG
>JAVKLA010000036.1:14714373-14739909 GCA_034782735.1 Sagittarius serpentarius | reverse complement strand
GGATCTGGGTGGCTTGCTGGGCTGCAAACGCACACTGCCGGGTCACATTGAGCTTCTCGTCAACCAACACCCCCAAGTCCTTCTCCTCAGGGCTGCTCTCAATCCATTCTCCACCCAGCCCGTATTTGTGCATGTGCAATGTACTTCTGAAAAAAAGATGGAGGGGAAGGGAAGGGAAGGATTTATGATTATACTCTCCACTTGAGTTATAACATAGATAACATCCAAGATGGGTCTGCAGCCATGTTTCACTGCCTTGTAATGCAAATGCATGTGTAGTTAGATTGTATGCCTGAACACTAGATAAAGACTGTTTTTACATTTGGAATCAAAGGAAAGTCAAATATGGCTATGAGTTAGCACTTTGTAAAATCAAATTAGATGTCTCAAAGAAGCTGTTCGGGTTGATTAAGACAACTGTAACAACCAAATGATGGCATATAGAAATACTTCACTTCTTTCAAATTTGCTGTATTGACCCTTATTTTCCGACTCCTTTTTGTTGCCTGCTTTGCATATTTAATGGAGAGGTAATAGGGACGGAGAAGAATAAATGAGAAAAATCCCCAAGCTTTGGGAAGCTGAGGAGTGATGAAGGAATGTAATACTATTTACTTCAGTACTGCGACAAAACAGATTCTTAGGCTCGTGACATAGGGTGCATTGGGTGGATTTCACTGGGAATGCCTGTTGATAAGTGAAAGTCTCAGTTTAAATACTTTCCGAAGTAAATTTTGTCACTAACACCAACATGTTTTAACAAGCAGATCACAGGTTTTCTTTTAATATCTTGGACAAAAGTTTTTTTTCTGTGTAAAGAAAAGTTTTATAGAAATGATTATATTAAAATGGGAGAAAATTTGCTAATATGAATGAGGAAAACTAGATGTAAAAAGTCCTATCTTCTGTGATTATGAAGAGTTACAAATGCTTATGTAGGCCTTAAAAAGGCAAGAAATTCTGTATCATTTTGTGTTTGTACTGGAGACAAAACGCATTAAGTGTTAATCTATCCAATACACTGCAAAATGGTAGCCACCCTTCGTGCTTGCTTCTCACTCTTTTAATAAGCAATGAGATGAAAATGACCCGCTCTTACAGCTGTGAACCCCTAGACTCTGTAATAAAGAGTATGTATTCATAAATCAGAGGTTAACAGTTTGCCTTTCTCTACTTTTCTGCATCATTGGGCAACACTGTAATTTATCATCATCACTTTGGGATGTTTATCATCCAAAAATGCCAACAACTGTTTTCTTCAGAGAACTTAGAGCTTTCAAAACTTGAATTGGGGAAGAAATTACTATGATCAGGATCATCTTTAAAGTGAACAATAGGCTGGATACATAACTAGCTGGTTCCATTTAAACTGTTTTGAATCAGAAAGTTTGAAAAACCACCTATGTGATCTATAAATAATTTATGAACCTTAAATTCAATGGTCATGTGTTTCTGTATGTGTTTTTCTTCATGTATCAGAATACACAATAATCCAGTCTTCCTCTAAGAGAACTTTTAATTAAAATTTCTGGACCAGACTAAACATTCAAAAAACATTCTAATATTAAGAACAGCAAAACATCACAGTAAATATCTAAGGGATTTTGTGGAGACTCTGCTTCAGTAGGGTAGGCAAGCGTATGTCAGCAGCTAATTAGGTGTAGCTGATCTTGCTTTGAATGGGGTTGCGTACCAGATGGCTTCAGGAGTCCCTTGCATTCATATTTTGTATAATTCTGTACACCTGTATAAATATAGGCTACTGTATGTGCTATGTAGGAAAAGAATTACAGGAAGCAGGGGAAGAGTACTGGCTGTTAAACTGGTCAGTGCAAAGCTTTACTACAAAATGGGAAGAGCTATCAGCCTAGCTGAAGACAAAAACAGACTGAGAAATTTTATCTGAAAAAGATTAGGAACTTCTTTTTCTTTGTCACCAAAAAGGAAAGACAGTCCATGTCCAAGAAAAATCTTGGATGTCAGTTTGAGTCTCAGATCTTTCTTTGCCGAAAATTGTATGTGCAATACATGCACCAGGTTTCAAGGAGATTACCCTTTCAGTGTAATTTTGGATAGAAATCAGTGATAAGATTGTCTGCCAATGTTACACATCCATTGTGCTGGTGTGAGACCTGCTGGTGGGGGCAGGTTTCAGTCAGATGTCCCATGTACTGCAATGTCAGGATACTTTAGTGGTGCCTCTTGGTCTAAAACCTCCCTGGTTACCTAGTGGGTAGCTGTTTATAATCTCAGATACAGCTCCATTATTGCTGCACTCCGTTGCTTGTGGATACTGTCCTCCTTTGAGTCTAAGCTAGCAGAGCCTGCAGGACAGCATTCTAGGGAAGCTGATGGTGCTTTCAAATTCCCCCATTATTGCAGTCTGTGTGTTTGCATTGGATGGGTCTTTGGAAGAAATTATACCTGACCCTCAGCTCACCAATACTTTGGAAGTGTAGCTGGGTCTTTTCTTACCCTTTAGCAGCTGGAAATACACATTTGCTAAGGAATTCCATGTCCCAGGTCTCGGACCATAAAATAATACAATATATTGCTTCATAATCTTTTTCATAGCTGTCCACACATTGTGCCTGTTCCAGCCCTGTCACCTGTTTATGAGAGGGACACATGTCCCTCTCCAAAGGTGGTCACAGACTTGCACACTTTGTGTTTTATTGTAAGAGATTCTTGCACCAACTCACAGCAGAGAAACTGAGCATCTCTGAGGAGTGTGTCAGCAAGCATAACCATCTTCCAGCATTAAAGACATTTTGAATACTTATTTCTTCTTAATTGAGAAAGGAAGGAAATTGTGATTATGTCCTCTCTTAAAGAATATTTATCTCTGCAATTTTGAGCTTTTTTTTTTTTTTTTCTTGGAGAACACACAATCCACGATGTCCTTGTGGCGGGAATGGAGGGTGAGTTTCATGCTGGTTCTGTTTGAGAATGCCTTAAATATCCAGGCAATTTCATGGATCAGGGAAATCAGCTCTGCATCTTAATGCAGGGCTCTTATTGCTATGTCAAGTGAGTGACGTTTCAAGATTTCCCTGGTATATTTTATAGCCTTCTTTTCAACATCAAGTCAGCAAATAGTCTAGCTGCCTTGGTGGATGTATAGCAGAGTGTAGAATAAACTCTTAGGTTTACCTTTTATGTGAGATTCAATCACAAGAAACTCCATGTACTCTGTACTCCGTAAAGGCTAAACAAATCAAACTGGCAGGAGCATGATGCAACTAATTTATCTGTAGAGACAAGATAATATTGCACAGCAAGTGTCCATTGCACAAACACATATGAACACATACTCTATTTTGCAGCAGTGTTGAAGTCTCCAGCAGCTCAGCACCTCCACTGTTATCCATGAGTAAGCGCCTCTTTGCCAATTACAGGTTCTCCTAAATAAATGAGAAAGCGAGGCTGATGGTGGCAGTGTGGGTATATGTGCAGAAATTTATTTTATATGTCATACATTCCACTAATTATTTTACACTGAGAAGATTGTCTCATGATTATTTTTTGATGTACATGTTTTTCTTTCCCAGATGTTTTTTTAATGCTGCGTTAAATCAATTCACCTGGCTTGCATTCTTTAGAAGTCTTAACCTGAACTGTGGAGTCTAGGGTTTATCTAAGCCCACAGCAGACTGCTCTTTCATACTATTTGTCTACTTATCTGTGGACCTGAAGTACTGGACTTCAGGTTTGAGTCTTTAAATTTAATCAGATCGCATTGCATACTGATTGTATCAGAAGGATTAAATTCACTAACTGCAGTACTTTTGATGCCTCAGCCTGCTTTCCCTGCAGACTGGCAGATGTGAGTCCTTGTTTAATGGAGTATTGGAAACCAACTTGTGCTCTCTTAAATGAACAAAAAAAGCTAGCATTTGAGAAATGCAAAGATTTTTCTTACCTCTAAACAAATATAAAAATTCAAGTGGAAAAGCATGGAAGAAAGAAACAAGTTTTTGAAAAACAGATTGCACTAAAACATGTGAACAAATGGTCTTGTTTGCTTTACTATTAAGAACATGATTCTCTTGAAAGCTTGTGGGATGTCCAAAAATGGTTTGATGAAGTACAGCAGTCTCTTTGAATTGCTTTGAGAACCACACTAATAGTATTTGGTTGGAGAATATGTAATATTGCAGATAGGTAATTGGTACAGCAAATTCAGTAGTCTCAGGGCTGCTCTGTCTGTTTTGAGCTCATAATTTTCTTTCTATTTTGGTACTATACTTAGATTGGGGTGGGTTTTGGTGGGATGTTAGTGGTGTATATTTTCAAAGCTAGGATTATATTGCCCCTCATGGAGATGGGGAAGCAGCAGACGCATCCAGATAGTTTGCTGCTCCCCCCGCCCCCCTTAAAGCCTTTTGCTAGCTCTTTGTTTTCTACTCACTCTAAATAATAATTCTTGCCCTTCAAGGTCCTTTTCAAAATCTGCCTTGTGTTGGTGTAATTCTCCTTTCAGTCTCTTGGCCAGACCTGTGTTTTCTATGATGCAATTAATAGGTATAGCCCTAGAGTCCCAATTTCCATTTTGCTTTGTCAGGTCCTTACTTCTGTTCATTACATGTAACATTTAGGTTTTGATTGAACTGTAAGCTTTCCAGGAAAAGCATCAGATTGCTTTTTTGTTTGCCATGGTTATAGTCCAAAGAGGCACTGGTGGATCTGTAAACCCTCCCTTAATACAAATAATAATATGCAAGAACTAGAAAGAAAATGGTTCTTAAGGTCCCCGTAATTTGTACAGCTCAGTTCCTGTATCTAAAACATGGTAACAGTTAACAAAAGTAAAAGGTGTCTGTGTCCAGTACGCACCCATGTAAAGTTAGAGGTTTTTTGAAGACTGAAGGAGATGAAAGAAAATTGGGAATGTGGAAACAGCTTAGTGATTGATGGACATGACACCGTCCTAGCTGAGAATACCAAAGGCTCCAAGGCACTGATAAATTGAAATGATGACCTGGATAATGAAGTCTGATCTAGAAATATCGGGTTGTGAAGTTCCCTGAAGGGATGGGACAGAAATTTTTGAAAGATTCTCTTTAGCAGTGAATTATGATCGTTCTGAATCTGGATGATTTTGAATTTCTGGCAGTGAATGTCATGACATACTGTACCCCTGACTAGTAATATCATTCTCTGTCCCTGGACATCAGCAGACTAGTCTGTATGGACTAGAATGTAAAGAAAAAAACCCAAAACAAAACAGGATTAAAAATGTGCAGCTATAAATGAGGAAAGTAAAAGAAATTTCAAAATATATAAGTTGAAAAATGGTAATGAGAAGGAAGATTTTACTATTTTATGCTAGCAATTCTACCCTTCTTTCCTGCCATATGGATTTCTTAGATGAATATTCTCTTTAGATAGTTGAATTCCAAAAATACCCCCAGAGCAAGTCAGAGTTATTGACACTGTCTAATTTAAACTATAATAAGCAAGTAAGTGGGCTCAAATGCTTGTTTAAATTGCCTTAGTGTACAGATATTATAAGTCATGCAGCTCTGTTGGCCACATCCAGCATCTCGCTCTTCCCTTGCTGGGCATGATCCCCTTCAGCGGCAGACCTGCAGAGTGCTGGCCCCTGACATTTTTGTTCTCCCGTCCCAAAGGTCAAGGGGTGAGAGCTAAACTGCGGGTAATGCCTGCAGACCTGCAAAGGTGCATGAAGGGGGTGTGCGCTTTCAGGAATGTCCGTGGGAGCATGGATGTGCCTGTCCCAGTCCCCAGCAAGCCACATCATGTGGCAGCAGAGCCCTGCAAGCCCGGGGAGAGGCCGGGGCTGCAGGTGGCTGTGCCAGCAGCTAGTCCAAGTGGAAAGCGAGCAGGCACCCCACAGAGCCCCGCTTGTGCTGGGATGCTGCTCCATGATGCCCACAGTGACCTGACTGATTACTGCAGGGAAGGGTTAAAAGCTGCCAGGGCTCCCCACCTCCAGGAGAGCCTGCTCCTGCTTTGACAAAAGCATTTTAAATACACTTTTTTTTTTTCCCTCGTATGTATTCAGATATTTACAATTTTCATGACACAAGAATCTTGAACAAATCAGTCATTCAGAAGGGTTTATTTGGGAGGTTGAAAGCTTTTCAATTTTATTTTTTTTTCTATAAACAGCATTACATTTCAAAATGAGAAAGTATTTCCAGCAGAAAGGTGGAAAAATTTTCCTCTGAAAATGTTATAATGGTATTTTGACAACAAGAACTTTTTCTTTATGAAAACAAAACCCCTTTTGGAAATGCTTTGTGTCTTACTGAACTGGCATTTTGTGACAATAAAACAATATGCAGAGAGGAGTTGAGAAATCCATGAATTGCTCTACATACTGATCTTCTTTTGCCCCACAATGACTGAGATGAGGATCAAAAATCCTACGTTTTAATTAGAAAGTATCTTTCACTTCTTTATTCCCATGTTACAGCAATGTTTTGCATTTAAATCATTCTCTGTCTCAAAGTATGTACAATCAATCAAATGCCACTCTTGAGTACAGGTCCCACAAATACCCTATTGTACTGTAAATGCAAAACCTCTAGAAATCTCAGACAATGCATGAGGTCTAAAATCATTAGTAGACAGTCAAGGCTGTCTGATTAATTTTTGTGTGGCTAGTGTATGAATTTCTTTCCAAGCTTCGTCTCATCCATAATACTCTTCTCTATGTCAAGCTCATATCTTACAAACCTCTTCATTTAACCGGGAATGCTTTCTTTTTTTTTTTTTTTTTTTTGTTGTTGTTACAAAACATTGCTTTCAACTAGAATGTAACTCACCAAAGAATGTACAAAAGCATTCCCATTTAATTCAGTTGTGTAACTTGATGCTGTTCTGTGTTTCTTAGTAGGTGAAAATAGTTTATTAAGCAAGTGTTGCAAATCTAGATTTCAGTTTAATAGGTTTCTAACTCTTTCTAAAAATTAATATAATTCTTTATAACAGAATATTGTGTGCCAGTGCTCTGCCCTCATGTGATTTTGCACATTTGTCTTTGCATTCTTACCTACCAGCTACTGCTTTTGCTACCTCCAAAGATCCACCATAAAATTATCCCTATGCTGACCACAGATTAGAAGGGATGTCAAAGGGTCATGTGCAAAAGACTTATTTTCTTCAAGCCAACATGTGCCTTCTATAAGCAGGCATCTACCCACACTTAAACTGTTCTGTGGCATTTTCAGTTGACTGATCTGTGTTAAACTTTGGTGCCTCAGCTGTCTGGCTGGATGCTGCGACATTGAGAGTGTCCTAGGGAAGGGCAGAATTACAGTGCTTTGCTCGTGTTAATGAACCAGTTTCAGCCAGACAAAGGGAATCTGTTTATTAGAGTCCTGGCTGCCTTATTAATGCAATAATAAAGAAAATGTTAAGTTGGCTCCATGTTTTTTTCCCCTTAAAGTCATGTCCCCTTCTGAAAATGAAAGAGCTGTCTACTTAAAGCTGGCCCTGCAGCTCCCCGGAGAGCCTGCACAACTTGAACGAGTTGCTTAAAAATGTCAATAGGGAAAGAGTGTATGTACTGTTTTTACAGGTGATAGCAAAGGGAATGGAGGCCTTTCCTAGCCCTTTGTGCCTTTTTCACATGAAACAGTAGGTGGTTATACTGTCCTGCAACCTACTGAAATTCTAAGCACGTCTGAAAAACAGGTATATCTGATCTAGTCCATGCATTTTAGTCTGTTCTAGCAGCACCATATTAGCCCATGTAGGACTTTCTTTCAGAGAAAGAAAAGCCACTGCTTGAAATGATTTAGAAATGGAAAACTAAGGTTAAAATAATAGAATAAAACTTGCTCAGCAAGCTCCAGACAGGATGACAGGGTGAAGAGTATGTAATATTTTCACTGTTGAAAAAACCCCAGTCAATCATTCTAGTTACTGCAGCGTCTTTTTTATCATGCTCATTGCAAGCTAGGCTGGACAAGCCAAGAGCTTCCTGCAAAACAAAGCAAAACCCTTCTTTCCAGACTCATTTCCCCCATCCCTCCTGAAAGATGCTTGGGTGCCCTCTGGCAAGACCACTCATACACAGGGTTACTGCTCATTCTGTAAAGCTAAGCTGTAGTTTGAAAGAATTTGAAATATGCTTTAAAATCTGGTCTCTGGGAACTTTATCAAATGGTCCCTCCTCATTTGGTTAGCGGGAGGAAAAGCCCACGCTGGCTGGTGATGGAAATATTGCTGGAATAGCAGTCTCTGAGGTTGAACGAGAATGGATGCCAGTGCACCTCTTCTGTGGTACTCACCATTTTACGTTTTCCTTTCATTTGCTTGTAGTGATAGGAGTAAAAACCTGCAGTTTATGCAGTGCTGCTCACGTGGTGACTCCACAAGGCAGTATCTCGGCTAGTTGTGCATTTCAGAGGTCTGTGACTCCACACTGCTGTTTTCTGGTTTACCGTTTCTGTGACAGCTATTGAGCAATGCTCTGCTGCTTGCACTGTGGTGCTTTTTTAGGCAGCTGAGGTGTAGTACTCCTTGAAGAGCTAGAGAAACACTCTAAACCTTCCCTTTTGCAGAAATGTGAATGCTGGTGTCTCCAGACTGATTGCACACACATACACATACCAAATGTTGAGACATGTCTTTAAAAAGCCAAAGGAATAATCATGAAACAAAGCCTGATTCTTACTTAAATGTAGGCAGTTACCTGGTAAAATCAGGTTGATAGAATTGTCCTCTTCTCAGTTTTGGATCACATAAAAGGAATCAGCATCTATGGATGCAGTTCAGCACAACTGCCAGGCCTTTTCTGGAGAGAAATTCCTTCCTTGACTAGTAGATAAATTGCCAGCCAGGATTAAATTTTTTTTTAAATAAATTATTCCGTGTCCAAATTAGCTGCTGCTCATGATTTTCTTTCAATACATAAACACTCTGCAGGCCCTTGATTTTGAAGGAGAAAAATTAGAATTGCAACTTCCAAATAGTGAATTCCGTAACTAAAAGCATTTCTGGGTATTTTTTAATTTATTTTTGTATATTAATATTTCATATTTCTAGAAATGATGCCACAATTGACAAAAACTGGCCAAACCCAGGTGAATCTTTTAACAATTACACTGTCCCCTTAACTGAGATTACAGACAGAAGATTTGAGGCGAGAAGCTTAGATTCCCTGCTTTAACACGGTTACCTACTTCGAGGAAAATTCACCTATAATAATTAGTCAGCTGAGTAAAATTCATCCTGAAGCTTGCTTTTTTACCCTGAGGTCTCCACACACATTTTTCTTTTCCATCACAGACTGCCTTGTTCCGGAGTCTGAGATGCCTCAGTCCCTCTCAGGAGTTCCCAGTCCCTTGCTAGATGTAGCAAACTGGTTATTCAATTTTACCAGCCAAATTGTTGCAGAAAAAGTGATTTAAAGAAAGGCCAAGTCATTATTCCTGTTTTGTTGAGCAGATGAAGAGGCTGGGGTTGATAATAGCTCTGTCCTGTAGAGGTAGCGCAGAGTCACAGGGCACTGCCCTGCTCTGACTGTGCCAGGAGAGCTCACCTGCATCCGTGACATTTTGTTGTTCTCCAAGTTTTACATTTGCACCGTGTCTAGCTTCTGTCCTGAGCTTTTCTGTCTCCCATCCCTTCTCCCATGACCAGGGGCTTGGCGTTGTGCAGGGTGCGGAGGACATCCTTCGCTGTGGCGGTCCCAGGGAGAGAAGGGACAGCATGTCCAAGTGGACAGCCCTGAGAAACTGGTTAGTTTTTCATCATGGATGAAACCCATTAAGGTTATGTCTATGTGGACAGATGCAAACAGGCTGGGTTTGTTAGCATGGGCTTGCATCTGGGCTAAGAGGCTGCCTTTGCTTCTGGACGCAGAATGACATGCGCAGTCAGAAAAAATTTGCTTCTGCCTGTACCCATATGCAAGGACCAGTGCTAAGTGGTGTGTCCATGCACGCGTCTCTTCTAAATAAATCCTACCAGCAGATCTTCAGAACTAGGTTCTGCAGCCAGGAGATGGGGAAATCTATAGCCTGTGGTAAAGGCAGAGTATTGGAAAGACATCCTGTGTTTGCTAGATTGCTCAGGTCTTTGGAAGGAGAAAAATGGTTTCTCCTTTGGTAATCTCCTAGATCATTATTGCTGAAAAATCAAACCATTTTCTTTTCTATTTATGCTTTTTGTGAGTTACCTCCTTCATTACTACCATGAAAATCTTCATTTCTTGTTGTCTGCCTGGCATGACTGATCCAAATTCTTTCTGTGAGAGGCTGGAAGAAAAGAAACAAGACCAGATGGAAAATGCTCATGTGAGTGATTGTCTTGATCTTCCTTGTAAAGATGTTAAAACCTGAAATGCTGAATTCCTCTATCTGACTTCACAAATGTTGAATTTCTCTGTCTGATTTCAAGTCTAGTTTTTAGTATTTGAAGTAAAGATAATGCCCAGAGATAGTACTTTATTTTTCTTTTTTTTTCTTTTTTTTTTCTTTTTTTTTGGTGGATCTGTGAATGGGCTTTATTAGTTCTCCATTGAGAAGGTGTAGAAAAGACAATAATACTGTGATGTTTTCTCACCTGGCCTTCCAGCACACCTCAGCTGGAGAGGAGTTATCATTAGGGGGTGGTCGGTCTGCCTAGATTGAGGAGTGGGTCAGTTCACACTGTATTTAATGGGTGGGTTTTTTCTGCAAATAAGTCATCTCTGAACTCAACAAAAGCCGTTCTTTCAATTGTGGCCTTTTGGTGAGGCTGATCTGAGTTACATTTAGAATTCTGATCTAGCAGAATATGAATCTGTAACCTATCTTTGATTCCCTGAGTCCCATGTAACTAGAACACCCTTGGTGTCTGAGACTAGATTATTCTCTGGTATAAATGGTTCAGTTCACTTGTGAAAATATGTGGACTAAATCAATGGAGCTTTTGCTATTTCTGTACATGCATTTTTGACCCTACTTCTGTAATCAACTCTGACTTCATACAGTTTATCATTTAATTATTAGCCATATATGTAAATCTAGTACTTCCAAATGCAAAACAGCATTTTGAGAAAATAACTTATGAAGCATAATTTGATAAAGAGTTTTTATTTTTTCTTCAGATATCTTCCACTTCATCTGAAGAAGTTCACTGTTATAGTAACTATCAAATAAAAAAAAAAGTAAGGAAAAAATACCAGAATTTATTAGGTTCTAATAAACTCCCCTCAGTGCATATACATTTAGTATCTTACATTAACATTAATGAGAATTATGCATGCATCCTGCGGAGAATAGGCCCTGTTGTTTTATTTCTTTTCCTTGTTTTCAGTATTAAATCTTGTCCTGCAGTCAGTTCTATAGGGCGTACATGCATTCCTGCTGCTCAATTATTTGTTCTACTTAATATATACAGTTTGAGCACCTCCTTTGGCATAGTGAAGGTAGAAAGTTCATAAATTAAAAACTAACAGAATTTGTGGACACACATAAAAACAAGGGATATGCAAATTAATGAATTAATAGATTGCTATTGATTACCAGTAAGGCCTAATTAAATAATAAATTTTCCCCCACACAATTACTTGTTTCATGTTATTAAATGATCAAATCCATAACTAGTTTGGAAGCTGAGCCTCTTAGAATTAAATGAGGTGCTCAAGAGAGCGAAGTTGTGTTTTGGAGCAACAGAAACAGAGGCAGGGCCTAGTTACATGGATTTATGATTTAATTTTCTATGTAATCTAATTTAGTGTAACTATTGAGTTTCTAAAAAAATGAACTTTGATTAGATTTTGTTGACAAAAATAAATACAAAATATAGGATAGTTTATTCATTATCTGTAGCTTATTAAGAGCAGTGACTCATGGGTATTTCTGTACCTGAAGGGGCCTTTTTTCCCCATTTCTTGTGCTTTTAGCTGTATTCCACAGCAGTCAGTCATCCTCTAGGCCCCATCCAGGTGTAGTGCATTACAAAGATCCAAAATCTGGAGGATACAAAACTCATTTCTGTGGGAAACTTAATTCACTTCATATAAATAACAGCTTCATCATTCCTCATTTCTGAGGTAGACATCAATATTTCATAGGGAGCATTAAGTATGTGAAGGTCCTGGGAAAAAGGCGCATTGGAAAAGGGAAGTAAGCAAATGAAGCTCTTCAGTTTGACATACTTAATTGAGAGTTTTAAGAGCAGATCGTGGGAGCAGGAAATGAGCCTTTCAGCTAATTCCCTTCTGCATGAAAAATGCAGCGTGCCAAAACACTGCTGTCCTGGGCGAGAAAACTCCTTGGGTGTAATCCCTCAGCACAGTGCCGTGCCGCGCCGCAGCAATGCCCTGATGGCATCTGTGGCTCAGGTGTTGCCTATCTGGTTGGCTCTGTAATTAGCAGCAGATTGCAGGACGAGCAATGGCATCTCGTTCAGTATCGGTTAGGGCTGTGTTTTGCTTGCATTTGCTGCCTGGCGGCAGATTGAAGCAGGGAGACAGATTGCTTGTTCTGTTGTAGGAAGCACTGAGTGTGCCTGTGCAGGCGTCTGCACATCTGTACGGACCTGGGCATGCGTTTAGTTGCCGTTGTGGTGGGGAGCCACGCTGTCGCTGAGCTAGCTCACTGCAGCTAGGCTAGTGGCAGGATTTAGTAGAACTTATTGCCTTGGGCAGAGCACTATTCTAGGTTGGCTTTATTTGATGGAGCATCTTTGTGCAATGCCCTGAAGACTTATGCTCGCAGTTACAAATTCCGGCCTTCGCTTGCCTGAAGCCAAGCTGCTGCTTTTGTGGTGCAGAGCCAGACAAGCGCTCACTCCCCTCGCTGTGATGGCTATGCCAGTGGGTGCTGTTCACTGGCAGCATGCACGGTAATGGCCCTGGCAGAGAGGAGTGACCATTTAGAGAAACGTGGCTTCACTCAAGACTCTCTGAGCTCAATGCAGGGATTCAGCACTCCGGGGACTTTGAACCAGTCATACATTAGAAGAGCTGAGGTTGTCCGTTCTTGAGAACCGGAAGGGTTTCCTTTGCTTGTTCATTACATAAAATGTGTGGACCCATTTTTTAAACCCCTCTTCCAGTTCTTTCCATTTTTTTATTAACGTGATGGATTTCCATATGAATCTTTCTAAGTGTTTGTTGAACACCTGGACACAAGCAAAAAAAGTTGTTCTGTAGTCGCCTGCCTGGTTGACTCTATAATTAGCAGCAGATTGCAATGAATGACATCCTGTTCCTTAATGGTTAGGGCTGTTTTGCTTATGTTGGGTTGACTTGACCTTGCCTCAGCAGGTCTGGGCTGGCAAACAGATGTCAGCTTTGTTCAGCAGAATATCTTCTGGTCACTCCAGTAAAACAAGATGTGTGTGGATAGAAGTGAAAGGCAGAATATTTGCAGTAACCATTGAGTGGAACATGAAACAAATTTCAATAGTCAGGCAAAGACAGGTTGCAAACCCTATTGGGAAAATGATAAATTGCTGTTAAATGTTATAATTATCCCATGACATTCAGGACTGAAACTTAACTAAATTTTGCTGAAAACTTAAAAAATAATGGAGAGATGTAATATGATTTAATAAATTAGCTACAGAGTAAGTGAAAAAATGAGAACACAACAGAAAATTAATATTTATCTTTTACCAGTATGTAACAGGCTTTGCTAAAACATGTCTGAAAGCAAAGAATAGTTTGTTAGACAAATTATAATTTTAATTGCGGACGTAATTGATTATACTCAGCATGCTCATTAGGTTAAGGGAGAATATGAGTCAACTCTCAAGGTCATTACAGTAATAGATATTGTGTAGGCATGTAATTTATGATAAGCTGGTTCGTGAACATCTAATTGCTCATTCATGGCAGTGTGTCTGGCACTTTTACTCCCCAAACACCTCTTTGTCCAATTTATTTAACACCCCTTAATATTCCAGGGTCAAATTTACTACAGGAGGCATCAAGCAGTGAATTTTCAACCTCCAAATTATTACACCACCCTTTTTGTGCCTCAAAGACAGAGCCTGCATTACTAAAAATTAGTGGTCTGGCACTAAGTAGGGTACATCACAAATAGAAATACTCACCCACAGAGACAAGCCAGAATCTCTCATGGAAAACAGCTGTTCCCTGCCCTCTGCAATGGCAGTCATATATTGGAGTAGGATGCCAAAAGAGATGTTCTTTTTAAAAAAATACACTCATTAATCAGAACTTTGTCTTTGTATTGTTCCTTGGAAGAACATACAATAATAGTGTTTCGTTAACTCTTTCATTATTATTTCACTTCAAGACTATGACAGAAAGTCGTTAATATTAGCTGTTTCTGGCTGAAAATCAGTTGGACTGTCACTTATCAGTTCTTGCAACCAGACAAAATAGACTCATTTGCAATGTATATCAACTATAAGTAACAACTGTACCTCACTTGGATATAATGCTTTATATTTTTAGGTCTCAGAGAATGAATCACTGGCCTCGTTACTGAAATGCAAATAGTTGAAGTCACTTGTCTAGGGCCGGGCAACGGCACAAGGGTGGCACTGGGAATTGAAGCCAGGCATCCTGAGCTGCAGACTCATTTTCTGTCTCCTCTCTACAGTCATTCTGTTTAACACAGGCTCAAACTGTTCTGATTTATTAATCAGTACCGTCACATTACATAGCATTGTGCAGTGGTGGCTGAGGTAAGACAAAGTAATTCCCATTAGATTGAGAGGTTTGATTCAGTCTGCAGTGTAAGGGGAAAATGTAACTTTTCATTCAAGTATCTTTGGCTGCATTCCAGGAATCAAGGATTTGGGGGTTTATTTTGGATTTGCTTTTGGGTTTTAGTAAATAAATAACATAGTTCTCAGACCAGCATAGCTTTCCTTTATAATAATCTCATTATCTGCAGGATATTATTTTCACTTGACATGACATAGTCCGTAATTATCTGTTGCTTATTGCTGAAGAATGCAATCGATATAGCTATAGATATTTAATTATAAACCAAATGAATTCCAACATGATTTCATAGCCATTCTTTGTTAATAGTTTTGGAAGATTCAAAGTGTGAAGTCCCTCTTTGAAAAATTATTCTATCTAGAAATGTTGTTTTCTGTATACTGGCGCTACTCTAATCTTAGTCCTTGGTGCTACAGTTTTGCTCTTTAAAGGATTGTCCATAATGATATATATGTTTGCTAAACCTCTCCTTTGCGATATAGAAATTACTATGTTGACTGACTGACAGTCTGATTGATATTGCCAAAAAAATCCCCATACTTACCGATATATATCAATCCCTATAACCACCTTGTAGATTGACCTGCTGAAAAAAATTGTTATGCAAACACACTGCCATCTGTTGTGTAGTTATTCTTCAGTAATAGAACATAAACTGGAGATATGTCAAAGTAATTTAGTAAGTCAACAAATGTAAAATGAAACTTGGTAAATATAGTGTGTTACACTGAGTTTTATTAATCATTGTCATCCACAAGAATATAACAGGTATACTAGTCCTTTCAAAGTCCGACTTGTTTTGTTTCATCCATCAAACGCTGATGTCAGAGCTAGTTATGAGGAATATGATGTGAATTATGCTAATTAATTAATTTTAAAATAAAGATTTAAAGAATTCTGTGGTCGATACAAAGCCCACTAAAAATTCTGGGAAGATCGGAGCAATTTGTAAGAATGTCAGTAAGTCCTAAACATCTTCATTTAAGGAGTTCAGAGTGTACCTTCACATTTATACTGGTGGTTGTGCTAACTGTTCCAGACAGTGTATGTGGAATTATCTGTCACTTCAGAAGTGGAGCTAATGGTACTAAAATAAAACAGGTATCTCCTAGAAGTAGGTGGTGTTTTTTAAGTAGAGTATACAGTAAACTCCACAGAAGAATGAAAAGAATTATTTAGTTGGATTCTTGTTCTGTAAGTGCAGTTCTCAAAATTATGTTTAGACATCCTGATAATTAATGAAGATGTTTCAAATGAAGCATTTTCCAGTATCCTATCTCGTTGCTAATTTCCATTTTTTTCATTAAGAAAAGATAAATTGTATCCAATTATTGAAAATTATGTAGGTCATTATCCTGAATGAAACTGCAATTAAACTCAGTTTTCACAAAGAAAGAAGAGGTTATCTTGTCATAGCGTAGGTGTTACTGTGCCTTGCTTGGCTGGTGCTCCTGCCTTCAGGCCAAGATTGTATTAGGGTCAAGTCCTACATCAGACTGAAGAGCTGTATTTGACTAGGACTGTGCTAAGAGACTTTTTAATGCCCTCAAGAACTGGAGTCCAAATCACAGTGGTGGCATTTCAAGCGTTATGTTCACTCTCTCATAGCAGTTTTTATTTAAACAATCAGCAGGGGAGATAACCCTTTTACCCTAAGCAGAGATTACTCTTTCCCATGGAGAACAAACAAAAGCCCTGGCAGTGTGGCACTGTGGAGTGGACATGGGGTGATACGTTCCCCTACACCAGCAGCTCCCCAAAATGCTGTGGGATCCAGAGCCAGCCTCTCTTGTCTGAGGCTGTGCACAAAGACACAGGTTTTGTCCGAGAGGCCTGGTAATTTCACTGCAAATTAGAGGTGACAGAGCGGTGAGAGAACCCTGCTTGATCCTACTCCTGCTGCTGCTGCTGGGAGTCATTCTGGGCATCTCTGCTTCTTTGTGCCAGGGAAGTGGGCAGCAGGATGGGAAGCTTCTGGGCTTGAAAGACGAGAAAGGAACCCTGCAGTGATCCGTGAGATCAGGGAGAGAATATTCCTGAGGAGCAAAACTAAGAGAAAAGGACAGGGATGTACAATGACCCCAAACAACAAGCTGAGCAAGATTCTCCTGTACTTGCTAGGTCTTTAATTTGACCCCAGATGATCTTTTTTCTTTTAAAACAAACCAACAAAACCAGCCAAACAAAAAAACCCCAAAACTCCCAAACAGGCCAAACTCTCAGTGTCACCCAACGATACTGGCATAAAAGCAGTTGTGGGAAAGCAGGTCTGATACACCAAAAAGTTGAGGAGCTGAAGTGTGACTAGCGGCACCCAGCTTGCGCGGCCACATGTTGTGCTCAGCGGCACAGCTTTCAGCTCATGTTGGAGCTGTGCTCAGCCCGGGGCTCTTCAGCTCCAGGGGTGTTGGTGTTCCTGTGCGCTTCGCAGAACAGGTGAATTGTATTAAGGGAATTAAGGAGGACTATGGGGACAATATAATTTAACTGCTTACTTTACTCAAAATGCTGTACCTGAGGAAATGTAAAGGAACTAAATTTATTCTATTTTCTAACCAAATTTAATAAGCTAATCTAACTCTCTAACTTATGTTAAACTACATTACAGTTTTCACATTAGTTTCACCTTAGATTTTGCTCCGATTATTACAGGCTTGGCTGCAATCACTGGTAATTATAGCTTCCCATCGTTTTCCAGTAATATATAATGTGAAGTATTTTGCACTTTACACTTTTTTCTATTTATTGTTCACATCCAGTTGGATGTACTAATAAGCATTAACATGCAAATAATTATCATCAAGATTTGATATCTGTAGAGAGCAAATGCTAATACACTTAATACATCAAATATGAAAGAGGCTTTTAGTTCAAAAAAGAAAAAAGATTAAAATATTAGCTTTTTGTATAAAAAGTAATTGAAATTATTATAAATTCTATTGAGCTTGCAGAAGTCTTGAGCTTTGAGTTTGCAATATCTCTCATTAATGTCTAGCCTCAAGAAAGAGTTTATAATAAAGGGACTTATGCAGACAACAGATAAATAGAAATGATACAGCCAAGAGGATTGAAGAGCCCTGGGTATGTTGTCATTCTGCCATGCTGATTGCCATCAGAGGTGCTGAATATGCTAAGAGCTGTATAGAAGATGAAGTGAAATGCAATATGCATTGATAACAGCTAAGGCTAGAATGCCAGGAAATAATTTTCTTTTGATTTTCCTCTAAGTTTCTGTCTCTTGTTAGTACTTCCTGTGGGATGGAAGAGGTTAGCCCTGATCCTGCAGAGTCAGCTGGTTGGCCTAAACCTGCAGATCTCAGTGGAATGGTAATTGGGAGAAATCTAATGTGCCATAAAACGGAGGTCAGTGTGGGTAATCTAGTGTCCCCTGCTGATTTTAAAAACCGTATCTCCAGCAGGTTGGAAGCAAATTTTATCTGTGTAGGCACTGTGTGCCTCATGGCTTCACTGCTTATTTGCCCTGTATCCAGGTCCCTCCATGTGTGACTGGGACCTTAATGTGGAAAAGAGACAAAAGCAAATCATCTTTGTTTCTAGCAGGCAGGGTGAGCTGAGTGGTTTGCTCGAAGGTGGTAAAGCAAAAAAAAAAAAAAAAAAAACAACAGAAAAAAACCAGACTCCTCCACTTGCTGCAGGCAGAAGAGTAATTTATACTGTGTGGCAGGCAGTACATGAAGTATGAAGCTGGGAAGGGAGGTTGCTCAAGACACAATGGAGAGTGGCACAGGGTTGAGTTTAGGTGGGAAAGGCTGGCATGCTATTGTCTACAAATTGGGTTGGATGTGGCATGAGCTTAGCAGGGAACAGAGGAGACGGAGCTGTGATATTTGGGCAAGGTGCACCACTATATTAAGCCAAATCCTTAAGTAGGCAGGCCTGGGATGATGGGACTTGGAAATGCTGTGTGCGTCTAAGTTGATCTGAATATTCGTCCCTAAATAAAATCTGCTAAAAGCAGTCCTCAAATGAAAAATGGAAATGCACCAAAAGTAAGAGCAATATCAGCACTTTGTTTTCATACCATTTGCAATAAATGCTTTCAGTGTTCTGAAGCTGAACTAGGTTTTTTTCTAAATAGATTTCTTTTTCTTGTATGGCCCAGTCAATAAATGCTAGTAACCTTAATCTCTTTCCCTAAGCGCCATTATATTTTATAAATTTTTAATAGAAATTAATCACTGAAATATTTAAGTCTTAATTAATTACACCAAAAATTTACAGCCAATGCAGTGTGATGTCTGTTAGAAAAATGACTTAATAGGCTTTCAGTCCTGCCATTGCTCTGGCTTGTCAATGAATTACTTAAGTGTCATTTGTTAAACGAGTTAGGTCAATAAAGTCCTTTAGTTGTTTTTCAGAGAGTGAGCATTATTTCCAGATAATGTATATCTAATTCTCTTTTCCTTTAGTCTATCTGCATTGGCTAGTCTGGGTTATTATTAATTAGCCCTTCATAGCAGATTAGGCAGGAAAGATCATGACACAGTAATAAGTAAAGGTTCACAGAGACAAAATTCTCTAATTAGGAAGTACGGCTTAGTGGTGAGCAGAGTCTTCAAATGGATTGCCATCTGTTAAAGTAAAGCTGATTTCCTTCATTTGCTTATATAATGTTTCTAAAGAAAGTGACTCTTGTTATTTATGGAAATTATATATTCCCTTTCATTATATTCTCTTAATTGACTCTGCATTCCTGTAATTAGTAGGCAATGAAAACATACAGTGCAGAAGAGCCGTAGTAATGGACAACATGACCCCGTAGTAATTGCCATATGAACTGTGGAACATCATTCTGCTTTAAGATGTTCCTTTTGATGGGTTTAGATTAAAGGAATGTAAATTCAAATTCCTGTTTCCAGGGGAATAAGCTGCATTGGTTTGTGTCCTTTTTTTCATACTGGTCACAGCAAACTCTGGAGTATGCCCAGATATGTGGCCTTTTGCCTTTTAGGCTACAAGACAAAGATTCATGCTTTCACATCCTTTCAAAACTTACTGATTTGGTTTGTAAATGAACGAAAGAATTAATCCTGGGTTATATAAATGAGCACAGTGTATTGGGGGCCTACATAGGCAAGGAAATTCTCAGTAGAGAAATTGATCTTTGTGAAAATTTCCCCGATACTCAAGGACATCCTACAAATCTTGGAGTTTTCTTGACACCCTTGGAGTCCATAGCTTTGCAAGTTTGTTCCTTTGCACAGGAATTTTAATGAAAGAAAACATATCTAGAAAAAATCCTCTTTGAGCTGAACCTCTGTATTTTCCATCTTTCTCTGATTCTTCTTACAGAAGAAGCTATTTGGTCCTGCAGTGAATGGCCATGGAGGGAAGACAATTAACACTCCGCATTTGATAGACTGCAATGTTAGCTGTATAGACGCACCCTTTGTTCCCAGGGAGGGAAAACAGTGATGTTATTGTGGATGTCTGCAGTGATGAAGTTAGAAGTTTGTGTCTAGTGTTTGGTAGCTCCTGTTTGAAGAATAACATCCACAGTGGCACTAGACAAGTTACGAATTATAGTTCAGTCAAAGATTCTATCTCCAAATTCTGCACCTATCGATTGTCATGTGGGGATATAAAGAAATCTCTTTTCCTCCCCTGGATAATATAGATAATTAGATGTACTGTTAAGAGATACTCAGCTTCTGCTGCAGCATCTGGCAGTTGCCAGTCCCACAGCAAGAGACTGGCCCTGATGGGTTACTTGGCCAGCTTGGGTGGGTGGTGGTACTTCTGGTACGGAGGGTGTCACAGGGTGATGCCTTTCAGGGAGCTGTTGTTAAGATGGGATGTGCTGGATGCCTTTCAGAAAGGGTGGGGGGAAATGAACTTAGTTAAAGCTTACCTTGTGCTAAAAATTCCCCAAAGCCTCCTCCACTGATATTCTAGGGTTTCATGGGGGCTTTCCAGTGCAACCTAGATATGGTAATTTGTGCATTATGTATTGAGAAATGGATCAATTAAAAACATAGTAACAGAATTAATCAGATGTTCACTTTATTTATGAACATATGTTCCACGTTGTATTTCCACTGGGATATCTAATGAAATTAAGTCAGAAAAAGAGCAGTTCCTAACGTGCTCCTTAGATGTTCTCCCTTCTCTGTTTTTCAGTTGTTTCTAGCTTCTTTGAATGTGGTACTTGGTAAAGTTCTAACAGGCAAGGTGGAATATGGATAGAGGAGTACTACCGAACTCTGCAGAACTCTCAAACACTTCCTTCAGTGAAAAGTTGGCAAGTATCAGAAGGAAAAGACTCAGAGAGTTTAATTTAAAAACCTCAATGTACAGTCCCTGAAGATACCCCCAGGAGGATAAAGGAATCACTGAGGAGAGCAAGTGCTAGATTGCAATATAAAAATGTTCCACTTTTAAGTCATCTCACCACAACAGGGTCTTTAAATTGGAACAGTGAAGTTGGGCCATTTTCAAACTACGGACAATGCGTTAATTGCAGCTTTTTTTTTCCACTTTCTTTCTTTGTCTGTTAAGATTTGGTGGGGGGAAAATGCAGAGACCTGATACGGAACAGTAGAAACATATGAAAAGGCAAATAAAAGGCCTTTCTACTGCCAGTAGAAAGAATGCATAAAAACATGAGTATAGTGAATATCTTCTCTAACACTTTTTTTCTCAATTCCAAACACTCTTTGCCTTTGAAATAGGCAAGTGGACCATAGAGAGAGAAATATACTGTAATTTTCTTCTAATAGCCCCAAACTCTTCCTGAAAATGCAACAGAAGCAACTCAGCAATTTTAGTGCCAGATGGATGAAAAAAAATCGCATATTAAGCTTTCTTTGTTAATTAAAAACTGAAGAACAAGGCTTAGGTTTACAAATGTCTCCAAACAGGGTGGTGTCTTGGGACAGGGTGCTGCTAATGCACTAAATATTGGCCTTGGATATTGTTTTGTTTGAATGTTAACAAGGCAGTAATCACTGATGTTATACAAGAGTGAAAAAAGGTGCAACAGGAGTAGGCAATACAGTGTTTCAGCATGTGTCACAGGGAGCAGTCCTGGAGGGGTAGGGGTCCAGATAAGATGGTTTAAGAATTTTGTTCTAGGTCTAATGCTTGAGCTTGCTATTTGAAGTCTGTTGCATTTATGTCAATTTAATGATGCTTAAGCTTAGCACCCCAAGCAAGAGGCGCGCTGAAAGTGCTTGCACATACAGCAAAATTCAGTTAGACTACTGTCTACAGTCCACAGCCCAACACATACTGCAAGGCAAAATCTCTGCCGGATTTGCATGTGCTCATCTCTGCAAAAATTATTTAGGCGAGTCATGGTATGGGCTGCAGTGCTTAACTGATGCTCCTCATCTTTCTCCTGTAGGCCTAAAATTGTTCAAGGTGATAGAAGTTAGAATCGCCTGTTTGCTATATCTCAGATAAAAAGAGGAAGTTATTTGATCAAAAGGAGAATTCTTATCACGACACATCGCTTGTTCTGTTTGTCTTATATCTCTTGAAAAGCACTTAACAGCTTTTTGTTTAAGGCATTCAGATATTTCCATGCAATTATGTACAGTTTCATCTGCTGAGATTTGGCTGCTATGCAGTCTCCTGCACAACATAGTAGTGAGAGAGCTTAGTTGACAGGAGAGTATCAGACTTTACACCACCAGATTTAGTGGTAAATGTTAAGATGATATCTGGTAAGTATGGCATCAGGCGGTACCAGTTCAGTGGTACTTTTTTTTTTCCTACACAACAGCTGAGTGGAAAGAGGTGAGTGGTTTTGCTTACATTGTGGGTGCTCCCAGGTGATGGATCTGTTACCACCCAGCAAGTGTAAAAGAGAACTGGCTGCAACAGGTTGCCTGTTACTGCGCTCCTCAACTGGTAGAGAGCAGTGGATTACTGAATTTTTAGAGCAAATGAGGATAAAAGCCACAGTGTAGTTTCAGAGGGCAAAATCAGGGGTTAAATTCTGCTGTCAAAGGAAATGCATGGTATTTCCCACGGAGTTATACTGTATAACAAGAATGAGGAATGAACCTCTGCCATATGTAAAAAGAAGTAATGCAGAGTTATTCTCTATGCACAGAATAAATATATTCCATGCTACAAATTCAGTGGATGAACATTGGTGATATTTCATCTTCTGCCTAGCAGAGATTTCTATGTGCCTAGCTCATGTAATTTTGCCTGTTTGGAAATGTTGGCAGGAATTAATTTTTGACTAAAAAGCATAAGTACATCCATTTTCTTTACTTAAAAAGCAAAACAAAATTATTACCAGGCATTACCTCTGTTGTAGCAGAAGTCTTATAATCATGCTTGCAATTAAACAAATGTTATCTTAGCTTAAAATAAAGTATTTGACAGCAGAAGAGAATGCGATAGGGAAGTGCAATCAGTGATGGAGGTAGATCTCTCTATTGAAAGGAAAAATTTTAATGTTTGGTGAAAACAAGAAGAGACAGTGAGATAATACAGGGATGCAAAGAGAGAGGTAGGATGGCCAAAATAACAGGCTCAGGGAAGATCTTTACCAGGCTTTGGGGATAGGTGTAAGTGGAGGAGAATAAATTTGCCATAGTCTCCGACAGCGCCCCAGCCCAACAAGACAGGCAGTGGTCATGGTGTGGTGCAGAAATGTACACCTGTGCGTCCTCTGCGAGAACAGGTGACAGCTAGTGTGCATGTGTAGGACTACCAGGGAAAGGGGAAGGAGCCACGATTCCAACAGAGCCGTGAAGAAGAAATGACAGAGAATATGAAATTTTTTCTAAAGATATACTAAGAGAAAGATTGAAAAGTAGAATGTGACCCAAAAGAAGGCTGACTTACACTAGCAAAAGAAGGGCAAGACTTCAAGGAGAGTCACATTGACTAGGAAGGAGATTTTACTAGGAAAAGATGGCTAGAAATACAAGGGTCATGCTTCCTCATCCAAGAACTCATCACATTATCATATTTATAACAAAAAACTGTTTATGGCCAGAAGGACTTGTTAGATATCCTGTTGCTCTTTAGGTTTGCTGAGATCTGATTTTTGCAGATAGCTAAACAGGAATGTGTCCCTGAATGCTGTATTTCTCCCATAGTGTCTTAAAGGCTTTTTGTAGAGAAACTGGTGCATGTCAGAAAACCAACCGCACCAGAATGTTTTGAGCTTTACATAAGAAAATAAGCTTTTGTTTTTGCTAAACATAAAAACAGGAAACATAAGCCTGTTAGTAAAAGAAGGAGCAAAAAAGACCGTGAATTGTTTAAAATAAAATTGTAGCAAAAACCTTATTTGACAACAGAGCTAACATAATTTACTAACATACAATAATAATTCAGTATTTCACTCTGCTTCCTCTGGATATTGCCTTGCAAAAAGTTTACATATATGTATATATATGTATTTTTTTAACATTGTCCCTTTGTTATAATAATATGTCAGAAATTTTCTCTACAGGTGTTTTAATTTTCAGATTACCAATACTGAAATGTAAAATTCCAGTACAATTAATGATATGCTGTAGGTTGTCTAACAAAGGGTATTCCTTGATATTTTTTACCAGAATACTGATATTTCCAAGGCAAATGTGAGAAGAGAGATTTGTCTGAATACTCAGTTTATTGTTTCATCTTGTCACTAAAAAGATTGGCAATGAGTTTATCTCTGGTCCTAAGTGCTGCCTATTCACAGAGGACTTCACATCAACTGATTTTTAATGATAGAGTAATCAATAACTTTTTTCTGGTTTTGCTGATCTTGCAGATAGTTCACACTATTGAACAGATACCTACAGTCCCTATGGGTTATTAATGTATGCCAAGATAAAGTGTTTTTTGACCTCAATAACAACATCTGTCTGCAAGGCCTTCATGGTTCATCTGCGTTCTACTGGTTTTTTTACTTTATGGATTTTTAAGTTAATGTCATCTACTTGTGTCCCTTTGAACCACTCATTTCACATGTACTTTATCCAAGTATCTGGTTTCTGGAGATTTGCTGTCTTTGTGGAAGTCTTTATACTTAATTTCCATTCTCAGGTAGTTTAAAAAACTAAAATGCTAAAAATTTTCTGTTATTTCCTTTGTTCAGAAAAAAAAAGCCAGACTACATCTATCTTTCCTGTGTTGTGAAGCTGCTTTGTCAGTGCTGTGGGAATGAGCTGAAGCCTTCACTAAAAAAATTATATAGATATTTGTCCATAGCTTCATATATCAGTTTAATATTGTGTACATTTAATGTTGTCTTTGTGGAAAAGTGAAGAAAATTAAATAGCATCAGAAAACTGAAAACCACATGAAAATGTTGGGCTTTGTTCTATCTGTATAAAGACTATCACAGATGGGTAGTTCTGTCGTGTTTATGTTATGTACCCTAAGATCCTGGGACAGAGTCTTCTTTCCCTGCCGTTTACAGCTGGTGGTACCCTTGGGAGCTTGCATCGTTAGCAGTAGCAAGGCTGAACTTACCATGGTAGCTTCAGAAGGTCACTCTTAATCCAGGAACTTGCTGGCACTTCTTGCTGCTTCTTCATCCCATGCACAGCATGCCCAACGAGCGACAAAAGCCAGAAACTGAGAAAAGATCGCTAAGAAATAACATAGGAGCAGTGTGGTAATACATACAGGCAGGCTGGCTCATTTTGTTTTGTTATTTTTTATTTTTTTTTTAGCCTAGCAGTTTCTCACCAATAATGGCTTACCTTGTGCATCAGGATGAAGCCCTGTTGTAGGTAATAATACAGTAACCAGCCCTCTGGATACATTCCGTACTGCTCTTTGATGTTAGTTTAACCTCTGGAGGGTAAGAAAGTGTCGTGGTTTAACCCCAGCCAGCAACACAGCACCACGCAGCCGCTCACTCGCTCCCCCCCCACCCAGTGGGA
>JAVKLA010000036.1:14691622-14704961 GCA_034782735.1 Sagittarius serpentarius | reverse complement strand
CAACAACTGAAAACATCAGGGTGTTATCAACATTCTTCTCATACTAAACCCAAAACACAGCGCTGTACCAGCTACTAAGAAGACAATTAACTCTATCCCAGCTGAAACCAGGACAATGATCATGGTGCTTGAATCCATGCTGGCCTGTATCCCACTTTCTGGGCAGGCAAACAGTGAGTTCCCATCTGTCTTCAAAAGTCTGTAGACAGAACCATAGCTGATAGATGAAATGTTTTCCAGGGAGAGAGGCTCTGATTTGTCACTTTCATGGTTGGCTGGAGGTATTTTCCCCCTTTTGAACTGGGTCTGTTTTCAAAGGCTTCTTTTTCTCTAAGTGGGTTGATAAGCTATAGAGTATGGTAATTAAAGTGTGTGTTCATGAGGTGCTATGTTGCTACATATATTAGGCTAGAGGGAAAACCATAATCAGCGCTAGGATTTCCTCCAATACACCTGTCTGTCAGTAATATGGCAGAAATGTAGGGATCCTAACAATGAAGAAACAGTATTGGGGTCTCTGGATTTGTTCAGATTTTACGTTTATTTTTTGAAGATAAGCTAAAAAAGTCATTAAAATTGAAAATTATTAGGGTATTTTGTTTGCTTGTTTCTTTTTAAGAATGGCATAGTTGGATCAAAAGTGGAGAGCACAGGGTAATGGTCCTTAAGAAGTGCAGGTGGATCTGCTGAACTTATGAAAGTCTGTATCTGAGTATGCAATTCAAACACTGTGGAAAAGCCCAGGAAGCGCTGAAATGAAGAAGTGTATCTTTTTGAAAATTCAGTGAATTATGAAGTTGGTAGGCCCAACTGTGTATGCTGTTGTTCAGTCTATGCCTGCAAGGAGTGTGTGAACAAGTGAGGTTTAGTCGGAACGTGTCCTTGAGCTTGGTTTCAATTGCTCGGCATTACTGAAAGCCACATACTTCTTCTGACATGAATTACAAAATCGAAGTTGGCATAAAACAAACTATACAGCTTTTATTTCAGTTACCAAAACATGTATTTGTTTCTCTTTATGATGCTGTTCTGCCCTTGTTGTGCTGGTGATGATCTTGAGAGCATTTTCAGTTGTGACTTTTTTGCTGCTGTTTGATGCCTTTTTGGTTCTTCAGACTCAGAGATAACATTTGCTTAATGCTTCTGAAGTCCTCCATCAAGTGGCCCTGCCTGCAACTACAAAAGCGAGTCAGTCAAAGATTGCTTCACACTTGGCTTATTACAATTCCCTTTTCAAAAGACCCCCTGTCTTTCTGTATATTGCCCAAATGGGCGGCTCAGCTTACACTGCTGCTTTTCATGCTGCTCACGTGGTCCAATGTTATCCAATTACACTGTTTGTCCATTTAACTCAAGTCTAGTTTTAACAGTCTGCAGCTGGCTTTTAATACCCGCTAGATAATGGAAATGTCCTGCTTCTGTGTCCTCATTTCTGGGCATTTCCAGGTATTTGTTCTACTTGTGTGAAAGTTTGTTGCTGGTCTCTGCATCCTTTTTTTTCAGTTGTACTTGAAGGGTGGACATTTGTAGAACCTTCTCTCACAGAACAGAAGCAAGAGCACATCAGAGTCATTGAAATGGATGCTTGCAACTCTTTGCTGCGGGTGGAAGCTGTGGTGATTGTGAGAGTCACTGCGTACATTAATAATTTATGGTAATTGTTAAATAGATGGTGCTCAAAGGTATAGCAGCATTTCTCACAGAAAAGCATATGAAATCTTCATAGTTGGCACTAATATTAGGCTTCTAGGTTGGTTTTATACTTATGGAAGACAGGACCTGGTGCAAAGGAGAGATGTTTCTCTTCACCAGATGCCCAGGCCTTTCTGCTCTATAATTTTGCAAGCCAGTCACCAAAACACAGACTATCTCCAGGGGAAAAAAAAAAATCTTTCTATCCTCCAATGCCCATGTGAATGTTTCCAACACATTTAATTCTGCAGCCTGCCTAGTAGGGCTCCTGGGATATCTCAGTGGTGGCATTTAGCCCTGTCTCTGAGTGGCTGCTTCAGAATATGATGGCAGTTCCCTGTTCAGCTGTCTGTATTCTGCGATGGTATCCAGTGCTTGTTAAAGGAGTTCCCCTCACCAACTTATTGCACTTGTTTATTAGCACTATCTAACAGAGGTAAGAAACATAGAGATGGTTTTGGTCAAATGTGCATCAGCAGCCACCTTGTCTGTACTGTTGCTGTCACCATAGGGCCCTCTGTCCTATAGCAGCTTTGTGCATAGGTGAGAATTGCAATTACATGCCTCAGAAACATCTCCACAAAGTTAATCCTACGCTCTCTACATATAAGCTCTCCATTGTATAAGCAGACCCCCTTTGCACCTAAAAAAATCCTGCCCACCTCTTGTGTTTTCTGTGAAATGGTGGTGTTGCTCAGAAAACCTGCAACTTCTTAAAGCTAGCATGAAATTAACTGAAACAAATCTGAAAGCTGAGGGTTTGATGTTGGTGTCCTAAATCAAATTAAAATTGAGCTAGAATCGAGCACAGCATAAAATCTTATTTATACAAGTTATGTATTCAGTTAAATCTTATCTCATTAGTTTAATCTTACTTGATAGCACCTCAAAATTTCTAATTTTACAAAAAATTCCAATGTTCTTATTTAATGAATATAGCAATTAAATGTAATGTTGTGCTGTGATTCATGGGATCATTTCATTAGAATTTAGTGTGCTAGTATACTGGTTGTAAATCATTTTTGCCGGAGATGGGTAAACTATTACCGATGTGCAAAAAGTTCTATGCGTAAAGAAAGTCAGAACTGTAAAATTAAACTCTGAAGGATTGGGAAAAGGCAGAATTAAGACTGCCTGTGTAGCTTTAATTTGGAACATGAATGTGATACAGTCTTAAAGACTCGATCACAAGCTGCTACTTTATTCTGTGCACAGGGTGGACAAGATCAAGTGTTTATTTTTATCTGCATCGTTCAGTGTGAAGTTCCAGTGCTTAGATGCCATCCAAACTCTGCCATGAATACAAGGTTATTAATGTCCTCTGAGCTTTCGTACAGAGCTTCTCAGCAGAGTAACTGAAAGTCTCTGAAGCATTAATACATATATTTTAAGTAACGCTCATTCTCTTTGGGTGACAGCTTTAGAGCTTGATTTCTTTTGCATACTTAGCAACTTAAATGACAGATTCAGCTCATGGCTCTTAGAGACTACAGTTACACTTGTCATTGCTCAGGATTTCTGCAGACCAGGCCAGCGTGTTTCATGTGGGTGCCCAGAAGGTGACCAACTGAGAGATGTTCTGGCTGAGGTGAGACTTTCCTAGCAGTACAAAATTGTGGTAGAGAAAAGGATAGGCTCAGTTCTGTAAAGTGCTGTTTAATTACCTTATCCATGGATTTGTCCTTAACTTCTTTCTTGTAACAGTCATGCATAATTTACTGTGCTTTCTCAAACATCTCTACTAGATAGAGCAAGGACCCTATCATAGAAAGCCTCACTCAATCTGCTGCTAGAACTCTCTCTTTAGCTTTGCGTGTTATCATCACCCCTTTCTTGAAACAGTATTTTCACTCTTCTTGCTTTTGACTAAATGGTTTAACTGATAATTAAGCATCTATACTGTATTGCTTATCATCATATAGACCAATGTAAGTTTAATTTTCCAAAGTAAAGCTGGTGCAAAGCCAGCGGGGATCCTGGTAGGCAGAGGCTCCTAGGAATAGCCCCGTTACAAAAACCCGATGGTCTGCACTACAAGTGTTAAACTTGATCCTAAATGGCCTACATGGCTTTCTTGAAAACTTGCTCATCCCTTGTGTGAGCACCTTGAGGACTTAATACTCTGTAGGATCATCTGCACCAGTATTCCCTCTCTAGAGGTGTGCCCTTCTCTGCAAGGTGTCTCTAAGCCTGTCGCAGCTCCTGGCAATGCTCTTTTGCAGGCTGCTTTCAAGGGTTGATGGGCCTTGGATCCCTGTGAAAATGTTGTGTCTCGTGCTCTTTGGGAGGGCAGGATCCCTCTGGCTTGCTTTCCTGCCTAGCTGTGATGCAGGGCTGTTGTTGGCTAATTTGATCTATTATGCAGCTCAGGGGTAAATAAACTGAGGGGCACATTTTTTCTGTATTTCAAAGGGCAGGAGAAGTACAGTTAAAATTTCCTTATGCACTCTGTAATGACTGAGGAAGGGAAAACTCCAGCATTGTATTTGAGAAGCCTTGGGATTAACTGATGTCATTTAAGAACTCATTAGCCTGTCTTTCAAGTGTATACACTTTGGGGAATAATCATCTTTCTTCTCCTGCTTTGCCTTTGAGTCACTCATGTGTCATATCTCTCATGCCTAGGAACTGCAGCTTTATGGGACTTTGGATGGGATAAACCCCCTTGGCTTTGAAACATTAAATCCTCCAATTAGTTTGAGTTGGAGACTAAAGGCCAAACATTTCAAATGTGGGCACCTGAAGTCGACAGGAGCTGCAGGCATTCATTGTCTCTGAAAATCAAACCAATCATTTAGGTAGCTAAATTTAGATGCAGGTACCTTGCTTTTGCCAGCCCAGTTTAATTACCAAGTCCTGTAGTATTATGCTGGATCATATGGTCTTTCCCTAGCCATTTGCACTTCTGTTGTATTTTCCTTTTCGTTCCAGGCAAAGGCTGGAATTTATGTTTAGAAGTTCATGTTATAACATCCTCTTGACTCTCCCAGCAAGTTCTCCCTGACAAATGGTTCCCTTCCACTCCTAGTGCTAAAAGCACCTATTAGGTTCAGCAGTCCAAAGCAAAAGTAGGCCCTAAAGTTTTGCTTAGAATGGTCTACATTAACTTACCAAAGAAAAATGCTAATCTTCCGTTGTCTGGGTGAACCTGTGGCATGTTTTGCTGTTGTTAGCCACTATTCCTCCCAGCTGTGCTCCCTGGCTATTACCAATGCATGTCCCCTGGTTGGAATGGTCCAAAAAAATCTGCCTTTCAGAATCTGCCCCTTGAAATGTATTTAGGCACTATGAAAACTATTACCCTACTCATAACTTTTGACTTAATCCATACTTTTGAAGGAGATGAGGGGTCAAGTGAGGGTTGTGTAGTTTGGACACCTGCTTTTAACTGCCTATATGCATGGAAGGAATGATTTCTTTAACTAATTTTCTGACTGAGTGAGGTAGCAGAACAAGTATGGACAAATGAGCAGTGGTGACTTGTGCAGATTTAGGTGTTTACTGGTACAGCTGCCCAAAGAAGTAAATCCAGGAGAAAACAGAATTTTTAGAGATTTGTATTCATAAGATGAAAAGCTTCTGAAAGAATGTAACAACTCTGGGACTAAACTGCCTTTATGTTGCCACGATCTTCTGCTTCTCCTGATTGTGAATGCTGAAAGTCTGCTCTGTTTCCCCAGGGTCCTGATACAAAATTCATTGTCAGAACTGGAAAGGCAGAAAACTAGCAAAGACAAAACCCCAAACAAACAAAACTCTCGAACGCCCAAACAAGGAAAGTAGATCTCTTAATTATAGTTGCACCCCAAGCAGATGTTAACAAGTTTATTTAAACCTTTTTAGACTGTAGTGTGCTGCTGGCCTCCTGTCCTCATCTAACTTGGTGTTTCCCTGATCAGCTAATTCTGCCCTGATTAGCATTTCAGAAATGCACGGGTTTTGTCAAACACAGCTTCAGAAGCTGTTTTGGAATACCTCTTTGTGTGGCTGGGTTTTGTGAGCTGCACATTACAAAGGATGATTTCCCAACCTACTCTATTATATTTATTCTGGCTTTGATTCAACATGAGAAATGATTCATGACATTGAAATGCAGCACATGGATGGACCTCACACGGTTGCATTGCCACCGGTTGGGTGGTCTCAGCCTTGCTTATTCTCCTGCTGCAGTACCAACATCAGCCCACTCCCAGTGTCCTCCTTCCTTGGCAGGAAAGTACCTGTTTCTCTGGGTAAACAACCTCTCTAAAGAGGCAAAGAAGAGTTTTCTCTCTCCCCACCTCTTCTGTCTTGTGGAGAGGACAGGGATCTGTTCTGTGATTGGGGAAGTAGGAAATGAAGAGTTTGCTTCCTCATAGAAATGGTGGGGGAGGACAATTTCTTTAAGTTATTTTCAAGTTGTTGAGAAAATTTGGGAAAAACTCTCCCTTTAAAATGCCTGTTCAGCTGAGGATTTTGGTGTAACTGAATTCAGTGCAGTATTTTTTCTTTGTGGAGAAAGAGGGTCATTTTTTCCAGGCCATGTTTTGTGCATTGCTTCAACAAAGAACAGGCATCTTCTTTCCTTGGACTTCTGAATACAGACTGCTTCCTTTCTCATGCCTAAGAATATGGAATATTTCATCCCTTTCTTCTTCTAGTTATGCTCCCCTTGTGCCAGTATGAGTCTTTTATGTTCCTTATTGTATCATGCAGTGCTTCCCCTCACACCTCCTGCTAAGAGTCATCGCTGCTCGTGGCAGTTCTCCCTGGAGAATATATTCTTATCACCTGATAAGAACTTATTTTCCCAGAGGTATCAAGGTTCTTTTGATATATGTTGGTCTTTGCTCCTTCTCTCTAGAAGTAGCAAGAGGGTGTTTATTTGCTTGACTGAGTTTGGTACAATATAGCGGTAAATGTTCCTAGCAGCTAAGTTACCAAGGTAGGAGTCTGCGTATTGCTATTTTTAAGCTTAAGTTTGGCTTCATTTTACTTGTCTAGGATGAATATCATGTGATGATACAAGATTTTGTGATAAACAGGCATGGTGGGATTGATCCCAGTTTCTCTACAATTTTGTATACATTGAACTAGAAAAATAATGCCCTGGGCAAAGGACCTTGACATGTCTCCAAAATAATCAAACTTAGAATAGCTGTTGAAGTGCCTAAACACCATTTGGAAAAGACATATAGGTAGAAGGTTTCATGAGAGCTTAACATAGATGAAACAGTGTTTTCAGAACTGTTTGGCAATAATACAGATGGCTAATTTCTCTGAAGTGTGGTGAATGTTGAAGTGCTTTGAAAAATCTGACAAGAAGTGTCAATGTCACAGTTGCTGCTCATTGCAGAATAACTTTAGAAATTTGGCTTTAAATTTGGATGTTTGAAGATCTGGCCTAAGAGTAACAGTTACCAAAGAAGCAAATAAATTTATTTTGGCCTTCTTTTCAGATGAGGTGCCTAAAGGAAAGCTCTTAAGTCAGCATTTCTAATGTCTGAATTTGTGATTTGATTTTCAGAATATCACCTTGCTCTCTAATTGTCACTTTGCACACCTTAAGTTCTAAAATAGAGACTAGTTCAGTTCATGTTGCTTAGCAAATTCTAATATAGTAGGAGCGTCAATGGCATCCGCTCTCTATGAGCATAGCTTTCACCTCAGGTTCCGCCACTGATTCAGTTCTTAAGCTGAAATTCAGGTTTATTTTTATGTTTACAATATGAACTACAAGGTTTTGTATTTATTGCATTCTTATTCTGCTGAGATGCCAGGAGACTGCCATGATATGATTCACGCAACTGGGGTTCTGCTTACTTGACTATGTCAAAATAATAGCAGCAAAGATCAAGCTCATCCCCAACGCACCTCCTGGAAGTGAGGACCATTCTGCTGAGGAGTGTGAATATAGCTCATTAGATGTATCCCTATGCAACTCCTGCTACAGCTGCTTATTGAAGTCAGAACCTCTGCATCCAGAATAGCATCCCAGGAGTGTTACTCTTCACCTTCTAGAAACCTGGCCTAAAGCAAAGATGTTGTGATGTAAAATACAGTCAGCTCTGATCCACAGTCTTCTGGGTAGTATTCTGGCATCTGGCTATAAGAAAGCACTGAGCTTCTGACACTGAAGAGAGTAACAAGTAGTTAGCACCTCTTAAATTCAGGCCTTTGCTCCCGGAGGGCTGAAAGAAAACAAAGATGGCAGACTGCTCTGGGGAGTGCTCAGACTCTTGGAGATAACAAAGTTTTGGGGGAACTGTGGATCAAGTCCTGTCTTATCTGACCTGATTTGCTTATTCCTAGGCAGCACGTATCACTCCTTGAACATCCCTTGTTAAGAGCGCAGGCTACATTTCTGGAGCAGCAGCTTCACTCTGTACAACTAGTACCTTTTTTTTTTAAAAAATGTGTAACTGGCCTGAAAGTTGGAGCGGCTAGCTCTGGTAATTGTATGAAACCCTTGAATATGATGCTGGAGGTGTTAAACAATTGTACCTGTATTAAATATGCTGTGCTTACGCAAACATGGCACATAGATTGCAAGTTCTAAAATTTATCAGGCAGACTAATTATTTAAATGTGAGCTATAGGTTACATAAATAAATAGCTCTCCCGCAGTAAATGGCAAGGTGTCATGGTGTTAGCCACGTGGCTTGTAGCAGAGTAGAATTAATGTTAACACTTCTGTAGCTTTCTTTCTCTGATTAGTAATTCTTTCGATGTTGGTAGATGAGCTGAATTTTTGAAAGTTTCGCCTGCCCTCTAGGTCTCTATTTTGTATTCCTTGTGCATTGCAGCCTGCTTTTGACTCTGGCAGCAATGCTGGATACTAAAACCATGAATAGCTCAGGCTCCCTGCTCAGCTTGTGGAGGGAGGCAGATCCAAACCAAACTGGGAGCTTCCACAATCCACTGGCCACAATCTCGACTCCCTCAGCTCCCATAACCCAGTCCTCCAGCTGCAGAAGCAGCCCATTTGCAATTACCAGTGTGTATATCGTAGAGCAATGACATCGAATTGCATATACCAAGAAAACAGAAATCACTGTGGTAACGAATAAGGCATTTGCCAAGGTGGGCTCCTTGCATTTTGCTGTTATATGTATGCTGCAGGAAAGATACATGTATGTTCACACAGAGGCACAAAGTGATAATATGCTGCCTGCAACTTTTTAGGATTGTTTTTGAGTACAGAGTTATGAAATCTCAGAAAATCCTATATGAGAAAAGCTGCTGTAGCTAGTCAGAGAGAGTTTCATTAAAGTTTCTTGCTGTTATTAGTTTTAAATTCACTTACGTCTGCTTCAGTTTCATTTCCAGAGGCACCTGCTCTGGTGGTTTTCTGGCCACAACGCTGCAGAGGGTGGGGAGTGTTAAGTGACAGGTTGCACATTCCTCCTTGGTCTCCTAGAAGTGGCTTTTTTTTTTTTTTTTTCCTTCAGTCATGCTAATTTACATGCAGCTTTCAAAATGAATCTTAAGCAGAGACCCACCCTCTCCTTCCCCATCTGCCCCAATTCCCACTCCTCCTTTTCTGCTGCACCCACCTGATTGCACAAAAATGAAAACCAGGTGAGTGTTTCACTTACTATTTACTTAAGGGGAATCTGCAGGCCTGGTCCTGCAACCTTCAACGGCTGTTCTGGCAAACAGCAGGGAGGGTGCTCAGCACTTTAAGGGATGTCCTCAGGCATTTGCAGACTTGCAGCCCGGGCGCTGCCGTACTCTCCTCCAGCACTACATCGCAGGGAGGCTCTTGCCCATCCGTTTCATGGTGGATTTAGAAGGAGGAACCTGGTTTCATGGCAGTCATTCGGCAGCAATGCCTGCATTAGGCGCAGTGGAAGCAACTGGATCAACTCAGTTAGTGCAAGGGATTAAAAGAAGCCAGATACTGTCTTAACGGACAAGCATAAGGCGAAGTTGCAAACTTGGCCTTTTGGGGAAATTGGAAGCAGTTTAGTTCAGGTTCAGCTTAGAGGGTCGAGAAAGAAATTGTCGATTAGTCTCAAACCAGGCTGACAGTGCGCCCGCCCGGAGCTCGCAGATGCTCCACACCGGCCAGGCGGAGCCGCGCCTTAGCCAGCCGGCCGGCGCGGCGGGGGCACGCGCTTCCCCTCGCAGCCTTGCTCAGGCCTGCGGAGCCGCACAAGCAGCAACCCAGAGGTCACTGAGCCACTTCCCCTGAGACCAGCTCTCCGACTGGCACAAACAGGGCACATCTGTGTAATGTGAGGTCTGTTCGATCCGAACCAGACTCTGCAGGCCTGCTGTGTGCTCCTGATCCCTCCACCACTGGGCTGGAAGGTGAGTTAGGGGCAGGATTCGGTCACCTTCGCAACCCCTTGGCCAGCTCTTCTGGAGAACACATTGCGCCAGGTTTACACCAACCAAATGCTTTTCCCAGCCCCCAGACGAAGGGGAAAGAGGGAGGCAGGTTGTGAGCTTGAGTTATAAGCTGCTCTCTGCTCTGATCCCAGGACAGCGGATCAGCATGTCAAGGCTGGCGATGAAACTGTGCTGTAACCCTTCACAGATAACCTTTGTGTTCAGTGAAAACCGAGGGTGCTCTGCTGGTCTTTTCCTAGCCCAAAGAAAGGGAACAGACACTAGTAGTGACTTCAGCTCCTTCTGTTTTCATTTTATTTTGTGAACGGAGCCTGCGGTGAATCATGAAAGCTGCTGTTACGGTCCCGTTTCAAGCTCTGCACAAAGTTACACTGTTTAAAATTATTTAAATTCTTTCATTACTAAATATTTCCTGGAAGCACTTCTTTCTTTCTTTTGTCTTCTGAGCACTTTTTATATTGCCAAGGTGTTTAGCTGCAAGCACGGAAGGCCATGCAAATAAGACCAAGCCAGCTGCACAGATTTTGCACACTTTAATTAAGTTGTAGGGCTTCAAATGAATTTGGCTCCGGTTTCTGATGCTTCCATGCCCTGTATTCTGTTCCAGTGTGGATGTTAAATCGTGCAGAAATGCAGCATGACCTAACTTTCATGTCAGTTGATCTGGCAGTAGCTGTTTTTGTGTAACTAATTTAAAAAGATTGATTGTTGGTTAATTACATTAATGAACTGAACCAACATGGGCACAGACCAGAGCGCAGCAGTCTCCTAAACAGTCATTAAGAATAGACATCTATCTTTTCACCTGCTTGTACAGCCTCCTGTTGGGTGGCAGAGTGTGTGGAATCGTAATTCTGAAGGTTAAACGACTTAGGGACGTAATCGCAAACTGTTCACCTCTGCTACCCTTCTGCCCATATGGCCCTGCTAGTCACAGTCAAAGTCCATTTGGACAAACTGTCTGTTGAAAGGTCTCCAGGACGGCAAGTCTGGTGGTTTCAGCTGGGTTCCTGGCAAATGCCCGCGTGCGTTACAAATCCACCAAAGTTCCCTGGTTGAAAGGATTTTGTGGATTTAAACAATTTTGAAAGAACTCCTTTCCCAATTAGGGTAATTCATGCTTATCAAGGTGAAAGCATACTAAGCAGAACACTTCACTCTTCTCTCTAGCCAGCTCATGAATATGAAGCAAGATTGAATCAATAATACATTTCTGTAATTAAATTGGTAAGTCAAAATGTTCAAGTTCTTGTTTTAGCAAACAGTCAATGGAAGACGCATTTCTGTGTGTTTATCAGTGTTGGCCTTGTAGCCATGCACTACACTTAGGTGGCACACGTGCAAATGTTGCATGCCAAGCAAGGGCTTACAAAAAGAGTACTTTAAGAAGTTAAAAAAAAGTTTGAGACAGGGATATTGGTGCCTTTTCTGACCTGATTTCAAAATATTACACAATGAATAAAGGCAATGGAATGCATTTTATTTTATTTTGAAGTTTGGGACACACTATTGTATATCCTTTGCCATTATTAGCACAACTGATTGCCAGATTTCTTCAAATCTCAGGTGACTTAACCCAAAGTTAGTAAGAGTGTTGCCACTGGCTTGAGCAGAAAGGGAACTGGAACTTATGAAAGATGGCAAGAAAAGTCCTAGTTACTTGGGGAATCAAGAATGAAAGTACTTTTGCACTGGTAGCCTGAGATAAGATATTAGCTTGTATAGGTGGTTGTCAAAAATCTTCAAAGGTGGCTTGCCTCAGTGCAGATACCATGGTATTCTGCAAGGCCTGATCCAATAGCTGCTGAGACCGAGTTGTTACAGGGATTTCAGTCACCTTTAGGTGATGCTGGACGTGACCTATGAAGTTCGATTTTCAAGGAGACTGTTTAGTTCCACAAAACCCCTTTGTATCCCAAATTCAGCAGTGTGTGTGGGGGAAGTAAGTCAAAGAAAAACAGGATTGACCAGCAGTCATATAGCCCATGCCCAGAATCTGCTTTCCTGGTTCTTAGCTCCCTCACTGGATATGCCACTGAAATGGATTGAGGTGACAAGGGAGGAGACTTACTCCTGTGGGTTCTTTGGAGACTGGTCCTGCTTCCCCGTCATCCCAGAGGCTTTGGTGGACTGTTGAGGGGTGAACAGCTGTGCGCAGCTGCATAAGGGATTTCAGGCATTGGTTCATGACAGCTTAAAAATACTTTAAATGTGAGGTGAAGTGCTTGTGGAATGACACATATGCAAATGGCATTAAATTATGGTTTTATCTAAGATCTTGTGTTTCAAGCTAATTGAAAGACAGAGGCCACTGCTGCAGGAGGAAAATATGAAAAGAAAACTACACTGAAACATAAAAGTGTTTCTGATCAAGTAAAATCCTGTTTCTGTTGAATGTTTTATTTTGTTCCAGTCACATAAATTACCATCTTTGAAATACTAAAATTCCCACAATCAGCTTTTTATAACAGAAAATAATTTACATTTAAAAGGTTTAACTGAAGCAGCTAAACCTTAGTGATGAATGTGCACATTTGGCAATAAAACAGGGAAACAGCCTATGTTTTGGAACCCATAGCTGCTATATATAATTTTAATATTTTAAATAACTAAATACAGTCTAATAAGTGTTATAGGTATGCACAGAGATATTTGCTGGTTCTTGGGAAATGTATCCTTAAGGGTATAAAATGCCTCAGTGCTGACACAGAGCCTTGGAAAACTCCCTTAGCACTGATAGATAACTGTGATGGAAAGCACTGTGGCTTGAATGCATTTCATCCTCCGCAGAAAGTTATGAGGCTCAGTCATGTTACCGTCATCAGAAACCTTTTCTTTCTCCTTGCAGTAGCACTTCTCTTCCATCTTGTGGTGGGTTGACCCTGGCTGGAGGCCAGGTGCCCACCAAAAGCCACTCTATTGCTCCCCCTCCTCGACTGGACAGGGGAGAGGAAATATAACAAAAGGCTCAAGGGTCAAGATAAGGACAAGGAGAGATCATTCAGCGATGACCATCACGGGCAAAACAGACTCAACTTGGGGAAATTAATTTAATTTATAATCAATCAAATCAGAACAGGATAATGAGAAATAAAACCAAATCTTTAAACATCTTCCTCCCACCCCTCCCTTCTTCCTGTGTTTAACTTTACTCCCGATTTCTCTACCTCCGCACTGCCAGTGGCGCAGGGGGCAGGGGATGGGGGTTGGGGTCAGTCTGTCACACACTGCTGCTGCTCCGGCCTGGGCTCCTCTCTCCACGGGCCACAGGTCCTGCCAGGCCCCTGCTCCGGCGCGGGCTTCCCACGGG
>JAVKLA010000036.1:14678314-14691282 GCA_034782735.1 Sagittarius serpentarius | reverse complement strand
CCAGCAGCGGGTCCGTCTTGGAGCCGGCTGGCATTGGCTTCATCGGACACAGGGGAAGCTTCTAGCAGCTTCTCACAGAAGCCACCCCTGCAGCCTCTCTGCTACCAAAACCTTGCCACACAAACCCAATACGCATCTTTAACTAATGAAAGAGGAGACAGGGACAGTATTTTAATTCTGCAGGAACCTTGTCATCATCCTTTAAGAAGGTGCAACAGTTCTCTAAAAAGGCAATAACCACAAAAATCAGAGGTAATGATTTCCCTCTCAGAAGAAGAGTAACTGATACATGCCCCATGCCACATCCATTCCTGATTTATCTTCTGTTTTTCTCCCCTGCCCCCTGGATTAAAGGGGGAGTGGGCCATTGCCACTGTAATGCTCTTATTCCCTGCTGGTGGAGAGGAGATATATTTCAGTTTTATGGTCTCCTCAAATGTACTCAGACACATGGAAGAAATATCTTACAGGTGTTTGTATCATTGCAGGTACTCCAGAGAAGTGAAACCCCTCTGTATTCCAACAATAATCTTTCCCTCAACCTTAGTGTACTTTATATCTCAGCTGGGGAGCCGAGTCCTGCTGTTACTGGAGTCAGTGACAAAATGGGTGGAAATTTCAGCAAAATGGGGATGACACCCTAGGTGTTAATCATGGGGCTGTAGGGCCAGTGTGTGGGAGAAGCTGTACACAACTTTGTACGTAACAGCATTCAGCCCCCCTCTGAGGGAGCTGGACCTTTCTTGGCTTTTACAACATTTGCCTGGGGGCATTCGACCATTACTTTTTTTAATATCAGAAAGTAAATTAGCATTATATTGCCCTTCATGTCAGACCTTTCGTGAGACTCCCATCCTTTTCATTTAGACCGGGTCTCTGAGGGAAAAACCTGGTAATAACACACCGGTGTGATAATTAGTAAGCACATTCTACATAATTACAATGTTAGCATCTCAGGGGGGAAATGAAAGCTTGTGCTGTCCCTTTAACGGGACAATTTGATAATCCTCTTAGCATTTTCTCTTTTGGCTGATAATATTTCACAGAATTTTGCTTTGTAAAATATTCCTAAAGGGCGGCTTAAGCAATAATGCACAGATTATGGAAATGACTCTCATTAAGTATAGGGAGAGACTTCAGCAAAGCCATGAACTACTTCGAAACATGTAACCCCCATTAGGAGCTTCATTTAAATGTTTATTCACAGAGCAGTAAATGTTTATTATAGAACAACTTATTGAAACATAAATTAAAGAACCCTAATTATACGTATCACAAGTGTTAAAACAATATGCATTTATCAAGACTTAACTAAAGATCAGAGGTGAGGAGAAATGCAATTGCACTTTCATTTGCATCTCAGCAACACCAAATTTGCACAATAAACACCTGGGCAAAGTGACCCTGAGGGAAGGCAAAGGTGCAGGGCCTCAAGGCAGGTGCTCTCCAGCGGTCCCTAAGCCCACACCACCTTCCTGAGCAGCTTCGCAGGCACCTTCATTGGTTTGTGCACCACCCTTCCCATCTGTAAAATGGAAGTGATACTTTATGCAGGGGCTGCCAGGGTTTGGGGGGGGGGGTTTGCAGTTCTTTGGTATTCAGGGGGTAGAAGATGCTGTACAGGTCTCTCAGTGTTCTGATCATAGTGTTGCTGACATATAACCAAGGAAACATGGTGTAGTGGTTTCCCCATCAGAGTCCTTGGTTGGACTAAGGCGGTTTTATTCCTATTGATTCACACAGACTAATGGTTGATGCTCCTGCAGGTCTGCCTGTCCCATCCACTCTGGGTGCTGGGGAGGGGATAGGCACTGAATAATGGCAGGTGAGAGGAGCTGGTGATGGTCCTTGGCCTGATCTTCCTACCATCATGTGCAGACGCTCATTCCTAGAATTGCGGAGCAGGTTAGAGGCCAGGAAATACCAGTTCAGAAGCACCATCCCACCTTTATTTCCATTTAGTTTATTCATTTGCTGCCTTTCAGAGGATCTCATAGGAGATGTCCAAATTACATTTGAATCACCACTTCCAATGAACAGGCTAATTACCCTCATTATTGTGCCAGTTTTCTTGGGTTTGGGGCAGAGTGGGAGGGGTTGGCAGTTCTCTTGCAAATGCTATAGTCATCTTCAGCTGTGAAAGTTATAACTGCAGATCTCAAGTGAGTTTAAAAATCTTTCTGTGTGTGTTTTCATTAGGTCTACATCCCTTTTCTAGCTCATCCACAGCTCGTTTCTTGAAAACTTTATAGCAGTTGACAGATGCATTGTTTATTGTGGATGCTGAATCTGCATGTTTTTCAATCTACATGTTTGAAGATGTAGTCTGCCACAAGTCCCCCACTTGGTTTAGTTTCTGATATATTTGCAAATTCTCTCCGTTTTGTTGCTTTCCTAAGTATGTGTTATCTGTGCTGAACAAGTATCTTGATACTCACTCTTCCAGAGGTAAATCCATGGCATAAGTGTTGGTAGGGATCATTGCTTTCTTTCCTCCTCCTAAGGGTATGTGTACAGTGCAGTGCCATGCATACACAGAGGTGTCTCCTGGAAGGGCCCCCACGCTCCAGCTTGGTAGCATGTGGACAGCCTGTGTGGCCTCCTCTCCCAAGACTTGTTCCAGTTCCTTCTGTTTTCTCTCTTTGCACTCTTTTTCCGCATGATGTTTTTGATTCACAAAACTTCCACCACCATCTCCTTTCTATTGGTAGCTCCTACCCTTCCTGTTCTCTGGTGGCTCTTCTAGTCCATTCCCACCTGTCTCTGCTGTTTCCTCTGCTGTTGGCCTGAGCTTTCTGAGACAGATGTGGATTTCCCTGTCCTTCCCTTCCAAAGTGTCCCTCTGTTCCCCTGCACATGCTGCTCTCAAGTCCGGCAGTCTGTGCTACTCCTTTCCATCTGTGTCACATCCTTACTTTTCTCATGAGGGTAGAAAAGCAAGCTTCAGTTTTGTATTTTAATAAACTGGATACAAAGCAAAGGTGTTACAGGAGAGTGTTAGTCTGTGCAGCCTTCCTGGGTTTGGGGCAGCCCTTACCACCAGAATGCGAGAGCTGCCATCCGGGGACAAGGCACCGAGTGTCTGCATCAGTACAGCCTCGTGCATGAGGTTTTAGTGAAGCTGGAAAGGAAAATGCTGATTCCTAGAAACCGGGCATTTTTGTAGGAAAGGAATTGTTTCAAGCGGTTTCCTGTCATGCTTTAATATTTTATAAAATTAGGTCTTTTAAAGTGGTTTTTGGGTAATTTATGACTCCTGGCAATGTAAAAAAAAAAATAATAATACTGGCAATAATTTTGAAGGCTGTGAAAAATGAGTATTTCAATTGACAAAAACTTTTTGTTTTCCTAATGTTGGATAGGACTTTTTTTATTTTTTAATTTTTTAATTTTTTTTCTCCATCCCAACCCAATTCAGGACTAGGAAAAATGTCAAGAACTCATAAATACTCACTGAACAGAAATTGCTTTCCCATTAAGGTGTCTTTGCCAGGGCCTGCAAGTCAAGGGTCATAGAAATTGGTTTTCAATGCCTAGAAAGAACAATTGTAGCAAGTGTGCTAGCATCTGGGTAATGTGATATATTTTCGGGGACAGCAGAGGGAGTGCTTTCTGTTAATGAGCTATGGATATACAGGCAGGGCTTTCCACAGAATAATTTTGTAACAGGGATAATTGAGCAGTTAATCAAGAATAGCAAACAAGGGCTCCATGGAAGCCCAGTTTACAGAGAGGACAAAATTGCCCTATTTTTCATGTGGCTATCTCAGTATTATGGTTGATTTTCTTTATCACCCACTAACAGTCTTACTTGGAGAATGGTTATTAGTTTGGAATTTCTACAGTTAATCTCGTAGTTTAGAAGAAGCATTATCACAGCTTTCTGTAAAAAGCCCACGTCTCTGTAATGGACAGGGGACTTTGCAACAAGCAAGGTCTTATCTGCAAACCACCATCCTTTTTCCCAGCGAACTGGCTGATGGGGTCTCCTGGCCAGCAAGTCTTGCTGCCTGCAGCCCCTAATGCCCTTCCTGCCCCTTCCTCCTGCCTGAACATGACAGTGGCAGGGACACTGGGGTTTACTCTTCCTGGCCCTGATGCCCCCCTGTGCCCCACATCACGGCCTTTCCTGATCTTGCTGCACCATGAGACCATGGAAGCCGATGACTGCAAAGCTTTGTCTCTGTAGAAAGAACGAAAAGTAACGAGGGAAAGGATTAAGTTGCTGAAAGGCATCTGGTTTCGCTGCGTGAAGGCAGGGCTCAGCCATGTACTGCTTTTGCAGGTGTGGGGGGAACAGCCCTTCCACTCCCAACTTTCTGGCAGCCCCCCCCCCCCCCCCGTCTTCAAGGTTGCAAGACCCATTGCCAGTTTTTATGTATTCATCCTATTGCAACGTTTATTGCTAATAGACCCTGGGTGCATGCTGAGGAGCTCTTGTACAGGCTATTATCTCCCTTTCTGTTGGAAGCTGAGCTTTGTTGCTCTGCTAACCAGCACAGCAGCTGAGCGAACACAACATAATGTTCATGAATTATTGCAGGCAATGTCCATGTCCTCCCCAGTGGTGTGTGGCAGGGTCATCTGCTCTTCGCTATTCTGGTCTACCCAGGAAATCTCTTTCAGTGTCTATTTCTGCCTAGTATTTTTGCTTTACATCCAGTGCAGCGGTGACACATTGGTTATTCGACCATAATTCAGTATATTAAAACAGCCGTTAACTAGGAACATTGCTTTCTGCATAGCCTTGAGTGCTGAAGCAAAACTCACCTGAGCTGTATGGGTGTTTTTCCACCAAAACAGGCTCCAGGTTTTTTGGCTGAGACTTTTGTGAGCATTTTGCTGTCCAGGTTCACTGGAAATTGACTTTAGATGTATAATCCCAGAAATGCCTGTGTTGCTGCCAGGTTTTAGCAGTGGTGGGATGAGCGTGCTCCGGAGTGCCCATCGGCAGCCCCATGCTCCCACAGTCATGCTAGGAATGCTGTGGGGCTCGAGCGGAGGATCCTCTTGCTGCGGTGGGAGGTCAGAGATGGCACATGATGGCTCTGGCTCACAGTTCCCCTTGGCACTCCAGATTTGTTCCTTACAGTACGTTTTCTAATTCTCTGGCCATTCTGGTTTTAAAGGTCTTGAAAAAGCTTCTCTTAAGAGTGATTTTGCGTCATTTGATTTTTCTCACCATTACGAGTTTCTCAAACTGAGATTTCATTTATAATGTGCTAGCCACTGTGAAAACCGAAGAAGCTACAGTCCCAGCCCTAGAAAACTGTCAGCCTAACAATTTTTTGATTTTGAAGGTCCTATAAAATTCAGCTCCCACAGCCTCCTTCCAGCTGCTGCTGCCCCAGACATCCCTGGCAGGAAATCTTGTCCACAGTGCCAGAAGTGACTGGTGGGGCTCAGGCATCTTTGACCCACATGGTGTCCCCGCCTGGGGGCATATTGCTGTGTCCTCGTGGTGTCTTTCCCAGTGTGCCCATCTCCCGGCGGTTGCGAGCAGCTTTCTCCATCAGTGTCTGACAAGGGGAGGGAATGATAGCTAACATTCTAAGCAATGGAAGCGTGTGTCTGCATTTGTTCTACCCTGATTTGGGTGATATTGATTGGTCCGTTAAAGTAAATGTCTCGGCTGTTCTATGTTGCTTTTCTTGCTTATTAATCAAAATAATGCAAAATGAGGGGAAAGCAATTTTTTAGGAAAAAAATGAAATACAATCAACAGTGACTGAATACAGCCTGCTGGAATGCGGTGGGGCTGTCTGCCCCGCCACCGGACATGAGGATACCCCCAATAACTGTGGAAAAAAAGTTGAAACACTTTATTTTGACATGTTGTATACACAATGTTTGGATTTTTTGTCTCCAAGCAGTGTTTTGAGGGAAGATTTGCCTAAATCTGTTTGTTTGGTTAAAAGAAATGAAGCCAAATGTTTTGTTTGTGTCTACTGGCACATTTCAGTCAACTGCAAATGTCTTTTTTGGATGTGCAGGTTTTTGTTTTGCTTGGAAAACAAAATGGAAGGAAGCAACCTTAATTTGCAAGCACCTTGAAGTTATTTCTGCTACCTCCAGCTGGGTAGACCTCCCTGTAGCCATCCTCGGATGCAAAATACTGGGACATATACATAGTATCTGGGATGCAAATACTCCCACTGAACTAATTCACAGGTTGGAAACTGAGCTGGTGCTTAAGTGTCTTGGTGGATTGAGGCTTTAGCAATAACAAATAGTACTAAGGAGAAAAATGATCAATTAAAGAAATCCTAATGAATCCAAGTATCAGTGTCCCCAAGTCGGGAAGGCCAGAAGCTGAAAGGCACATTAAAGAAGGTGTGAAATCCCCTTGTTCGATGTTTCTCGCTACATGGTAGCCACTGCTCTATGCTGCTTGCATTTCCCTGTGTTTTTCTGGTAAAGCTGAAGAGAAGGAAATTACTTGAGACACTATTGCCACTCCTGCTTGTTTCTATTACACAAACAGTAGGGAGAATCCAGATTTTTATTTATGTTCCGTGCAGAGAATTAAAAAAAAAAATTGGGATGTCTAGAAATAATTGCTCTCTTTTAAATTGATTTTAGTTACCTCAAACCTTGGAAATACTCATTTATTTCCTCATACAGCTGACAGATTTTGCTATGCAGCCTGGCATTGTGTAAGAACATAATGCATGTAGTAAAGGTGAGTAACCCTTGAGGATGTCCCCACTGATGCCAAGTGGCCCATATGCTGTCATAAACATTTTTTTCTTCTTTTTTTTCATGCTGATCACAAGAGCCCATTTTGGATAGAAGATCACATTAGGCTCATTCATTACCTGCTGTGCTGGTCTGTGCATCTGCAGTGCAGCATCTCTGCACTGAGCCTTGGACTACATCCCTGCCTGCTTTCAGATATTCCAAATTGTCTGTCATGGATATACAGATCTTTTCCTGTGTGTATCCTGGAACATTCTGCCACAGAGATAAAAATTACTCTTAAAGGTGGCTGAACTTTTGGGGGATATGGTTGTTGATAGCTGGCATTAGTCTGTATATACATAATCAAGAGAAATTCCTGAAAATTTGTATTTGTAGCAAAACTATCCCTCCTTATAGCAGAAGAGAAAGAAACTGACTGGCAGATTATTCTCTATTTTTATTAATAAATTTAAAATCTAACGAGAACCACAGGTGTGACATGAGTGAAGTTTTACAGTACCACCGCAAACTTTAATCTTCACTTTTATTTTTCTTGAAAGTCTGTCATTGTCCAAAAGCAAAATTTCAGGCCTAGGGCTACTGAAGACCATCTTTAAACTTGCCTTGTGATTTTGAGCAATACATCAAGAGAGCAGTGATGTTCAGATGATACATTGCACTAATACATCACAAGAGCACTATCGCTCTCATGATATATTAGTATAATACACTATCAGAACACTATCACTGATGTATTACTCAAAAACCACAGGTTTTAACCCTCAAGAATCATCCTCATCTCTAGGCTGAATACACTGAAAGCTGTGGAAAATGACAGAAATAAGCAATCGTATATTCAGTTCTCTAGGGTAACCTGAGGAAAAAAAGAGTGGTATTTGTAATATTTCATTAACTGAAGCATTCTTGTGATTTAATTTTGTTTACTGATCAAATGTTTATATGGATTGAAGCTAACACAATATAGGTGTGTTTGAATTTTCTTACAAATAGCCTAAGAAAATCTTTTTTGATTTTGGATTTCATTATAGACTTGAGCCATGTTTTGAGACTGTTTCAATGAGGTGCATGTATTTCAGCTGATTTCCACCTCATCAAATTGAGCCACGTGCAAGCTATCTAAATTCTATGTAAAGCATTTGGTGCTGTTTCTGATGCAGGTTTTTTTTTTAGAAGGATTTAGCCACCATCTGAAAAGATCTGGAGATGCATAAATGTGATCTGTCACTCAGATCATTTTCTGCCTCTCCTCAATGAGGTGATTGTGATTTTTTTTCCTGAAGAATTATTCTCAGGTTTGGTTTTTTTTCCCTCAAAAGAGAGAGAAAGAGAAAGGGGGAAAGACAAAAGAATATTTTAGTCTTGTAGCTGAACTTACTGCAGAAAACCAAATAGATGAGCGTTTGTTTGATTTCCTAGTAGAGTTTGAGTCTTGAGAATCTTGAATTACCCTTCCTATATGGTATGAAGAGACTGTAATAATCTCTTAACACACACACACACAAATAGTGATAATACAACATCAAGGTGGCAAGGCATATATTTGCTTTCTTGTCCATCTTTTTGTTCCCTTTCCCCATATCTCATCAGCATCTGTGACAAAAATACATTGCCCCCCACCTCCCTCCCGTACCGGGTAACCCAAAGCCGCCTCTGCAGCTTATTGCTCCTTAGCTCCGCTACCCCCGCAGCGATGGCCCTGCTGTCAGGAGAGCGGTACTCATTCTTCAGGCTCTGCAAAACTGGGCTCATACTTCTTGCGCCTCATAGGTCTGGGACCACTTGGCGCACAGGAGCCCGTGTCCCTGCACGTGTGCGTGCCCCACACGCACCTTATACCGCTGGGGACTTCAGTCTGTTATATTCGGGCTACAACCTCCTGGGGGGATAAGCAAAACATTGAAGTCTTTTTAACCTTGCAAAAGACATTGCATTGTCCGTGCTGAACAGCCTAGTGCATGTCCTTTTCTGACAGCCTTTCTACTTTCGTGGTCTCCGTTACGTACCGTCGGTTCCTCTCTCCCCTGGCTTGTGCAGCGCGGCGCTGAGCCCCGGGCTGCCCACGCGAGCTCTCTGCCCACGCCTGCTACAGCTGTGTCCCGGCACCGGCACCTTCTTATTCTTGTCGGTTTTGAAGTCACAACACGCAGCTCCAAGGTACATTGTCATTTCAAAGCTGTGGCTAAGTACGTCTCTGACTGACAACTATGAATAATTCCACAGAGCCCCTAAACTTCCAGGCATTTCACTCTGAAGCTCATATAATACAGCAGAGCTGCTCTCTCATGTTTTTCATCTTTTATATTCTCCAAAGAGTTGAGATACAGTTATAGAACAGGTTAATGTATTTTCCTCTGAAAATAATGCTGTGGGAGCCTGTGCGTGGTTACTTGTATGTGTTGAGAATAATGCTGACAATCCAGAAAAGAAAGTCATGAGCTTGATAATCACCATTATTTTGTTTGACATTTTCAGCATGTCCATGTCCATGTGCTTCCAAGGAGGGCTGGAGATTTCAGCAGGAATGACGATGTCTACGAGGAGGTAAGGGCTGCACTCCATTTCTTGTTCAGAGTTGGTTTTGCTGTTAGAAAAATTATACCTTAATGATACCAGCCCTGCCTTGAGTGGAGGTAGTTAATGGGATCTCCGCACCTTTATTGGTTGCAAAGATCTTGTGATAGCACCAAGACCTATACTGGGATTTCCTCGTGAGCTCTGTAGTCACGGAGGGTCCCAAGGGAGGATGCAGTCGACATCTTTGGTACTTCAGTCTGTCACCGCACACAGAGTGAGGTGACATCTCTACCAATAGTTGTGTTCTCTTATTTCGAGGGCGCAAGGAGAAAGAGTGACCGCACGGTTAGCCTGGCATGCAGGTAGCACGTCCTACCCCATCTGCTAGCCTGGGGTGCCAAACCTCCCCCTTCCAACACGGGAAAACACAGGCTGCTTGTTGCGAATCAATCACAAATTGCCTTCTGGCCTGCTTTTTGTAGGGCTCTGCTCAGGCTCTGGACAAATCACATTGTAGCCCCAAAGATGAAAATTAAAGAGCAAGTATGCATATACATGTAATATATGCACGCGTGCAGATTGTACAGCAGAGCTGGGGACATAAGCTGCTCCAGTGTGACTGAATTACTGGCTTTTGTTTAAATGAACAATTGTACTGGCATTAACAAAAAGTTTTCCCCAGCTTGACAGCTGTCACAATGAGTTAATGAAGAAATCTCACTATTGTTAGATTTACGGATGGTTCGTAGTGGGTTTGGTAGGATCCTCTGTCTCAAATATGATGACATCTCCTTCTCTTTCTGAAAGTAATTAATATAAACTTGTTCAGTGTTACTGCAATACCATCTGCTTGAAGAAGAATTCGTGACATTTTCTGCTTTTGTATTTTTTCCTTTGTGATATATACATGATGACAACTCTCCACTCACAAAAAAAATGGTAGTGTATTCTAAAGTTTGCTAGTGACTTAAATATGCAAAAGTGGTGAAGAAAAGTTTATTATTGGCCAGTTACATGAAGCGTAGAGACTGAGAACCGCACTAATAAGGGTAAAACCTTACGATGAGACTGCTGAGCAAGGAGATCAAATGAAAATACACGATGGACATCTTATATGCTGCTGTAGTTAAAAGCAGTTAAGTGAGGCAACTTGAAAGTTAACACCAAAAGGGCTGTCAAACATTGGAAAAGGTTGCCCAGGGAAGTGGTTGAGTCACCACCCCTCAAGGTATTTAAAAGATGTGTAGATGTGGTGCTTAGGGACATGATTCAGTGGTGGACTTGGCAGTGTTAGGTTTACAATAGGAATTTGATGGTCTTCAAGGTCTTTTCCAACCTAAATGATTCTATGATTCTATGATTTTTTTTCCTTTTCAAATGGCTTAAGTGGTTTTAGATGCTGCACCAATCCACAAACTGTTTCCATTTTTGTCATATTTACAATTCCATTTTCTTCTTTTTAACACAGTTATTTCTCCCTTGTTACATGTAAATACAAACAAGCAAAACTCTGTTAATGAACTAGACTATACATTTAGTGTTAAATGCAGAAGGGTGACAAATTGGTGAAAAATATTTTTATCTTGTAATTTTCAGTTATAGCAATTTTAGATGTTGCTTTTAGCAGACATAGGAAGCAAAAATATTTAGACAGAGATGTGGTAATATATCTTTTAGCAGAAGAATGTATAGCCTCGGAGTCTAAGCAGCTATTCTTGAGCAACACAGAGCTTTTGTACAGACTGTAGCTGAGCAAAGATTTCTTTTTTTTTTAGGATGCCAGGGAAAAAAAACCACATTTGATGCAATAAAAAGTTTGATGTAAAGTTCTATTGCTGGCTGGATTGAAGGATGAAGGGGCTTAAACAGTATGCTATCACAAGTGGACAAACCTATTTTGAAAAATACTAAATGGACGAATTATTGAAAATAAAGCTGACTTTGGAAATCATTTGGAGCTTATGTCAGTAAGGCAAAAATCTTTTGATATAATGCATCTCTGTGTTGTACCAACAAGACATCCCTTTGTCAAGAAGATCTTTTAAAACATTTAGGAAAATATGCAGATCATGGTGGGGCAACTGGCCGAAAATCTACAAGGGATAGAGTACCATGAGGTGAGATGTAGGTGCTGGAGAGAGCTTTAAATCCATCGTCCATGAAAGTTGTACTTACGACGATCCAAACCCTTTTTATAAATGACGCTTCTTTTCCATATATTTGAGTGATAGATGGAATCGTAGTTTAGACAGCAAAGACCACCTTCCATAATCATCCCAACAGCCTTTTGCTTGTAGTATGCGACATGGAGACTGATCAGCTTCCCTTAAACAATTTGTGTAATTATAAAGCACACCCAGGCTAAATTTTGCATATTGTGGTGCCTGGTTTAACTACCACAGCTAAAGGCTTTACAGCTATTGGGCGTAATTTTCACAGATTCTGGATCTCAGCTCTCCTTCAGCACATCTATCGCAAACCCTTATCTATCTGTAAATGCCTTTGAGCTCTCCAAGCTCTGCAGTTGTCATCTGTATATGCTCAGCAGATTGCTGACAAATCCCATTGCTCTGAGTGTTTGACAGTGAAAGGAATGCCCAGATGTTGAGACGTCAGTCCTCTTAGGAGACTTCTAGAGTTGAGACAGCTAGAAAGTACTTGCAGTCTCTAACTGTGTGCTTTATTTCTCCCATTTGGTTTGGGAGTGACCGCTCATCTGATTGAAAAGACAGAAAAAAGCATATCAGGTTGATCCCTGCTCAGTCTGTTTACTGGGGTCTGGTATCTTCAGGCTTTTGGCTATAAAGCTCTGACATAGCCTCGTCTAAAGCAACTTTTAAGTGTAAAGAGTATACTTACAGGTAAGTATATCTTTAGCACTTGGTTTTAATAAGGTTGCTGATGAATGCTAATGTCTGCTGGTTTCTGGATATATATATTTAGAACTTCAGTACTGGACCATTAACTGTAGAAGGGATAAAAGAGGGGCTGACACCTATTCCACAGCACCTTCTCTAAGGCGTTTCTTCGTGGAAAATGACACTTAATATTTTAGGTTTCTGTACCTCAGTGCATATGAAAGAAGTCACTGTGTGATTTTTCTAAGATACAGAGAGAACGATTAATAATGAAAAAAAATCTGCCTTGAATGTTTTAGATGTATTTCTTCTGCATCTTTGCGGGGCTGTTTCTTGGGAGAGTATTTCCCTGGAAGTGTTAGCTATCCGCCCTCTGGGCTCACTGTAGCGGAAAGCTAAAGGTATAGTTTTTCAGTTCTTACATTTTTCTGCAATTATTTGAAACCTAATCCTGCAAGTGTGCACATGTCAGTTAAATGGGTCTTAACAGGGTTTTTTCATAGGATCAGGCCCTTCATGTTTTACTATTGCAGGATTACTTTTCTCCTCTACATCTTGAGTAGGTCTTATTCATTGGTTCACTTTATTTCTTGGACAGCAAAACTATAGCAACTAAATATTAGGAAAACTTTTCATTAGAATACCTCTCTATTCCTCTATGTTTTCTGTTCAGTTTGAAATAGATTAATGTTTTTACATTTATTAATCAAGGAACTTAAAGGCCTTCCTATAAAGGAGTTGCCTGCTTTGAAGCAGATGAGTGTCGCGTCCCAAACTTGGAGCGACTCAGGTTCGTGGATTTCCTTTGTTAGAATTAAGGTGAAACGACACCAGGGGAGTTCAAACAACAATCAACATTTATTCAACCAAGCTAACCTTGCACAGGTGTAAGTG
>JAVKLA010000036.1:14625619-14673883 GCA_034782735.1 Sagittarius serpentarius | reverse complement strand
CCTCCCAGCTTCCCTGTGCCCCTCCAGCCTTCTTGCTGGCTGGGCAGGAGAAACTGAAAAGTCCTTGACTGAGTCTATACACTACTGAGCAACAACTGAAAACATCCGGGTGTTATCAACATGGGAAATAAAATTATAGAAGGAAGCTGAAATGAAAGAGTTAGAAAAAAATGCCAATAATCCCAAACTGGAAAATAGAGAACTGAATGTTTGTGGTTTTCAGAACCAAAATGATATGGTGACAGTTTAAGTTGAAACAAAAATCGTCAAACCTCTTATTTAGGCACTTTTAAATACAAAATTGTTTATTAAAGTAAAAGTGAAAATTATATAGTCTGAAGAAAAATACTTCTTTTTTAATAAACATGTATTTATATATTTGCATATATGTAGTTATGGGCATACGCATATAGGCATACACATATGGACAGAGTGGAGGGCTCAGAAGCACACGGAGTACTTATTTTGGCCCCCTCTAAGATGAGGAATAATGCTGCATTTTTATATTTTCAATTGTAGCATGCTATAGCTGTGTGTTTGGGTTTTATTCATAAATAAATATTCATAAAACTTACTGTTTGTGGGAATTTATGGACCTTCTATTTTCCACAGAAATGAATGGGATATGAGCATCTACATCTCTGAGCAAGATCTGATTATGTCATGCCTTTGCTCAGTATTTCTGCTACAACAGTCATCAGTGAAACAGTTAACAGTATTGAAATATAAATTGACATCCTTGAGGCTCCAGAGTTAACACCTTCCTGTTACCAGCTTGCTGTGGTTTCACAGTTAACGCCTCACCTCTTTCTGTAGAAGACAACACTTTACTTTACAGCTTGTGGTCTGGCAAAAATGCTACAGAGTTTATCATAGGCAAGTCTCAGTTTCATGTATTTAAAACAGTAGCTAAAATATTCATTGTCAAAGATAGATCAGGCCCCATTCTATACCATCATTGCCATATGTTAAGAAGGACTTAATGTGCATAAAAGGCAAAGGTACAAAATAATCTTAGGCTAAATAGTGCAGGAATATGGCTTCCCTTTCTAAAGGCATTTGCTCAAAATTGTTTTCTTCTCTTTTGGGCCCTGACGATGCAAGTACACAGGCCAGTTGCTGGGATGGCAAGGGCTCAGGTCTCCCATGGGCAGACCTGGTGAGGGATTAAGCCCATACAATATCAGGAAGAAGGCTGATGGTAAAATGAGTATGGCATGAGAGTGGATGTTAGCTTTTGTTGCAATGTTTTTGCCATGAAGATAGTCCAAAGAGACTGCAGACCTGTTCCTATACTGGGAAAGGAAATGTTTATTTCGGTTTCAGAAAGGAGATTTTAACAAATCATTGCAGCAGAGTGAAAATTTAGTTTGACAGAGTGTCAGGATAATTATACACAATTTGGTTTTGTTTAAATATGTTAAGCACCATTGTTTCTTTTCCGTGTTAAGGATTGACTTGAGTGCTAGGTTGCAGCAGTTTTCTGTAATTGCTTTAATCCTTGGCCTTAAGAAAATGAATACTTTAAATTTACACTTGTTAAGTACACTGCTAATGAAGAAAAGGCTTAAGCAATCTTTGGCAGACCAAAACTGTACCTAAAAAAAGAGAAAGCAAAGAGAAGAAAGAGAGAGGGAGAAGCTAATCACCAAACCATTCTGTTAATGCTTATTTTAATCATCCTGCCTGCCCTTCCTGGCAGACAGAGCCATTAGGCTGCAGAGGCAGGAGGCGAGCTATCACCGTCAAATGGTGCTGATGTTGAGAATTGGGCCCAGGAGTACAATTTGACTTGTCAGTTTATATAGACATAAAGCTTCATTGTTGTGCACAGACACAACTGGCTTTTTAAAAGTCTATTTCCCTCCTGATGATGTGAGAATCTGCTCCCCTCTCTCCTACTGTTCTCTAGCCCTCAGATTTATTAGATAGCGTTTATAACCCCGCGCAGGGTTTATGTGGTATTGCAGGGGCAGGAGGGCTTCAGCAGTGCCACGAGCAGACCACAGCAACCACACTTGCCAGCTTCGAACCGCCGGGGTAGGGGGACTGAAGAGCTTTGGCTCCCACACTGGGTGATGTCTCATTGCGGGGAGCTTTAAAATGCCCGTATCACTGCAAAGGCTTCAGAATTGTTAATTCTCTGTGGAATTAAGTGTGTGTTTTAAAACACACAGGATGCTCAGAAGAAGAGGGGAGCTAACAGTGTTTACTTGGGGGACAAAATGAAACATCTCCAAAATCTCATTAGTTACCGGAAACATAAGATCTCTTTCCAGAAAGACCTCGTGTTGCTGTTTTCCATGTATAGGAAACCTTTGTCTTTCTGACAACTAACTTGTGTGCTAACAACTTGTTTTGGCTGAAAATGCCTGCCCATGCTGCAGGGAGCCACTGAAAGGGTTTCAAGTAACGCAGTGCAGAATTTTTCCCAAATTTCAGCTTTTGCATTCTGCAAAATGGAGAAAGTGTTTATTGGTGCCCACACTGAGCAGTGGCATTTACTGCTTCAAGAAAAAGCAAGCTTCAAAATCACGCTTGATTGAGTTGCAACCTAATTATAGCTATCCAAGCGCAGGTATTCCAATAATTGGGGGAAGCAGGGAAGTAAGGCAGCCTTTGTCCCACATTGCCCAGACAGTTGCAGCATTGTGTACGGGGCTGGCAAAGAACCCCTTCCTGCATGTAATTGGAAAAACTGATCACAAGTTTGTGGTAAACATAAGCAAATCCAACTAAACATTTGTATCTTGCTTTTGCCTATGTAAATTACTCCTGTGTACTGGCAACTTGCTTCTAGGGATTGTAATCTCTGTGGAAGTGGGAAAGTCTTGCAATAAATAGAGGTTTTAATGGAAGGCCTATTTTTAGCTTTTTATTTCCTCGAACGACCACTTTTTTCTCCTTTTTTGTAAGGAAAAAGTCTGTTCTTGTTCATTACATTAGTGTCTTTGAAGTGGCAAATGCACACAACTGCCAGATCACGTACAGCATGGGAGTTATGCAGGTTTTTCTTCAGCTGAAGCATGATTGTGAGCAGTAATTGAGATTAGCTCCCCAGGAGAAGGGAATCTTCTCTCCTGATTTTTTTCTTAGTAAAATAGTTGCACTTAATGCATTTACGAGTAGACTCTAAGTGGTAATACTTTCTTCACATACTCCTGCCATTTCTGTGGCAGTCTTACTGAAGAAATAACAATACATAAAGCTGCATAAACACTTAAGGACTTAGGTGTCTGCTTCCACTGGCACTTTCAAATTTTCTATTTGAAGATAATTTCATTTCACACTTTTACATCTGGAGTGCCTAGTTTTGGAGACCTCAGAGTATTTTTTTTAACATATGTTAATTAAGTTTCCTACCAGCTCTGTGAGTGCATTAATAGTACTTGCAGGTGCCATGCAGAGAGGTGAAGGGACATTGTGAAGTTATGGAGTGGGTCAGGGTAAAGCTGCTGAGTGCAGATAGATCCATGAATCTCTGAACAAGCAAAAGGAGGGAGGTGGATTTATCATACAGCTACATGGAGTAATCCAACACGTGAAGTTCATGCTTCCTTGTGGGAAACTGTGGCCCTAAGGCAGCTGATAGATACGCTGGCATGTACTCCCCAGCTTTGAGTAATGTTGAAAACTTGGATGACTCTACAGAACCTTGCTTCAACTTTTTTCTGAAGAATAGTACTGCTGGCATTTACAAAGTCAGACTGTCACCTGGGAGTACACAGGCTTAATTCAACTAATTCCAGTGAGCTGTAGCAATTGCTACTCCCTGAAGGTGGACACCTCAGGTATTTTAACAAGAGGTAACATATTCAGCCACTTGTAGATAAGAGTGGTTCTACTAGGGATAGGGGTCTACCTTCACTGGTGTGGTGTCTCCTAGCAAATACTTAGGGAAAAAATTACAAGGATAAACACATGTATGGAGTGTCCCAGCTATTTTTGCTCCAGGAAGGCCCATCCAGGGAATCCTTTGCCATAAGTGGATTCTCAGGTGGAGTTTTCTAAAAAAACATAAGCAAAAGAGCTGGGACCTTGCCTGCTGTTGACTTTCGACAAGAGTCAGATGTCTAAATGCCTTAAAGACTTTTGAAAAGCCAGCCCTTTATCCTTATGTATTAGGTTGCGGTGAGCGATATTGACACTCAGTAGGATGTTATTGGCACATGATTTTCTCCTCTCATCTTGCACAAGGGCATCAGGCAGAATTGTCCTCTGCTGCGTGTGAGCAGAGGAGCTTTGGACTGATGTATCAGCACTTCGTGTTTCTAGGTTGCTCTCGTGAACATGAGCAGAAGGAAAATAACAGTAGAACAAGGACAGTTCCCAGATTAGATAATGCGCTCCATTGATTAACATCCTTTACCCCGCTTTTAAGTGCAGTAAACATAATGAAGCTGAGAACAGTCTGGTGGTTTTCCACCACTTTTAGCAACCTCTTATCATTTTAAGCTGCTGATATTTCTTCTGTGGTACTACCTGGTGAACCTTTTTATGCATTTATTACTGTTGCTTCTTCCCAAGAAATAAATTTGCTGAGAGTAAAGAAAGTTGCTCATTAGGGCAATGTAATTAAAGGAAAAGTAGACATCATGCCAAGTTCTGTTTTCTCTACAAAGCGCCACCTTGGAGATTGCCTGAAACTCAATTACTCGTTGCTATGCTAATTAGGGAGAACAATGTGCTGAAATGATCCCTACTCCTAATAACCTTGTTTTCCACATGTGAATCATGTTAATACTTTTTTCTTTAGTGACTTAATCACCATGTATAAAATGGGTCTATTTCTAGAGGGAGAATGGGGAAGGTGGGTCATGTGGTGGGTGTTCCCTGAATTGCCACTCTCCGCGGAGAGTTTCTTGTTTCCTGCTGGTCCACAGTCATTTTTATGTGTTGCTGTTTTCTTTTAATTACATGGAACGGCATTTATTAGCAAATTACATCTTGATAACCAGTTTTCCTCTGGTGAAATGAAAATGTTCACCTTCTGCCTTGCTCCCTTCCTTTGGAGGAAGGAGTGTGCAGTATCTTCTATGTCTCAGTCTCTTCTGCCTTAACCCATGGTTTCACCAAGACAAATAACTTTTGCAACAGAAAGCTGACATTAACACTTGCTGAATAACCTTGTTCCAATAACTAGTCCAGTGCCCAAATTTTCTCCCCAGCGTGCAACCCTGATATCTTCCCACTGTCCTCCTAATATGGTGTCTTCAGCTTCTGCAAACAGGCTGTTCCTATGGCCCCAAAAAATCTGTGTGCCCCTGTGTTGCGCTGTGTTACAGGACATGTGAATAACAGTCTTCTGTCAAGGGCTTTGGAAGAGACCTGAAGCCATGAAGGAAACATCCAGCCCACAAGATGCATACCCTCCTTAGCTCCGTGCTCAAGCTTACCCCTCTAAATGCACAGGCAATACATTAATGGGATATTCCAGCAGAAGTGAAGGACATAATTCTTAATCGTGGTAGCAAGTAGGGCCAAAACTGTCATGGGAATGTGGGGAAATTGCCTGAGGTTCAAGTGCTGTGGTGGCCAAGCTCACCTGAGTACCAGTAAGTTCCCCTGAAATTCTCGGTCAAAACTGCCACAAGCAATTATAAAATAATTGTGTGCAAACCTCACTTTCAATCAGAATTGTGGATGGAAGTGGTTGAATGTTGAAAATATCTAAGGGAGAGGGAGGGAGGTTGTTTCTTCATAAGCCAAAGAGAGGTGAGCTCGACTGAGAAAATTTTGCTCCCAGTGTGGAAAAGAGCTGGAGAAATGTACGGCTCTTCTCTCTTTGGTGCATATTCATACACTGGAAGAGGAGGCTAGTCCAAGTACCACCAGTGTCATATATATCGTGTAAACTACCAATTCTATGTTATATGCATACACTGCTCCTAAAAATTGCTGTTTTCATCTTAGAAGGAAATGCAGGGCTGCATAGTTAACCATTCCTTCCCCCTCTGTCATGTCAGAATATTTCAGTCCTTTATGTAGAGCGAAAGGGGATGTGATTGAAAAGGAAAGTCCTACCCTTTGATGTTTATTTGTTGCATTATCCACTTTTCATGGCTCTATTATTCCAGAATCCTATTGAGCCATTCATCACTGAGTGGAAATCTCCACTGCTGTCAGTAGGGAATTTCTGCCTCTAAATCACATAATTTGGGCCCTGCTACTTAACTTGGGGCCAGATTATCAAAAGTGTTGAGCACCAGATTTCCAAAGGCTTAGCACCTCCCAGTGAGGATAGATTTTCAACACTGCTCAACACAGAGCAGTTCCTGTTGTGGCCCTTTAAGGACAGATTTGCAAAAGAACTTAGCAGTTCCCTTTCACCAAGTAGCTGAGCCCTTTCCAAAATCTGACCAGCTTTGTTTAGCGCCGAGCTGGAACATGAGGACTTTTGAAAATATGACTTTTAGACTCTCTGATATGGAAAATACTAAGTTACAACCACTGGGAAGGACTTGAAACAAGTGTTTGAGAGAGACAGACCTCCATGTTTCAAGACGTGCCAATTTTTATTGACTGATAGAGGGGCTGGGAGAAAATTTTGGATCTGAACAGGTTTTCCCATAATTGCCCACTAGGAGATTTCCTGCACATCCCCCTGCAGCAGCTGCCAGGCAGAATGCTGGAGCAGAGCACTGCTGTGCTGAGGCAGCATGGCAATGCTTGCGTTCCCAAAAATGTATTCACTTAGCGAAAAGTGATTAGCAAGCAAAGTAACACAAAGCAGCCATTATTCTTCCAGCATCTTTCCCGGGGAAGGGAAGGGAAAGGGAGAGAGAAAGGGAAAGGAAAAGGAAAAGGGAAAAAGATTCATTTGCACCTTATAAAAACAGGCAGAGGGGGTTTTTTTTTAAGTTGTAGACCCAAGATACCCCTTGCATGCACTACACTGCCTTGTTCTCCAGAGAGGCTTCCCTGATGTGGCTAGCAAGAAAAATCTGTGCAGAACAGTCTGTATAACCTGGGAAGCTTATCAGTTAATAGGTGACAGTCAGTTCTTGACCTGGAAGTTATTGCAGGCAGATGGCAATGGAGCATGTGATGGGAAGAGGTTATTTCAGTGTATAAAAATGCAAGACTTTGGGCTTTAACCCTCGGCAGCACTTGAGCTCCTTGGAAAGTAGTTCTGATAAACTTTTGTGTTTCAGTAACCTGAAACTGCACATCTTGCATGTGTCTGCTGGAAGATGGGTGTTTCACTCCCACGTGGGAGCAGGCAAAGGAACACTAAAGACTCAGCAGCCAGATTGGGACCTGGCACAGTTCAGTGCAAAACAGCCATTTGTTTTTGATCTCTGGAGCTGCACAAAATACCTAGAGAGCCTTGGCACATCTTTTCTTCAGCCCTCTGAGATCCCCTGTGAACTTAAGATGGGTGTTTCCTTTGGTTATCCAGCCCCACTTGCATTTAGTTTCACTTCAACATAAGTACTTTTTAAAATACTGAAATCGATGAAAAAGAAAGAAAGCAAAGGGGGAGGAGCAGGCTCGGTAAAAGCCTTTATCATTGTTACAGGACTGTGCAGCTTCTGTGATTATCCCCTGTCTTGTTCAGCAGTGTATAATTTAATCATTTCGTCCAGGGCATGCTATTAACTTTCTTTTCTACTTCTGCGACCCTAAAGCTCATTCATTCTTTTTACTATTCCCCACTTGACGCATGTGTATGTGTAGGGGGAGGGCAGTGGCTAAAGAAGTGTTATGGATTTCATATCTTTGCTTCATCTGCCACATTATAGCAAATGACAGTTGATTAGGTCTTTCTATAGATCATTACCAATTGTTTTCTACCTTGCAGATACTGCTATTACGACAAATCTATCATATCCTCGAGATCCTATGCAGCTTGTTATTTCTGCGTGATTTATTACACTCGCAGTAGAAATGTTGTTAGCGAACGTTGGGGAAGCAGTGAATATATTGAGAAATATCAATGTATCCTCATGTTCTGGCTTGCAGTGACAGTCAGTGATCCATCTCACTGACACTTACCTTGTTAACATTTTGATCAGATGGCAAATTTGTCATTTTTCATGGTAACAAGTATAAGTTTGTACAAGAATTGCAGAAACACGGGGAAGATAAAGGACCCCTCTCTTAGTTTTTCCCAGTGTGATGTAATCAGTAATCCTTCTGGAAAATGAAATAATTACTTTGTGGAAAAGCTTATCCACTGGAAAATGTGCCAGTGTTAGGAAGCTCAGATTTCTCTTCTTTAAGGATTGAATAAGTTCTCTTTGCAGCCATTACTGACACTTTGATTAACACACCGAACCAACATGAAATGGTAATATAGAACAAAAAGGTTTACAGTCAGATTTCCTCTCCTTGTTTGTCGTGGGGAACACAAAGATCTTGCAAGTAAAAGTAAAGGCATTATCTCTGGGAACAAAGGAGTACCAAATATTGTGAATGCAATGTTGCAAATTTCTTCTAATCCACACAGTCAAAGCTCACTTTCAGTTCGGCTGTCGGCTCTGCAGCTCTCCCATTCCAAAGGGTGGGCATGAAAACTGGTCTCAAAGCACAGGTGGGAAATTACAGCCCCTAATGTGGCAGAGTTGTCTCAAGGTGCCAGTTACTCATCTGCACAGCCCACAAACGTGGAGAAGAGGGCAACAAAAAGAGTGGGATGTTGCCTCTTGGAGCAATACAGCTGTTCCTCGTCTCTGTGCACGGCGTTCATAAGGGCTTGTCCACACGAGGGATTGGGTATGGGAGCACTGATAGAAAATCAGCCTGGACAGAGGATGTGTGCATGACTCAAACTTCAGGTCAGGACCAGACCAGACTAAAACCAACAGAAAGAGCCCTTCTTCCAGGACTTGCATGGAAGTTGCTTTCATTCAGCTATTCTCTTTCTGTTTCAAGCATCGAAATCTTCTTGGCTGCATTATTTCACATATCAGTGAGCCACAAATGGCAAGTGCCAAATGTAGTCTCTCAGTGAACATAATGGAAAAAACAGGGGCCAAACAAACAGTTCTTCATTTTAGCCTGATAGCTTAAAAAGTACAGACTAGATAGATCTTGAGAGTACTTGGACTAGAGTTTGATTGAAATGATACAACTTTTCAGTCTCATCTTCACTTAAATGAGCGGGGAGATCTGATCCTCAGCTGGGTTTGGTTTTATCTTGTTGCTGCTTTCTTAGCTTTATAATGCATTGTCAGGATGTAAATGTTTTGAATGTATTAGAAAGGCTCAGATTGTATTCAGAGAACGCACATGGAAACTGAAAACTGCTTCAGTTGTGTCACTTTGGTCATAACAGTACAGCTTCGAATTGTTTAATTCTTCTAATGTTATGCATAGCAATGCAATAGTTCAGGCACCAGAGCAATTGAGCAGCAAGTCTTAATGCTCTGCAGCAATTTGAGAAAGCACAATGTCATCTACTAGAAGGTCTAATTGTTATGATTAATATTTCGCATAGGGAAGTCTATGTGGAAGGGCACAAGTTACATCTGCTTGCTAAATTGAATGAATTACTGATTTTTCATTTCCTTTTATTTTTAGCATCCTGTTGAATAGTGGAAAATGTACGAGTACATGTTTGCTGTAGCAGTATCTCTTGGACTAAAGGCTCTGCCTCTTCAAAAGCCACCCTTAAGATGCCTGGCCCAAGGGAGCAGGCGGGTGGCAGCACATTGGCTGCTTGCTGAAGTATGAGCTGAGGACCTCTAACAGGGGGGACATTTCGGTGCACCAGAGGGCAGAGACCAGACAGATGCAGGAATAGGGCTGATAAGGTGACTGGAGACAGGAGCGAGCTCAGGCAGGTGGCAAGGCTGGCTTTCCTTCCTGAAACTAGTTGCGGCAGGGCATCTCACTGATGTATCGGGGCCTGATGGCACAATCTTTCTTTTTAATATTGCTGCACTGTAAATACAACCGCCTGATAATTCTGGTCACTTAGTAAGTGCTTCTTCTCACTGAAAACAAAAAGACTTAATTCAAAAGGGAGAAACCCAGTTAATTTCCAGCCAGCATTGCTGAAGGAAGTTGGGCAAAACGTTCTCTGGGAGAAAAACTAATAGTGGAACAGGTGCAATGAGAGAATAGGCAGTGAAGTAAGTTTAAGAGAGCTGGTTGACAAGATATTGCTGCAATTTGTCTTTAAGATCACACAGAGAGCTGACAGCTTTCTCTAGGTCTTGGTGACATTCATATGAAAAAAGTTTCCTAAATCACCAGCTGAAATTTCGGACTATGGTTTCTGATAAAGGCATGTCGGAAAGCTTCACCTTCTGAAATTGGTGACTCATTTACCATTATCTCCATTGAACAGCTGAGATCTTCTCCTTAGGAAGGGAGATGAAAAATTATCTTCTGAATGTACCATATTGCTTCCGATTCCAGAGAGGAGAAGGGAATTAATGTTGAGGATGGTGTTGCAGTAATTAGTTTCAGATGCAATGGGCTGAGAGTAAATCCCAACAAGCAGCAAGCAGGGGATTCACTAGCAGAGCAGCTGGAGGGTGGTACTTTTTTTTAGGATATGCAATCAGTGTTGTTCATCAGTGTTTTGCTCCTTAATAATGAGAGGAAGATTTAAAAAAAAAAAAAGCAGAGCAGATTATTGCTGGGAACTCATTTATGGCTGTATCAGGAGTTAATGTTAAACTCTGAAGGTGGTTAACACTTTTGACTGAGATAGCATATGGGGGCGGTTAGTGCCTGGTCGTGGGAATGCGGACCGCCAGCTTCTGTTCAGTGCATTGGGAGCTGAGGACATCTGTGCTCACACAGGCTCCTTGGAGTCCAGTCTTGTTCCTATTTAAACCAGTGTGAAGATATATTAAGCTTGGTTGGCATTAAACTGGGCTCTTGAAATAAAAATTCTCCAGTGAGTTCACATGACATAGCTGAACCCTCTCTTTCCTCTTTAGCTAAGTGATGGAGCTCCTCCTCTTGGGCTGTTGGCAACTCTCTTTTGCTGTCACTGATACAGAGGAATTTCTTGGGCCTGAGTCTTGACCTTCTTGTGCACCGTGTTTTATTGGACCATGGGGTTTGCTAGTTCTTGGCAGAAGAGAGTATTATTATCAGACTGGGTAATGTGCTGGCAAATTGTACCCTCTGTCTCTCTTAGGAGTTTTGTTCAGTCGTTTAGGTTTTACCTATTTCTAAAATACAACTTTTAACAGCCCAGCTTGTTGGGGTTTGCGAGGAATGAGCAAACACGTTTGTCCTCAAATTTCCATGAAGGAAGGCTTTCAGGTAATTGAAGGCTTAGATGGCAAAATTTTGCTACATTTGCGTTTCATTTAGCTACCATAAAAAACAAACCAAAACAAAAACCTATCACCACCACCCACCCACCAAGAAAGAAAGTGTCGTTTAGTGAACATCTGTGGTTTCTGGTGGCTTTGGGTAACTGATTGCTAATGAGCTGGAAAACCTGGCAACAGGCTTGCAGTGAGGGTTTGATCCTGTGGTGACCCAAAATAGCAGTTACATTTACTAGCAGTTTTGATATGCGTAAAGCTAAGCTGCAGTCCACTGCACCTTGGAAAGCAGAGAACAAAGTCTCAGAGACTTGGAGAACCAGTAAGGAGGCTCCTTACTAGGACTTCTGCATTTGCAAAGAGTTTTCTCTAGGTTAAACAAAGCTATTCTAAGAAATGTGGTTGAATGCCTCACAGTTTCCCAGTTCAGACCCGTGCCTGCAGTGCTGGTGTTTCTCCTCACCCTCCCACCTTGACAGGGTGTACACAATAAAAGGGAGAGTGAGCTGGGGGCTCTCGCAGGGTGGTCCTGCTGGCTTTGTCGAGACAGCAAGGTCAAAGATCAGCCAAGATGCAGTTCCTTGACTTCAGCTCTCAGGCGGAGTTTGCTGGGGTCCCTGGCTGGCAGGGCTTCTTCCCTGCTTTGGCTGCTGAAGCATTTCTTTCACGGTAAAGGCTGGTTTCATCTAATCTTCGGTATGCTAGAAATGCTATGACCTCCTTTTTAATTTATTTGTTTTACCAAGAATTGAAAGATAAAGATTATTTCAGTACAAAACTGTAAGTTACTGGATTTCTGTGATTTCACCTCCTTCACACATCCTCAGCCTTATTCATAGATATCTGACAAAGAAGTAGCAGCAAGTGTGAAAACCATACATCTTGCCAACAGTAAGGTAAACCATCATCAAAACAATATTTTTGTATGTGTGTTTTTATTTTTTATTTCTGGCATCCAATATCAGTAGGGAGATTTTAATCTGAATCAGAAAAAGCCTGAACAGGGTGTTTGAAAGCCAGACTCTTACCCAGGTGAGTCAGAAGAACAGTGAACTCAAATGAGGTTATAGACAAATACTGAGTTTTGCTCACTGCAAGCTTGACAGCCCGCTTACAGCAGTTCACTGGCCTTTGCTAATGGACATTTGGTAATGTCCTATATCTCTAATAGCCATGACTTTATTTTTTAATGGACTTGAGGTTGCTGTGGCTGAGAAGTCCCTACATTGACTTCTTGCTAATAGCGCTTAACATTTCTATGAAATTTAGCTGTGTTTCTTCATTTCTTTATTGTGGGAATATTACAGCCATGGCACTGCTGAAATGAATTGCCCTCTCCCCCCATCATTTTCCACTCCTAAGAAAACCTTCGCATGGGAAAGATGGACTTACTTTGTTGTGGGCATGAGATATATAACTTGGCCGGGATTCACAAAGAAATGAAAATCGTTTTGTGGAACTACTGTGGGGTTTATGTTTGCTTTTCTGCTTTTGTGGTGGGCTGGCAACTCTGTAGCATGAGCTGAGTGGTTGCCCGTGTCTGTGTGGTATTATTTGTCTGCAAATGCCAGATTGTCTTGTCAGGAAATCAAACCCACACAATATACTTTCATTGCCAAGAATTATGTAAAGTTCTTTTTGCTTTGTTTTATTAATTTGATTTTTTTTTCAGAATAGGAGTTCTACTACTATCTTTGCTTCACCAGGATATCATGCTTCTGTTTCTGTTCTGGCAGGACCTGACTTTGTTTTGCCAAGAATAATGTATGTCGCTTCTGCCAGGAATCTGACAGCACTTCTTTCTCGCAGAGTTGTTATCTAAGTTTTTTTACAATAGGTGGGGAATGACGGTGAATCTCAGGTGCCCAGTGCATAGGCTGTGTCTGTGGGTGCCACAAAGAACCTGCGCATTGCGGCTCTTTTCGTATAAAACTTCAGCTTGATTTGGACAGCAATTTAAACACGGGTTTGCTTAGTGTGGAAACACACAAATTTGTCCCATTAGAAATTATTTATTTGACTTATTTGAGACTGTGTTTGTTCCACTACGATTTTTATTAGGGATTTATGCTTGTATCTTTGGTGTCTTTATGCTTCAGGGTTAGCATACTAGTGTACTACAAAGATAAGTAAATCTTCTCTGCCACCACTTTTCAAAATATTTGCCACTAGAAGATAGTACTTAATGGTGTCGGCTTTGCATATCAGAGCATGTTGAATTCAAAGGATATATAGTGTGTACAATGGAAAATAAGGGGTTAAGGCAGAGATGTTCACTCTTGCTGTAATTACCAGCATGTCTGCCTGCATACCAAATGAATACCCCCAACTGGAAAGATTTTAAATAGACTGGACTGGAGACATTAAAAAAAAAAAAAGATGAGCCAATGGGAACGTTTTGTCAGGATGATGGACTGAAAAATACAGCAGGTATTTTCTGTCTTTTAACGTACAAGGCTGTGTAATGCAGCTTGGGCTCTCCCACCTGAGGGGCACACGTGCCAGTTGGCACGAGGCTCCCCTCTTGCTTGGCATGGTTGCCTTTCTAGGCCAGCCCTACTGAAGGAATGTGATTTGCTATGAAAAACGTGTTGATCGGGCTTGACTTTGTGCCACCAGGCAGATTAGCAAATTGCTTCGTCTGCCTCCCGTTGTTTTATCCCAGCCAGCAACATCTAAGCCTTGATGATTTTGCAGGTCTTCATTAAAAATAGCTGTTTCTATATCTGATTACTGAGCCCCATCTGGGGAGAAACGAGCCTTTCATCTGTGTATTATGAGGCCGTATCTGAGCACTTTGATTCCAAAACACAGTAAAACCAGCAAACTTTCTGTTTGAAACTGCTTTTCTAGCTCATCTCCGAGTTCTCTATGAGCCCTGTCCCTGTTACCAGCACATAATGTCTGAGGTTAGGGCATTTTTTTGGTTTTTAATTGTTCTTTCACTGCTAAATGCAATTTTTGTAATTGGTTACATAACTCCAGGGTTTTGTTTTAAATTAATCTAACTTTGCAATCATTCTACATATGTTGCTCTTAACATTTGCCTATTATTTGGATTAATTTCACTAATTTATCACCACTGTTTAGATATGCATTGTTTTTATAACACTTGCAACTGAGTTAAAGCACACTTGTTGGGCTAAAGGCAAAGTTTGCTTCACTAAATCAAGCAGCTTTCTTTTCTCTCTCTGTTACTGTATATTTACTCAGACAGGTTTTTCCCTGTGTGCTCTGGTAGCCCACTGTAAAAATGGCCAATGTTCTGTAAATAAATTCAAATTATTGTGATTATAGAGTAAAAGTAATGGGTAACACTGGCATTTTCTCTTTTTTTTGTCGAATTCTAAATTATTCCTCAATATTTAAACACCTAATTAGCAGCCAACCTCTTTCACCTAAGGTTAGTTCTAATGTTTCCTTGTGGCAGTAGTGAAAGGAGTAGAACTGGCGATTAGCTCGTATTTCTAGTTAGTGCCTTATTCATCTCCCAAGTCTAAAGTCAAACGGTCGGGTAGGGATAACCCAAAAGCCAGTACGTCTGTCCTCCCGAGCAAGAGCTGTGTCATCAGGTGCCTTCTTTACATGCAGAGCAAATGGAGATAGTTAATGGTGGTGCTGATCTCTCATCTTCCTGTTTTCCCACTAGTGCATTGTACAGAGACCAAGCAAACACATAATATGGGAGTTACGGGCAAATTACTTTCTTAAAGGAAAATTTCCTTTGAAAACGGGCTTCTGCTGTAAACAGGCTGTACTGCCATGAGTACAAATATAGAAAGAGAAACAGAAACATTGAAATATTTCACTGGATATATATTGAAGCTGTCTTGAGGGACATGGAAGAAAGGCTTCTTTCTGAATGCGCATGAAGGGAATAGCACACAATTTATTGTTCAACAGCCCTGGCCAAACTCTTTTTAAATGAATAGATGCATATATTTCTGGGATTTGGCATGTGAAAAACCCTTGTGGGATATCTCTTTGGGTATGCTGGGTATGCTATAGTATTCATACAACAGATACTGAGACCAACATTTTCTCAGCTGTGTAACTCTTCCATTGATGGTCACACTGCAAACAACAGAAATTTGAGTTAAGGTATTCTCAGATACGCAGTAGAGAAGGTAGCTCAGGTTTTCCATTGCCTGTTAGCAGGGAAAGAGGATTTACATAGTCACAAAAGGATACAGGCTAAATTAATAAAGGACAACTCACATTCCATTTAAAATGAGGAACAGTCAGGGTTTTTCTCATAGCTGATCAATTCAATACATGTAAAATGACCTTTTTAAAAAGAAATAAACTGATTCCCTTAGATTCCACTCTTAATCGCATGTAATACACGGTGAATTTATTTTGCTATAGTGTTAACAGAGATTGCATGTAGTTATTTTTCTTCCAACATGTGGTGCTTTGATGATTTCTCACAAATTGCAATTTTTAATCTTAAATTGAAAATGTGTCCAGAAATTTAACTAGGCCCAGGCTTGCACTGTAGAAAATAAAGAAAAGGATTGCAGCTCTCATAAACCCTTATCCATGAGTAATTATCTTGTTATGTTAAAGTGGTTCTCCTGAATATTAAAATAATTAGGACCAACAATCTCAGCAATACTTTCCTCAGACGTTGTAACTGGCAGGAGGTGTTAACTAATTAAATGTATTTATATTGCTGGCTGGCTAAAGAAAAGGATGAAGCACTTGTAATTGCTGAAATTTAGCAAGAGCACATATTTACTACAGAGAAAGAACATACACATTACGGTATTTGCGACGATCTAATAGCTGGGCATTTCTCATTGCTGGAGGGGAACTTGAATAAAGGGCTTTGGCAGAGGGAGTTTTGTCAGAGGCAGGTAGGAGGGGGCTCTCCCCAGTAAGTGCAGTGGCTTGGCGGCAGCTGCTGCAGCTTCAGATCTTGCGTGATGAATCCCAAAGCCGCTGGGGATTGCTGTGGGGTGGAGGGAAAAGGCACATGGCTCTTTGCAAGTCTGCAAGGGGGTAAGCTCATGATGGAGACAGACTGGGAGTCAGTCAGGACATTCAGCTAGCCCCAAATCTGTGTTTATGTACCAGTACTGGACTAAAAACATGCCCTGCGTGCTGAATCCCTGGGACCTTGCTCTTGCCCTGGGGCCACAGGCACCGCATCCAGCGTTGGTCTGTGCTTCCTTCCCCTCCTTGGCAAAGAGCTGCTGCTGGTGTCTCAGAAAGCTCTGTGCTCATGGGTACTTGCTCTTATTTCAAAAGTGTTTCTTTCTTTTTTTTTCCCTTAAGTTCATAGGAAAGACTTTAACAAAAAATCACTATAAAACTGGCTGTTGTCTGACCTCTGAAGTAATCAATTTTGGATTCAGCCCCATGTAACAGTTTGACATTTCAGGGTCAGCAGAACAACTTTCTGGCAGATTGAAAAGCTGTGTTTCTGGGCCCAGGGTAGATTAGAGTAAAACCGGGCCAAATAAAATGAGCCTTCAAAGCATCTCGCTTCTATTTCACTGCTATTGGAAAAGGCAGCGAGGGCCATTTTTAGCCGGTATGGATGACATAAACCTTGCTTCTTTCCCTGCTTCCCTGTCTGCCCTTCTCCACGTGTGCTTCTGACTCTTTTTTTGGAGTAATCCCAAGCACAGCCATCTCTTGGGCTGGAGCAACCCAGTGCAGGGTGGATCCGTCACAGCTCCTCTCCGAAGCATCCCTAAAAATGCACAGGAGGGACAGTCCTCTTGGAGTGGTGGGACATGAAAGCAGGGAGACGCATCCCCCGTCCCCAACCCTTTGCTGCCTCCTCTCCTCCTCCTGTGTCTTCCTTCACTTCCTTCCCCCCGCCTCTCTCCTACCTCTCCAGCTTTGTTCTCCTCTGTTTTTTTCATTCTCCTGCCATTTCTTCTTGTTTTCACTGCCATCCCTCAATCCACGCTCTCATGACAGCACGAAACAACAGCAGTCTTTTTCCCAGCTAGGGGCAAGCAAGAGCCCATTAGCTGCCTCAGACAAAATCCATCTCCCCTGCTCGCTCCTCGTTTTTAGCCTCCTCATAAACGAAAATTCAGTTCACCAGAAGGGACATATGTTTACAATCCCACAGCTGGTAGGTACATGTATACTGGGAGCAGGTGCCAAGGTTATATAGACACATGTCACTTTTATCCCAGAATCCCATTTGGCGCCTGGGAACATCTTCATACCGTAGTGCTGTGGAGGTCATTACTACACCCTGTAATCCTCCATGAAGGTTTTCCGTTTTCATTTATACACAGTAATAAAATACACATCTCAGCATCAGGCATTAGGATTAGTACTGACAAGGCTTAAGCTGGAATGTTTTAAGGATGCATTTCCGATGTGAATAGAATAGCTAGCATGCAGCGTGCAATTATGCTGGCTTCATGGAGGGAAGGATTTGTGCTTCAGTACTGTTAATATCACAGTGACACCAACAGCATAAAAGAAATTTTATTTTAAAAAATAAAGATTGAATTAATTTTCCATGGTAGTACTAATCTGGTATTATTAATTTACTATAAGTTTCCAATGTTGATAACACACCGGACATGTGAAGAGAAATGTCCTTTCTAATTTCAGGGTCTCTTCTTTATTTCTTTAAGAAAGCTGAAATTCTGGGAAGCGGTAACATGGGAACAGCTGCCTGGGTTCAGAGCAGGGACAGAGCTGCCTGGGGGTAGAGTAGGTGCCTGGGTGAGCCCCCCACCCTGAGCCTGCCGTTCTTTGCTGATACAGCAAAGCTTTTAGCTCTGTGCTCAAGTCTCATTGCTTCCAACAGGGTTTCAGCCCATTCCTAAATGTGTGTGAGCACAAGCACGTGCCTTGCTGACCTAGGCCTTGTGCGTTTAAAGCCTGGCTTTGCTTGCTGCAGGCAGGCTGGTGTATTGATCCCCAGCAAAGCTTGCAGCCCCTGGAGCATGGGCTGCACCGCTGCTGTATGCCGAGGAGGGAGGGAGCACTACATGCTGAGAGAGTTGACCTCCTTCCCATCTTTCTTCTCCGCTAAACATCAAGGCCCTGGTTTAGCAGCCAGGAAAGAGGTGTCCTCTCCATGTCGTCTTCTGCCATCCTCTTGTCCTCTTCCTCAGCTGGAGGAAGAATCCCCCGGAGCCTCCTCAAAGGAAATATGAGGACTGGATGAGATAGAAGAGAAGGGGATATGCTTTTGGTGGCTACTTCCGTACAGTAGAGTGGTGTGACAGCCCTCTCATCCCTGCCCCATGGCCAAAACCCTAGGTAAAAGCTAAGTCAACACAATAGCATGTAGTGCATTGCTAGAGAGGGAGTACTGCCTCCTGAAAAGCCTCGTTACACACCCACATCCTTAGCATCAGGAGGCTCTAGACCTCTCGTCCCCCATCACTTCATCAAGGAGGGAAGAGTGGCCTCATGGCAAAAGGTAAATTTGCAAAATGAATGAAAGGAAGCAAATAGCTCCATTACAGGCAATGATCTTTTCCTAAAATTTTTTTGAGTGCACTGGTTACTTGGGGTGGAGAGGCCTGACACAAGCATGGTCACTAGGTTACATATTCATTTCTAGTTTTCTGGCCATTCTACACTACAATAAGCACACCTGGAGCCCAGCAGGTTCAGACTGCTTTTACATTGCTAGATTTACTGTTGCTGGCATACTGGAAATATGAAGAATTGAGAAGCAATTTCATATATTGCTGTTGCCACTGCTGGCATTTTCCTGCCCTACAAGATATTTGTTGTGATAGGAAGGAACCACCCACTCCGAAGGAAATATATTTAAAACGCCCAAGCTGCTGAAGGAATGCTGTAGCTCAGTGTGCTTGCTTGGGTTTTTGTATATATGTCACTATTTTCTGTTTTCTTTTCTAATTAATTTTTGGTTTTTAATTGCAGCCTTAACTCCCTCTGCATTTTAGCAGAAATAGAAAAAAATCACTCTACTCAGCCTGTTGTAAGAAGGAAAACAGATTGGCCGGAGGAAACCACATGGTCATTATGTCCATCTATTCTTTCCTGCACTTTTGGGATGAAAAGATGCCATTTGCTGCCTTGCAGGATGAGTGCTATTTTGACAGAAAGGAATTTGCCTTCTCTCCATAAAGAAATTAAAATGCTGAAAATTAAATATTTTAATTCAACAGTCCTTTGTCCTGTGAGCCCGAGAGCACTTAGGTGTAATTTCCTTTGCTTAAGGGAAATTCAAGTAGTTAAGAGGTACGGTGCCAACTACCTTAGACATCCCTCCATGTGTACCTGCCCCACACAATGCAATGGCCGCTGGGGGCTGTTAGCAGAAACTGCCTGAAAAATACTTTAACATACGGTGGGGAATGGCCATCAGACAGACAACCCTGGCGCACCTCTTTTCATGGCTTTTGTACTGAGCATGTCCCAGTGAGACCCGGGAGCTGAGTCAGACGATGGAGAACTGACCGTACTGTAATGGCAGTTGTATTCTGCAGATGCATGATGCCTTTTACAAAACACCAGGCAGTAGTGTAGTATTTTGTGGCTGGTGGAACTTCAGCCACTGAGAGGCCAAAGTAAATGTTTTTCAGATGTGGTTGTCTCAAGTCAGACACCTAAATGGTGCAAAGACTTGTTGCGGTTAGTGGATCAGGTCTCTAAGTACATTTATTTAGCTATTAAGCCTGGTTTCCAGTAGAGCATCAGTAGTGTTATTACAGTGTAATGTAGCTATTACATACTGCGTTATTGTTTATTTATAGTAGGGCAGCCCCCAGGTCCTGGAGGGGACGAGGATGTTGGTGTCTATCTGAGGAGCAGGGAGGCAGAGGCAGCCTGGCTCTGCCGGAGGCGCTGGCAATGCCTGTCCCATCACGTCTCTGCGCGCAGTCCCCTGTCTGTGCTGCTCCTGTCCTGCGCATTTCTCTCATGTTCTTTTCCATTACAGGGCTCAGACGTAATGTCTCCCTGTGTTAGATCAGAGCCATTTCTCTAGCTAAGAGAGCGACGGGGGAGGGGGGAACGCACATCCCCTGACACTGGACAGCGGGTCTGTTCTCACAGGTCTGACATCTCATAGGAGCTGCCAGCAACTGCTAGCATCCTGCATCATGCTGCTTCCCTCGGACACAATTTCTGTGGATATCAGGTGGTCATTCCTCCAAGGACCAAGTACCCAGACTACAGGGCCTCTGTGCTCTTGAGAGTTCCCTACGTACACCCAAGCACAGGAGCAGAGCGCTCTCGATCATGCATACTTCTGGAATCTAAGACTCAAAAAGCACATTATCGTTGCAATTCATACTAGTGTCCTGCATGTCAGCTTGTGGTACAAAGAAAATCTGTAAAAAATATTGTATATCAAGTCCCTAGCAGAATGAATATTTTCCTGTTATACAAACTTTTCATGATGAAACGGTCTCATCTCTGTGGAAAATCATTGTATTGCCTCAGCTGTTGTCAATAACTTTTATGCATTGACTGCTTTTTCCACTAGACAATATTTACACTTCTCCACTCACCCCATTGATCTTCATTTTTGCAGGGAATTTTTTGGGGGTAAAATATGACCAGTTTTTTTTAAAAAGGTAAACATCCAAGAATTGCACTCGAGGGAAGATATACAGTGTAGACTTAGTGACAACTTAATAGCTTGTAGTATATCAGATGTCTTCTATGCTGCCATCTCCTTGGGAAAAGTATTTCTATACCGTGTATAAAACTATGCACATAGAAAGCTATATACACTCCCTCATTTTGTTCTTTCTCAGGCGTAAGCATTCTTGGCACTGGCAGAAGGCGTGCAGTGCTGTACAGGAGCAGCACAATTACTCTGCTGCAGGAAATGGAATAAAACATAAATTCTATTGCTCAAACATTCACAACAAGCCTGCAGATTAACTGTCCTTTCACTGAATACTGTTTACTCGTTTCATAGAAAATGCATTATTTCGTTGATTTAGCTTCTATTTGGTATGCTAAAGAAATCAAATTTCCATATAGAAAAGTATACACAAAGGATATGACCTTTTAAGTTTGGCAGAGAAAATAACTGAGTGCAATGTAATTAATATGCCATATAAATGCCAGCAACAACATTAATGCACCATAAAACCAGCACAGTTAAAATGATATAGTCTGGAAATGAAAAAGTTAAGTTTCTGTTAGCTTCATTAATTTGCTCACACGATACTTCTGTGAAAGAAGCACAATCTCCTTGTCTAAACCAGGAGAATAGATATGCAATGAGAATATGCATTTTTGTTAGTAGGAAGCTGAATCTTGCTTAAGGCTTGACCAAACTCCTAAGAGGTATCAACCCTCCTTATGCTATAGTGTAATTTTTCCAGTGTTTATACCCTTTAAATTTTTCCTAAAGCCTCATGAATGTCTCAGATACAAAGCCTGTCCACACCTGTAGATCGGTCAGCAATAGTGTAGTAAAATACTTGCATTGCTATAGTTATACCGTTATAATGTAGCTCTTCCTAGAGTAAATATTTTTTCTGAAGCAGTTTCCTCATGCAGCGAATTTCACTGTTGTGTTTATAGTCCAATTTCCTTCTGTAGGTAAGGTCTTTGCAGGGGATAAATGCTTTCTGAGGTTCAGATGGCAGCTTGTACCTAACCCTAACAAAAAGGTCTCCAGGGGAAAAAGTCTGGGGTTTTTGTTGTTCTGGAATGCAAAAATAACAACCAAAGTAATGCCTAAACTTTCCAGCAAAAGGTAGCTGGGGGGCAGGGGTCAGACATGCAAAATGTGATCCCCACAGTGAGCACATGAGGACGTTACTCGAGAGCTGAAACATCAGTGGAAGTCGCTCAGCCACCTTTGTATTGGAGGCTGGCAGATGCTTCCCATCACAGCAAGGGTGTATTGTGGGCTGTTAATGTGACTAAGGTGTGTGTCCAGCTGTTCAGCCCTTGTTTTAGTCATTAGAGGTAAAAGAAACAGGGGGAAAAAAGAGGCAAAGCTTTAGCTTCAAATAAGAAGGGATCTATTCTTCCCTCTGTATGTGCCCAACTCCCATTAATAATAAAATGTTAATGATAGTTATGTGTTCACATCAAAGGCAGACCAGAACCTTTCATCTCAGCTAAATCTTATTCAAATAATTAATGGAAATAGTTGTCTAGAAAAAAAAAAAGTTATTAAGAAATTCCTTTGTAGAGCATTGCAAACTTTGCTGCCCCTAGGGAGCAGCTCCTAGAATCGAGGACGCTAACAAATCGCATTTAAGTGGGTCTGTTCCTGCTTTCCACCAGCCTTGACTGCATCGCATCCTACAAAAACCTGTGAAACATGTTGTTGGCATTGCAATAGATAATCCAACCAAAATCAAATCAAAAATCTCTGACAAGACCTGTGTTATGAAAATAATCATAAATCTTATGCTGTGGTAGCTGTGTGCACCAGCATTAAGCATTCTGGCTCAGGCCTGTGTCAACATAAAAAAAAGGGGGGGAAAAAAGTCATTTGAAGTTCTCAAATCAGCTCTGCAGCTGTCGTCTTCTTCTGTGCACTGCTGCGGCAGGTCCTGCCAAACAGCGCTGCCGGCTGGCCCCTCGCTTTGGTGCATGGCCACGAACCTGGAACAACTACCTTGGTTTCCGTGAGGCAAAGAGGGGAGAGCCCGGTCCACGGTTCTCATTAGCTGACATTAGAGTCAGGTCTCGTTTCTGGTGCATTTTGGACTTCCCGTGAAGGCTGAAGCGGCCCGTTGAACCCCCTGCTTCTGGGTAACGCAATGGTTTCTGTTACGGGGTTGCTTCTCGTGGTCCTGTTCAAGGGGAACGGAGGTGGAAATGTGCAGCGTGGAGCAGCAGCCCAGCTGGGGTGATGCTCCAGACTCTTGCACAATGGCTCCACACTGCTTATCCCTGATACATCCGCCTTGCGACTCAGGAAAAGCCATCTTTGTGGGCAGCAGGACTCCAGGCCAGCCGAGAAGCGGCTTGGAGGCAGTTCCTGCCAGAAAGTGCTGCCTGCTCCTTACAACTCTGACAATACCTACACAATTTTTGCTTTTTCAGTTTCACTTTGGCTTGCATGGTTTCCAGTCCAAGAGAAGCTCTTGAGGCTTAGCACAAATATTGATTTCAGGAAGAAAGTTTGTTCAGTGTTTTGGTAGACATCTGGAGCTTGCTGCTGCCGTCCCCAGAGTCCTCACCACCATGGGTCACTGATATGCGTACAAAGCCGGAGCGGACGGGGTTTTGCTGGAGATGCAGAGGCACAACCCACCAGGAAACGCTTCCTGCAAATAGTTTTCAGTATGACTATCCTTCACACGCGTTAACATGTTTGTGCTCTTGCGCAGAAGAAAGTGTTGGCAGGAAACACTTTGCCGATTCTTATGACATTAATCACAAGTGACAGAACGTACGAAAGTGTTGTGTGGGTCACAGGAGACATGGGGCATTTAGAAACCGATTTCTGCTCCAGATGCTCATTGCATCAGCTGTCCTGGTCACCTGCTTTGTTTCCTTTTCAGTAATCATTAGATAGTAATGGGATAAGTAGTCTGAGAATTATGCTGGTGTGGAGAATGTCTCTAACAGCGTGTAGCATCCAGGCAGGCAGCAGTTTTGTCCTTTGGCATGAATTTAACCACGTCTTGTGGATCCCTGCCATTTGCAAACCCTGGCTTCTTTAGATCTGTGACTGCCACAAAAAAGACCTTGGAAGTAGAGGACAGTAATATATTTTAGAACTTTAGAGATCAGAAAGTTTTTTTTATACATAGATGTGCACCATAGAGGTGCCTATAAATAGATATTAAAACATGCAATTTATAGCCTATCATTTCATGGCCTTTCAAGGCTAGAAATAAAGCCATATTCCACCGGGAAATGAGATTTGTAGTTTTCTATGGCTTAAAGCTCCTGTTACTAACCCTGATGGGCTGCGAGATATTGGACAAGATATCTGTCACTGGTCTGGAATATATATAATATATATGAGTGTATATAAATTAGGGGAAAATGATGAAGTTTCTACCAGTAAATGAACAAGTTAGGAGATTGTAAGGTAACTTCGTGGTGCCTGGGGGAGATATTCCCAGTGAAAGTAATTTTTTTTCCTCAGTAATGATAACTTAACAAAGGCAATTAATCCACTCTCCCCAGCAAACGAAGTCAATGGCATGGTAACCTCCTAATAGTGCTCCGAGGTAAAATGAGCTCCACTAACGCGCTTCTGAAATCATTCTGGTGCTGCAGGAAGTCCCTTGGCAGTGGTGAAAGGGACCTGCCCGGAGGATCTGGCTGCAAGGTTTGCTCGCTCCGGTTTCATTGGAGCAAGGCGTGGGGCGTGCTCACCGTCACGCCAAGCTCTCGCGCTTTTTGTGGGAAGGAATAGCCAGCATGACTGCAAAGCAAAAGATTAATTAACAAAATGAGGGGCAAATAAGCAAGGGATTCGGTTTCATCCTAACACTTGTTTCTCATTTATTTGTCTCTGACTGTTTCATGGGGCTGAGTGATGTGTTATACCGATATTAATCCGTGTAAAATCTGTCCAAGGCAGGTAAGGGCCCTCCTCGATGGCAGGGACCTTGGCTGTGCTGATTGCAGGGGGAGGGGTGCTGGGCCATGTCACTTGAATTATATGCCTAAAATCAGATGTCTCACTCGCTGTCCTCAGACGTCCTCCCCTCCCTGCCTCCAATTTTTACGTGGAAGTCTCCAAGATCTTTAGACTCAGTTTCCCTTGTAAAAGATGGGGTTTTGAAAGCATGTGTGAACAAGACATAGCTCGATTGCTAGAAATTTGAGTAAATAATTTAAATAACTAATCCAATATATAAAAAATTAAATGCCTAGCAAAAGTATCCCTCTTTTAGCATTACATATTTATTAAAACAATTTGGAAGTCTAAATTACAATCAGTCATACAGGTACGTGTCTGCTGTGTAACCCTCAATTTGAATCTTTGAACTGTTTCCATCCGTCCAAATTAATTTTTAAAATGTGTGATTTTTTCATCATCTAAAGCTAGCAAGAACTTTTAATCTGAAGTGGTTTAAAATATAACTGCTCTGTCCCAAACCAGGATTTCAAATGAGATTCTGTCTTTAGCTAAAGCATAGTTTCTGGTCTGAGCATTTATTTTGGTGAGATGGTAGTTGCACAAGTGTTAAGTTCACTGTAACTTTGTGAGACATAATAGTTTTTTATAAAACATTCTTGCTAATTAAAAAAGGCCTGTGGAGAGGCATGAGCATTTGAACTGGAGAATAAATGAAAATTACTATGTTGTGGTTGGGACACACAACAAAGATGTGAAATTGCAAAAGAAACCAGAAACATTTTTTCTATAATTAATGTTGAAATGCAGCATCCCTTATAATCTTCCTTCCCTTTTCTTCCCCGAACTCACAGCTTTCTATAAACAAAACCTCCTCTTGGGCACGTTGCATTTATTATATTTGGATTCAGTACAGAATTGAATTTTTTGGATGTAAGGAAATTTCAGTGAAATTCATTCAACCAAACAGCTTCAGGAAAATCCACACAACTTCCCTGGGAAGGCAGACTGAAGAGGTTAAGGTTCTCCAGCTGGAAAAGGAGCAAAGAAGGAAGGAAATACAGAGATCTCTAAAAGTCATGGGATAATGTGGAGAGGGTGACTAGGAGATGGGTATTCACTGTTCCTCCAAAGAAAGGGCAGGAGGCAACATGTAGTGAAACTTTGAAGCAATATATTTGAGACAAACGATAGAATTAGGTGATGCATAATTGAACTGCGGAGGTTGGAAGCAGTTTTGGAGCTGCACTGGCTCTCCTGCTTTTTGGAAATGGTGGTGGTGGAGGGCTGCGACTCGCACGTTGGTGAGGCCTCTCGCTTCTCACCCTGTGGAGCTGCTGCCGCGCGCTGAGCAGCTTCAGCAGAGCGCTGGGAGCGGCCACGACGGGGTCTCGCTGTCCTTCAGCTCTGCAGAGTGGGAAAACACACACCCCCCCCCCCCGAGTTGCAGACTGATCCCCGAATTAGTGTCTGCTGGTTTAGGATTGTTCTGTAGCAGAGAATTTGTGATGGGGCGTGAGGGGAAATCCCTGACCCTTGGATAATGAGCGCTGTCTAGGAAGCAAAGGGTTAGATGTGGGGACAAAAGCAGCAAAAAGCACTTTTTGTTAATAACCTCCATTAAGCCTGGGAGAGGAAGCAAAGCAGTCTCCCAGAGGAACTTTTGAGTCGGACATTTGTCAACATTGGCAAGGACAGATTCACTCTTTTTTCGAGAGCATGTCTGTAGTTGAGTTTTTCCCAGATCCAAGTTTCCACCCCGCTCTTTCTTTGCCACAGCACTGCCATCGCGAGCCAGGCCGGTGCGGCTGTGCCTTTTGCTCAGCAACGCTGCACAAGGGACCTGCTCGTGTACGACAGAAGCACCACTCTTATGTTCCCTGATGGGATCAAAGTGCCCTGATCTGCAAGAGGTCTGTGAGGGAGGGGGTTTAACTGAACTATTAAATTAAAAACTTTGCAAATTATGGGCACATTTTCACTTTCTGACCTCTTAGGTTAGGGTGCTTGGTCTGGGACTGCCTCATTAACTGCAATAGCTCAGCCTCTAGGATCTCCTTACTGTTTGATGAGGCAGATATCACATCTTTCCTGTAATTCAGGACGAGATACATTCATCATTATTTATCTGAGGGCTGAGGTCCTCTAGCATTAGACTGCATCTGAAAGTCACTGGAATTTGGTAGATCAGCAAAGTCACAGGACTCTGCTCAAGGGATGATTGGCATCTCATGGCTTCAGAAAGTTTATTTGTGAAGCTGACCATTATGAACGAAGGTGGACATTGATAAAGGGACATATTTGTTGTTTGAGAACTTCCTAGCAAAATTTTCAAATTAAAACATATGTCTATACATGATGAAGGCTGACAGTTTTCTCTCGTTTGGACGGTAATAGTCACTCTTCCTCTTCATAATTTGCATGGAGATGCTGACAACCTTGTGTTAACAGTTAGTTACTTTTTTTTTCCCTGAAGCTGGACTTCTTCTGTCAAAAATAATTTAGTTTAGAGAACTTCATCCTCACACACTATGAGTGCACTTCATTTCCTCACTTACAGATGTATTTCTGTGTGTACACATACATATTCTTCAACAGAGGAACACAGTTGGTTATTGGGGTGGATTTTTTTGTATAATCCTCACATCTTGGAAAGAAAATCAAGCACTAAAAGGAGATGAAATATATTTTTAAACAGGCAGAGCAGTATCTAGAAGCCTTCCGTAGTCATGTATTTTCAAAACTGCTGGGGAAAAAATACTGAGAACAGAAGATGAAAAATGAATCTCTGAAATTGCAGCAGTACCAGTAGCGAGTGAAGCAGGCTGGGAGACAAAAGTCTCTTCCAGTTCACTGAGAAGGACTTTGTACTGAAGAATACAACTTACAAGTCCAAGGAAATGTCTTAGAAGTATGAAGGAAAAAAAAACCACATATATTTCTAGATGCTGTGAGAGAAGCTGCTTCCAAGGGGGGGAAACCTGCAGGACTGACTGCAAAGAGGAAAACAGAAAATGGACCTGAGTCTCCCAGAGCCACAGTCCTGCCTGGAGGGGGAGCGGGAAAGGACCTGGTCCAGCTGAGCAAATACAAAAATGCAAAATGAGATCTGGGACTATGCCATGTCTGCAGGGAGACAAGACCAGGCTCAAGAGCCTCATCTGGCTGAGCCATTAACATTAGAGACTGTTCATTGCCACAGTTATCACAGCTTAGGCATTTCGTTCCCAGCAGCTGGTGGTCTTTCAGAGGATAGCAGCACCAGATGTGCCCATCCATGACACTGTCGAGGTTCTTTATCATTTTCAGGTGTCTCCAGACCTCACTGGTCCCTTTGAATGGCAAATCACCATTCTACAGGGTGTGTGGCTGGAGGTGCCGAGGATGGGGCACTGCAACGACAAGGTGCACGCACGCCTACGTACTCATATATGCTAGACCCGTGTTCAACTTTCTAACCATAAGAAGAGCCGGCCTGCTCTCGACTTTTCTTATTGAACCATGCCTGTGTTTTTTTCAAAGCACATTTGTGCATTTGTATTTAAATTAATGCTTTCACCACCCCCAAATAAAATTCAAAGCTGAATAAGGACCAATTAGAAATATGTTATATGTAAATAAAAGAAGGCCCACTGCAAGCAGCCAAGCAGGTGGCATCTCTTGTTGGTCAGGAAGCAAAGAAGGAGCATGTGTCTATTGGGTTAACTGTGTTTGTGAAGGCAAAGAAGTAACTTTCAAAACACTTTTTCCAGTTTTTAGATCAGTGCCTTTTTTTCCATCATCATTATTTCCCCAGTGTTGTTGAACCTGGGGTCCTGCTTCTGATTCAACTGTGATACATTGTTTTGCCCCAGAATATTTTCTTGCAGCTGTTGTGTGGCAGTAAATCTTTACTTCATTCATTCAGAGCGTGTTTCACAGTGAAAGTCCCAAGCATGTCCAAAACCTGGTACTTCTGAATTTGTTTAAATATTTCTTTCTGTTCTTTCCTGTTTGTTGCCTGTAAGAGAAAATAACAAAATTTCAAGCATACATAGTTATTGGGATACCTAAACTCCCCAAACAAACAAAAAACAAAGTTTCACTTTGTACTAGGAGCTGAAAAGACATACAATAAATTTACACGTTCTAATCAACCTATTTATACTTTACAGATATACTAAAGACTAGTTAGGATCTGATGTTAGCTGAGCAACCGAGTAACTTAAATTATTAACACTTCTGTTTAGATGCATATTTTATATATAAACAGAAAAAGTAATTTAGTAATGCAGGTTCAATTTTAACTGCAGTGTGTGTATATATGCTTTGTTACTATCCATTTTTAAAAGGAGCTTTGATAACTATGATTAATCCATGGGCCTGCATTAAAGCTTTTTTCCAATCTCATATTTTTGCAAACAGTTAATAAATGATACGAATCAAGAGAGAGCCAGAGAATCACACAAGGCGCAATACAACCTCACCATCCCACAGAGACGGATTAGGATTTATAAACTCAACAACTGCAAGGATAAGAGTGAAGGGAATGAATATTGAATGTATGAGGGGCATGCCAAAACAGAGCTGAAGGTGTAAAGTCTACAACATATAAATCTAGTTTGTCTCTTGGTAGATACCTCCCATTGCAAGAACCCCCAAACGCTGGATGTTCCAACCATCTTTGCTGCAATATTGTATGTAAATAGGTGACGGGCAACATGATGGAAGCGGTGTCAGACCAAGCTGTGGCTCCAGTAGTAGGAAAGGAAGGCTTTGAGAGAAAACATAAATTAAATCACTGGTTGAATGAAAAGTACAATGAAAGCATAACGCTTGGAGCACATGTCAATTTGCAGCTGAATTCCTGAAATTTTCAGCGTTTCAGGATCCTCAACAGCTGAGAACTGGATTGTAAGATGTGTATTGGCAATTTCGTTGCCACGTGGCAGACCTCTGTGGATCGCGGAAGTGTCTGGTATAGCAAGTTTGCATCCCCTGTATGTAGACCTATGGCTGGAGTCTGCCAGAGTAGGAATCAGCATTAAGTTAAACGAAGACGAGTTTAGTACTAGTGAAAAACTTAAATCTGGGAGGAGAAGGGGGTCATGTAAGGGTGGAATTGGGATTACTAGAAGTTGCAGCAGGCTGCAGCAAGTCATCAAGGCAAGAGCAGAGGTGCACTGGCCCAGAGCTTTCGGCTCAAGCAGGCAGAGTTTAGCCAGCAGCTGAATTCAAAGCTACACCTAATGCCATACTGAGGTTTACAGAAACTGTGGCAAGTTCCTCTGCAGGTTTAGGAGAAAGAAGAAAGAGAGATTATAGGAATATTTGTTGTGGAAAGAGGCAAGGTCTGAGAAGGAAGTGAATGGTGATAAATGAAGTGTGAAAGGCAGTGGAGCAGCCTGCTTGCAGATCTGCAAAAGGATGAGTGCTAAACAGTGTAGATTTTTAAAGATAAACCAGAAGAAAATGTAATGGGAAACTCGGTTTTAAGAAGTGATGCAGCTGACTTACCAGCTGACATGCTGCTTCCCATGCAACGGGTACAGAAACATCAGAGGGAGAGAACAGAAAAATCTCAAGATGGAAGGAAACAACAGGTTTTATATGCTGCATGGAAACATTTACATACACCCCAAATATCTTAATTTAACAACGTTATTTCCTGTAGGTAAGTAATGATATGAGATGAAATCAATATTTTAAAAAATAAATTACAGAGCTTGCAATGAGGTGGATTTTCATTAGACAATGCTAATCCTGATGTAGACAGGAGAGAGTGGTTAAATATTTCCTGGTGCCCAGGATTTTGGGAAAAACGATTGTGCAACAGCAGTGCAGCCGTGTGTGGTCAGCGGGGCCGTGGGGCTCGCGGCTGGGGGACTCCTGGGAGTGGCTGAAGTTGGGTTGCAGCGGGGACAGTGCCAGGGCTTTCGGTGCCTGCAGAAGTGTGGCAATGCACTTTATCATCATCCACAGCAAGTTTTGAAAGCTTACGGTAAAGTTTTAAAGTGATCTCAGTTGTAAATCAGATTATAGCCACAGAGCTATATCCTTGAAGAAACACTCTTGTTTCTGTGATGAAGAGGCAAGGGAGATTACTCCTCCTGGTGCAGCCTTGCTATTAGAAGAGCAGCTAAAGATGGTAATTTTTTAATCCCCTTTTTAAAAACCTCAGAGATAGCAGGGCTTTTTTGTGTTTGGTTTGGTTTTCTTATATCAAGATTGTCTTGAGCAACACAGACATACTTTGAATAGATTTTCTGCAATACTGCAGAGTTTGGAGATTCAGAAACTGCCAGATTCTGAAAATTGCATAGAAAATATAGGATTTGTAGGACTGGTTGTTAATTGGTCTTCTTCAAGGACTGGGTGTTCTGCCTTGTAGGCTGAAAATCAGCAAAGCCACACTATGATTATATCTAGAAAACCACACACGGAGATTTAAAATCTTTAATTGTTTTTAACTTTGTCAAAAAGGGCCTCCAAACCATGCTAAGGAATAACTATGATTTCAAGCTAAAACATACTTGTTATAAAAAGATTTTATTCTAATCAGAATAGCATATTTTATTGAAAATAACCATTTTTAGAAGTAGGCTCTTCAATAAATACCTTAAAAAATGGAAGCTGTTAGTTTTCCCATTGATAATCTGCATATTTTAATGTTCATTGAGCTGACGCTCTAATATTTTTCTGATACACTTGCATAACCTGTTGCAACAAAACTAATACAGGCACTTGACTTGTTCTTTAATCTTGTTTTTAGGTATTTAAGTAAGGGACTGGATCTTCAAAAATGCCAATTACCCAGAACTTCTGTTGCCTTATAGAACTCACACCAAGCGTCTAAACAAATGTTTCCAGTAGAGAAATAGCCAAAAATATGCAGAGCACTTATACAGGGGAATTTCTGGAGTTCACAAATGATGTCCTATGGTTCATTCTTGTTAGTGGGAAGTTAAAAGCTATAGGCCATTTCCACATCCTCTCTTGCTCAAAAAAAATATATATCCCCATGTTTATTTTCTTTCTTTTTAAACAGTGGTTGTGTATAACCCTGTGTAATGGAAATCCAATGCTAGGTGTACACAGCTGAAAATGCTCTGTTTGACCCCCTGTAACATACTCAGGAAAGCAAAATGGAATAGCCTGACCCTTGAAGAAAAAGAAAATAAAGCACTGAAATAAAAATGGACAGGATCACACTTGGGATGAAATTAATGGTTTTAAAATAAAATTATTTTTCCTATGCCTTGCCTGACTTCCCTCCAATCTGAAATATACAGGGGGTAAAAAACAATTTTTTTCTTTATGATGTGCTGCTTAGAGTGTTGGTGGTTGCAAAATTATATACTAATAGAAATAGTTTGGAGATGTGCTGTAGGAAACAATCTCCTTTATTTAGTCTTTTGGGTATTTACACCATAGTCTTCACCTTGCAGCAGACAGGGATACCAATTCCATAAGTTGTTAATTGGGAGGAGGAAGGAGAGACCTTATTTCAAGGTTTTCCAGGGTGCTTGGGGATGTATTTTCAACCAAAGTCAGCCAAGCTTCCATCTTGCACTAATTCAGGGTTTTCTTTTAATTATTTCATATTAATTATAGCAGAAACTATCTGCTCTTTCATTACAATTATTTAGTAGTAACAATAAAAGACAAGAAGAGGGCATTAGCTGCATTATTCTGTGGAATAAAGAAACAAATTTTCTGTCTCGGGAAGATACCACTCAAGCACACTGCATACGCTGTAGTTTAAATAAGCAAGCTGCCCATGTCAGTCCACCTCACTGAATCAGAAAATGCATTTCAAGCAAATAAAATGTCACTCTAGTTTCTTGCAAGTCTTGAGAGCTACGATTTTATTTAGCTATAAATTTACTGAAGAAAGATTCCTTTAATATTTTATGACTCTAGTGGATTAAACCTTGTATAAATCAACAAATTAACAGTCACACTATATTTACGTTCAGAAGAGGGCTAGGAAAGGTGAAGGCAAGATTACTCCTTCCTGGCAGGCTGACCAAACTGAAAAGCTAAATTGAATGACTTCGGCATGCTTAGAGCAATGCAGAAGTGAGGTGAGGATGATAAATAATACACGCTGACTGCAGTTAAGACAGGTGCAAAGTAGGAGGATTTTTATTCTTCTTTGAAGTTTTCTTTTTCTTCCCCCTTTGCTGTGGATCAAAGGCTTCTCAGTTTTGGGGGGTTCTTTAGGAACTCAAATAAAATCTGTGAGACAGTGACCTTCATGCAACTTTTTCTGCCCTGACATACATATCTATAGCAAAATTTTCAAAAGTGTTGCTTGTGATAGCTGGCCAAAAAAGAAGAATCCAGTATATTTGAAATATTCAGAGGTGCTATGCCTTCTCATAATTCCTCAAGTTTTCTTTTGTTTACATAAATAATTTAAATCAGAAAAGAAGTGCAGATAGATGAAAACAGGTGCTCCAAGTGTGGAGTGGGCTTTGGAGACTGATTTGGAACAGAAGCAAATGGTTTTTGGCATCTTGTGAGTGTGCTGAATGGTTTTATTGTACTTTCCACTAACCAATTTGGTTTCCTTCCTTCTAAGCAGCAAAGTAGTGTGATGGCAGAGGAGATGGCCCTGTGGCCAGAGTGCAGCAAATGCCCTCCAGTGAAATGCTGCTGCCGTATTCCACCCTTCTGTTACAAACAGTATGAACCCTCATGTCTGAGCCTGTTGCCAATTCTTTTTTTTTGAGATCCAAAATCAGAACAGCACCTTTGGGAGAGAAAACCTGAGAAAGAGGTGTGCTTACAACACACGAAAACATTTGAAATACTTTTAAAAATTCAAGCCTTAAGGCAACTGGTTTTCTGAAAACAGAGTATCCTACAGTTGGTAGTTTAGAAAATTAATGCAAAAACACCATCTGCTAAACTTCAGATGTATGAATACTATTTGGTCTATAGAGAGTACAGACTGTACAGGAAACTATTGATCCCCCATCTGCTTCAAAATGATCTTTTAAGAATTTCTCTCACTGAATCAAGTACTACATTGGTAACATAACATTATACGGAGCACCGCATCCCAGGTGCTCTTAGAGGTTCAGTAAGTAGAAATGTACTTCTATCATCCTTCAGCCGTCATGACACAGAAAAATGTTCTTGGCTTTCTGCATGTTTATTTCCTTTCCAGCCAAGAAAATACAGTGTAAGTCTCAATTAAATGCCCTTGTCTGCAAATATCATGGGTTTGGATGTGTGTGTTGTCAGATATTCCTGGGGGTAGACCACACCTTATGGAGAGGTAGCTTCCTTTGTATCTTCTGTCTCCTAATTGATAATTAGATAATATCCAGATGGTGAACCATGAGGAAGTCTATTTTCTGTTACTGTATTTCATGCAGTCCTTGTCCCTGAGTGCATTGGGGCTGAGATTTGTATTCTGAACCTTCAGCCCTAAGACAAATACTCCAACTTCAACTTGTGCCAATGGACTCAAGCAGCGACTGAGGGAGGTGCCTCCCTGAGCACAACATGCCTCTTTCAAAATCCTGCCCTTCTTTATATGTAAATCCCACCATACTTCTAGACATTTTTGCTGACCCTCTCTTGGGTAGCCATCAAATATCTAGCATCATGTTCTGAAAAGGAGAAAATATGTCCTTTGTGCTTCATTGTAATAGACTGCATATCATGAGGCATATTAAAGAACAGTCAGTGTAAAATAAGCAGAAAATAATTTACAGAATTATTCCCCCCCCCGGAATGCTCTGTGTGTGTGTATTCACAAGATAAGTAGACACTTAAGTTGTGTAACTGAAAGGAATACTATTTTATTGCTGTACCAAAAAATACACAGGTTTAAAAATGCTAGGCATTTCTGTTGTTTTACTTATCCTGGAATAAGAAGATCTGTGCAGAAACAAAAATATCAGGTTTTCACCAAAACCTTAAGTTAATTCTTATTTTGAATTTCCAAGATTTTACGCAGTGAATGTTGGCTCAGCGTAACAGTGCTGACGGCATAAACCCAGAACTCTGTCTGTCCAGACTTTTGGGCCAGCATCCATTTGTTAGTCCTCATAATTTCTTAGGGATAGCATGCAGCCCTATCAAGGAGCATTAAATTAAAAATACCCAAAGGGTGTCATGTCTCTGTGGACCAGATAAGGTTTCCAGCAAGGGCTGCACATGCTGTCAGTAACCTGTGAACCTTAACTCAGGAAACGGTGCCGCAGAACATCAGTCATTCCTTGTAAGATTCACAGCCCCTTTTGCAGATCAAATTGGCTACACTCCATACTGAGTTCCATTTATAAATTAAAGGTTAATATATTAATGTTAGCAGTGATATATTTGTTCGTCAGTGAACCAATTGTCATACAGCCCCACAGCTTCAAAAAACAATTCTCACCGTGACTTGCGATCATCTCTAAAACTTTGTTTTGTTGCATTTAGGACCATGTCTAATGCATAATACTCGTGTCTGTAGTATACATATAATAACTATTAATCACTTTTAGACTTTTATGAGTAATGTATAAAAGGAGCCTGGTTCAGAAAATCCAGAGTGGGAGAAGAGATTGGGGAAGTATCAACATGTATGTGCTCAACCTGTTCTTTTGCACTTTCCCTGGGACCAGCTCACTGATGGAGATGAGTTGGAGGGACTAAGTTAGAGGGACTTGTGGTTCAACCTATTCCGCTGTGGTTTTGCCCAAGTTGAGTGCAGCCAGTGAGAGGTTAGTTTTCTTAGAGCACACGCACATAAACTAAGCCATTTAATTTGGGTTCTTTGGTTCTTGTACCCTCCAACCCCCTGACAACAACAAAAGGCAGTTTGTTATCCCAGCCATTGGCTAGCCAGCATCTGTTTTTAATTAATCCCAAGAGAGAGCTGGTAGACATTTTTATAAGAACAGTTCAATAAGTTACATCTTTCAAAACTCAAGGTGTGCGGATCGCACGTGTCACTCTGGCGCATTTCTCCTTGCAGTCTTTCTAGGGTTGACCCAGGTGTTCTAAAAGCAGATTACATCTTCGCTGTGTCTACATGTCTTTGCATCTAACCAGACTGGCCCAAGATCATCCTACGTAATTCCAAACACCCCAGCTGTTGCCGTCGGGGTCGCAGTTGCCCATGCCCATAAAGCTCATGAGACCCCCCAGCACCCGCTCTCCCTCTGTAGGCAGCACAGGTGCTAATTTCAGCCATTCTTTGTGTTGCCAAATGTCAGGTGGATGAACCGAGACCTGTGTGACGTTGAGATAGTGGAAAATTAAGATCTACAGCTACAGTTACAGCAAAGTGAGTGGAAAGAGCCCTGGATGAACTAATTTTACCTCCTAGGTATCTTTGTGTTGTCTGCTGCATAACTGAGGCATTTGTTTCTCCCTTAATGAAACACTAATCAGGACTTGCAGCCATCCATTTGAACAGGTGTAAATAGTGAATGAAAGGCCTAAAATACTGCACGACGTGAAAGTGTTAAAAGTGAGTAAGGTTGATGGTTCCACTTAATCAGAAACTGTGAGAAATTAAATGTTGTGAAATGCTTATAAGCCTAGGGACTGGGGTGCTCAAAGACAATTAGCAACTAAACATTTCATTAATGAAATAATGATTAATTATAATTACTAATTAAAATTCAGGATTATGGTGTTGGTTTTAAGCATTAACAGTAGTAATGACATTACCATTTTTAATGAAATTCCAATAAAGAAAATTATAATACAACTTAAAAAAATAGGTACAGGCAACAGCAAGATTAGGAGTTATTGTTAAGCCCAGAGGCATAGAATTTTCCCAGCTGGTGAACTTAAGTTAAGTAAGTTTAATGCACTGTAATTTAATTACTAATCATAGTTTTTCTTCACAGTGGGAATTGATACTAGGTTTGTATTTTACAAGAACAAAAGACAGAATTTGAATACCTGCTCTGTGAAGGGTGATGACACTGTGCTACAGGCTACAAATAAAACAATATTTTGCAGACTTCTGCGTAACATTTGGATTTAGACATATTAGAGTAGGATTTAAATATTATTTAATTAATGATTACTGGATTAGAAATTAAGTAGCCCCTATAGATTTTGTAATACAAGTATAATGCAGCCTTTGTGAAGAGCATACTCAATACAATTTTGTACATATATTAAATATATCTTCCTTGAATAATTCATACAGGGGCATATTAGTAAATGTCAAATTCCCACAAGAAGATGGAATTTGACCTACATTAATAAAGCTATTTAGGATTCATTAATTGTAGACAGATTTCTTAAACTATTTGCTATTACTCACCTTTTCATGCATAATGCAATATGTTGGCTTAAATACAATTCCTAATTTACATACTGTTGGCTGTGTTGCCCTTCTTGCTATTGACTATTTGACTTCTCTTAACCTGGCTGACTTACAGGTCCTCTTAGTAATTTGCTGTCTTGTGAAGTTCTCAAATGTCAAGGTCAATTAGAAGTCGTGTCACAGTTGGTTGTAGCTGAGCAATGGATGAAATTTCACTTTTTTCTGAGTTTTCTGGGACAATAAAGAAGGATTTAATGAAACAATTCTAATGAGAGCCCTGACTCATGTTTCCCTGGATGGCGAGGGACCGTTATATTGACATCACTGATGGAGGAAGACAGATCCTACAAAAGGAGATTTTGTTCGTTCAGTTGGATGTGAATGTAAGGAATATAAACAAATATGAAGAGTTTTACCAACACTCAATAATACATTTGTAGTTCTTCAAGCTGAGATATGGAAGCCACATATATGCTAAATGTATGTAGGTTCAAAGAAAATTTGCCTTGAGGGATAAAAGGCTTTTTATTATTGTTCATATTTATAATTAGCTTTTTGTGTTCCAAAGAGATACTACATCCAAGACAGTGAGCAAATCGGCACAGAACATGCCTGAGGATGTACAAGTAGATACATAAATGTCTCTGTAGGGTACGTGTGAATCCAATCCAGTGAAAGGGTCGATGTGGTGGTAGCTCAGGAATATTAAAATCTGATCATTAAACTAGTCATTAGCTCTCCGGGCAATTTTGGGCATACTCAGACAGCAGACAGACTTACAGATGAGGCATTCTCTAAATGAAGTTTGATATGATGTTGCTGTGAGACAGGCTATGTTGTGAGTTGCTACCCTAAATGAATGGTGATGTGAAAGCCCCAGGTATAGTCTGGAAGACAGTTTTTTGAGGAATGATGCTTCCTTCTTGTGTTTGGAAAGTAATCAAATCTTCCTGAGAGCAATGGGCTTTCAGTCATAGCCATGTATGTTTGTGTTGGAGTGTTAGACAGAGATCCTGTCCCAAGAGATGAAAACCAAACCTCGATTTCACCATTACTGCTTTTTGCTGTTTTTAATCTTTTCTTCTTTTTATGTTTGTATACTAGGTAAAATTCAGATCTACAAACTAATTGTTGTGATTTCAGCAGGTAATTTGAGGTAAACTTAGCACATTGCCAGCTTTTCCTCCTGATGGTGCTGCAAATAGTGTCACTGTCCTGTTTTGCTGATTCAAAGAGACCCAGAAACTGAGGATATCTGTTACCATAATAAAATATCCCCCATATTGTTAAGATACATAAAATAGCGTGGATAGGCAGCAAAGGAAGCCCAGTTTTGCAGATGAGGCTCCTAGGTTTTGTAATTAGTCTACAGCAAAGAGGAAGCTTGACAGTCTTGCTCTTATATTGCTCTCTGGGGTACAAGTGCATGTGTAGCTTTCAGAGAAGAGCTGAAAATCAACCAATACCTGGAATACTAATCCGTTATCTGTACCCTTCTGAATGAGAAAAATGTGCCTTCTGGCAGACTCAGAAATGCATTGGTTTCGTGCCTCTCCATTGCTTAGCAGCTATGGACAGCGGTCACCACAGAGTACCTGATACCTTGGTAGTTTCTCCTCACTTTAGCATTATTCCGTGAAAAAAATTGCACAAAGGCATAGAGTACTACCAATATCTGTGACATTAAATATCAGCTCATTCATATTCTTCTTCTGTCCCAAGAGTCCTGGTCAGGCTGCAGACACTGGGGGTAAACTTTCAGGCAGAAGGAGACCTTTGCCTGAGAAAAATACCAAACAATGGTGACATCCCATTGTCCTCCCTGAGCTAAATTAGTCCCTTAACAATAGCAGGTGGGTGGTATGTGCACACGTTTGGCAGGGTAAATAAATACAACAGGATCTTATTAGTTCATAGAATGGAAAACGTACAATATGTGCTAACTGCAAAAACTTCTAATTAGATATAATTAGAATCTTCAAAGTATGTTGAACAGGGTAGCGTTTGATCGAGTTGTTGACCTTTTCAGTGTACTTCCAGGAGAAACCCTTAAAAATAAGGTGGTGTAAAATTCATCAGAGAGCAATTAATTTGTGCAATTAAAGGAATATAATCTGAATTAATGCATATGTACATATCAGAACATAAATGGACTTTAATGTGACTGCACAGGCTTCAGTTTGTAATGAGAATTCATATGGGCAACTAGGATAACGCACAAATAGCACCTTCCTCATGCGTGACAGCCTCAGTGGTAGTCTAGGTGTAAATGGAGAACGAGTACAAATTGTCATTGACTATTTGAAACTTTTTATCTGATATGACAAGGTAAAGCAATCTATTTTCTTAAGCTCAAGGTCTTGTCAAAAGACATAAACCTTTAATATTTGTTTAAAAATATGAAGTTTCTGTCTCATTTTACAATTTCCAGAGTAAGATGTCCTGTTTTCCCTTGGCCTGTGTGAATTGAGTCCGCTATAGTCACCACTTTAAAACAGAGTAAGAAAGAGCTAGCTAAGCCTACCGCTACTGGTCCTGTGTCTTTGTCTCACGATATCATTAACCAGATAGCAACCAGAACTAGAACACTGCATCATTCATGTGACTCAGTTCACTTTAAAGACTCAAATCCAATCTACAGGAACGATCTCTCATTGCACTGTCGCTCTTAGGTATACATTTTGCTTTTCATTTAAAGGACAGGAAGAAGGATTGGAGACAAAAATTGCATAAAGCTATAAATAAGGAGTGGAGGCTCTCATGAATCTGTTTTTGTTTTGCATCGTTCTCTGGAAAAGTGTTTTCTATTACTGCTAACTGGATCAAAGACACAGATTGGATGTTTTTTTCTGACACATATAGTCCAGAAGCACAATTTAAAAAATATATATTACTTTTAATTCAAACTTGATGCTCCTAGATTTTTTAACAAAACTTAACCTTTAGTTATTAGATATTCCTTGCATATTATATTTTTAGATAATCTTTTCAGCCTGCTACTCCACTTATTTTTAATTTTGCTTTGTTAGCTGTCAGTTTCTGTAAAGTGTGATCATTCCCCAACATAGCGTATAAATCTTTGGTATGAGCCTAATGTCATTTCAAACTCATCAGCTGAAATGAGTGCACATTGGACTTCCCCTCTGCGAGCATCTGATGCTCCTGTTTATCAGATTCTGTATTTTGTAAATTACTGAAGCATAGCTCCAATAAATAAGCCTACCTTAAAATCTGTGCCAGTCAAAATATTTTTCACGGTTTTATGTGAAGGCATACATTGTCTTTATGCAGCTGTCTCTTTCTGAACTAATTTTACTGCCATACATCAAGCTTTAAAGACCATCTCATGTGAAACTTTGCCAATGCTTTAATGGGCTTAAAGTGCTAAGTATTCTTATTTATTTCTCTGTATTTACTTAAAGGCACTGTAATGGCAAGCAAATGTATGATCAGTGCTACAGAAAGCAGTATATTCAGGCTGAATATACTGCCTATGAGCATACACATACCGAGTGTAAGGAAAACCAGAGCCAGACATAGCCCGTAGCTGTCTCCTTCTCCCTCGTTCTGCAGGTCATCATCTCCTGCAGGGAGAAGGAGCTGGTGGACCCACATACCTGCTCCCAGTTCTCACTGTAAACTGGGGGCCCTGATGCCCAGCTCTAAGCCCACAAAACCCCACAGAGCTGATTTGGCCTGATAGTTAGGGGCAGTCTGTTCCTCTTCCAGGTGACTGATGACACCCACGGGCACTTCTGGCACAGGTGGGGAGCATCAGCCCCGGGATGCACCCACAGCTGGAGTGAATCGGGATAAGTTGTTTTAGTGCTTCATAACAACAGACCTGTGTACTAAAGGGTCATGTTTTCACCCAGGCTGGGTAATCAAGCCTGTGCTGGAGGCAGGCGAACCCAGCAGGATCACAGCTGGGTCCAGAGCTAGCTATTTAAATCCTCCTTCAGCAGCCTCAGGTTTCGCTGCTGCCTTTGTGCTGTCTGGGGTTTGTTTTACTTGGCCATGGCTGGGTAAGTGATTTTTCTCCTTCATTCCTCTTAGCAGCTGAAGGCCAGGTCTGAAAGTCTCTCCTCCAAGTGGAGGTGTGGCTCCTGTTTGAGCCTCACATCCAGGATTGATTTGGTATTTGAAGGGGTGCTGTACTGGTGGATGTTATGTTGTTGCAAATGGGCATTTCAAAAGAGAGCAGCAAATGCATGAGTAAAATTAAGTTGTTGAGCCATTTTAAGTGAAGGAGGAAAAGGGAGGCTGTAGACTGATAGAGCCACAAGAAGATATTTTGTGTATCCTGGAAACCAGAGGCTCCTGGTCATGCTGAGAGGTGTCCCTGATAACCTGAATGGCCCCAGGGAGCCAAGCTGAGATCCACACAGTGGCATTCCCTCTGTGGACAAGGAGTCCCTATCCTTCAGGGAAAGACGTTGTACTGACCTGGAAGACAGCCTGATGGCTGAGGGCTACTGCACACACAGGGTGCCATTTAATATCTGGGCCAGGGAAATAAAATGTCTAGAGGGCCTGATAGGCAGAAAACATGGCCAGAACTATAGTTAAGAAGCAGCTGGTTTTATCTGCCAAATAGCAAGGTTTAAAGCTGTGCTCTGCGTTGGCCAGCATGCTTGTGCAGAAAGCGGACACACTAAAGTAGACCTGCTGTATGGTGAGACTGTCTTGGGCTGACTTCACCTGTAACTCTCTCTGTGCCAGAGTTGAAGGTTTCTTTGCTTCTTTCTTACACCTTTACAATATCTGTATCCCTTTTCTCCTCACCCTTAAAGAACTTTCAACATTTTCGTTGCATGTCTAACTTAATGAGAAACTTTAGATGTGCCTGGAGCTGTATCCAAGGCTGTGCTCAGATGTTGAAATCGCTGCCTGAAAATTGGCTTCCCAGGTAATAACCTAGAGCTCAGCGTATGAAGTGCAGTGTGTTGTAGATGTTCCCTCAGTGCAATTTCTTTGAAGAAATAGATTACCACTGTGTTTTGTATTGGGAGAAAGAGCGTTTTGTTGTTAAAAGTGACCCATAAAGATAACAGTTCTAGAATTTGGCACTTTACCTTTGCAGGTCTTTTTTTAATAGCTTTAAAAAATGATAAAGGTTTCCTCATTATAAGGGTCTCTGGATCACTTATCTAAATTATGAGTGAGGTGGATGTTATCCTTCAAAGGATAAGCTTTCTGCTTGCTGTGTTCTCAGACAAAGTATTTTCCAACAACGTGGTCTTCAGTGTTTGCCCGTTTTTGCACTATAATGAGATGTATGCCACTACAAAACTGCATTAAAAGACTTTTTAATGCAGTCGGGAGCCACAGCTAACCAGCCTTCTATCAATGTAAGTGCCATAGCTCAAACTGATAAAGAGCTAAATCCCTAACAAGCTCTAAGTTACAGCATGGAAATAGAAAGTAGACTTTCTCCATGCATGTTTTAAGTACCTCATTAGTTCTCAATATGTCTACATGAGCTGAAAGTAATTGATCTCATTACTATGTATTTAAATGTAGCAAATTTCTTAAATTTTGCAACTTAGCTCTGTTCAATTAACCAGTTTGTTAAAATACATGTCTCTTCAATTAATTGCAGGGGTGAGAGTGTGAAAGGGAATATATGCATATGTTAGGGTCTAGAGGGCAGAGATGCTGAGGCTCATCCAAATCTCAGCTATGGCATTTTGGAATTTTGAGAATCTTCTCTCCACGCAAAGCGGTACACAGTAAGGGCTGTTTGCTGCTGAGGTAGATGTGCAGTCGTGCCCTACTGTTTCAGGTAAAGAGGCAGACTTGTGAGAGTTTCAATGATGCTGAAGGTTGTTCTCTGTATTATTCATAGCATTAATCACACTTTAGTTCTCCTCTTAAACTTGTCTGAAAGATATGCTTTGAGGACTGGGAGAGGCTCACGGAGCCTGTAGCTCTCTACAGTGCTTAGCCTCATCTGTACTGGTGTGCTTAAACTTGCTTGCTTTGGTGGGTATTTATAAAGCATCTGTGGTCCAGGTTACAAGAGTGTTGCTGGGTTGAGATCTTCAGTGCATCTAGGGTTTGTGTAATGAACAGGCCTTGTATACCCTCTGCTCGGAGGAGAATTTCCTTTTCCGTGTCTCGGTGCTATAGAATAGTAGATTTGCACTCTCATCCTTCATCTGGATTTCTCAAGCTTCTTGGACACAAGATGATTCCCCTCTAAATGCCTGCAAAATGGCCACAATGCCCTTGGTGCTCAGTTAAACAATTACAGTAAATTTCTCTCCGTCCTCTGCATCTCTGCAGTGCAGCAGTTTCTGCCGCCCCAGGGCTTAGATATTTCCTGTCCCTCCCAGAACAGCCCAGCAAGAGGTGCAAGTTGGCCTGAGGTATGTGATGGGATATGCGAGAGGTGGGGGGGACTTGTTTTCATGCACTGAGCAGAGCTGCTGGGCTGCCTTGCAAATGGCAGTGACTTCTGTGGAAGTCATACCAGTAACAGTGCTCTGGACTGTGAACACACATCTGGAAAGATGTAGGCATCTAGGAAAAAGTCCAGCCCCACAGAGAAAATAGGGATAGTACAAAGAAAAATAGTTTAAAGGAAAAACATGTGGTAGTGCGATTTCTGGGATACTGGAATAAATGTGAAAAAGCTGGAAAGCCCACAGTGGAATCTGTTTAATGAAGTTTTGTAGAAGGAAATCTGTAAGGAAAATGTAGCTCTGACCAAGTAAGGAGATTTCTAATAGTCCTTGAGGCTTTATTTGTTATGTGATGCTCATTGCTGAAAAATGAGCCATCAGGATGGAATAGCCAACATGGTGTTTTTATTTTTACCTTCGGGAGTTCTTGAGCTTAACCTGGACATCGCATATTACTGGCTAAGGCTGTCCTTAGGCAAAGCTCTGCTTGTCTGCAGTGAAAGCTTTGCCATGCTCAGAATTACGAGATTTAGTTTTGTGGTTGTTTGCTTTCTCCAATGTTCCTGACAAACCGTTTTCCCCTCTTTAGAGCTCGTGACTTCTAAGAGCTTTTTGAACAGTTAGTTACACTACATAAAATGTACCTGGAAATATTTGCGGCATGCCCGCTACTTTTTCTTCAGGAATAAAATCATGTGCTTGTTCTATTAATTCTAGCTTTTGAAGGGCAGGGGAGTATTTGTTTTGTGAGTGGTTTCTGTGTGCAACTTTACCCATAAACAGATGTTAACACAAGACTCCACATGTTTGTGATCATTAGACAATATTAAAAGCTATCACTCAATCACCATTTGGGAACAAGAACACTGAGTGTTCTGCTACCCGCGAAGCAATAAAATTATTGTCTGACACATTTACAATCCCAGAACTAGCAATCTGCTTTTACATGGAATAAGGTGTGTTGTTACAATAGAGTGTCTTGCTGAGCTGTTCATATATAACATTTGCATTAGATAATTTAATTTAAATACATAGAGAGAGCACAGTTGTAGGTCTTATTTATAAGAAACTGAGCGAGATAATGTTCAGATAGGTACTTCTGTAAATTATTGTGTCATTCTGATTTTTTTTTTTTTACCTGTTTGCTATTAACCTTTGCCACTTTTGCCAAAGAAACTAGAAATGGCTGGGTATTTGCAAACACTTGAGAACTATATTTTTCTTTTATTTAACCGTTCTTTTTAACATAGAAACAGTATCAGCATATTTTCCAGTTTCCAGAGGGTTTTGAAAAGAATGATAGGAAACCATAAAACTCCTGAAAGGACTTTACCTTGGCTGAAGACTTTATATAAAGAGATCAATTTTCTGATAAGATTCTTTGGAATGAAAGGACATTTTGTAATTTTAGCAGGCGTTGATACCAAAACTAGGGATGGCCGCTTGAGACCTGGAGCCTGAAACAAACCTCATTATAGACTATGAAAAGTTTCCTGGAGCTTTGATGGCCTTTGGATCTGGTTGGTCCTTTAATGTGTCTGGTAAGGTAATGGTTCAAACAGTTTCCAGTGCTCTGGTCTGTTCTCTAAATGTTACAATGCTGCCAGATTCTGTGGAAAGGCTTTAACTCCCTGGCAAGCCGTTTTGGGGGAGAAAGAGGGGAAATCTCCCAGTGTTGGCAGCAATTATTATGTGATATTACACCTCTGCCAATATCTATTTCGACCTAACTTTGATAACAAGAAGCAAAATCTGGTTATCACTATTGATTACGCAAGGAGAAATAACTTGCGCATCATCTGCTGTTTTCGCTGTGGTAAGCTGTGTTCAGATGGCATGACTGGCACAAAGGAGACGTGTTCTTGGTAAAAACTTTTAATGAAGGTGCCCAGCCTGGGAGCTGTGCTGGGTCTTGTTGCAGGTTCTGTTTGCACAGGCAGCGCTCTCGTGGCAACCTTCCCCTCTCCCCTGCGTGATCGGGGTAAGGAAGGTGTGGGTGCAACATGAGTTTTTGATTGTTTTGGAAGGCATGTGCATGTGTTACCCTGGTGTACAAAACCACTGCTGGTAATGCCTTTTATAATCAACTCTGACGTCTCAAGAAAATGTACTCTTCTAACCTGAGACTGGTAATAATGTTCTTAGGGCAATAAAACTCCAAAAGTATTAATTTCAATTGCCTGTGTACAGTAATTTGATATTAAATATACAGTGGTTTCATCAGAAATTCATCAGCTTGTTCATTTAGGAGCAGAATCAGAAGCCTACAGAGTTCAGTAAGAATGTAAACTTGCTTAAGTACCCTTCTGTCAGGTGTGAGGGCTTCACTTTTCTCCATAAACCTGTGAGAAATGCCTCTGTGAGCTCAAAGCAAAATTTGTCTGTGGTTCTGAGGGGTTTAGTTCCAGGCATAGGCTCAACGGCAGCTTTTGGCCGAAGTAGCTATATCATAGTTTGCTTTCTGCCCACCAACAGGAGTGAAGGATGGTGACCATATCAAGTTTGCCTCTGAGTCTGGGTTTCCTCCAGCTGTGCAAGGTGCGCAGCACATCCTGCACCATCCCTTACTATCCTGTGAGCTGGAAGAGTTTGCCAAAAACTCGCCTCCAACGCTGTGCTTGGTTTTGCAGGATGTGCCATTTCCAGCACCTTGAACGCTGTCTGCATCTTAAATCATGACAATCCTCTAAGGCTCACACTCAGCTCATCTGCGTTGCCTGGTGGATGTTTTAACCCTACAAGCAAGTAGTCGGTCCAGTAGAAATAAAAAGGTTTTATTCAGCTGCAAATGTGCATAAACCATCAGTAAGCAGTTAGCCACAGAAATAAGGAATAGAGGATAACCTGGCATAAACCAAGGGCATAATTGTAAGTGGTGAAATGCCCAGGGAAACGTGGTATGAGCAGATATCTGATACAATACTTTTCTTGGTTATCTGCCTTGTGGATTACCCAGATTTTTATTTTTTTATTTTCTGTTACTTGGTTGCTGGGTGAGTTTAATGCTTTCCAACAAGGAGGGCTCTTGACAAGGAAGCGGATTGTTTTGCAGGCCGAGGTTCTGGACAGCTGCCATGCAAAGTGGTTTAGACAGAGAGACTCCGAATAAGTGCTACAGTAGTTGCAAATTGGCAGGTCTTCTGTGAGTGGATGCCAGATAGCCAATTCCCACTTCACGGTGTTGACTAATGAGCATTGTTTCTAAATTCTTTTAAGAATAAACTCCATTAAGATGCATGGAATGTAAATACTTCCTCTTAGAGACAGTAATTATTTTAATTTGTTTTAATTCTATTATTAGGTCTGTTAATAAAAACATCTATTTAAAGTATTTAACACATCCACTAAAATTCTACAATATCAATTTTATGGAGAACTTCCAAAAGAGCTCTATTAGTTTTTCTCCATTAAGGTAACATTATGGACTTTTAATAGAGCTCTTGGCTACAGCGATTTTTATTGACCTAGTTAGTAAAAGAATTAATGTTATTCCCAGTGTCTTCAAAGTATGTGATATACTTTACAAATTAAAATACTTTTTTTATTTAGTAATTTCTCCATCACAACAACTTTTACCACCCCTTGATCAGATGTATACATGCACTGGGTGAATTGTAGGTATGATTTAGTTTTGCTTAAGATTTTCTGGACACCTCAGATAATGATTTTTAGTCTCTACATAACCTTATTTTTAAGTAAGGCAGAAAAATCAATTCTTACATGATCTCACCCACCAGTTGGTTCCATACAAATAAATCTCAGGATGGGATGTGTTAATTCTTTTAATGATACTTTTTCTGCTCAGTCAGATTGAATAAATGCAGCTAGGTTACCTACAGTGGATTATTTGTGGTTGATGATTTTTTTTCTTCCAAATTATGAATGCACCTAGCCATAATTGTTTGTATCTTACTTCTAGATTTGATAAATATTGGGGGGGGGGGGGGTTTTGACACAGATTACTCTGAGGTTCTTAAGGGACCACATGGCATTCGTGCCTGTGAATCAGAGGAAGGCCTAATCCTCTTTGAAGAGTTCAGATCTGGGCTGCTCTGACAGCCCAAGTTCCTGCTCAGTCTGGGGATCTCAGCTGGCATCTCAGCATGATGTTCCAAGCAAAGGATTGTGACCGACAGTGTCCTAAATTCATTATGAAAACATACAATTCTTCTTGTCATTGGGTTGTTCTGTATTTATATTGCACAGGCATTAGACGTGCATGATATTTGCATGCTCTTTAAAGCACTGTGTCATTAAATAGTCAATCCAGTGGTCCACTAATGAGAATTTAATTTGAAAAGTAAAAGCAAAACAAATTAATGATATGAGTGTTAATAGTTAACTAAAGTTTATTTAAATGCGAAGTTAGGTTGTAGATGAATAATGTAACTTTTTTCCAAGGGCTATTTTGTATAAACCATCACTGTCCTGTCTTCAACCTGAAGACTGATTATTTACGTTTCATTTGTTGTTTTAGTGCATCCATTCATATTGCATTTCACATTCTGGACTGTCATGTTGATATGAATATGACCCAGTAGCACATCATACAGCATATGTGTAATGCAAGCTGTTTGTAATGGCCCATCATCCTAAAAACTGAGCATAAAATAAAGTGTTTGACCTAAAAATGTTTGAGTTATTTACTTGCTTATCTGGGTTGGTGTCCTGGTTTTGGCTGGGACAGGGTTAATTGTCTTCCCAGTAGCTGGTACAGCACTGTGTTTTGGGTTTAGTACAAGAAGAATGTTGATAACGCCCGGATGTTTTCAGTTGTTGCTAAGTAATATTTAGACTAATTCAAGGACTTTTCAGCTTCTCATGCCCAGCCAGCAAGAAGGCTGGAGGGGCACAGGAAAGGTGGGA
>JAVKLA010000036.1:14612802-14625519 GCA_034782735.1 Sagittarius serpentarius | reverse complement strand
CTCCCCCATCCCACTGGGTGCGGGGGGAAGTGAGTGAGCGGCTGCGTGGTGCTGAGTTGCTGGCTGGGGTTAAACCAGGACAGTTGGCTACCCATTGGTGATAACGCCAAGATATCTAAAGCATCAGTTGTTAAAATTAAATGCCTGAGTTCATAAGCTAGAAGGAGGTAGCCAGGAAAGTGAACCTATATTGCTACTAATTCTTTGCATGCTGTTTTGTTTGGGTGCACTGGATTGCTTACATTTACTGCCTTCCATAGCTGACACCAGAGAGATGGATGTTTAGCCACCGTACAGAGTTCCGTTACTAATTCAGTAAGTGACTTGGGCTTTTCCTGTGTGCCCTCTTGAGGGCTTTTAAATTAACTGTAGGTTATTTACTGGGTTTCTGCGTAAGAATCGAGCTCATTTCTGGCCACTGAATGCCCAGATGTGCCAGAGTGACTGATTCCATGTTGTAGGAGCTAGTGGTTTAGGTCTCGATCTTATAAACACTTGCTACTTAATTTAGCTTTATTCCTAGGCACATAGTCCCTTCAATTTCTTTTCATTTACAGCTTTATTGGATCTATCTGATGAATGTTAAGCACAGCATTTATGTATGGGTCTTCTGAGGTGTGCAAGACCATATGTACAAGCATTGTAGCTAAATCCTGTTTTGGTATACCAGGATCTTCTTGGGAGTAGGCTGGCAGAGACTACAGAGGATGGGCAAGGAAATAAAGCTGGATATGGAAAGGAGATGAACAAGATTTAAATGTGTCTCTGCTGTCGTTCTCGGCTTGAAAGTGCCACTGTGGAAGCTATGTGTGAGCACTAGACCTTGTTAGTCTGAAAGCCTAAAGGTTGTGCAGGCTTGTTAGTGGAGGTTGAGAGAGGGGTGTTTATTTTTGCACTGTTCTCACACTGACAACTTCAGAGTAAAATGGATCCACAAATATGTATGCTTGGTGATTTCAAGTAGCACTACCATCACTTTTGCCACTTAGTTCAGAGCTGAGCAAATTCTGGGCAACACATCTATGCCAGTTTGCCACTCATGTATTGTAGCTTCAGGCCCAAGAGCTAAATTTGATATTGTTTAATGTTTGTTTATTAATATTTTAAAAACAGTATAGCATAGCACAGTTGTGTTTAACTTTTCAAAATATTAAACAATATGGTGATATAGTGCATCATTTCAGTTTGTGCCAAAAAATATTCAGGTAGCAGGGTATTTAAGGATTAACTTCTATACGCTGTACATAAAATATGCAGAGCCCATAAGGAGAACCTAATGTATCTGTAGTAGCTTATATCTAGTATGTGCTATGGGGGTGTCTGGTCAACCATACATTTGGGCAAACGCTTTTCATGCAATGTTTGCGGTGTTAAGTAATTCCTTGTGTGCATGTGTACACGCTGTGTGGGTTCATGTAGATATCTGTCCCACTTGTCAATCAGACTACACGGTAATGTGTTCCCTTCTGACCCTTGTGTCTGCAAATCACGCTGGCAGGGCCGTAGAGGCTCCTCGAATGCTGGAGCTAAAGGACTCTTTCACAACCACAGTCTCAGGTGCCTTTGTATGTGCTTTAAGCAATATGTCCATGCTCAGAACAAGTTCTTCAGTCTTTTCAGGCTCCCTCCTTACTTCCAAAACCAGCGACTCCTCTCAGCAATGCATGCAGCCCGTTTTCTTGCTTGCTGTCTTCTTGCAGACTCTGCAACTACCCCGTGCTGCTTTGCACATAGTCTTGCCACTGTAGTATAGGAATCTTTGCTGTTGTTTCTACCATCTGGAGCAGCCTCCGTGTGTCTTTCTGCCTCATCAACTCTCCATCTCTTCAACTTTTGTCTCTTTTTTTTTAAGTAGACTCTCATCTGCATATGCCTCTTAATCTTTTTCCTCACTCTTTTATTGGCCTTATGGTTCAGTGCCCTAATTTATTCATCATACAGTGTCTTTACACCACTGGTTTCTATAATTTATACTGTGTACTGTCTGCATCCACTGCTTCCTTGTATTTAATTCTGTTCAGTGTTTGGGAATACAGTTGGTATGAAAGGCAGTATTTGACATAAAGTTGTATTATATTGTACAGAGATACAGCAGCATCTGCTGCTATACATATAAATATTCCAACTTTGCAACACTTCAATAAAGCAAGTAATTTGGGCTAGTTTTAAACAGAAAAAATATTCTGTGATAAGATGTATAAAACTAATTTCAAAACAAAGCTTAGGACCTTTATGAATAGGGGTTAATCTCCAGCACAAGGTTTATTAACTCTTACTTTTCATATATTTATATTTATATCTTTGTGCATGTGTCTGTGCATGTGTGTATACATATACTTTGTATGTAATACAGTATTGTTAAAAATCTCCATTCTTAGAGCTATGCAATTGAAGGAAGCCACTGCTCTCTTTTCTTCTTCCTTTGGTCCATGTTTTTGACAGTTTGAAGAATTTGAGCTCTTGCCAGGGGAGCTTTGTGTCTGGCTGTCCTGGCTCACAGGAGCGCAGGCTTCCTCTTACATCTGCAGATGTGTGCTGGCAGTTTGCTGCGAGCACACCGCCTGAAACAAAGCTACTTGTGTCTCTTTGCAGGTAATCTGAAGTCCTCAAGGTAGAAGACAGATTTGAGAAATGTATCTCATAAAACAAATACCTGTGGGGTTTTTTGTTCAAGTCAGAATTAAAGTCAAAATTTGATATGCAGAATTCTGACCAGGCAAATAACACTGCTAATACTGTTCTGGTCTCCCGGTTTTACATTCCTGGGACTGAAAAATCTCCACTTTTTCAAACCTCTGAAAGCTCGGAGGTCTTCCAACACATGCAGGATTGCACAACTTGTCAATGTTTGACTTTGATCTAGTGAGTACCTTCTGCTAGCAGGGAGACCTGCAGGGCATGGCCCAAAGTTGAGGCACTCGGTACTTAAGCATTCAACTGACGAAAGCAGTGAGCGTGGTTTGTGCTCAGGACCAGCGATAGGATTCTCTCCCAGCACTAACCCCCAATGGCAATCCCAAAGGCTTGCGGGTATGGCTAAACATGACTTTATTTTATTGATGTAACCAGTTACTCTTGATTCTGTGTTTTTCACTTACTTAATTTGGCATTTTTTTGTCCAAGCTTTTGTTGTCAGAACTTCCTTCGTGAGCTGAACTAGAATAACAAGAGACACCTATTCAAAGGAAATAATTTAAACATGAGGGCCTTGGTAATAAAGACAGTTCATCTGTGCAACAATATTACATTTGCTATTGTATTTGATTACTAATGAATACAGAGTATTCATCTTAGCAACAAGCAGAAAAGGGGAAGAAAGTTTTGTATTAAATCAACTAAATGATTAAGTGAGTCAGCAGAGGCTGTTTCAGTGTTCAGAATGCAAAATGTGCAGCTCGTAACCATGAAATTTACTGTACCTTTTATAAACATATTTTGATTGTAAATGTGTGTGTGAGATAAAAATGCTTAGTTTTTAGGTCGAGATGGACAGCTAATTTTTTAAAAACCATGACATTAATGGCTGGAACTGTAATGCTCCTGTTAGTCAATCTTGAAAAAGTTTGCTTACGGTTCACTTCCAATGGCGTGCTCATACCATTATCAAATGACTGATAGTCATTGCAAGCATTTTAGCAGCTTTCAAATCTGTTATATTTTTAATTAAATTGGCTGTGAATTGCATAAGTAGCAAAGGTTGACAAACTAGCACTCAGTGCAGCATCGCTGTTTCTTAGCATAGCTATCACAGGACATTCCTGGTCTTGATTTCTTTAAACATTTTATGGTTCTTTTAATCTGTATCAGATGTTGACTTGGAACAGTAAGTAAACAGCTCTGGAGAGCAGGATGAGCTATTGCAGAAATATCCCTGAGCTGCTTTGATGGAAGCAGCCTGGTTTAGAGCGCATGGAGCTGTCTGACCTGCATGCCGCTGGCAGAAGCGTGATGGCTGTGGCTTTGTGCAGAAGGTGGTCTCTGTGCTGAAGGCCGAAGGACTTGGGTGTAGTGCACATGTGCATGAGGCTAACACCATGCCCTACTTTCTAGGTGCTAGATGTCAGTAAGGTCTCTTGAGCTTACTGTCGAATGTGTTATTGGAACAACATGCACAATCCCCCCAAGGAACTGTAGATGTCCCTTAACTGCTTGTAGGCTGGTACTGTGGCAGCTGCTTGCTTGCAGAAAGGGGGATGAAAAGTTAGAGGCCTTACCCTATATTCCTGTGCCATTTATTTAAAAATATGTTCCTGTGAACACTGCCTTTGCTGCTATTGCCTCTTTATGATTCTTTTTGCTAAGCCTCTCTTGCAGTTCCAAACCGGTAGAGCAAACTGCAAACATAGGAGAATGGGAGTCTTATGTTAGGCTAATTTGCAATGTCTCATTCAAAACTATGTTAGACCACACTAGTTCAGCCTGCCCAAAACTGACTACCATCAATGGGAACTAATGCTGTGATTTTTGAGATTAGTAAATGCTTAAGAAACTAATATTCAGTATTTTGTATTCAAAGTGCAGGTGATCTAAGGATGAGAAATGTATGAGTCAAATCTTGAAGGCTTTTTAGTCTGTCTTGACTTGGTCAAAACCTTATCAGAGAAAAAGACCTGGGAAAAGAGATCCAGCAGAGTCTAGTTTTTACACAAGATGTCACCATTCTTTTCCCATATGCTAGTGTCCTTTTCTGTGCTATACAATACACCTCACTTTCTCAGAATATTGTAACATATGCTTCTTGAAGAAACAAAGCTGCAGGTTTTGGGAGAAAGCACAAAGGTTAAGGTGTGTTATTTGCACTCTCACCTACTTTCACTGAGAATAGCAAAGTGCACCTTTGTGGGCTTCAGCAAAAGAGGAATCCGTGTCACCCCTCCAGATCTCCTACCATCCTGTGGTCTGAAAACCCTGTGGGTTGCTGGAGTTAATGCAGTTACATATAGATGCTGTCAACTGCTGCTGGCTTGTTTTGTTGCAGAACACAAGTCCAGTTTCAGATTAATTATTTGGGCTGCTCTCAGTTAATACTCTTTTCCCCTCTTCCAATGTTCTTCTGATCACCTAGGCTTTCAGCTATTACCCTGCATGCTATGTGCTTGTCCTGATGATGGTCTTTTAAAATCAAAGTGCTGTTGATGAAGAAAGAAGAAAATAAGGGATTCTGGAATGTGCTCAGCTTCACTGTGCATTCAGTGTTACAAACGCTTAAAGCAATGGCTATGCTACCGTGTAGTAAAGCTACTCGTAAGTGGGAGCTTCACCCAGCCTTTTTGAAGTCTAGAGGCTTTGTTTAGATTGAACTGTGGTGTTGAACTACATCCACTGCTGTATCTGAACATGTCCTCATGTGTTCCTGGCAGTCCTCCTCGCCCGTCCAGGGTGGACCTATGCCCTTTTCTTCATTTCTGTCCACATGGACACTTACTTTTTCAGTTTCTGCTGCTACTTGGCCCTTCTACCTGGTGTCAGCTGGCACCCACAGTTTACTCGGGGCTTTGATCAAAGAACTGTGATATTTTACCTACGTGTTTAGCAGGCACCTGATCAACGTTTCTGCTTGCCCTGGGTGGGTGGTGGGGTAAAAGGCACTAGTTTCCCATTGCAGTGCTCTCCAGTGGCTCAGCCCAGGAAAAACAGCACTGGGGGAAAGTTCTTCAGAGATACTGTCTCTCAGCTTTAAAGCATCACCTGTCAACCTCAGACCTGGCTCAGAACAGCAGTGAAAATTCAGGCATATGCAAACTTGTGTGTCTTTGAAGAATAGAGACTTTTGAATCTAGATTCAGCCTCTACAAAGGTTGGCTTCAGCTGAATAGGGTCAGACCACTCCCTGCTTCAGAAGGGTGGCAGTTTGTGCTTAAATGGATTAGCAGCTATCCATATCCTCTTGTTAGCATTGCAATTACAAATTAGTATAACATAAAAGCTTAGTATAATTGTGATGGAAATGAAAAATATCTCTTTATGTTGCACATTTCACAGCCACATTAGACTTGCAGAGTATTGTGGCAATGATTACTTTTTGCTGAGGGGGAGAGAAAAAGATAAATGACTTCTAAATCACCACATGACTCAGCCTGCAAGCTCTGAGTTTATTTGGAAGACATTTATCTCCTTGTATACTCACCAGGAAAAAAAAATTATCATTTAATTAATAAACTTAACAGCCTGAGGTATTCTGATCAATAAAAAATAGTATGAGAGAACAGGGCCCGATGCAATGAAATATTGAGTTGTTTGCAGACAAACCCATGATTTTCTTTAAAACTGACCATGCTCCTGCCTAGTTAGTTAGGGGAGGCTGCATGGTAAGATGTGTTGCTCTGCTGAAAATCAAACCAATAGGCCAGCCTGAACAAAAAAATTGAAGCAGCTTCTTGTGCCTTAGAACAATTTCCCCTTTGTTTTCTCTGTGTGACCTTTCGAGCTTTTTTTCTTTCCCCTGCTGGCACTGAACTGCTGAATGAGCTTCCAGTGAAGCCAATGGGTGTTTTTCCACTGACTGCAGCAAACCCCAGCTGGGTCAAATTCTGTTGCTGATGGGGCCTGACTCACTGCCTGTGCCTGTTGTGACATTAGATCAAAGCCCCATTATAGCTCTGCAAATCCAGAGTTACCATGCTGGCTCCAGGGCTTAGCCCGGATAATGCAGAATAACCAACAGCAAGACGTGCCCCAGTCTTCTGTTACTGGTGGCTCAAATGTGAACAGCAGCAACTGCCTGGCAGGATGGGGTTTGTTTGCTTTATCTGCAGCTCTGTGAGGAGCCCTGTTATGATTTCACTCTTTGCCAAGGCAGCCAAGGGCTGATCTAATGCAGAAGTGATTGCTGGGGGAAATAGGCAAATGTGTCATCTTTTTTCATTCCGTCTGTACTAAAAATTTTTCCTTAAAGAAAAGACCTATAGATATTGGATGCTTTCTTTGTAGGCATGCAGAAACAGCAGGAATTGTTCATTTCAGTTTGCATGGCAGCTTTACAGTGGCAGACAGAAATGGAAGCAATACACCTCTTCTCACAGACAAATGCATTTAATTAGCTCCACATGTCCTTTCTGACATCAGTGTTCAATAGTGTATGGGTTCTTAATTTGAATATGCCTTTGAAACTGTCTGTTAGAAGAAAGACTGCTGTGGACACCATGCCTTGATTGTGAATTGGTTCTTCTCAATTTATGCTTCCTGCACTGGAAATCCCAGACCCCTCTCATGGTTGTCCTCTCGCCGTTGTAGGACTAGGTATCTCCTTCAGCTGTGCTAGGTGCTGCACAGCGTCTGGTTGGGCATCAGATTAAGTTGAAAGTGAGAGAAAGAGAAGAAACGTAATGGAGGATGGAGAAACACACAAAGGAAGGGAAGGAATGCCGGGATGGTGTATCTCCTTCAACAGCAGCGGATTATAGTTGTGACGAGTATGCTGGCCTCAGTATAGTTGTGACTGAAACTCTGTATCTGGAGCAAAAAGGACCATTCTCCCCACTTTCACTGGAGTCTGTTTCACCCCTTTTGTCCTCATAATGCCTCTTTTTGAAGCTCCAAAGTGAAGTGGAAATATTAGAGTAGATATTATTCACCTTATTTTTTTCACAAATTCAATCTAATTGTGGATATGCCAATTATGATCTACTCCTAATTTATTCTGTTAATCATGATTCTGAGTTTACATACAAAGCTGTCTTGTTTGGATGAATGCAAGCTCCCATTTCTGTGCTGTTTTTATCAACAGTGATCATTACAGGTTTCCAGACCACTGTATGAAACCTCAAGTTTTCCTGTGCTGAGCTCACAATTATGGAAGACCTGCAGACCCCAATTATCACAGTGGGTCAAGGGACATGCTAGTGAATAAGAATGATGTTTATGAGTAAACACTGCAAGATGTGGTCTTCCCTTGCTGGGTCTTCTTTTACCTCTTAAGCACTATGCTTATTAATTCTATGTTGAGGCACGAGAGTTCTAGAAATAATATTAAGTGTTCATTAGCCACAACTGAAACATGATAGTGGAAAAGTGTGGTAACAAGAGAAGCTTCTGAAGATGCGTGAGAAGAGATGCCAAAAATGAAGTGTTGTTTCCCTAAAATTTGTCAGAATGTTTGATTTTTTTTTTTTTTTAACTAGCAGATAAGATTTTCACGAAGAAAAACTAATTTGTCATAATTCTTCCCTAGTTTTAATCCAGCTCTGCATGTGGTTTTCTGACTCACACTATGACTTAATTCTCGTTCTATACTGTGCTCACTGCCATAATATGTGAGCATTCAGACGTCTTCACTCAATCACTTTAATTAAAGGAGGAGTCCTTACCCTCAAATGTGGACAATGAGTAACACACAGCCAGCTATGCTTGTTAGGCTCGGAAGGTTTTTTTAATTACGTATGTGCCTACTGGTATTCAGTGCAGTCCCGTTTTAGCATTTAAGCAAGTGATCAGCTTAAGTGAGTTCAAACAGATCTTAAGCATACACTCAGTATTAAGAGAGAACTTAAATTAACTGCTGAATGGGGACATGAATCAGCTTTTGATTTACTGACAAAACTGTTATATAGAGAAAATGTCCTTCCTAGGATCTTATTAGATGAGTTGGAGATAATAGCCTTTTCCTACTGGTGCCAAAATCAGCACAAGATCTGTCTTCATGTGGTAAGCAAAGGCTTAGTGCAGCAAGCTGATACAAACCATTTTACTTTCTTTAGCTTATTCCCAGCCTTCTCCCTTTATTAAAGAATGAGATCTTCACAACGTTAATTTTCAGGAGGCCTTTTAGCTGTGAACTGGGATAAAAATTTTTTTTGCAATAACAGATTTATCCGAATTTTTACTGATGCCTCAAAACCTCAGAGATGAGTTGGAAGGATGGAAAGTCTTGACTTGATCCGTGTCACAGAAATAATCCCTAACACAGTATTTATAGCTTTCCTAATGTTCTCAAGGCTATCTCTTCAAGTGTCTCCAGATGCTTGGTACTGTCATCTAAAGTAAAATTAAAAAAAAAAAAAGGCATCAGTTCAGATAGCAGTGCCAGTAAGCTGTGATAGGAGGCAGTGAACTGCTACCCTGCAGGCTCAGTCTGGCTGTAAGACCAGACTATCAGCTGATAGTCCTACCAGTGCTTTCCTGGCAGCAGGATGGCCCTGGCCAGACTCCAAAGTCATGAGAAGGTGTGGAGAGAGGTCTGGAGGGTGCATTAGGTCAGATGGAGCACCACGCAAAGGTTTGGCCCTGGGCACTTGCCCAGGGATAAAGGTGTCCACTTGATGTAAAGAATTTCTCTCCGACTTAGCTGAGTGGACCAAAGCCATTCCAGGAGCCCAGTGACATTTGACAAAGAGTACGAGTAAAAAAAAATCAGGCTTAAAACAGGTTTTGAAATAAGAATAGATTCATGCATAAATGCAGTGTGGTATTGCTTATAAATGGAAGTAGTGGAAATAGGATGATAGCAAAGAGTTTATTTTTAACTAGTATTTAGACTTTCCAAAATGTAGTAAGCTAAAAAACAAAGGGCTGGTAAACATTCGGGTAAGAGTAAAATGTTATAATATTCAGTATCCTCTGTGAGTAGAAAAAATGCTGGAGAGAAACGATGTGATAAGAAAAAACTTATTCCATCTAAAAATGTTAGTTTATAATGTTAGCTAAATTAAGAAGTTATTGATTATTAATATATGTTCTCCTCTTACTGGCTTATTTAATATTTTTTTAAGCTTTCAGAATTTGCTATGGGATGCTCTCAATTTGAGTGGCAATAGCAAAAGATTTATGCTCTGTAGCATGCTGGCTGTTCGGCCAGCAAAGTAAACAGCACTTTAGATAAGATTTGGGCTTGCAGCTTTGCTTAATGAGAACATCATCTTTCAGGGCACGGATTTGCTCATGTAATCAAATAGGCCATGCATATCCCTATTTGTTATAAAAATTAATATACAAAATAAACTCTATTTATGTAGCTATATGGGCAAGTTATATTATGTCTGTGTCCCTGTCTGTGTAACTTCATTATAACATTACTCAGTAGCTCAGAGAAGAAACGACAGTGAAGCTCTGTGGCATCACGTGGGTGTTTCAGACAAAGAAGAAAAATCCACCAGTCCTGATATGAGAAGGGCTCATGTACTGTATCCATCCCCACATGTGTCTCTATAGGTAATGCTCTCCTCCACGGTGAGCTCTAGATGGTATGCACAGCACAAAATGCTTAGCTCTAAACTGAGGTTAAAATCAGTGAGGAATAGAACATAGGAATTTGTACTATGTGGTATTTGATGATAAAATTAAATTGGATGCTTGTAAGAAGAATAACAGCTATGCCATATTGCTATGTGGATGCTGTTACCTACATGTGTGTTCATTTTTCTTAATGCTAAAATAAAGCTGAAAACATGCAGTGAAAAGGAAAATAACGTCAGATTTGTAATCTGTTTGAGAATGCTGCTCCTTTTACTGCAACCATGGTGCAAAACAAGAGCTTCGTCACCATGATTCCCCGTTAAAGCAGGAATGATATTAAATGACACTGTCTTTTTATACAGTTTGCAGAGAAAACCAAGGAAAGCAGAAGGAAAGAGTCCTGAGGTCCAGCAGTTGCCCTGCTAGGCAGATAGGTTGAGGCTGGTCAATGGCTTCCCTATCTCAGAGGCATTTGATAACTCTGAGATCATGCAGTTGTATCTGTCGTTCTACCCATGCTACATAATGCACAAGGCGTGTTATACAAAAGTGTTCTTTATTTTACAATAGCTATTTATGTAATTGTAGCTGCACAGTGGCCAATGAGGCAGTGTGTTCTCCTTTCCTTCCAGGCCTATAAATAAATTTGCGGTTTTTCTATTTATTTTTTTTAAATACAGATAGTTTAGTTATACTGATTGAGTTTTCTTTCCTAATATAAAACACTCAACCAGAAAACATTCTTTAAAAACTCTAATGATGTAAAATGTAAACCAAACTTTAAAATTTGGTAATTGTAAACCCCTTTGTCTTTGGAGTGCTGCGTAGCAGATCAATTCCAAGTAACTCTTATGTGAAAAATGTAGGACCTTTTCGGTTAATACGTATAATGAAGAGATGTAAAGTCAATATAAAAAGAATTTTAATTGGTTTGAGATAGTAGCAGGAAATTATTTTTCTTCATTTATAGAATCAAAAAAAAAATTAAGGTATCTTAGCTATTAAATTTGGGAAAAGAGTGCGTATTTCAGTACTGCAGTTACTCATGTGTGAAATACAGAAAAATATTAATGGAGTTAGGCTTGTGAAGTGAAATTAGTTGCAAATGGACTGTAGATGAGCAAAAGGATTCTTAGGATGTTGCACCTCAGCCATACTTTGAGGTTAATTCATTAAAGATAATTGGAATGTTAAATAGTTTGCTATAAGGAATCACTGCTACAGTGGTCTAACACTTTTAGTCCGATTGAATCAAATGCTAATTACTAATATTCAGATTTATGTTTTGGTTATTTAGGTACTGGCCACCCTGATTACTTCCTTGACTGCTGGTAATGTTTTCTGTCAAGGGTGACAGCCCTTTAGTCACTGGAAAATAAGGGCTTGAAGGAGGGGAACTTCAGCAAGAGGAACTGCCTGTACCTGTCCCTGTCTCTCTATCCATAAGGTCTGTGATAAAAATAGGAGCATTGAGCAGACTTTCAGTGTTCGAGTGAGACTTTCAGTTTAGCTGAGCAAATCCTCACCAATAACTCTAGAGTAAATGTAAAGTCTTCGATGTGGTTCTCTGAGTGGGCTTGACAACACTTATGTGCCACTGCACCCAAAATTCAGACAAGTGGGCTCTTGGCATGGGTGTAGCATCAGTGGGTTTGCAGCCAAAATACCCAAATTGTGGTCTGGGTGCCTTTGGGACCCAAATGTGACTTGTTGGACTCCAGTCAGCAAGACAGATCTATGGTCCTTGGGAGCAGGGAGAGGAGGTCTGGTCTTTCTTGTTCTGCCCCATCTCCCACTGGGCAGAGGCCAGTTGATGTTGTGGGGCACAGTATCTGTGCCCTCGTCCAGGAGACAGGCAAACCAAACAGTGCAGGATGTGTTCTCCGTCGTAAAAGCAGAATACTAAAGCGAGTTGTACAGAAGTAAAAAGAAATGTTGTTTTACATCAGAAAGCCAAATACAAATCTACAGCCTGTTTAGGTTTCTTTTGCTTTCCTTTGTTTATTACTGTGACATAAGTGTCCTCTGCATCTATTTACTCTTACTTGGGGTCTCAGGCTGACATATTTCATTTGCCCAGATGGCCTGCATCACTTTGTGAAGGATGATCTTTCTGTGCTGGAAAGGTATGTGTGCCAGGTCACATGCATGTTATCGCTTATTTATTGCCTCCCTGGCGGCATGCTGTCGCCGACAGGCGTATAATTAGAATAGCTCAGGCTGGAGACCTGTGGAAAGTCTAAGTACTTTCATAATTGGCCAGTAAGTGCTGAAGGTTTTTGCCTGAATCCTCTGTGATTTCCGATATCGGAAGCTCAAATTTCTTTCTTCAGTGACATATTTATCTTTCATTCTTATAAAAATAGGAAATCCTTGCATTTTGGATCTGTTCTCATTTGTGTTGACCTGATGACTTGTTACCAGAAATGGATGGCTGTTGCTTTTAGAGAATGTGATGGGTTGACCCTGACTGGACGCCAGGTACCCACCAAAGCCGCTCTCTCACTCCCCCTCCTTAATTAAACAGGAGAGGGAGAATATAACGAA
>JAVKLA010000036.1:14579900-14612702 GCA_034782735.1 Sagittarius serpentarius | reverse complement strand
GCTTCTAGCAACTTTTAAAGAAGCCACCCCTGTGGCCCCCCCCACTACCAAAACCTTGCCACGTAAACCCATTACAGAGAACCTTCCATTCATTTAAACAGAACAGCAGTCCCTCTTTTCTTGCACTCCCACCCTGTACAAAAAGAGAAAAAACAAAAGGAAAAAGTGAAAAATAAGTACAGGAGAAAAATCTTATCAGAAACAGCTAAGCCAACAGCATAATCTGCAAGTTCTGTGCATACTGTTATGGTATCTGAAGCAAAATTATCAAGCTTAAGTTAATTAGACTAATGCTTAGAAAATCTGACATGGCAGATTGTGGTAAGTAATTAAATATACCGATTAAAAGATGTAATACACAGTGAGCAAAAGCAAAAAGAAAACTCCATTTGATACAGCCAGTGAACATAGACAATTAAGAAGTCAAGTAGATGAGCACTGACAAAGATACTGAACTTTGTGGAAGATGATGGGCAAGATGCCAGTTTTCCAGTGGAACAGATTTTGCATAGTATCAGTCAAACTTTGTTTTATGAAAATCCATGCTACTGTTTCCTAACTGAAATATATGAAGGGCCACTTGCTTTTTGCATTAGGATTAGCTGACATGAATACAAGGGTATGTGCAAACAAGAATGTGACATTAGGGTACTAGTTTACATATATATAGAAATCGTGTAAATGGCTTTTCTTAAAAGCAATTCACAAGATGTCATATGAGAAATAAAGCTGTGAAGACAGTGTCTTCTGCAATTAAATCTAATGTTATAATGCTTGCGGGTCAGAATGAATGAGGAGAGCTTGTGCACCTTTGTACACCTCAGTACGTGCACAGGAAAACCCTGGAAACACAGACTGAGAACATGATATTCTCTGTGAATTTTGCTTGAGGGCTAGTTTCAAAAAAAAAAAACAAAACAAAAAAAAAACCAAACAACCAAACAAAAAAAAAAACTAAAGAAAGGAGAAAAAAAATGTAGTAGTAGACCTTCTGTAGAAGAAGTTCTGCTTGCAAGGTACCCTGCTCTGACTTCGAATTGGGTCTCAATGAATAAAATTATTTTGCAAGTCCTCTACAAGGTGTGTGACTGTACAACCTATTCCCCAATCAACTCCCTCCTGAAGAACGAGTGGGAAACCTGCGAATTCCTAGTCTGGCAAATCGAGATGAAGCAAGCCCATGCTAGATCCATTCTCACGGCATTTAATCCACAAGAATTTGACTGACCTTCTGGAGTTATGTACAACCTCTTCTCAGCTGAGCCATGTGTTTTATTCATATCTGCTGGAAATTGCTTTCATTTTTGTTGATCTCATTGTTTCCTAAGGCATGAACAAACTGATTGAACTGAAAGCAAACAAAATTACTTTTTGTCTCTGAAAATTAGGAATCTTTGGATTGCTTTTCCTGTCTTCGTACCCCTCCTACTCCCCATCCCCCCATGTTCATGTGATCACCCTGTCCACGCAGTGTGGGATTTTCTGTAGCTCTGGAGCATGTCCTCTGAGTTACGGTAAGAGAAGGTGGTGATCTGCCAGGGTATCATCACAGGAACAGAACTTGCAAAAATATTGTGAACAAAAAAAGTTCCTCTGACTTTTCCAGATGAGTATTTCTAAAATGTCTGTGCTCAAAGGCTTTGAATATTCTGTCCAAAACCAATGATACTGAAGTCTACATATTAAATAATAATTGTTACACAAATGCTATCAATTTATGATTCCTATATAGAAACATGGGGATGTCTGGGAGGTTGTAGCATGGGCAATAGCAACTGTTTTTTTTCCTAGGCAGTTTAATAAGATTTTCAATGCTTTTTCATCAAAAACACCTTTCTACTAGTAGAAGCTATCAGCCTTAATTAATTGTGACATGTATCCAGCAAAAATTCTCCCCAAATTCACAGTCCCTTCACTGAAATTACTTGCAGAATATTATATTCCCAGACTATTATGCCACCCCTGTTCTTCCATGTGAACATTATGTGGGTACAACTGTGGTTTGTTCAAATTCTTTTTCTGGGTAATAAGAAGGCCAACACTGCAGCTTGGAAGAGGAGAAATAGATTCTTCTTCCTGAAAGTGAAGGCAGCCTATGCCCCTCCCGCCCTGAAAAAGCCACTATTATCCCAGTCCGAGTTTCACCAAGTACATAAGGGCTCCTGTATTGGGTCCCTTGGCTGTGACTTTTTGTTCTCATTTGATTCACTGTATGAGTTAAGTTCATGTGAGGGATGAACAAGCCTGCTTGAACAATACCAAACTGTTCCTCACTTTCCCACCTCTTGCTTTGTCTGGGTCTTTCCACTAATGCTGGAAAGGCAACGCAGGAACCTCCTGCATAGCTTACACCTCCTGCATCCATCCACCCCAAACAGAATCTTGGATCATATCCTGCTATGGGTAGCATATCTTTGAAGTTTGTACAACAGGAAAAAAAATTAATTGGGCACAACCCTATGTGATGTCTCTTAAGAGAGCTTCCTACATGAGTTTTATGGCAATATTAACTGACTGGAAAAACTGGAAGAGGTGACTGACCATCTGAAATCTCCAATTTTGCTCCCATATCTGAGTCTGGTTGCCATCTACTGCCATCACAACATCAAGAAGTGCAAGCCTCCTCTGGGTTTTATAAATGTTCTAGACATTGAAGATATTTTTTCCCTTTACTGCTACTTTAAGAGATGAATTTGCAGACTCCGAGGCGTTTGCCCTTGACAAAACTTGTCTGGTTCTTATGCCACTAGGTCAGTGGAATATCAATAGATTCTTAATGCAGTCTGTCTTTCAGAGTTTCTTTCATTTCTCAGAGCAAGAGTAAATGTCATTCATATTGGCAGGTTATAATGGGAACATTGATATAGTAATTTTTAAAAATATACCAGCTTCTTTTAAATAGTCTTGGTCTCCATCTTGTGTGTCTTCAGTGTATCTATAGCAATTACAAGGTTAGATATCCCTTAAGGTGCTAGAAAAGGTCATTTTGTTGTCTTTTCTACCCCACGCCTCAGTGAAATATTCATGGTATGGCTCAGGTATTGGGATTGGGTTTAATGTTTCATTGCATCGCCATCTGTTTTGTTGTTGCCGTTGTGTTTTCCCTTGGTGGGGGGTGAGGGAGCATGGAGGCAGCAGTGAGGGATGCTAGCATATGGGTCCAGACCTGATACCAAAGATGAGCACTGAATCTGCAGGAGCAGAGTAGCTCCTCTGGTCCGAGCTATTTCCTTTTTTTAACATTAAAGGTCTTTCTGGTGAAAATCTGCCATTATGCATGTAGATCATCTGTGGTAGATAGTCTCTGTGTCTCCTCAAAGGCTATGAAGCCACATTAAAGTAGGCTTTTATATTATATGTAAAGTTCATTCATATAACTTAGCACAGGCATTGAAATAAAGCTGCTCACTGAGACAAATGGCATTAACAAGTTCCAAGGACATATTCAGTAGATTTTTTTCCAGAGTATTGTGGTGGCTTGGTGGCAAAGGGTAGCACAGAGAAAGGTTAAACCTGCAAAGGGGTGCAGAGCACCAAGAGGGCTTTGCCACAGGTGCCAGAGTTCCTTGGCCACAGCCAGCCCCAACCGCCCAGCTGGTGGTGGCACCCACTCCTCGGCCACTGGACCTCAGGACATCCACAGTGACAGAGAGACCTGGAGGGGCAGAGTGGGTTTCTCTACAATGGGTTGCTCATAGATGAGTTTTAAGCTCCCTTGTGACTTTATTTGGACTATAACAAGGGTGTTTGGTCCATAGCGTTTCACCAGGATTTTTCAAATCCTTTTTGATCATCTTGCTCTTTTTCAGCATTTCCCTCTTACTGCTGTTGATTTAAATGTCATGACATTTTAAACATGACTTATTATAACAAAACAGTATATAAAACAATATGCTGCATAATAAATGCAGCCATATTTTTCAGAGTGAATGTTAAATGAGAGCAATTTATTCCTCAACCTATTTTAGTACCTACTTACTAGAGGGTATTGGCTGCTCAAATCCCAGGGAGGCAATCTCGGAGGTCAGGTAGCCTTGCATGTGCAAGGCTGAAAGCTAAAGAAGTATTTGAGGGATGCCTGGGACAAAGAGCCATCCTGAGGATGTAGCTTTGTCCAGGAGTGCTGTGATCCTGAACGCTGCCCGGAAAGCAGACAGGACCATCCTGGGAAGGCCTGTTGGCAGGTGAGGGGTCCCCTGAGAAGCACACACAAAAGCAGGCTTTGAAAGCCCAGTGGTTTGTCTCAAGCGTGGGGTATGTGTCATTTTAGGCATCTGAAGTCCCCTTAAAATCCTCCTGCAGTCAGTGGAGAGAGTGACTCAGAGTATGAGTTACTCTGGGACACACTGACTGAATGTTTTCTTAATTTCAGAAACTGTTGGTGGGGGTTGGGATTTGTTTAATAGGAATAAGTTAATTCCCCAGAGAAGAAGAAATCTGCTCTGATCATTGTGGGCTTTCCCTGCAGCTCTCAGATGTGGTGAGGAGAGTGAAGCTCCCCTGAGTAGATGGGGGGCACACTCATGTCCCCCTGCACGCTGAACTGCCTCTGTGCCAATGCCATAGGACCTGCAGCTGATATCCTTTGTGCTGGCACAAAAATACAAAGAAAACAAATAAACCAAATCAACCTCCCTAACACGCGTGTTTTCCTTGGCATGTCATGAATCTTACCGAGTGTGCTCAGGGTGCGGCAAATATTTGTCTAAAGTTAAGACGATTAGCAGGGGAAGTTCTGACTTTGAAACTCCCTGCGTTGGGAGCCAGAATACATCAGCCTGATACAGGTGCCTCGAGGTTATCTTCGCTCTTGGAGCGGGACATGCACATCATTTTGCAGCTCTGACCTTTTGGGAAAAGGCTTTCAGTCAAGTAATACATGCACCTGCATGAAATTTTTGAATCACCGACTCTATCCTTGATTAAAGTGCTTTTCCTTGATTAAAAATAGCCTTTTTCCAAATGAGTAATGTTGCATGGCAGGCTGTGCACACAGGATAACGTATCCTCCAACATTATCACATTGATGACATTGCCATTTCTTACCCAGTCTCTATGCAACACATTTCTTTTCAGTGCCTTCTCTAGCCAACGCCATTAGGAAGCTCCCCACAGTCACCTACCTTGTCTCCCAGGTGAGGAAGGCTGCAGAGGTATTTATAACATTATCTGCTAACTAGGAGGATAATGGGCAAGGTGAAAATGTATCCAAACACCTTTATAGACTCTTGCCTGGGTTTGTATCAGGTTGTAAGTAGCAGTTCTCCAAGTCTTTGGCAGGACTTATTATCCCAGTGGATATTCCTTCAAGTATCTCCTTGGTAATATGCTCACTTTCCAAGAATTTTATCTTGATTGGAGCCAAACTGGAAGTCTGTCAAGATTTGAGCTCTTCAGAGTGTGATCTACATATTTCACCAAATGGCAAATATGTTTTCTATACAACCTTCGTTCTGCTTGTGGGCTTACTGGTCTTTTTGCTTCTTTCAAAAGCAAATTTCTTAGGATGCCTTTTATATTTATTCTTATCAATTTTTGTATGCAGAATTGTTGGCAACTAGCATTTGCAGAGTTTATTTTAACAAAGCACTTAAACACACATGCTTAAGGGTTTTATTTAACCTTTATGTGTGTTTCCACAAAATTCTCTTCATCTAAGTGCTTTGCTAAAAAGGGTGCAGTTATTCATATGTCCATGTGAAGTGCGAGGTTCAAGTCTTTCCCCAAAGCACAACAATAAAACTGAAAAAATATTTGCAGTCACTATGACAAAGAGTCGATAGGATGGAAAAAACCACCACTCTAAAACACAGCTTTAATAAAGTGAGATTTCTAATGGAATATATGCTTTGCAGCAATAATATCAGCAGCTGTGAGGTAGCAGCATATTTCATGTAGAAGCGGTGAAAAAATTGGAGAAGGATTTTCCAGGAGATAGTTAAAAAATTGTGTTTCATATAAAATGTAGGCAACTTGTGCTTCTTCTCCATCTCCTTAAATAACTCGGATTTAATGCAGCAAGTAAAAACCACCCCAAAATCAGGGATTTCCGATTCATGCAAACACAGATATCGGTATGATATAGAATCTTAAGCAAAGTCAGCAGATGAGAAAATTATAGGATGTGGGTTTTTTCTGCAGCGTTCACTATAAATTAGAGCGATTAAATTAGAGCAGTCTTGTAGCTGTAATTAAATATGGAGATGAGCCCAGAGATGCGGGAAGTGGTTGAACTGCTTGAGCTGCTCGGGCTGTGGAGTGGGAGCAATGGTTACAGGGGCTCAGAAACAGGACCTGATCCCGTGGCACTCGATGGGGGGAAGCTAGGCCTCTTGCCCTGTGTTAACACAGGGTCTTGTCGGTGGTCCCTTAGGTGGTCAAGGGGGAGCATGCCATGCTTGTTCTGTGCCTCTGGTTTGGCCTTTCCTGGGGCCCTGCCCGGAGCAGCTGCAGGGGGGAGATACCCAGCTGGGGCAGCTCCAGATATGGGAGCTCCTGGGATGATTACCCCCAGAGAGGTAAAACAAGATCTAAGGCCATGGGATTGCAGCACCTGGAGAAGCTGCTTTGTGAAACCACTGTGTTTCATTCATTATTCCTTCATTTTATGTTGCTGGTCAAGTTGAAACTTGAACCACAACTGAAGGCAAATGGGATGGAGACAAGAGGCATGGACTGGCAGGGGAGGCTGCCCACCAAAAAGCTCACGCTCCCTTCAGCAAAGATAGAAGGTGAAGAAAGGATAGAGTGTGGCAGGAGGTACAGATAATAGCAGTAAATGTCATATTTAATTACATTATGGGGAGGGGTGGAAATGAAGTCTTACTGTGAAGATATAAGCTAAATATAAAGGGAAGTGAAAGGAAAGCACTGGGGGAAAAGAGCAAGGAGGACAAGATCAAGGAGAAGGCGGCAAAGGAGGCAATTCAGAAGTTGATGTAAGAGCAGTACAACAAGAGGCTGAGATGGCTGGAAGTCACCACCAGGACCAGGAGGTCCTTATATCACCAAAGGGCTGAGGAGCCGTAGCCAGCTCAGTCCTTGAGTTTTTGTCCTATGTGGTGGTGAGACAGATGCTCGAGATGAAGCCCCACCACATCTGCTTGCTGCAGCACAAGAATAGGGGCAGGGATGTACTGTGGGTGCGCGTTCATCACGTGGCTCTGGGCCCATAAGGGAGCTGGAGAAAGAGGTACGTGTAGCAGACCTGGGATCGTTTTTGTCTCTAGTCTCTGGAAAAGGATTGCCACTGGAGAGAGCAGATGAGACTTTCAGCCTCCTCACGGTTCACGTGTTAATCTGATGTTAAAATATCACTCTGCAGGTTTCACCCAAGTGTGGGAATTAACTATGGAAAAGATGCCTGGGTATCCCAAGGTGCATTGGTAATAATGAACACCAGCAGCTAGGTAATGCCTAATATCTGATCCAAATTGCTGGCAAAAATTCATTCTGTTTTTTTGTTAGCTGCTGGTTTGATAATAGTGTATTTTATAATCACTGAAGCAGCTGAGTTTTGTTGTGTTGCTGCAGTTTGGCATAATTACTCGCCATCACTATAATTTTTCTTTTAGTTAAATGCATTGGAGGTTATAAAGTCTTAACTATCAACAGTAAATATTCATGGGGAGTGAGAATAGTGCTAACTACCATAAAAGCTTTTTTCCCCAATGCTTTTGGCTAGTGCTCTGTATTAACACAGTTGCTTTTCTGCTGGTGTTATGGCATAAGCAGAACAAACCATAATAGAGATGTTACCTCAAACAACAGCCAGTCATAGACCCAAGTCCCCTATATGCTGCTGCATTGAGAATTCTGGGCTCCACTGCAAAGGGCAAGAGAGAGAGGTTCCCCAATGTGAATGTGTAATAAAACAATATTGTGTTTCCCTTAAGAATTGCAGTGATAAGAACACAGACCATTCTGCAACACTAACAACTTTAATAAAATAACATAAAGCACAGCTGTCAGGTCTGCCAGCATCTCACACTGGGAGACATGAGTGAGAAAATGAACACTTTTCACAAGCAGAAATATTCAAAGAGCTCCACTTTTTACAAGTAATCAGGACTGACAGTCATAGATTATTGGTGGAAGAGCATTTTCTGCTTGAGGTGAAAGAAGAGGATAATTTATCAGGAAGCCCAAGAAGTCAGACATCAGTAATGATCTGCTTGAAGAAGGGCATATCTTAGAAATAGTGCACGTATTTGTACTGCAAGGCAAGAAGATGTACTAAGTTATAAACAGAGCCTTAGTGCTTGAAGAATGTTGAGTAGATACAGTGTGTAATTTGCTGGGCAACTGCGATTAGAGAATTGACTAATGTGTGTCTCAGTGCTTGTTCAGAATATTAAAAGAAAAAGTTAGCATAATAGAGATTGTCTAAAAGAAATGTTCATGCTCTCTTATCCTATCATCTCCTTTTGGAGTTATGTGAGGTACGCTGTTCTGGTTGCTTACATTTTTGTTAATGCTTGCACTTCTGAGTCACTCCATAATACAACAACAGGTCTGGCTGCAGAGAATTTGAGGCTTTCTGAGTTTTGCAGTAGAACATCTTGTCTATCTGGTGTGATGTTTTTGCATCACCTTTCTCTTATGGAGACAGGCCAAGTACCAGCACTTTTAAAATGGTAACTATCTTGGAGCTCTACAGAAAAGGTTTTATAGACAGCTACCTGCCCTGCCTGTGCCTTGGTGTACACTCTGGCCTGCAGCGATGCAAGGCTGCCTGTGGGCAGACCCTTCTCCCAGCCCCTATGCCGTGTTCTGCAGGGGGAATTGCTGTCCAGATACCCAGAAATGCTGCTTCCTTCTTGGGGTGCAGCCTGGAAGGGAAGGATTTGGTTAGAGTTACAAGATGAAGCTCATGTCAGTATAAAACACCATGGAGATCCATCCGTTGTAGTTTGGTATTCATCGTCTCTGTTCCTGCCAGGCTCACCCAAAGCTTATAGGTTTGGGTTTTTTTTATTATTCTTACAGCTTCCTAATTCTTCTTTCTTTCACTTAGCATAGGGATTGTAAATTTTAGCCTGTATTTGGCCAACTTTAGCCAACATTACCATAACATCCCTGAGAAGAGGCTATGTTTCCCTGTACTTCTCTTGCTCCATGTCTGCAGGGACCTGGGCTTCAGGGGAGACAAGAAGTCTCCTGCTACCCACCAAAGAGCACTTGTCAGGAGAGCCAAGTGTGCCTGCAGAGCTCTGCAAAGGTCCCTGGCAGTGGTCCCATTACCCCGTGGATGTCCCTGGAAGACCCTGAGAAAAATCTGTCCCCTTTGCTTCAGTGTTTTGCACAGAAGTGACTCTTATAACCTCATCAAGTGCTATTTTCATCTCGCTTGAAATAGCAGCTGCTTATCACAACAGGAAATGCACGCATTTGCTTGGGAAGGGATTCTGAAAGCGAGCGGTTTCTTTTAGAAGTGTTCATTGCAAGGGCAACAGTGGTCGTGTTAGGGGCCTTTGGGTAATACGGAAGCCTTGTCCCAGGGACTGCGGAGAAGGCAGCCAAAGTCTTTTTGAGGGGATGTGGATCGGTCAGTCTTTACCTCTATTTAGATAGTCCAGGGAAATCTGGGCAAAACCTCTCTCACAGAAAATCATGTCAGGCAGGTGATGTGGGGCTCTAGATAAGATTTTTTTTCTTCTTCTTCTTCTTTTTAGAGCTTACAGAAGTAGAATTGTTCTACAGAAAGTATCACAGACTTCAAGCTAGTCTGTGTTTGGATATATCTGAGTGAGGATAGCTCAAGTTCTCCAGCTTTTTCTGTCTGACTGGAGAAAAAAACAGGGGAAATCACTAATTTTTACAGATGGATAGCTGGCAAATAGAGGTATTTGTTTCCCTTTACTTTGAGCAAAACCTTGGAGTGTTCTCTGGGTACAAGACAGTGTTGCTTCTCCTGTATAATCCAAACTTTCAATAGCATGTCAGATGTTTCTAAAGATGCACGTCTGCGACTCGGATGTGTGTGTGAATATGAACACACTCCAAGGCACAGAAGTCCCTTAGAAACAAGTATCAACTGTTATGTTTGTTTCCCATCTGAATTCTAAATCAATACAATTTAATACTGAAACATGTATGTTCTTTTTCCTGAAAGTAGCTTTGTAACTTGGCCAAAATACTATGGGGCCTGTCTCAGCCTCTTTTTTAAAAAACAAAAGGTTTAAATAAAGTAGCTTTTTCTTAGAGGCCCTCATACGGAGATCTGAACCTGGTTGAAAAGTACCTTACATAAGAACACGTGAAATAACCAGGTGAGACCAAACCCATCCATGATCACAATATCTTGTCACCATTGGAGACCACTAGCAGATGCAAAGAGAAGATCTGAAGAGCTGAGCAGGTGCACAGATGTGCCTCCATTGTGCTTTCCAGCCTCCATTAAGTTGTGGGTAGAATGCCTGAGCTAGAGGTGGTATCAGCAGCCCTTTATTTATTTGTCTTCCATTTATTGGTACTATTGATCCTGAACCTGCATAATGTGTAGCATCCAGAACATCATCTAGCAAGGTTATTCGTAATTTTTGTGCTTCAAAGTGGCTAGCTATACAGTTTGGCTTGTACTGGAGCTGCAGGATAGTGGTAGTAGAGAAGGGTAGGCAGCCACCAGAAACAGTTTTCCAAATCTCTACAGCGGTGATTAGATAATATCAGAAACTAAGTGGCACTGGGCTGATAATTGCTTATTGCACTTCAGAAATTACTGACACGCTAGAGGTTTGAATGGAGAATTGTCCTGGGATCCTATTTGAGTAGACATAGCAATTTTATACTGAAATAATATTCATCTATAAGTCAGCTGAACAATGAATACATAGGCCGTGGCAGTGATTTAACACGGCAGTCTGTTGTTCGTCACACCCAGTGCGTCCACAACATGCGGCTACACCTTTTCAGTACGAGAGGCACGTGAAGGCCTGCTGCGGCAGAGCTCGGTAAGTCTGTGTTGAGCGCTTTTGTGCCAGGCTGGGGCTTGCTGTGTGGTACTGCGAGCTGTGTACCAGGAGCCAGGGCTGCTGAAGTAAGCTGGGTTTCCAGGCAAGTTTCAGAATTTATTGCTGCTCGCCATATATCTATTTTAACCTTAAGTCAAAGATTGATTATTTTTAAAGGTTAGCAGTTACATAGCAAAAGAAACCTTCTCCTTTGCCAGCTTTAAGAAGTCACCATGGTCTGCGACTTGCACACACTTAATTTTGACAACAGCAGCCATTTCGGGATATACCTCCTTATTACTGTTCACTTCAGTTTCTTCGAACAGGGAAAACAAAAATAAAAACTACAAGTCAAATCCCCGCTTTACTAGTCTCTTCCTGGAGTCATCTCTCACCTGGGTTGTGCAGAAACAGGGTAGCAAGGGAGAACAGCAGCCAAATCACATCACTAAAAGCACTTCTTACAGGTTAAACAAGGAGACCTTGAGGATCAGGGGCTGCCCTCCCTTGCCTTCTAGCTGTTGCCTGCTGTATCTTCTGCTGATGCTATAGGTCAAATGAGCAAGACATTGCTTTTTTAGAAAAACAGCTCGCTCCTCGGACAATTGATTTACCACCACTTGGCTTGTCCTGGTGCATCCTCTTGTGAAGCATCAGTGCTCGCAGTCCACGGAAAGCACGGTATGATGTATGCTGTTTCCTGTAACTCCCTCTCATTGCCAGCTCAGCTGTGGTACCTATACACCACATAGGTGTGTATCGTGGGTGAGACCAGGCACACGGATACAAAGGATGCGTGTTAACAGTGTATAGACCGTACCGGTTCCTGGCTTTTAAATCTTTCTCTGTAATTCTGTAGCGTTATTACAAGATGGATTTATAACACACCTAGAGCTAATGTAACAACGAAGATTAGTCCTCTACTAGTCAAACAGTAATACACTTTAATTTGCCTACAGCTACTGTATCGTATTGGCATGAAAGGAAATAGCTTTCTAATGCAGCTTCATCTGCTGAGCGGGAGGAAATCTGTGCTGCAGAATATAAAACTACATAGGACTATAGCTGGCAGCAAAATTCAGAGTAGGAGAAACACAGCACAAATAAAAGTATTTGTGAGTTGGATGTATGCTAACAATCCTAGTTTATTGCTAAACATGCCATATAGAGTAGCGCAGTTTGCTTGGCAGGTTCAATATTGCTTCATCTCTGTTTTTTCACTGCTTCATCTTCTGTACTAAAATTTGTCCAGGAATAAAACGTGTAAATTCATTAGTTTCCAGCTTCGTGACATTAACAAAAAGTCGATATTATAATGCTCCTCAGAAGCACTGATGCTGTTAATACGATCTGTGCTGTGCTCTGTACCTAGAGACATACTGAAAATCTCAGTACTTAAGCTGTTAATGCAAATGTTTCTGCTGTCTGTTGTAAATGTAGTCTTTCCTTGATGAGTGTCAAGTATTCTTTGAACGGACTTGGGTACATATAGTCACTGAAATGCTGGCACATTATATTTACCATAAAATAGAACTCCCTTCTTTTGGAAAGCAGCAAAACTATCAGCTTCTCCCTTCTGGAGAGGCAAAGGATGCGTTTGAATTATGCCTGCAATAGTATCACTTAATTCTTACTGCACATGGGATAGAATTTATTTTTGTGGGCATATTATGAAAGCTAGATGCAAAAATTAAATGTTTCACCTACTTTTGATCTTTTTCCCCAGTAAATCATCAATGAAATATAGTTACACGTAAAATAACAGGTTTTGTTTCTAGACCAGGGGTGTGTCTCACTTTCAACAAGGGCAAGGAAGGACTAATAACTTGCATGCAGTGAGGGAATGTATCTCTTCTGAAAACTACTGATATAAACTGCCAGTGGGAAACAGCTGCAATAGGGCCTTTTTATCACAACAGGTCTTTGATGGGAAAGGAGGCCCCATGGGCAGAGAAAAAGCCAGAGAGAAAATTTTACATGAATTACTGACAAGGTGTCCAGGCAGCTTCCGCCTAGCTCACTCCACGGATGTAATGGGCACCTCAAAATACCTGAGTGTGTTTATCCTACTGCCTTACCTACTAGCTTTGCATCAAAGACTCACAAGGTATCCGACCATCAACTCACAAAGGTGAACTCTGTCACTGCCTGTCATTCACCCTGGCACCTTGCGTTATCATCATAAATCCATCAGAGCTGGTTAACTACTGTCACTGCTCTTAAACTAGTAACCTTCACCCTTCATCTCTTCTGTCACCAGGTCCCTCTGTCCCACAGACACATGGGATAGTTGGATTGCTTGCATACAGGCATGCCCTAAATTTGACAATAAAACTGGAAAAAATATCAAACAGATATCAAATATCAAAAATATCAGACAGTTGGTTTTTTTTTTCTTCTTGCCCCCTCAAAGTTGCAACGACATGACAAAGAGGATTGCCCTGACAAGTGGAGGACAGAAGAAGAAATGGCAGCTGAAGCAGCAATTCTGAAGAAGTATTTTCAGGAAAACTAGAGGTAAGGATTTATACATTGACTTACTCCTGCAACACCTGAAACTCTGTTCAAGCCTCCATAGGCTTCTTAAGGACAGAGGGGGAATATGTAGAATGGAACAAAAGAAATGAAAGCTCTTAGGTTTGTGTTGTTTCCAAAAGGATGCAGCACTCCAACAGCGGCTGAAATAACATGTTCCTCCTTGTATAAATCAGCACCATCCTAGAGCATTTAGTTTCCAGACAGCAAAAAGTAACATAACTGGAAATCCAAATCATCAGTAGTTACTTAAGAGGAATGTCTAACCTAACTTATCCTCCCTCTGCTTTTAGAATAGAAAATAGCCTTGATACCTCTATGGAGAGCTAAAACCTAGTGTGTTTGTGTACGCCCAGATATGCATATGCACCTATACATACAAAATCCTGGCGGAATTCAGATTATAGAGTGGATAAGCAAATGCTATAACTTTATCTTAAATCTTAAATCATATGATCAGCTCACTTTCAAAATTAAGCCTGCTGGAAAACTGCCCATTCTGCTAAATTTTCTACTGGCCCTAAAAGAAAAAAAAATTTGCAGGGAGGAATAGAAAACACTTGGCAAACACTGACATTGGTGCTCTAGAAATTGAGAGTTTTTCATTTTGTACCTGGAGTCCCAGAAGCCAGATTCTTCCAGTAGAAATGAACTGGGCCCCAGAGATCAATATGAGTTACGCTGGGATGTACGCTGCAGCAGTGATGCCAAAAGCTCCCTCTCCCCTGTTCCCCATATGTTGTTTGCCATCATCCAGCACTCTCATTTCTCTGTCATTTCTGACTGTTTCATATTTTTTCCTCTGAAGACCCAAAATCCCATAAATATCCCATCTCTCTGCCTGTGACTTGCTGCTTGCAGACCAACTTGAGAAATCTTGAGCTAAACTACACAGTGGGCGTGTGGCACACTTACATGGCAGCTCTCGTCTCCTGTGCCGTTCTGCCGTCTCTATTTGGGCTGGTTCATCGGACTCTTTCCTTTCCATTTTTTCTTGCATGATGACCATGCTCTTGTCTTCTCCAGCCAAATTAGCTGTGCCAACACTTCTGTGGACTGGCACAGAGAAAGCTGTGTAACACACATAATTTCCATCTGTGAAGGAAACTTGTCCTCAGCATCTGGGACCTAGGGACCTCCAGGGTTTGGACTACACTGCCAGGTTTCCACAGTGGCTGATGGATTTGTATTTAGATGCTCACTTTTCACCTTCTCAGAAATATGCTTCTCAAAAATGAATTACTCAGCCAGAAAGAGTATATCCTTAGATAAAGCATGTGTAAGCACTCTTCTCTACTAACAGAGGCATTATGTAGTACTTCTTCTATGGTACAACAGCAAATGAATGGTACTTGGGATAAAATGGCGCATTCCTATTCCAATGTGATGTTGTTCCCCATTACATATTTGGTAGGGTTTGTGGGGGGCGGTATTTGATGTGGTTGGAAAGGAATTTGAAATGCTTTTATGCAGACGTTCTCAAAGGGGTTGGAATTAAATCCCTACATATCAGTAAAATGTTCTTAGGTTCTTCTCATACTAAATACAAAGCTGGATAGATGGTGTAAATTCATTCCTCCAAACAAATTTGTGTGGCTGGACTTTAATTTCCATTTATTATGAAAATAAATCAGCATATGTCTGCATGGATGACTTCCTGATAAGTCCCCCATGACGTTAAGGTCATTACCTTTCCTAGAAGACTAGTAAATTAAATCTTACTGGCATCATTATCATGTGAGTATTTTGCCTAGTACAGGCAGTCCTTTCAACCCTTGATTCCCAAAACAAGGCATCACTGTCAATCTCTTCTCCCTGACATTGTTTTTCTTCTGAGGTTTAAGGCTCTGAACCTGAGATAAAGGTATATCTGAGCACCTTCTGAATTTCTCAGCCTTTATCTACTCTCTTAACCTTGCTTCTAAAGTGATGAAGATTGAAAACTTTTGGCAAATTAACAAGGTTATATGCATCCCTCTTCAGAGCTGTTTTTGTTCTTCACCTACAAAGGATTTATTTTGCCATTTATAAGTTTGCCTGGATGCTATTTGACTTGAGTTTTCTCGTGCGGCACAGGGAAAGTCAAAGAGCTGCATGTGGGTGTTCTGGAGCCAATAAATAACAATTTTTAAGGCCTCGCACATTTTTTTTTCTACTGAAGTGTTTGTTCAAAGAAGCCCAGCTCAGCTAGATTAGCCCGGACAGACTGAGCTGTTTCAGAGCTTTCCCAGCTATCCTTACGTTTATCACAAGTCCTTCCCCAACTGTCTCAACTCCTATATGACTTGACTGAGTACAGTAACACCTTTTGCCTATATTTGTAGACTATCTGATCAAGAAGGACTTGCAGGTGGCTTTTCTCTTTCCTAAGAAATACTTGAACAAGGCAAGAAGCTCTTGATTCTTTCCCTACTACATTTGCTGGTGCTCATCCCTCTTAGCTGGTTGGGTAGCCACTGCTGAGTGCTTCTACACCAGTCCCCAGATGATCAGAAATATCCAGCCACTTGCTTAAAGAAATGAACCCCATTTAGCCTTGCTAAGTTTACACCCTTGAGAAAATATTTGTCTTAAAATAATTTATTCATGTGTACAATGGCCTAGAGCAGATGAAACTGAAACCAGTGAGTGAATTTGTGTTTTGCACATGTTTCTGGTCTTTCACTGAATGTCCCCGTGCCACTGTATCCCACCTCATTAGAAGGACTTGTCACTTCTTGAACACCCGCAGTATGTGCAGGCTCTGCGGGGCTGCTCACAGCGCCGTGTCTGCAGAGCTGAAGTTCAGCAGAACTTCATGTAGCTCTGGAGTAGGACAAGAAAAAAGAAAAACTTTCTGTGGATAGGATATTTAATATACAGTTGCCCCAGTTAGTCACTCTCTTGCTTACTAGCACCAAGATTTGACCTGTTTGGGAGCCATTCCTTGTTCAGTGTTGGCTGTCATGTGGTCAGCTGTGCTTGATAACAGGTTGCACCTTGAGGTGGATCTGTGGGGAAAGACTCCTTACTCAAAGAGCGAGATTAGATGCAGCATCTTAATTTCCAAGCCTATTTTCAGATGCATCTCTTACATTTTCTAACTATTTATAGCTGGGTAAGTGTTTTGATAGTCTGTTTTGTGCATTTTAAATTATACATGCCAGCAAAAAGGCTAAAGATTGAAAGAGTTACTAACCTTCAGATAGTATATGAAAAATGTTTCTCTTCAAATGCAGTTTCACTCTGTGTTGTTCTTTCTGAAGAAAGAACCAGGCTGCACGAGTTTCAGTAGAAGTTTTCCTGATTTATGCATAACTGAAGTAATACTTTTATGCCATTAGAAAAGTAGTTGGTCTTAAGTACGATGTCAAAATGTCCCTTTGCATAAAGGGGTTGACAGTGATATTCTGTTGCCTAGTGCTTTTTGAGTTACAAATATTCAATAGCTTTTAATTGCTTAACCATCGGAATATTTTGTGTCATTCAACGTGTAAAATTCATTTTAAAATCTCTCCAAATAATGTGTGCTGTGGTGTCATGCAGGACTTCTGAAGTCAATTCTTTCCTTCATCCCCAGTCTGGCAGTGTTTCTGGAGAATATAGTCTTTTCAACTTTGTCAGAGAATATGAATTTTATTCTTTTTTTTTTTTTTTTGCCCCATTGTGAAAGAGAGGCAATCGCATTCTTTGAGAGCACTCATCCTGCCTCACAGCTGCCTCTTCTGCACCAAGATCTCAGCATGTATGAAAAGGTGCTGTTCTATTGACTTCAGCAGGGAAATTACCACTGTTAGCAGCAGCTGAGCAGGGGGAATTTAAACTGGCAATTTGGTTTGCATCTGGTTTTGCTCCAGCACCTCTGACAATCCATGCTGCATGCATGAGAGTGAGCACCAGAGCAATCTCATCACTCTCCTTAAATTTAGGCAAGTATGACAAGACGGCTCGCTCACAACACTCTTCTTTGGTTACTTTACTGTAAGAAAAGCCCTCCTATTGTATCTGGTACTTTAAACTCAGTGAAACCACAAAATGACGACTGTGTCTCAGAGTGGATCCACAGAGTGGATCTGGGACACGTGCTGGGCAGTGGGGACACAGTCTGCCCCAGAAAGATGCTGCACCTGCAGTGTAGACCACAGAGCAGTTGTCCCCTGGGTGGGTGCCACAGGGACAACACAGACACGGTCAGAGAGAGGTATTTTCTGCAGTAGATGTTCTTCCACTGTAGGCAGGCTGTTAGCAAGCGGAATCATCACGCAGTCGTATAAAATACAACACGCTGTGGACTCTAGTATGGGGAATGTGAGCAGGGGAAAGGGGTACAGCAGGCAGGGACCCCTCAGTTTCAGAGCCTCACTTTATAAGCAGGGCAATTTTTTGAGTGCTTACACTGGAGTTAGACTCAAAGTGGTGCCTGGTCCTGGAGGCTTCCCAGAGAGCATTGTTGAGAGCTGTTCATGGCTGCACTTAGGAACTGTTTGCATATAATCCCTAAGTAAATACTCATCCTAGTAATCAGCTATAGATTTCTCTGCACTTCAGACTTAAGTGCTATTAATTATGTACCCCACTCAGAAGCCTTCAAGAACCATTAATTAGAAAGCAGGAGCTGATGGTTTGCTTGTCTGTGTGAAACTATTATGACCTGAGAGTGAAATATAAGCTTCGGAAGAAATGTTTTATGAAGGTCACCTTGGAAAACATCATAACAATCTGTCAGGAGAAGAGAATGCAGCACTCCAAGTGTGCTTTTCAGTGTGACATTAGGCTTTAAGTAGCTGGAAATAGCAAAGAGAAGATGGATCAGATCATAGGATCTATGCTTTTTCACTCAAAATTCTCTTTTTTTTCTGCAGTAAGTACATACAAAATGATCTTTTTGCATTCCATTGAAATGACAAGGAAAGTTAATATCAACAGAAATCCAACAGACAAGCATAATCTGGCCCTTGCTGGTATTTTTGAAGTGTAAAACATCCAGACCCACCACCTCTGCAGCAGAGAGAAGGTTTATGCACAGGAATTCAATTATCTCTTCAAGGGAAGATGTAAACACCCAGAAGAAGTGCAGTGCCTGTGTACAGCAGTAATACCCACCCTAGAAGGCTCAGGGCAAAAGGCTTCCCCAAATAAATGTGGTGTGCTAATGCACAGCAGCCTCAGTGTTGAGGCTGATTATTTTTCTGTTTGAAGCATATCATTATTCTTATGAAAACAAAGCTGTAATAGAGTAAGTTATGGTTATAAGTGAAATGTCTTCCTCTTGCATGAGGACAGCATAAACACAATGTCCCTCTCACACCTATTCCAGGGCTCTGTTTTGAGGCTGTAAGTAGTACTGTGCTGAAAGTCATACGCCTCGTTCTCTGGACTTCCATTTCCCTATAGGTGGCCATTTAATTCAGCTGTAAAGAGTGCATGAATTCCATACAGCACTGCTTGGATCCTGTAATTATAGCTACAGTAGAAACATCATGGCTAGAGACACAGGCAAGATTGTACCACATGAAGGCAAAGTAGCAAATGTGTTACTGTTAGCAAAGAAAGCTGACAGAGGGCCAGATGTTCTCTTAACTTGCACATCCAGCAGCCTGAATGCTTACCTGGGCTGTCTGTCAAATACCAAGTATTTTCAGTCTGATCCTTTCTTGATTCATTATTAAGCTTTATGTGTGTCACATTGTATGAGAGGAAAATGGGGAAAGCTGAGTATAACCGATGGACAGTGTGTCCCAGGACCTGGGATAAAAGAATCAAGGTACAGGACAATGCTGAGCTTCAAATAAGGATGATATCAACTGTAGTCAAGTACTTCTATACCCAAACCTGTGCTAAAATGGTGCTAATCTCTTGCCCCCAAAGCTGCAAAAGGACACACTTACCAAGCAGCCAGACCTTCTCTTCAAGCAGATTCACAAAACACGTGCCAAGTAATTTACAGCCTGCCATCAGTCAGTCAAGAGGGGCATACAATGGAAACTATTGCTCAAAATGTCATCAAAAGGGGAAACATATGTTTCAGTGAGAAAAGACAATCAAACAAAGAAGTGGGAGGTTGGGGAGTTGCAGCCGCAACAGCAGCAAGGATCCAAGCCTCGCACACAGCCCCAGGAAACAAGTTCAGGGGCTGTGCCCTTGTCTAACAGTTGGGTAACAGCTTTGTGTTTAATAAGCTGAAATAATTTTCCGAGTATTGAAGCCAGCTCTAAACATTCTCTGAAGTGAAGGTACAAAACTGAAGATACCAAGCAAAAAGCCCACTTCACGCTCAATTATTAACAAAGGTTTGTATCATGTTGTCCTATTGCTGTAGCTGCCACATAATAGAACTGCCCAGAGAGACACTCTAACCACCAACTCGAACGTGACCTCAAAGCTTGAAAGCTACTTTTGTGTGAGTTTTGGTATCTAGGCTGTGTAGGTGGAAAGGCATTAATAACTCTTCCAGGAAGTAGTTAGTTGAAAAAGGGAGAGTGATGGACATTCGAAATATTTTGGACTGAGCGTACTTGAGGCTCCGTTGTTTGCCAGGATGTCAGTCTCTACACAAAAGGACTGGTATGTGCAGGGATAAACCCAAATGCCCTGTTTGTGTTAGCACTTGCAGCTGCTACAAGCCTCCAGTTAACACTGCAACCATGAGTTAGTGCAGGGATTTCACACACAGTATTCACAGCTGCAGTCAGCTGCAGTTGTCAGGCGCTCAGCATTTCTATTTCTCTGCTTCAGGACCACTTTACAGGTCTGTCATGGTGCCTGCTACAGGTCTTTTACTAGGATGGACCACCAAGAGATGCATAAAATTGGAGCAGACATGAGAAGAAATACCCCATTCATTCTCTAGTGTGTGAGGCTGGGGGCATCTTCAGGGTGATGGTCCCCAGTCACTGGTGTGTAATACCTTGGTATTAGGCAGAGTCCCACCGCAGCGTCAGGATGGATGAGGATATACACGAGATGGTGATTTTGAAAGAGCATTTGTAAGAGCTTATATAAGAGATCACACGCCCCAAAGACTCTTGCATGAGATTATTATAGCAAAATTGATTTGAAGAGTAAGAAGCTGGATTTGATGACACAAGATGCCCTTTCTAATACTTTGTTCCTATGACTGGTGGTCAACGGAGCTGGGAACTGTGCTGTCTTACTCAGGGACATTAGAGAGGTGGCTTCACTTCATGTTTGTTTTTTGTAAAGTGATTCTGACCTCCTTTGGAGGGTGCTTTGTGAGTTAGGAATGAAAAGCACAATGTGAAAGGCAGGCATTAGTATTATTTGGAAGTGAACTTTATTGAAAAAGTAGATAATAAATCAAACAAATGCTCCTCTTTCTTGCTCTGATACATAATTTTAAAATAGTTGTGTGCAAGGATTTTCTTTCTCTGCTGCACAGGCTATGATAGGAGCCAAAATGTGCTGCGTGTGGATTTAACACTGAACGTTTCCTTTAGCCTATTGCTGTCAGTGTTTCCTGTTGGAATATGCTAATGAACATCTAACTCGTTAGCAATGAACAGCCTTACATTTTGTCTTGCTAACAAAGATTGAAGATACTCTTATACGGAACTATCTGTTATGTTTGATATTCCTCAGGTGACAAAGTGTTTGAAAAACTTCCTGTGATATAAGAAACTCCCCAGAAAGACCTCATTCTCCAGTTCTCAGTGGCCCTGGAGCAGCAGCTGAAGAATTTTATTATGTTCTACAACTATGGGATTCTTCCGTCAAAAACTTTATTGGACCTTTGGATATCATCGAGGCTGAATTTCAGTTAGGACAACTAACAGCACTGATTCAAAATATTGCTCTGAGTAGTAACTCATATTTTTCTCAATTGTGTACTTGGGAACGAATCTTTTTAAATTGTCCCTTGGCCTAAATTGAAATAAACTGCTAGCAAAATCAGGTAGCTACTGTGTTTAGGTACATTACAAGGTGTTTACACCATGTGTGCTTTTTGATTTGGTTATTGTATGTGGGCTTATATCATATGTGGGGTTATATCATAGAAAACTTAGATCTTTTAGCAGTATGACAATTCATAAAATCCAAGGCTTTGTTACAGACTAGCCAAGATAAACTTGGAGAGCCACGGTTTTGTCAGGTAAGGTAGTATAACAAGAAACATAACACTTTCTAAGATCTTTCCTTTCTCTGTTCCTTTTAATGCATTGTCACAATGCTTCTGGAGCTTAAGGTGATACAAAACACTTTTGCAAATCAATGAATATGTAAAGATGCTAATGGCATAGTAATCACATTAGGGTTAGACTGGCACAAATGTCCTGCATGCAGCAACAAACAACGTGAGAGGGAACTGCCCGTGTGGAATGCTCTGCTGGCAAGAAAGGCTGTGTTCGGAGCCCTGCACAGGAAGAAACCCGCCAGGGGTAAGTTGTTGATTGCTAACATGTAATAAAGGAAAAGAAGTCGAACAACAGATGGAGGAGAGAAGAAATGAGTCTGCAAGATATGCTTTAAAAGAGCACCAGTAATCTTGCTCTTGAATTGTGGGGAAGCAACAACCCAAGCTTTCTGTGTCCCCTGAACTCGGGATGGAAAACAAAATGTGCCAAGTCTTTCAATAAGAGCCATGCTGCGGAGGGCTGTAGGGTTGCAGAGCCTACCTGAAGGCTTGAGGAGGTCGGGGTCAGGTCCAAACCAGAGCCTGGCAGTGCTTTGCATGCCTGGCAGCACCGCATGGTCACTGTCCAGAACAAATAAAAATGCTCCACAATAGTATGCCCTAAAGGGTTGCAGGCTGACCCGAGAAGTACAAAAATACACAATGGCTGAACTCTCATAATTTTCCCTAAGTCTGTCTCTGCTATATACTGCAGAGGAATTCAGTTCATTGGTTTGAAGTCTTTGTGCTGGCCAAATATAAATAGAAACAGCAGAGCAAAATCATTGATGTTTGATTCCAGATTTTACTGTGATGCTGGTAAAATACTGCTCCTGAAAAGCCAGTTTGATTCCAAGACTTCACATGACTCAATGTGGCCACCAATATCTTCTGTTAGCCCTTTTAAAAACTGCAGAGGTTGTAACGATATTTCTTTTTCCATGCAGAGTAAATGAAAAGTCCATTTTGATGGTGTCTGCACCTTTTAGACCCTGAACAAGGGCTGAATAAACAGAAAGTGAAGGTCAGGGGGCAAGAAGTGACAGAGAAGAAAAGATGAGCGGACAGGATGGTCAAAGATGCTGGAAATGGGCTAACACAAACGGCTGTCCTTTTGCACTTCAGTATTTAAAGTAGCTGTGATTTCACACAGGAGGAGGACAATGGTTGTGCTGCCGGGGAAGCTCTAAAAGGAAAACCTGAGCATCGGTTACACTTGCAACGTATTTCCAAACCTGATGCTCGATGGCTTCCTATTAAGTATGGAATATTCTGTATTAATTCTGTAGCCTGTGATGAGCGGGCGCTGCGCCAAGCATTTTGCATGGGGGCTGCTAAGCAGATGAGTGCTGAGCTGTATGGAAGATTTCATTTGTGTAAATGAGGAGGCCGTTATCACAGCACTAAAGGTCCTGTTTTTAAAAAAGCCTCCTGTGGCATTATGCACAAAACAACCTATTTATGCAGCATGAAAATATTTATGTGCTTCGCTCCAGCTTAAAAAGGGAATTTGCAATAGATGAGGGACATGAGAAAGGATAGGAGTGAGAGATAAGAAGAGATTAGAAAAGGCAGATCATGAAGTACATGACATCCTGCAGCAGTATGTAGAGTAAACCCCCCCTTTTTTAAGACCTGAGCCTTGAGGGTGGTGTCTGGATCATTTATACGCTTCCTATCGACTTAATTTTCCACAGGCAGGGTGCTGCAGCTGCTGGAAATGTGAGGATACGCTGTGCTGAAAGCGTTGATGGTCTTTGTAACCAACTTTGTCCTTTCCAACTTCAACCGCTTGCCCTTGCTGGGGTCGTGCCCAGGGCTTGCCTTTGGGCCGAGGGATGCTGCAGAGCGTTGAGCTCCTCCACCAAAAGCAGAAAACATGGGAAAAACCACCCGTGCAGGGGCTGAGATGGATGTGGTGGAAGTGGAGTGGTCCCGATGGGGTGGCTTCATAAAAGGACAGAGCTAACTGTGCTTGCTGTTACACAGCTCAGACCCTTGTTCTCTGCCCGTATATGTGAGCAAGTTTCTCAGGCCTTTTCGACTACTAAAAGTTTGCTTTGCTGAAGTGAGCAGTTCCTCCAAGGGGCTGCAGTGGCTGTGTCTGTGTGCCTCTATTTTCATTAACAAAACAGCTGTGGTTCAGCCACGGTGCTCTTCATTGACTCCTGTAGGATCAGACTGGGAGTAGGGAGTGGCTCCACGTGCCCCCTTCCCCTTGCCTGCCTTGAAACAGAAATTGTGGAAGAGCTGTCTCGGGCATAGTTAGTCCCACGGGCAGGGGAATGGCCAGGTTAGTGGGAGCACACATCTGATGGGGCCACCCTCAGCCCACGCACCCGGTCCCTGCTGTGCCCGGCAGCCCAGGGGTACAGTCCCATTTGAAGGCCGCCTGGCAGCAGTCTGCTCATGCACGTACATTTTTGGGGCTGGGCAAAAACATTAGGAATGGGCTCTGGAGGCTTTGGCATGGCAGCAGCATGGGCCCATGTTGTGCTGTGCAAGGTCCCAGGTACTTGGCTTCCACACATCCCTGCTTGGTTTTCCAGTGTGCTCATCTGGACTGCAGTTATGTTTCTTTGTGCAGAAAGGCAGCTTAGATGGCTGATTGTCCTGCAGCAAATCTGCTCGCACTAAGGCAGGGAGGTATTCTACAGTGCTTTCAATGAAGGCTGAGTACAGCATGAGGAGATTTTTTTTAATTGCCTTTCAGCAATTCAGCGTCATTCATGCTCCAGATGCAGATACACCAGCCCCTGGTCCTCCAGGGGCCGGACGGTGCCACCCCGGGTAGCTCACAGGGGCTTGTGTGTTGACAGATCGATGGGCTGGGGAGGTGCCATGTCAGCTCCCTGAAGTCTTTGTGCGGTATTTCAGAAATTGGCTTTGTGCTGCTTCTAACCTCCCCCAGCACACGTGCACCCCACTTCCCAGGTATCAGGCTCTCATTTGATCCTGTGGTCAAACAATGTGGTGTTTTGTTTTTGATTAATGTTGCAGAGAGGGGAAAAAAGACCATTTGGTCTCAGTGGGAGCCTGAGTTGGCTGCAGACTCAGGATGACATCTAAGACAGAGACTCTTGGCTGCGATGGGGGGAGTCAAGGTCAGCTCCTGGCTTGTGACAGCACCCTGAAATGTGACTGGGGACTGAGCACCCCCTGAAATTAAAATACCTGAATACATGTGGGATCTGGGAGTGATCTCACACCCTAGCTGTAAAGCCAGAAAAATCATAACGCCCCAGTACCCATGGAGCTGATGAAAAACCTTCAAGCCCAAATACACACATAGTGACAGCCATGAAAGTACCTAAATCATTTCTATCTCAGCTTTCTGTGTCCTCCTATCCACTCCCCATCTCTTGCTGTCACTGCGGTCGATGGCTGCTGAAAAGCTTTGTCCGATTCCTGCATCTGGTTCCTAACATACAGGCCAGCAGCACTGTGGAGGAGAAAATGCTGCTGCTCATGTAAGCTGTCCTGTGTGTTGGCAGGGCTGCGAGTTTCAGAACAGAGTGATGTATTTCAGCTCTTGTGAAATTTCTGAATAATCAGCTCATCAAAAAATATCATGCAGAGTTCCCTTGTAGTCCTCTCCAACTTGCCACCTCTCCTGCCAATAACTCTGTAGGGTGACCGCAGCTTGGCATAGCCCATTAGCAGAGTTCTGCACAATCACTCGTGAGTAGAGCGGGCTGGAAAAAACAATCTTCCTTCTTGGAAAAAAAAAAAAAAAAGATGATTTGGTGGGGCGAGGGGGATGTTTGGCTTGGCATTTCAGGATGAAGATTTTCTCCATTGCTCCCTCCAGCACCCTCGTCTGCTCCCCCCTGCACCCCACCCTTTTTCCTCTCAACCCCATTTTTTAGAAGGTGACTCCAAGAAAATAAAAATTCCACTTGAAGTGGCGAAGTCACTGGATGCTGTTTGATCTGCTGGTGACCTCCTCCTGGCCCTCGGAGCTAGGACACTTGCTGCAGGACAGGCCCCAACCCTCTGGCACCTTCTCCAGCTGGGACTCCTGGGCAAGTTGTCCTTGGACCTGCACTTTTTGCTGCCACTGCCCAGTTTCTTCTCTGGAGTTTCTTCAAGATATTCCCCTCCTCGAGCAGCTCAAAAACCTGCTGTTTAGGCATCTGGTAGCTGGCGGCTATGTCTCTGTTCACGGGAAGACGGTAGGTGCTTGGAAGGGCCTCGAGGTAAACCCGACCAGCAGGGCTGCGGAGAGAAGGGGCCGAGCTGCAAGGGTCGCTGGCCTGCCTTCAGCTGCTCCTCTTGGTCCTGGGTTGCCTCCAGGCACATGCCCCCGTGCTTTCCTTTTCCTTTTGGACATGCGCTTCTCAGTCGCAGGTGATCGTTGCTTTGGCTGGAAAGAGCAGACTTCCTTGCTGTGTCCTCTAACAATGCTCAGAGCTGAAACACGGGGAGGAGGCCAGGCTGGTTGCAGACCCTGTCCTTAAGGCAGGCGGCAAATAACAAGTGCTGTGGAAAAGAGAGGTGCAAAAATCAGCGGTTAGTGCATCAGGATTAAAGCTGTGGCATGAAAGCCTTATATGGCCAGAATTATTATTTACTTTTAGGCCTGTGGTAGCTGCACTGACCGTGGCACTTGGTGTAACGTGTGGGCTTAGTACCTGTGTCACTTGCAAACCCCTGTATGCACGCGTGGGACACAACCGCATCCATCAGGGAGAGGTGGCTCCAGCACGGTTTTTGGGCACTGCCTGTCCCCTCCTTGGCTCTTCCCCCGACCCGGCTGCAGCTGCCGAGCATTCGTTCTATCCCTCTTTACTTGTGTCACCCTATCTCTTTCTGCTCAGGCTTTTGTCATTTCTTTTGTCACCATAGTGACAGGAAAAGAGTGATGATTGCTGGAGTAATTTCCCATATTAGCTAGCACTGGCCTTTCAGCCTAAATCAGCGCTTCATTTTCCCCGGGCCCTGGCTGAGCCCCAGCGGAGCTGCGTTAAAAAGGGGTGGCGGAGGGGCCTCGGCGCATCGCGGCGCTGCCAGCACTCCTCCGGGACAGCCTGGGCAGGGACAGGGCCTTCAGGTCACTGCGTGCCCCACCTCTGCACGCCAGGGATGCACAGAGAAAAGGGGAAGAAAAAAAATCCACTTTTGCAAAGGTTTCTCCCGGACTGCATTTGCTGTGGGTCTCGTCGTCTGTAAAACCAGGAATTTGGGCACTTCCGTCTGTTTTGAGGCACAGGCACGCCTGCAGCATGCATAGAAAGAGCTCCTCAGAGGCAACTGCTCGCTCTGACCCATGCAGCGAGTTAGCAAAGACCCCGAGTGTACCCCCAGGCTGCACCCCCACCTCTGCACGGCCTCTCGCAGCACTGGCCGTTCCCAGGGAGCCCAAACCAGGGCTGGGACCAAACCTGGGCTCACAGTGGGGCAAGGGGGCGGCTCGGTACAAAATTCTGCTCTCTCCCAGGCTTTATGAGTCATTTAGTGCATCCAGAGAGACACGCAGGATACACATACACAAATACATACTTAAAAATAAAGATCATTAAGTACACAAATGCGTTTAAATAACAAACAAGCTACTGAAAAGCGGAGAAAGGTCACAAAATGCGAAATGAAAGCTGCTCTTCTGTTCTCTGTTCTGGCAGCGCCAGTCCCTGCCACAGAGGAGGATATATTAAGAAGAGTCAACCTTCATTTCAAGCGCACTGCCTTTTGTCCTCGTAGCACAACACTAACATTATCCCCACATAATTTTGTGTATTTAATTTTACAATAGACTGTGCCAGTGAGCACTACCTGTAAATATTTGATCACCACCGTTCCTCTAGGATTATCTTATCAAGAGTAAAGATATTAAAATAGAAATCTTGTCATGTTACTACCTTTATACTTCCAGCCTGAGAGTTGATTGACAGAAAATGAACTGCCTGAACTAGCTCTAAAGTGTCTTTTCACTGAGAGCTTTAATGCCAGAGGCTATACGAAAAAAGGTAGCTAGTCATTGGAAACTAATGCCTTGCTGTAGTTACAGAGCTTTTGTACTGAAGATTAAAAAATATGAATCTACTAGGGGTATTTTTACAAGTGTAAAATGATGTTGGTCTTTTTGTATCTTTTTGCCATCCCTAATGAGCCTTAAAAAGAGCCTTCCCTTTTCTTCCTGCACTTGAATATTAGATGCAGCCTCACCACAGCTCACAGACGCGGGCTGAAGTTTTGCAAGAGTAAGCTCTTGACTTATCTAACCTACAAAATATCTTTTTGGTGATAAAACTGATTGCAAGCCAGGACTGGATGTTCCTGCCTAGCTTGGAATATCAAGCCACTATAGACAAGTCAAGGTTTCTATTTATGGCCAGTTAAAGACATACCGGTAATGCGGTTTTAATGTTACAGAATTGCCCTGAAATTGTCATGTGTCTGAAGAGCACCATGCTGCAAATATAGGGCCAGTCCCCGAGGGCTCACTCAGCCTGTGCTCCAGCACAAATCAATGAGAGCTTTCGCTGGAGTAAGGACCCAAGCGCCAATTCAGGAAAGTACCTAAGCACAAGCAAACTTTAATCACAAGCTCGTGCTCCTTAGAAATCAATAAAGGCAGAAGCTGGCTGGGGCGAGGGGATGGTAAAGAGCATGGGTCCCACATTCCTGCAGCGCCTGCACCCGGGTGGGCGAAGGACCAGCGGTTCCCGGCATCCTGAATAAATCTGGCTTTGTCCTGTCATGATACTGGAGGGCAGGAGAGGGTCATTCCTTAATTCACAGATCTGTGCCATTGCAATGACAAACTGTAACCACTGGCATTAAATCACCCAAGGCCTTCAAGGCAGCAACGGAAGTGTTACTGCGGGTTGGCTGAGGTTGGAGTGGCCAGAGACAGTGCATTGGAGTACTCTGCTTTAGCCAGATCACTCCTCCCACTTTTTTCTCCTCCAACATGAACAATAACTGTATGAAATGAAAATAATTGGACATTAAGCAGCCTATTGTTGAGCTGACATGAAAAGGGATTTACACGGATGGCTCCCATTAACAGCAACGGGTGGTCCCCTCCACGCTTTCCCTGGGCTCTGAATGTAGAAAAACTTGTCCTAACATTTCACTTACAGGAAAGGTCAAGAGCTGTGGTTTTGTTCAGCATGCTCAATATAGTCAATTAAAATATACTGGCATGTTCATCAGCTATTAACTGTCTTTGCAATACTTATAATTAAACAGATACTTACCTGTGAAAGGAAATCTTTCCAGACAAACCCTGACATGGCAGCGAAGGAGAGCAGGAATTTCCCAGGTCTGCAGTGCAGGTTTGCTTTGTGCCTCCGCATGAATCCCTCAACCACTGGGATTTTTCCTTTCCCTGCTGCTGGAGCGAGGATGGCTTCGTGGCCCACTGACAGCCACTGATGTCCATGTAGGTAGGGCATGTCAGCAGACGGTGAGGGGCTGGCCAGATCCAGCTCCTGCATGTCCCTTCCCTGGGCACGCTGGGGGTGAGCTGAGCCCCAGCAGTGCTGGATGCTTGGCAGACCTGGGGGAATAAAACCAGCCGGGCAATTTTCTCAGCCAGGCAATTCACTTGCAGAAATATCATTTACCAAGATCCACTTAGAGCCTCAGGGATAAGAAATGGAGAATGAGAGAGAGTTGGCTGCTCAGGAGTTTTTAGCAAACTCAGAGATTTTAGAGGGTTTAGCAGCTGGTGGCCTCCAATTCAATGGGCGGTAGAGTTAAAAGCCACGCACCCTGCTTTGAAAACTTCCTCCAAAGAGCCTGAAATGAAGAAAAACCCCAACAAGGCAGACTAGTGCAAAGGAGAGGAAGGAACTGAAGGAAGCAAAAAGTAATTACCTGAGCCAACTGTTCTAATTATATACACACAGCAGACAAATGGTGATAGCAATTGTTGGCGCTCTTAAGACGGATAGCAGGGAAATAGAGATACAGTGGAAAATAACACATATTAAGGAATTAGTATTCATTATGCTAAAGAAGGGGGCGGGTATTTACATTAGTCAGAAATCAGGCATGCAGAGAGATGGGTGACAGCAAGGAGAAGTGCAGCAAGAAAACCCGGAGTGTGGCTGTGAGGGGTTTCCCTGGTAGCTGTGAACGAGGGGCGCTGAGCCAGGTGTGATGCCACCAGCACCGCTGCTTTTCCGCAGAGACCTTTCCAGGCTGAGCGGCACATGCTTTTCCCAAGAGCGATGTTCCCATCACCAGTTTAGTCTCCTGTATGTACCTTCCTACGTGCTAAAATACAGCGTTTCCCCAGGAGGCTCTGGAGCACCAGGTGCACGTGCACCACAAAGGGCTGTACCCTGCACAGGCAAGAGCTGTCTGCTAATGGATAAGCCCCAGCCTTGCTCAACTGTATCACAGCTTTATGCAGCTGATGGCATCCAACGTGCAGCTCCGGCTGCCTCCAGGCACAGGGCTGGAGCAGGGCACTAGGAAGCCCAGCACCTCGCTGCAGGGCCGCAGGATAGTGCACCACGTGTGCCCAGCTGAGTGTGCTCCCTCTTGCCATGGGGCTTTTGGGGGACAATAGGGTGCCCCTACCATGCTGTACCAGCTGGTTTCAATCTCCCGTGTGCTCATGGTCTTCCAGATCCTTTCGTACAATGTCCTGAAGCTCCTTGTGAATTCGCGCCGTCCTCCTCACTAGGTACCATCGGCAAACACCCGTGTTCCTCTGCTGAGGCCCTTAATGAAGATAGACAGTGATCAACGTAAGCTTCAGCCCAGTCCTTGAAAAACCTCTCCTTTCACCATTACTCGGCCTTATTAGCCAGTTCCCCACCCATTTCTGAGGTATTCGGTTAATCCCCATCTTCTCCAGCGTGGCTTATGCTGTTAGATATTCAGAGCATGAAGGCAGGGGATTCACTGAAATCCCAGAGGAGGAGAACTGTTGGATTTCCTTTATCTGCAAGATCAGTTAGGGATTTCAGGTTAATCTTGCTTGGTAAATCATGTTGCATTTTATCCCATTTACCTTCATGTCTCTGTACATGGTCTTTCTCTCAGAAAAATGTCCGCAAGCTCTGAGTATTGGACCCTGTTCACTTAGCAAGGCCTTCTTAAATAGACGCACTGCATTTGCCACGCTCCCACCCCTGAGCCGGTACACTAGTGAAGCACCCACCTGTGGGTCTGTGGGACACATCCTTCAAAATTGCAGGACAGAGAGTGCCCCCTTTCTGCTGTTGGGCACCCAAGCCCCCTCCTTAGGTGCCTAACACACCCAACAAAGTACTTAAGTACCTAAAAAACATCCCGTTGCAGGTTCCCACTGGCAATCAGGAGCCATAAAACCTAACTTGACCTGAGCTGGTGGATTTGGGATTTCATTTCTGCACATCTTTCTTAACCTTCAGTTCTGCATTCAGTCCCTTTGCCATGCTCCAAATCTTCTTCCTTATCCAAAAGCCAGGCATTTCTCCTACTTTGAGGAAGAGGGCGCATAACATTGTTCCTGCCCATATACTCTTGCCCTGTGCTACTAGCCAGCAGCCCTCCACTCTTCTCTCGTTTTTTCTCTTGCCCTGTGTTTGCAGAAGTTGTGCATTCAAATAGTCTTTCCTAGGTCTACCTAAGCAAGTCTCCCTTCATCTTTTCTCTTCCTGACCTAGTACACACAGCTTGCTTTGTTGCCAGGGCTTTCTTCTTCGTGCCACTTAGATTCTCCTAAATCTTGGTCTTTCTAAGAAGACATTTTTCATCCAATTCTGCCTCCAGCTCCTTCCTAAAAGTTTTCTTCCCCTTAAACTGACAGGCACTTCCCAGATCTGAAGCAGGTGGCCTGTCCCCGCCTGCTCGCCGTGCGACGATGCAGATGGCAGGGTTGCACAGCTCCTTGGGTGATCAAGCGCTTTATAAATTTCAAGCCAGAAATGTACAAAACAAAGTGGCCAAAAAAAAAAAAGCTTTTCCAGGGAGCACGAAATCAACACAACAACTTTAGCTAACTGCACACAAGCAGAAATGTCACACTGTCTTAAGTCTGCACGGATGTTTGTGCCCCAGCTAAACCAAGTTTTCCAAGTACTGCCCGCATCCTTGGTCTTCTCCAGCAGCACTTGCAAGCCCCACCTGAGCCCCATAACCAGAAGGGAAGGGAATACTGAATCCCAAACCTCTCCTGACATAAACAAGGCTGCAGATCATAAGCAAACCATGAGTAAGTATCTATGCAAACACTAAACGGAGGGTTTCTGGTCAAATCTGGCAGCTGAGAAGAAAAGCATTCCTTTCCACCTCTCAGTCTCCCTTCCAAAGACCTAGCTGTCACTGCTGGCCCTGGAGCAGAGATCTCTGCAGTGACTTTTTCATCAGGTTGAGGCAATGATTGTCAGTAAAACAAGAGAGGAAGATTAACAGTTGCAAGACAGTGAGCCGTGTGTGTGTGTGTGTGTGTGCGCGCGCGCGCACATCTGTGCATCTCCCATAGGACAAGCTTCATCACACTTCGTGTTTATCAGGTCTAAACACGGACAGATGCCTGGAAATGCTGAGGGGTGGGGGGGAGGGAAGGAAAGGAAATCCCATCCTTTCCCTACACAGTAGCATGAAGGGCCAGAGAAACAAGTACAAATAATCAGGCGCAAGCGCAAACCAAGATGCTATGGGCACTTAGTCGCACTTAGCTGGACAGGAGGGTCAACAGCAGCAGCGCAGAAGCTGCACAGCCCCTCCGGCCGGGTGCTTCCCCCGGACCTTCTGGGCAGGTGATGTGGCCACTGCTGAGCACGGCTGAGTCAGGCACCGGGGCCACAGCCCTCCCAGTAAAATATATATATAAGCTAGATATAGGTCTATCTTTAGCTGTAGATACAGATATAGAAAGTTTTCAGGTATTTATATAGAAAGGTTTTTATATATCTAAAAAAGAAATTATTTTAATGATTAAAATGTGTGTATATATGTATATTTATAGGCATATTTATATATGTGCTAGTTGTATATGTATATATAAAGACCTTTTAAAAGACCTTTATATACACACACAGACATATTTACACATATATGTATATATAAGATCTTTCTATATATACATGTACAGTTATATGTTATATTATATATGCATTTACACATGTATGTCATGGTTTAACCCCAGCCAGCAACTAAGCACCACGCAGCCGCTCGCTCACTTCACCCCCCGCCCAGTGGGATGTGGGAGAGAATCGGGGCAGGAAAAAAAAAAAAAAAAAGGAAAAACTCGTGGGTTGG
>JAVKLA010000036.1:14555964-14577687 GCA_034782735.1 Sagittarius serpentarius | reverse complement strand
GGGTGACAGACACTTTACAGGCAGTTCTGCTGTCCCTGGGAATGTCAGTGTGAAATGGAGAACCGGTGGCATTTACAGACTGAAGTTTCTCCTTGTACTCAATGACAGAATAAAGGGGGAAAAGTAAAAAAAAAAGCCAAACCCACGAATGTTTTAAACCACCAGCGCCTCCAGCCTGTTTTTATGCCAGCTCTAACTCTGGCTGGTTAGACTCACTGCGCTGCTGCAGCGAGAGGCGTTTTGAGCTGCTGGTGGACAACACTGTGTTCTTCTCAAACTATTTCTCACTCACTTAATTATATCCTGCACCTACAGTTTTACAGAGAACAGATGTGAAGGCTCACCTTGGGACAGATACATTATGTATACAGCATTAACTTCACACCCATACAGTCCCCATTTCAATTACACAGCCAGTGGGGGACTCAGGGTAGTTTGCTGGCAGAGCAGTTGCTTTCATTAGCAATTCCCAAGACCTCAGCTGTCTGCGAGCATCCTCACCCATGCAGGCTGAGCTACGCTGGACATCCACCCCAAGGCAGCCAAGGGTGAGCCATGCACTGCCTGGCCTCTGGGCTACGATCGCAAGCCCCCCCCAAAATCACCAAAAGACCAACTGCTGGTGCACACCTATGGGCTTGTACGAGGTCCAGCCTGAGTTTCACCTTAAACAGAAGTATTTTGGAGAAAAGCCTTAACGTGACATGAAATGTGAGGCCAAAGGATATTGAAAGACAACTTGGACATACAGCACTGTAGTAGTTTGTCTGATCTCTGACCCCTGTCAGGGAAACATCAGTATGACAGGTCCCCACAGGCTGCATCTCTCTGCTAATAACAGCCTTTTAGCAACACTCAAAGAAGGGGTTTGATCACAGCCGCTTGCTGGGTTTAATAGGTGGCGAAGCACAAGCTAGCATTTGGTTTTGTCACTCCATTTGACACAGCTCCTCTTTGAACTGACATAAGCAATGCCCATACGTTTTGTTAGCTTCACAGGAACTCCGAAAATTCCTCAAAAAATTAACAGATCCAAAATTGGACTAAAATTTTGCTTTTGCTATGATAAAGCAGGGAAAACTGCTCTAAAAAAGGGCAGTATTTTCTCCATCAAGCCCACAGCATCAAAGCCAGGCAAGGAGGCGGTTTATGCATGTGTTCCTTCCCAAGGTGAATAGAAAGAAGGGCCATTTTCCTGCTTTCCCCTTTACATCTTTTCCAGGTGGCAAACGGCTCCGCTGAACCCTTTCCCCACAGCCACCTTTCATTAGCCGGGCTGCCCTTCTCCCCGCCTGCGGCGCAGCCGCACAGTCCTCCGGTTTCAGCCCAGAGAGAAATCATCAATATACATATGTCAGGTGAAATTAAAATTGTCCCTATGAGTTATTCTATGACACAAGCTGGCACTGGCTGTATTAAATCCTATTAATTAATATTTAATTAATTCTTTTCCTTGCCTATAAACACAGAGTGCTGCTGCAGAGCACAGAGGCAATTATTATCTGGGGTGCTTGAAGATATTATAACTTTCAGAGTTACAAAACTGCATATTTGTTAGAAACAGCATGACAAATCTGTCGCTGTTAGAGCCGCTCTACCAAGACTAGAAAAATCCTGAATAAACTGCAATAGGTCAACAATTTGCCAGAAATATCAGCTGAATCAGGAGCCTGAGGTTTCATCTCACTGGAACATTACTTATTATGTGCACAAAGAGCCCTACCTCAGCAGAACACTGTGCATTACTTACCGAAGGGCCAGCAAGGCATGGCTCATGTTTCGCTAACTTCCACTCATTCAGGCTTAATTCTTTGCTCAGTTATTTCTCATCTGCTTTCTGAACTGGTAAGGAAGGGCACACAGTGGGACAGGCAAACTCTGCCGCTTGCAGCACAGAAGCCCTTTGCAGTGGCAGCTGATGAAGCATGGCAGTGGGCAAACAGCTGAAGCAGCCAACTTTCAGCAAACACGGTGCTTACTGCTCGCCACCCACTTGGAAGGGATGCAGAAAGTATGAGAGTACTTTACTATTTGTTTCTGCTTGTTGGGAAAATGCTCTTCCAGGCAGCAGTGCTTGGGGTGGGGGGGGGGGGCTGCTGCATGGTAGTGATGTCCTTGCTGTGCGCTACCCCCATGGCTGGCATGGATGATGGGATAAAAGGGGTTGGGTGGCTGGAGGTGGTGGTGAGCATCCAGGGCTGACTTATTCCTGCAGGATCCAGCACCGCTTGGTCCACACATGATATAAATGGGTCAATCAGGCTGGTGAGTAACACCCACCAGCTGCTCACCAGCTCTCCACGTCTATGCCTCTTGAAGAGGCAGCGATGCTTTTGGTCTCCATCCCTACCAGAGTGACTGCTGACGACATTTATTCAGGCGGTAACTTCCTCAGTGGGCTTACGAGACCTGGGAGGTGAAGCTCCCAAACAAAAGACTTGCTGGCCTTTTGAAAAATTCATATCTCTGTTTCCCTGCTGAAAGTGGAAGAGGGAAAAAAAGAGAAAAAATACCCCTTTAGTGAAGCTGTTATGCAATGAGTCCCTTGCTGCTTGACGGGAGATGGGCCAGCATCCCTCTCTGTGCCGCAGTGATTTGACTGATTTCTCCTATCTGCTCCAACAGAAGAGCCGCCTCATAGAGCCTTTCTGCTGTTTGCGTCCTGTCTGTCAGCAGCAGAGAAGTGGGTAGCGACAGCAAACAACATCCTTCTGGTTTGGGCGGTGGCATTTTGCCTGTTCGTTGCCCCTGCTGGGTGGCAGGTCCCAGAATCAAGAGCTCCTACTCAGTGAAAAGCTGCAGCCTGAAATCCGGGGCTGGGTAGATTGGTTATTTTAGGGCCCGTGTGCAGGCGTTCGCATCTTCTCAGCATGTCACGGTTGCCCATTTTGCACGAGCCCGTGTCTCCGAATGCCTCTTGGCTGCCGAACTGCTGGGGTGACGGGTCCTGTGGGGACAAGAAGGCTGCACGGCACAGCCCGCTCGCAGCAATCAGAGCCTCCCTGGGAATTAAGCATGGTGCAGACAGCTAGTTAGACTCATCCGTCAGGCTTCAAGGGAAACAGTATTGAGTTTTAAGGTGGTATTTTCTTTCGACTCGCGGCTGATGAGTTCTCCTTGAGGATTTGGGGACTGAACTGCCATAGATCTTGCTCCAAAACATCGCCGACCGCAGATGGGCAAAGGGCGAGGACAGTGCACTCGCACGTGTGGGGCTTCTTCCAGCGCCTGCAAAACGCTGCTCTATCCTCTGAGCTGCTAAATGGGGCCCAGGACTTCCACAACTGTTAATTAGAGGCAAACGTTATTAAAGTAAATTAGAAAAAAAAGGCAGCTGCGTATGCAAACTGATTATATTTTTACACTTGTTTAAAATCACAACTGTGATTTTTAATTATAGTGGATCAAAGAAAATAACCACATTAATCCAACGTAATCACGTGTGAGCCGATTTGATAACAACACTGTATTTAATTGGCAGTAAGCTCAGGCAATGTTAAATACAAATGAAAAGCACTGACGCATTCTGAAGACTAATTAATATGACAGACTAGTAGCAAATGCATTGTTTATTACTACTAATTTCCAATAGATGGTTCAACACCATTTTGTTACCATGATCCCCAGTGCTGCGTCCATCAACGCATGATATTTAAAAGGAAAATTAAACATGATTTATTTTAAGGAGGAACAAAGGAGTTCAAAGATAATTAAATTATGCATTTCAAATACCAAGCTGAAGATAAAGAGCTTTAAAATACAGGATTCTTCTCTTTCCAACTATAAGTCCCTTTGATATGTGCACATAATTCACATTAAAGTGCTACATCAGTGGCAGAAGACACTTTTTTCCCTGCACTTTTTAATGCAGTTAACAAATGGTGATTTTTTCAGGGGCTGACACAACTCTCAGTGCAGTAAACAGAGATATTACGCTCAGGACCCTGCCAAAGCCCAGCAAGGCACTGGAAGAATGTCCCTTGGCTCCAGTGGGCTCTCAATCACATTCTAAGCTTTTCAGATCAGGGCCTGTTATCTTTTTTTTTACCCTTATAAAGTACCTAGCCGAAATCATGAACATTCATTAAGGTAAAGTCTTTTAAATAGTGTCCTGAAAGTTTGCTAAAGCTTTCCAGGGAGTCACACGCATTAAAATTCTCCTACCTGACTGCACTACCTTCCACAGTTGGTTATGGACTGTAATGGCACATATTTGTCACACCTTGTTACAGCCTTGGTCAATAGAATAATGGAATAATCAATCATCTATATTTTAGTGTGAGACATAATAAATACAGTGCATTATAGTCAATCAGGTCTTCACCAAGGAAAAGTTGAACAATTACGGTGGTTGTCGATGGTAAACCGCCTATGATAAGTATGCAAACATTGACCCCAAGTGTTACACTGAGAACATGGAAATTAAAATCATCTATCTTACTTGATTCGAAGCCTCCCAGATAACAAGGATGGTATTTAAGGAAAACCTTGGCTGGACTCAGATTGCTTCTTTCTGTTAGATTAAAATTAAATTAAGTCAAAATTTAGAAAATACTGGTTTAATTAAAGATACTTCACTACCTCATAAATTATACATTCTCCGTCCTGTTGAGAAGTGTAAGTTTGATATTAGGTCTCAGAGCTGCAGAGAATTCCTAAAGGTTAGTTCACATTTATGTGCCGTATAAAGCAGACTTCTGGAAACGAATGACTAATTATCGAAGTTCCCAAATTGCTACCCCAGTCTGCTCAGCAAGTGCAGTCTCCCTGATTTCAGCAAAAGCAGTGTTTTCTTCGGCAGCTTAGTCCAAATATGCAAAATAATACGGCCAAAAGAGACCTTGGCCAAAAGCAGACATTGGCATGGAATCAAGCGTGAAAATATTAATAGATAATCATCCAGAAACTAATTATGAAATGTAAAAAGTCCAGCTATCTTACACAGACCACTGCAAAGAAGAGTGTTTCAGTTTCATTAGCACAGCAGCAGAAAGAGAATCCTTGCAAAGCAGCTTTCTGAACTTCCTGATGCTCTTACCAATGTACATCTGTTAGCTAAAGCCACGTTCATTTAAATTAGAGGGGTAAAAAAAAAATAACAGTGAAGGTGATAACTCACTGACACATACTGTAGATACAAATAAGAAAAAAACCCAAAACCACAGCAAGATTGAGACCGATGCTTTCTTGGCAATATCGTGGACTCCGGTGCATGTGATTGGGTCATCTCTAGGAAAACAGACCAAAATGAAATGGCCGGTGATATAAAGCAGGCCAGGCTGGAAGACTTGGTGACTTCTTTTGAACTCAAAACTTCTTCTTAAAACACACTACGTCGAAACAAATTAAAACTAAATTTAGTGGGATTTAGGCAGACTCAGGTTTAAGCATGAGGCAAAAAGCCATCCTTCCATTGCTGCGGCAGCAATAGTGCCGAGCCCTCCTGGCGACGCCTCCACACCAGCGATGGGTTCGTCCCACCACACGCAGCCATGGCAGTCATTCCCCTTCCTGACTGCAAGGCTGGGCTGCAAAAGGCAGCCGTACCCTGGGTGGAATTTAAGCACACATTTAACGTGCTCATACCACGCTGACTTTGCCCTCCCCATATCCACAGCGGTGAGCAGAGGGGAGCCGCCATATCCACCATCAATCCTTACACTGATGCCTACTGAATCGACTGCCGTAGTGTAAAAGTAGCCATTAAAAACGAAAAGGAGCCTGACAAACACTCCTTCTGAGAGCGGAGCTACACTGGGTAACACAGATGCTCATCGTCAGCTTGCTACCAGTCACAGTAGCAGTTTCAATCAAGATGCCTCCAACACAGACTTGCAAATGCTTGGCACTGAGGCAGTGGGTAACAGATGCCCATCAGTGCTGAGGAAGACTGCTGAAGATGAAGACAGGGGAGAGGTAAACTCCCTGGCTTCAGAGAATCTGGAGGAGAACTACAGACGTTATTGATTTGCAGCATTGCTGAGAGGCTCCCTTGCTGCTAGGCAGCGCTGGCACTCAGTAAGATGCGATCCTCCATCCAAAGAGTGTCTGTGATTGCCTGAACTAGTGCTGAAGACACATGTTAGTGCATCCTGAAATGGTTAGAAAAGCTCCTTATATATTGACCCAGCCATTAGCAGTGTGCTGAGGGGCAGAGCGGGGAGCAAAGCCCTCTCGCACGGCTCTTGGCTGCATCGTACCACATTTTGGAGAGCTTTGGAGAGCTTTACAGAGCTACAAAAAAATCCCTCTGAGATGGTTTAGAAACCCCGGAGCTGATTATTCAGATAAGCCACGATGAGATAATCTCTGATATCATCAGAAAGGGTGCAAGGCACTGTCACACGAGGGAGAGAGATGGGAAGAATGTGACCGCCATTTAAGCGGTCCCACGGTAAAACAGCTTGCAGCCAGCGCACAACTTACTGTCAGCTCTCTTTGAGCAGCTCCTTTGATTGCGCTGCTCTGTGAAGGAGCACTTGTCACTTTTTATCGAAGGAGAAGGGAAGAAAGCAAGGCAGCCTGTTGCCAGGAGAAAAGATGCCACTCACTTTAAGTTAAAATATAGACAGCTGCAATGCCCTGGCTGCTGGTGATTGAGGACTAGCAGAAGTGTGCAGGAAGTATCAATGCAGGGCAAGAAAAAGAAAACAGCAAGAGACTGGAGGGAGTGCAGAGTGGGGAGGGACAGTGCCCCAGACTCCCTGTTTGTAGCCTGAGTGTGCAGGAGGAGGAAACAGCAGCGATGTGCCCTTCGAAATCTGGCAGCTGAGTCAGGACGCTGCTTCCACGGCCCTTGTAGCCAAACAGCCGTGGGATGCCTGGCTTGGGATAAAAGACAGACTCAGGGTGACCCACTGTGGAGGAGAGGTTTAAGTCCTCTTATAATAAAAGGGCACTCGGTCATTTGGCACTGTCTTGCTGCAGGCTGGTTACCCCTTGAGGATAACTATCCTCAGCACGTGATGAGCTCTCATGGAAATGGAGAAAAGCCGTAGCATAGCACAGCCTGTCCTGCAGCCTCCGCCTTCCCACATCATCAAGCTTGGAGTTGTTCAGTGAAATCCACCTTGGGAAGCTGGAAATCCCTCACTCCAGAGCAAGAGTATTAAAGCGTCGTGATTGTATCTTTGTAACCCAGCTAGCAGAGGAAAACAACCTGGGGAAGGTACAAAAGCTCAAATAACACGAGCACCTCTTTCTCCACATTGGTTTGTCAGGATTCTGCTTGTTCAAGATAATAATCAGCAAACAGAAAAAGCAGCACAAAAAGGCTCAGGGAGAGACAGCCCAATTTCCCCTCAGCTTCTGGTGCTTCTGCTAGGAGTTACTTTGGCATATTAAAAGGCACCAGAGATGACAGTAGTAACCAAAAAGATGGAGGGAATGACTCTGCAGACATAGCAGAGACAAAAATGCAAGGCAATATTACAGTATCCCGATTACCATGAGGCAAAGCATTCCCCACTGGAGCTGGGAAAGCTGATATTTAACAGCTGGATCCTGCAGACTAACCAATTCGCTTCTATGGTTTTGCTGCTTATAGCAAAGCAGAAAATACTTATGGCTATTGTTTTCGTAAATTCAGCTTCATCTTTGCCCAGTTTGTCTACAAAACCTATGCAATTTCTGGCGAGACTCTTTGGCAGTACTTTCCCACGCACACTTTGCAAGGTATATTGCATTTCCCAGTCCTGGCGCGCTGGCAGTGAGGCTCCGACATCTTGTCCCAGCTACCGGATTTTGAGGATCTTGCCCTGCTGTGCAAGTAAGATGGTGAGGGGTCTGGAGCACCAGTCTTATGGGGAGCGGCTGAGGGAACTGGGGTTGTTTAGCCTGGAGAAAAGGAGGCTGAGGGAAGACCTTCTCGCTCTCTACAACTACCTGAAAGGACGTTGTATAGAGGTGGGGGGGTCAGTCTCTTCTCCCAAGTAACAAGCGATAAGATGAGAGGAAACAGCCTCAAGTTGTGCCAGGGCAGGTTTAGATTGGATATTAGGAAACATTTCTTCACCTAGGGATTGTCAAGCATTGGATGAGGCTGCCCAGGGAAGTGGTTGAGTCACCACCCCTGGAGGTATTTAAAAGATGCAGACATGGTGTTTAGGCACATGGTTTAGTGGTGGACTTGGCAGTGACAGGTTAATGGTTGGACTCGATGATCTTAAAGGTCTTTGCCAGCCTAAACGATTCTATGATTCTAAGTGTAAGAATCACAAATGGTGTATCTGTCCTGAACTGATGATGGATAAAGTCACTAAAATCACTTATCTACTCACTTCAGCAGCATTAGAGCATGACTAACTTTGTGTGCTGCAGAGGGTGGATAAGTGGAAGTCTGATTTTTCAGTTGGTTCTAGTTGTCATCAGCCTGCTAGATTTCCTAATGTATGTTGCATAGGCTCAAGCTGTATTTTTCCTTTAATATGAGTACAGGAGTTTACTCACAGGTTCCACAATTCTGCTTCTTTGTCTCATGGCAGCACATAGTCTTCTATCCCGGCAGTGGAGAGCAAATACTAAGAAATTACACATACATTTGGCAACAAGCAATGCCAATGTCACCTTCTAACCAGGCAACCAACGGATGCAGGAGTAAACACAGGAACAGCCTTTCCTCTGGAAGCAGAGGAAGGCAATGACTCCAAGTCCTGCAATACTGAGTTATCATCTGGACCTGGCTACATTTCCCTGAGCCTCACTTCTCTTCATCTCAGTCTCTAACGGATAGGTGACATATGGACGTCTTCATGCTCCTGGCCACCTTGCCAGAGGTCACAGTCCTTTTCTCGTCCCCTGGTAAGTTGGGGGTGGTTTCTGGAAGCATCGTGGACTCTTCCCATCCTATCTGCCTTTTGAGCTTATTAGCTCTCCGCTGTGCACCGACTTTGTGTGGAAGGACTTCAGGAGCAACCCTGCCAGCTTCAAAAGTGTAAGATATTTTCCTGCAGTAAAAAAAAAAACCATTGCTGCACAGCGCTACATCGTGCCACGGGCACTAATCCCCCACCAGCACAGGGCCGCCGGGATGTGGCTCTCAGCACTGCGTGCTGAGGAGCCCAGGGGACCCTCCCGCATCCCGGGGGTGAAGAGGCCAAGGCAACTGCAGAAGGGGCAAACACAGCACAGGGAGCAGTGCCACGGTTTGCGGGGAGAGGCCAGCACCCATCCCCGGGGACATGCCACACAGAGCCCCTGGGGACACACAGCCAGAGCCATCGCTGTCCCGCGGCACAGCGGCGTCTGGGGACACAGGGTATGCATCACCCATGGGGCAGGCCTGAGCCGAGACAGCATCTCTGCTGTGAACTGAAAATGCTTTTCTGTTGTCTTTTCAGTTTTTTTTTTTTCTTTTGTTTTTAAGAGAGAAGACTGCAGATCTTGTCTGTCCCAGGAAATACGTTATAAAACTGCAATTTGCCTGTCTTGGCTCTCTCACCCTAGCATTGACCCTAAAGATGAACTCCCATGAATAAGTCTAATCCTGTTTTTCATGTTTCCCCAGGCTAATGAATATTTATGAATCGTTGCTCCAGAGCCAAAGCATGGCCCTTACAACCAGCCATGATAGTTCAATTTGTTTTCTTGCCAATTCTTCGAATTGTTTTTTTGTCTTTGTTCTTTTTGAAACTTAGGGGAGAAAAAAAGAAAAATCTCATTCTCAGTTGGTTCTTATCAAAGTGTGTGGGGTTTTTGTTTGGTCTTGGTTTTTAAAGTCAGCTGGTGCTTGGAGACTTTCCAATCGGCTTGAATGATTAATGTGGTGCCACTGACTTGTTTTGTGTTTGTATTAAAAAAAAAAAGCACAATTCATGTTTTCCAAAGAGCCAGTTAGGTATCTCTGGTTGACCATGCCATGTAAGTTTTAAATTGTTCTTTGTGTGCACAAAATGTATAGCAAAAAGGAAGCATTTCCACAGAGATGAATGGAACATTCAAGGTTAGAGACATAGGCAAAAAAGAAAAAATACTGCCTCTCAGCAAGCTGTGTATTAGACTACAATCATTACAAAGCCAGGTCTTAATATCTTAGATTTATTTAAGGGAGAAGATTTGTTCTTTTGCCTGCTATTTATTTAGCTAGTCTAAATTCAGTTTGAATAGCAAAACAGCTTTCCCAGTCTAGCTGCATTACCAAGTCAAGGTCATCCCCCTCAGAGAAAGATCAAGATCCCCTGTAAGGGAAAAAAAAAAGAAATTACTCTTTCCCCCTGATTGATCTACTGAACATCATTAGCGAAGGGTAAGAGATATCTAAACATGCTCTGTTGTCCATTGACTTGCACGGGTGCTTTTTGAGTGTGAAACAGAAGGAAGTTATACAATTACCTTGAGGAAAAAAATGTTCCTTTATTGGTATTTGGAAATAAAACAGAGTTGTGAAGGGGGAGGATCCTGAAGGACTCTTACAAGCTGCGTGTTTGTGAGTCAATAAAGTGGTAAAGAAATGCAACTCTATTGATTTGCATTATATGCCACTTCCCTGGTGAGAGTTCAGCCTTTTACAATATTTTTCATCCAATGTTTTAATAATTTCTGTAGAAGTTTGATAGCACTTAATAGCACATATTTATCTAGAAATAGTAACTGTTTGTGCTTAAACTCATTAGACTAAGACATGCCATTGTAATCTTATCACTCAGAGATTGATTGGCGAAGCGTGCAGGAGCTACATCCAGCGAGTGTAACTTTCACACCAATCAAAATATATTGCATTATAAACCCCCAAACAACAAAAACTACTGCATTCATTTTTGTGATTTTATCCTTATGTCAGAGGAAAAAAAAAAGTCACTTTAAAGCCTGGGATTGAAGGGTAGCCTTTCCCAGGTTGCTTTGCTGCAAGAAGACAGACTATTACCAGGGAACCAGAAATTGTTCCAAGAGTTAAAATTACTCATGGCATATTAAGGGGGGGCTCCTCCACACCCCCAGCACTACCCAGGGCGGGGGGGGACAGGCAAGCAGGCTGAGCTGCAGCAGCATGGCCAGGGGATGATGCTCCCCATCCACCGGCACTGCAGGCTCTCCAGGGCAGGAGCTGCTTCCTCCGATTTATTTGAGCAAGACAGAATAGGGCTGAACCCCGCAGAGGTCAGCGACCATGAACTTCGGTTAGGGCGGCACTGCAAACAACCACTGAGAAGAGTGCCTGTGCCCGCGGGGGCTTTAGCCGCAGTGTCCCAAGGAGGTGACACTGCCGGACAATTTACCCGCTTGGACCCCCAGCCTGGCCTGTACACGAGCCCCACGTTGCCTGCCTTGACGAGCCTGGCTGGAGCACGCAGAAAGAGCTCAGAGCCTCCATGGCATCTCTCCTGCCCATGCTTGCACACACGTGTCTGTATAGCTATAAAATATACATACACACATACATACACACACGCCCCTCAGTCCCTGTCAGCTAAACAGCAAGACCTCGAAATTTTCCCTTGCAAGGATATCTGGAAATGGTCTGAGAGGGCTCAGTTACTGTTAAATTCTAGCTCCGTTTTTTATCCACTGAAAGTTTAACCAGCGATCTCTGTGAAAACAGCCTTTTTATCCACAGTAAGCTCCAAAATCCAGGTGGCTCAGCACCTTTGGAGGACTGAAGGTGCTCCTGCTGTCTCCCCCCTGCTCAGGGGCAAACAGTGCCGGCTCCGCTGGCCCCAGCAGGTCTTGGTGGGGCAGGGGATCGCTCTCGGAGCTGCTCAGGGGTCTGAGGAAGAGCCGGCACAGCTCAAACTTGCACGTTTGAGAGACTGCAGTGTCTGCTGCCAGTGTCCTGAAGGGACCATACTGCAGAGGCAAAACAGGGCTAAAACAGTCTTCTCTGTCTCCCTGCCTGGCCGCTGCCCAGGCCAAGGAAAAAGCAGCCCTATTATGGTCCGCAATTAAAGAAAAAATAAAATAATAATAATTTAAAAAAAAACCTTTCTTTTTCCTGTCTCCTTTGCCAGCTCACCCAGATCACTGACACCCTGTTTCATAGGGTGCAACTGCCCACACCCACGTTCTGCCCTGCTAGTAAAGAGGAGTCAGTGGGCTCACATGGCCCTTACCCGTGGCTGGAGGAGATGCCGAGGGGGGGGGGAGTGAAGCTAACCAGAACGCAAACCTTAATGAACCATTAAGGAAAAACATTGCAGAAAGTCCCATGAGATCCCTGCCTGCTCCTCCGGCACTTGCATCAGGCAGCTCTGGCAGCACATTTGCTGGTTATCGTTGCTGTAAATCAACGCAGAATTAGCATAATTGTTCAGGTCTGGGGTTTGTTTTTACTGAGGTCATAAACAAGCTGATGACACTGGGGGCTTTTTCCACCACGTTGTAATTGTGCTGGCAGCCTAATTTTCAACACCCTGCTCACCCGTGCTTAGTCGCAACAGTATTAATGGCAACTTTCTTTGAAAGAAAACCAATTGTTCCAGGAATGCATCTGAATTCAGCGATATTTCTGTCAATCCGGTGGGCTGCCCTTACTTCTGCCTTCCTTAGGAGACAATCACTGCCTGCTGGGACTTTATGCATAGATTGCTAACTTGCTGTGCATATACTGATGCAAAGAATGAGCTTTGTAATTTAAATAACAGACTGTGGAATTGATGACAGACACAAACATGGTCATTCACCCAGCTGCAGAAAAATGCAGCTAAGGCTCCAGCAGGGAGGTGGAGGAAACATATTGCTTTTTCAAGGAGCAGAAACGCAGCCTGCAGCCATGGCCGTCACATGTAGGACACCACATTTATGCATGAAAAATAAAGCAGAACCTAGTGAACACCCCAAACCAGAAGGGTTTACACGGTATCCTGCTCTGAGCAGAGAGGCCTTCTTCCATTTACTCACCTGACTGGATCTTCAGTCCAACTCTACTGCAAAGTTGAGATGTTCCTTCTAGCAAGGAGATTGGGGAAATAAAGTTGGATTTTGTAAAATCCTGGTGGAGGCTCCGTGGTCCCTGGGAAGGGCAGCTGGGGAAGACCCATCAGCTCAAGGACAGCAGCATCTCTCTGCCAGGCGGGGTCATACCCACCATCACTGCCTGCATCAGCAAAACACAGGCAAGGAGCTCCCTCAGCCTCCAAACTGGGAATTTTGGCCCTGGACACACTGTGATTTACCCCCAGGCATAGGCTCCCCAGCTGGTGGTGGGTCCCACAACCCGTAGTTGGCACCCAGGACTGGGAGTGTCTCTGAGAAACAGCCCTGTGCAACAGGATCAAGCTGCAGAACGCCTGCAAGACCCCCTGTTAGCGGGCACAGAGCCGGGGAGGGCCCTTTGGAGGGTGGATGGGGCTCACAGGTAAAGGAGACGAGGGTGTGGGTGGACATGAACGTGGGCCAAGGCTGGGCAGAGCCGCAGCACTGCGTGACAGAGCTGGTCCCGGTGAGGAGTTATCTTGCAGAGCAAGACAAGGGCACTGTAGAAAATAAAAATGACAGCAAGAGTACAGAAAATTATTGTAAATACCTGTTCAGGTAAAATAAACCTCCTTAATCTGGTGTGTGTCATTTGCGTAACAACAAAGGCTTTTTTTTTTTTTTAAGAGTGATAAATACATTTTCTTTTTGAAAAGAAACAAAGACTCTGACAAGGCCTTTAATCATCAAATCAATATAAACAACATTATAATACATTAGACTTGGAAATGATAAACTGTGATTATGCACCAACTAATTTAATTAGTACTGACAGCTTTCAAAGAGTCGGAGAAAAAGGCAAAATGTATTCCTTGCTTTCAGGGATGATTTTTCCTAGAAGTGAAGACAGATGAGCTGTAAGCACTTTCCATCTGGGAACGAGGATCCACCCACACCTGAAACAGGACCTCTCCTAACACTTACCAGGAAACCCATTTCAGGAGTGGGAGCTGAGCCTGGTCAGCTGTGAGTAACAAGCAACAAGTTAAAGTCAAGTCCTCCTTAAAATGAAATCCCAGAAGTAGGCACTGGAAAAGACTAATTACAGCCGCTGTGCCACTGAGCGAAGAGCTACCAGTCTTCTGGCAGTAACTTGAATTTCATTGTTTGGGAAGATGAAAGCCTTTGCTTGGCTGGGGAACAGCATGAAAAAAAATTCATAAACAGGAGTGAGACAAACTGTATTTATCAATGAGTTGCATTAATACCCTTTTGAGGGTTCTTATAATAATTTAGGGTTGCTATGCAACACACAGGTCCAAACCTGATTCCAGTAGCAGCAACAAAGCAGATCACCTGCTGGCTTTGGTAGGACCTGGAGAGACCCTGCAGAGACACTGATGACTACAGCCAGCACAGCATCTCAGCTGTATATTTCCAAGTGAACTGGGACTAAATGCAGTGTAAGCACCCAGACCACTGCGGTGCATGGCTATGTTTCCATCCCGGGGAACAATAGAAGTTGTGGAAACAGAAACATCTCCCAACCCAAACTCTTGTCATATGCAACGCTTGTCAACTTGTCAAGATGTTACTTTCTATAAATGAGCTTAACTTACATGTTAACAACATCAAAAACCATGATGTGAGAAGGATAGAGGAGACTGAGGAGAAAGTGAAGTGAGGAGGAGACATCTGAAACTTCCATTTGAAATCTTGTCAGAATTGGGAATTCTGAAATGTTTCAATAAGCTCAGAATAAAATCCATCCATTAACTTTACTTGCATTTCACGGCAGGACCCTCCAGTCATGCACCAGCTTTTCATCTTCTGGAGACTCTTGCAGGTGGCTGCATTGTGCTCATGGCAAACCTTGACTGTTGTGTTTTTGTTTTTTCATCACCGAAGTCCCACCTGTGCCTGCAAGAGCCAAACACACCGCAGAGTCAGCGCGTTGCCCTGCCAAAAGCCCACAGCACGACGCGCAGCGAGCCCGGCCGCAGCCTTGCCAGGATTTGCAGGGGACACGCTCGCTTCCCAGCATGGAGGAGGCGGCTGGTTGTGATTAGAAAGACAGGGAGAAAAGAAGGAAAAGAAGAAATGTGGCTCTCTTGGCTGGGGGAGCCAGGGGCCAAGAAAGCATCACCGCCATCCTGCTCGGGTCAGCAGGGCTGCAGAGGAACATGTTGTGGAGGATCAGGCACCACAAACAGAAAAGAAACTCTGGGCTGAACATCCCCAGCCCCACTGAGGTGTTTCCAGCCCCCAGGGATGGAGCTGGGTTGCCCTTAGGCCGGTGAGGTCCTGTCAATCCTCCGGTGTACAGCCACACACAGACACACTGACAGGTTCCCATCTGAGTATTCCCATCCCCACTGCAACCACCGCTTTCCTCCTCCTCCTCACCTGCGCTTATACCTCCATGCGTGAATATAGCGACGGTCTCTCGACCAACCCAACCACCCTTCCCCTTTCCCAGCACAGATCTGGGATTTTCAGTGCGTTCTTGTTTATCACCTTTTGCTTTCAGATGCTGAACTCTCACTTCTTCGAAAACTTCGATTCAACGGTTGTGTGCAGGCATGTTCCCTTGATAACTGGGCTTGGGGTGAATATATGGAGAGAACTGGGTGGAACAAAGCCAGTTAGTTACATGTGTTTATCTGGGAGGAAAGCTGGGGAAGGAGGGCAATCACATTGCTAATATCCATTCAGCCCCAAAACCTAAAAAATGAAAAATCAGCTTGCTCTGCAAATGGCAGCCCCCAACAAGCTTAGGCACCCCACACTGTTGCAGGTCCTTTTGCTTTAGCTGCCCATCCATAGCACAGCAAAATCTGTAAAGCTTGCAGGATCAGTCCGACGATTCAGCTTAGGAGACAACAGAGAACAATATTTTCTGTATTTAATTACTTTGTAATAATGGCCTGTGTCATCAGTTCAGCGTTTGTGTTTGCCACAATGTTCCGCTGTCAGGGCTGAAGTAAAAGTAAAATTAAAGCTTTCTTCTGACTCTTTGTACTTGGCTACATCACATCCTTGCAAAGATGCCTAATCAATTAAGTTGTGCCTGAAAGGACAGATAGAGCGTCCTCCCCAAAGGGCCCCTCCTAGCGCAGTCAGCATGGGAGCAGAGGTGACTTGCAAAGTGATAATTAAAAGAAAACTTACCCAGGACCCGCAGGCCCTCTACAGTTGCATACATTTAGAGAAGAGTGGGCAGAGGTCCCTCTTCTTCCCAGGGCTCATGGTTGGGCATTTTCAGAAGCTATGCAGCCCCAGAACGGGAACTCCAGAGATGCCGCTGAGCACAGCCAGGGCTGTGGTCTGGAGACCCCTTTCCTCTCCGCGGTGCTCTCGCCCAGGCCGTGAGGGGACATGGACCCGTCAGGTTCACTAGGTGCAAAATGTTCAACTTTAAGAGCCACTGAAGTCAACTTTCCGTCCTTCTAATACACATCAGTTAAACAAACCGCTCGTAGAATAACAAAGTACAACCAGTGCCAGAAAAAGTCCTGCAGCCAGCAAGTCTCTCCTGCATATTTTATCTTATAATCCACTGCGCTAATACTTAACCACCACACCAAGCAGGTGGAAGTTTGAGGGCCATTGAGCACTGTGAATTTTCCCAATGCATCACAATTACCAAAACACCTGTGCTAAATAACTTTGCGCTGAGCCACTGTGAAAATTCACAGAGTGCTCAATAGCCCTTGAAATTTCTCATTTCTAACTGGCGGTGGAGTGGCTGAGTGCTCACACATCACACCGCAGCACAACGCACGTAAGGACACTGGTTCAGGACCTCGTAAAGGCCCTTTTCTCCTCGGCTGGAAGTTATGCCATCCCTGTGATTTTCAGGCTGCTCCTACTTTGTCTCCTCAATTACACTCACTTGGAGCTGGTGAACCCTTGTGTGAGCAGACTCCAAACACAGCCAAGCTCCTCAGCTTCCCTGTCCCTCCTTCCCAGCCCAGCACAGCTGCCTGTCTCAGGACCTTCCCTTTCTTCTTGCACAGCCAGGACAGATGCCAAAACAGAGGCAGAAAAACCCCTTGGGCCAAAATAGGCTGATCCCAAGCTCAGGACTGGTCTCTCTGTGCTCCCCATCCCATTCTTATGGGGACACCAGAGAGGGACTAAGGGCTCAGCCTGCCCCTGGAAGTGGCAGCAGCTGAGGACAAACTCAGCCCTTGGATGCACAGACCAGGGCAAGGCTCAGCAGATGGCCAGAAACTCTTTAGCCATGGTAGAAGACGTGAAATACTGCACAAGCCCCTGCTGCATAGGGCTGGAAAAGAGGACAAGAACAAATTGGAGTGGTTTCAGCAGGCAGAAGCAAGAAGAATGGGAGGTTGAGAAACCTCCCTTACAGCAGGGAGCTAGAGACGTTCAATCCATTCAGTCTGTCCCTAGGAAGGTTAAGAGGTGACTTGAGAGTGGTCAGCAAGTGCTTACGCCGAGAGGAGTAATAAGATGAGGCTCTTTAATCCGACAGACAAAGGCATCTTGAGATCCAGTGGCTGGAAACCATTTCTACAGAGAAATAAAAAGCATTTCTACAGAGAAATAAAATTGATCTTGGTGCGGAACAGTTAAGGTAATTAATTAACTACTTACTTAAACAATTTACCTGAGGATGCAACAGATTCTCTGTCACTTCAGCTCTGTGGGACACCTGAACTCCAGCAGAGCATTTGGGTTTTGAAGACTGGGGGGCAAGGGGAGGTCACGCAGGAAAAATCACTGGTGTGGGCTATTGGGGGCTCCTTCTGCACAGCTAGTCCAGAACTGGGGATCTTTGGAAGTCAGACAGCTATGGCAGCCAGCTGCTGCTGTATTAGGTACAAATACAGAGGGAAAGTAAAAGCACAGAGAAGCAAGAATGATTTGGAAAATATAATGCATATCATCAGATGTCCCCCGAGCCTTACAGGGCAGCCCAGGGCTGTGCCCGGCCCCTGCTCTCTGACACTTTGCTAAGCAGAGAAGAAAATCATCTGCTTACAGATGGAGGCTGAGCATGGCCCCTCTGTGCCCCAGTCCTGCCATTCTCAATGAGGGCTGTGAACTACCCACAAGACAGCCAGTCATGCTGGGCTGTGGTTTCCACACATGGGGTGCTCACCAGATGCTTCCAGCTCGTCCGTGGGCCTGCGGAGCATCACTTGGGTTGGCTCTGAGGCTAGGTGCTTTGCCGCGAAGCCATTCGATTTGGCAGCACTGCAACACGCAGCAGCGTGCAACTGCCCTCACCAAAGGTCCTTTATCCTTAAAAAGACAGATTGAAAGCAAGAGTTCAGGTTAGACATGCACGTTAATAAATTGCCCTGGTTTTCCACAGACAAATGCAATGCATTTCAGATTACATGCACCCACATTCTCACTTCCTCTATCTTCTCAAGACAGCCCATAGTACAACCTCAGCTTCTCGGTACTGCCCCAGCACGCACTTGTAGCAAGTTGCCATGATAATGAAGTTGAACTTCTGTACCCAATCTGTTGATACAAGTACTATAAAACTGATTTTCAGGGTTGCTTAGCTCAGTTATTAAAAGGTTCGCTGCATCTTTACCAACCTTCAGCTGAAATCCAGATTATTTTTTATGAGATGACGTTTTAGAAGCCTTAGGCTTTTATGTTACTTTTTGCATTTTAGGAAAAGCATGTTTTGGAGCCCTCGACACAAGTAAGAGGTGAATTTCAATGGTCCCAATTTAAATGTATTTTAGAGTTAGTGATGTTTAAATACAATTATTTTTGGTACGTTAGCATAGGAATGTTGGCACAAAAGCCCAATTTTCTCATGTGGTTTTCTAGTAATTAATACTTTGGACACTTCCGATTATAAAATGATATAAATATATCAATGAAGAAATACAAAGTAAAATAATAAAAATAAATACCAGAAACAAGCATATCACATACATGCAAAACAGACAGTAAGGATCAAAACCTGGCTGCCTAGGCACACCATCCCCATGCCTTTCCCCTAGTGATCCATCACACACACAGACTCAGCAAACCAGAGGGCAAAAGAACCGAGAAAACCAAGTTCTGGAAAAGTAACTTGCTGCTTAAACCACAATTAATGAGGCTGCCTGAAGGATTCCCATCTCCACAAAAGCAAGTGGAAAACCCCATGTTCCCCAGGCAGTACGTTCACATCCTATGCTAAGGGCCAGTGAGCCCCACCTGACCCCCCCAGCTCCCGCTGCTGAGACCCCCCCTCTCCCCACGGGGATGCTGCACAGCAGCTCGGGCTCCTCCTCAGGGCACGCAGAGCCTACGTGGGCCCCAGCAGCATCCCCACAAGCCGGGCTTTTCCCAGCCGCACTTTCCTGCGGCCACAGGTGCCTTCCCATGTGTCCTCAGAGCTGCTTCACAAATTGTCAAACAACTGCCCAAGCAATAAAACAACTTAAGCTTTCCACATATTTCTGTGTATTTGTTGTTAGCAAATAGCAAAAAAATATTACCTTAGTTTGACTATGTAAAAGACTTATTTCACTGGTTGCCCAGGCTTTATTTTTCTTTAAGCGACTCTGAATGGGTGGTGTTGCTATTAACCATCAAATACCCACAGTATTGCAGCCAAAGACCCTTGTAGACTGTCCAGAAGTCTCCTGACTTCGCTATGAAGCACAGAGAAAGAATAATCAAAATCTCATCATAATTGTAACAAATCCAAATGACCTGAGTCATTAGGTCAAAGACAATAAAAGTGACTCTCAGATATCTGAACTGGAAGGCTTCCACAGATGCCGTTCCAGTTCAGGAGTGAGACACCACTCTGAATGTCAGTGGAAGGTTGTTTTGTTATTAATTGGCACCTGAGATTTATTTGGCTGGCTTCTAAATTATTTCCCCCCTCCTTTCTGATTAGGAGAGCTTTCAGATCTTACACAGAGGGCTCTCAGGCTCTTTGTTCTTCAAGACTTCTTTTTAATAAAAAAGCAGAAAAAAACAAAAAAATAAAACCCCACAAAAAACTCACATCTGCAAACAGAAATGCAGGAAGACAGCCAAAAATCAGATCGTGAGCATTAACATTTAACTATCGCTGTATTTCACTGTGTGCCTGTACACGACTTGTATAAAAGCAGACACCCTTATGCTCCGCGTCCCCTGGAAGTAGGCAAGTACACATGCGCCATTCATAATTAACAGCCCAGCTCTTCCAAAAGCACTAACAACTGCATCTGCTTCTGTCTGTGGAGGATTTGACCCTCAAGGTTTGGCTTCACCAGACTAATGCTCTGCCTGCAAAATAGCCACATAGGACACACTGGAGCCAGGCTTTATCACCTGGAGCCCAGATGTATCCAAGCCAGCGGCAATGATAACCACACTTGTCCGCTGAAACTGATGCTGGCTTTGCCACCCCTTTCAAGGGCGGCAGGCTTGGTCTCCAAACACGCAAGTTTCCAAGGCGCTCAGTGCTTGGGATTGGGACCAAGACCTCCTGAAGCCTCAGGCAAGCTGAAAGCGCTCACCACCCCTGCCGAACTGAATTACCACATTATTTCAAGCTGTCATACTGCCCAGAGGACAGGTGGACACACACCACCACTGCACCCGCACCAAGCAGTCAGCGCTTTGGCTCTCAACAGGGCCGCAGCGATGATCCTGGCAGGTAGGTTGCTGCTAAATAGCATCAAAAGCCACCTGGAGATGGGCTGATTGGTTTTATTTGTTTGTTACCCAGCCCATAGAGTGAGCTATGTCCTGAGTATATTTGTTTTGCTGAGGCAACCAGAAAGAAAGCCTCCCCAAAGCGGGATCTCTGCTGCCAGAGGACTGATTCCAGTGAGCTTTTGGTTTTTAAGAGGACACAAAACCGTTGGCTAGTACAGACTCAAACTTAAAATAACTCTCCATTCCTTTTTCTGATGGCTTTTATTTGTGCTTCTCTCCTCACAGTAAAACAGACCCCTCTCGTGCCCCCTTGGGAGGCTTCTCAACAAGTAAAATAAAAGCTTGGCTACACCAGAAGACACTGGGGGCTCTGGATGTTCCCTAGGAAAGCCCTCTGCACCAGGGCTTTCCACAGCTGGTGGCCCAAAGGTTGCTGCAGACAGATGCTGGCAGCTGCCCTCTAAGGCAGAGACAGCCTTCAGCTCAGCCGGGGACATCGCTCACCACTGTCCATCACACCCTATCTTCACCATTCATCCTCCAATACACAGCCTGTTTTAATACTTCAGTGAGATGGGAGGGAAAAAAGAATCAAAATAAGGAATGTCTTTCATCCTACTTAGACCACCTCCGTGCTCCCAACAGCTACCATCCCCTGGGTGCCCGCAGAAGTCCACCAACAATATAATCTAAAAGTCAGGCTCTGTAGATCATAAACTGCCTCTGAGGTGATTACGTCTGAGAATAGCTCTTCATTGCCAGAGGCACTCAAGGCTTAGGACAGATACTAACAAAAAGGTCTCCCTGCTAAAGCAACAATTTGAAATGTACCCTGAGACTTGGCTATAACCTTTAATTTTTCTTCCATAGTTATTCTGCAAGTTTTACTTTACTTTTCCACCCATCACATGAAGTTACCCTCAGCAGCAATGACTGCCCATAGGCATACCAGTCTCTACTTCTTCTTCATGGCTTAGATCGATACACTCTTCGCTGGGTTAAACACTGGCTGGAAGGCCGGGCCCAGAGAGTGGTGGTAAAAGGAGTTAATTCCAGTTGGCGGCCGGTCGCAAGTCCCCAGGGCTCAGTATTGGGGCTGGTCATGTTTAACATGTTTATCAATGATCTGGATGAGGGGATCGAGTGCACCCTCAGTAAGTTCGCAGACGACACCAAGCTGGGTGGAAGTGTTGATCTGCTTGAGGGTAGGGAGGCTCTGCAGAGGGATCTGGACAGACT
>JAVKLA010000036.1:14542713-14555864 GCA_034782735.1 Sagittarius serpentarius | reverse complement strand
GGGACATGGTTTAGTGGGGGACTTGTCAGTGCTAGGTTAAATGATTGGACTAGATGATCTTACAGGTCTTTTCCAATTTAAGCAATTCTATGATTGCATGATTCTATGATTCTTCAGTTACAGCAAAGCATTTTGCAGAGGGGAGTCCCCTGGGAATAACATCCACAACTGTAGAAATTAAGCTTCTTTTTGTCAAGAAGACACCAAATGGCTCCAACAGACCTTGGTCGAAAGAAGAATACAGCCTGATACACTTGTTCTGCTTTTACCTCTGTGTTGTGTCTCTCTCTTGTTTTGCATGGTTGTTCTTACTTTGGAGTGATCTGTGAAAACCTCTAAAGGGATGACATGGAAGAAACAAAGCTGGATAAAAATCTAGAGTATTTGCCAAACCAAAAAAAACCCCCAAACAACCAAAAAACCCAGAAGATAAAACATCAAGCCAAGCCAAGTCAAATATCAATCTACTTTTGTGTGCTTTGTTTCATTAAGTTTACTTTATAATTCATTTGTAACAAACTGGGGTGGATAATGAGTACTTGCATCACAAACCTCTGTGTGCTTAAGAAATCACTCATGCTCCACAAGGAAGGACTGGATAACAGAAACAGAACTCTCTCGTTTGCAAAGGAGTTTGGTGGTCTAAGTGTGAGTGGAGATCTCTCAAGCAGTGCTGAACTGATAGCTCTAGCAATGAAGCAGTCATGTCACCGCCAAAGCGTTTGAGCCCTGTGGAGACAGCCCAGCCCATTGCACTCAGGTCTGCCAAGATGTCCTGAAGGCACATCTCTGAGCACGCAGTGGTTTTGGGGCAGCTGCCTCCCAGGCGGATGGCCCAGGAGACACCCATGGGTGGGTGGGCCAACAGGTCTCCCAGAGGACGCTGCCAACCCTGTCTTAAAAGTCAGAGGATGGCAAATGTCTGAGGATGCAGAAGTCTAAGCATCTAACTCACTGATCTTGGTGATGGTCCTTCAGTTGACGATCAGGTCTAGCTCCACCTGAGATTACCCAGGCCCCTTTCGACATCACAGCCCAAGACCTTCAGGCTTTACAAATACAAGCAAAACATCCTCTGTCGTAAGTTGCTCACATTTCACACTGAGGGTGTCAGGTGGAAAAACACAAAGGGGAAGCAAGCATAGGGTGATATCACATTAAAACAAAACAGGCTTTGCAGGTGATTTCATTTCCCATGCAATACTGGTCCCTTATACTGAGAAATTCCAGCATCTTTCTGGTTTGCTTAACTTTCTTAATATTTCACTCCTAAGTGATTCTACAAGGAGTTGAATCACTGTGAAGGCATTAGACTTCCTAAAATTCAAGACTTCTACATGCTAATCCCTGGCTGTGCCTGTCACCTGTCTTCTTCAGCCAGGATCACGAAATGCCCGAGGGAGGCACAGAGCAATCACACCTCCCCTCCTGCCGACCGACTGCCCCACTCGCAGGAGTTACTTCAGTAATGATAACCACTGTGCTGGAGAGGGCATCTCCCATATGACAGGCAGCTCGAAATGAGCTGATCAGGCAGGAAAAAAGCACCCAGGATTGAATTGCAGGCAAGCTGCAGGTGTTACGATAATTGTAAGAGTTTGGCAAACCATGGGAACAGCACATGTTCCTAAAAACGTCAGCACAGGCTTTTATACTTTCATTGCACATCTGTGCATCCGTGTCTCAGCACCCCTCCCAGGCATTTTGAAAGTACACCAGAGCCACACAAAGCCTTTGGGTGAAGATCCAAACACTCAGCAAAGTGATAAACAGGATCACAACCCGCTCTGCTCTCTCACACCGACTAGACCAGATGTTGAGGATGGGAACGTGTCACATGGTGAGAGGTGACCCGGGGGATGCTTCATGGCACCGTGGCCATTATAGAGCTGGGGAACCTGTCCCTACTGGACACCTTCAGCTATTCTGCTTGGTGAATCCCTCCCAGCTACGCGGGAGATAGACCATAACACACATTTCATGCCTTTTGCAAGCTAGCCCTAAGGGAATAAGTAGCCAACAGGAAAGGTTCCGCTTTCTGCTGACTCCAATTCCCCTTCGTCTTTTTTTTTTTTTGTATTGTTTTTATTTTGTTGGGGGTTTTTTGTATCCCCCCTGTATTTTCTAACAATTTCTAATTTTGCAAGAACTTCAGTGTAAGAATATAGATTCTTTTCTACTATAATGCCCCAGCAATAAAGCAACATGTATTACAGCCTGTATTTCCCCATCTCTGCTGAAGCAGAATTCTCCCGTGGAAGGGAAAGCCATGCAAGTTTACCGGCTTTTACTTTTCTGTGCATCCTGTTAACACACATTACAGTTTCCCGCTCATTAATCCTGCAAAGGAGCATTTACAGTGTATTTAAAATGGTTTTCCTTCTTTACTAGCTCCCTGTGGTGCCGTCCAGTTTCTGATCTGAAGAGCAATCAATAAATAAGCTCCGCCGTCCGCTGGGGTTCCTGGCTGCCCAATTAGAATAGCAAACCTCAACATGCTGTTTTATTATACGACAACAGCAGTCGGCTTTGGCGTGGCTCACAGTGCCTAACGCTGGTTTTAGATGTTTGTATTTGAGTAACAAAGCAGTGTCGGCCGGGGAAGTCAGCAGGGCTGTTCTGTGCCAAACTACATACAAATTCACTCGCCGAGGACTGGAGTTTCCATTGCAGAGCATTTTCGCCAACTGGTTGCGTGGGGGTTGACGGCCGTGTCATCATTTTAATTGCTCGAAACAGTGAATGGGCGGATTTCTGGCTTGTCAAGGACATTGTACGGAAAAGAGACATTATTAATCTCTCCAAAACCTAGCTGGTGAGCAGGTCCTTAAACCAGCCGAACAGCGAGCAAAACACACTCGGCAATCAGGCAGCTTGCCATCGTAAGGGACAGCACGGACCATGGCTCAAAGGGAAGGTGCTGCCGGCTGGTGAGCTCTTCTCAAGCTGCTAAATAAATAATGTGAAAAAGCCTGGCAAGAGGGAGCATAAACAGAAGGTGCTGCTCCACCTCATGTAGTTTTCAGAAAGAAGGATGTATTTTCTCGGGGCACCACAAACGTACTTTGTGGACCCCTGAACCGGCAACACCAGCAATTGTTTGTGCCGATGGGGTGTCACCATCTCTCCCCAGTCCCTGGCCTGCAGGAGACAACAGGCATCCACTGATGCTACCAGCGAAAAAGGCTGCTTGGCTGGCCTGGATCAGGCCTGAGGAGCCTGTGGAGAAAGCAAGGGACAGTAGGTGGGCTCTGCCCACCTCTCCCACAGCCACGGGGATACGTGCTGCCTGGCAGATCTGTGCTGACGAGTGCAGCAGTTGGTGGGAAAGGAGCAGGACATGATAGTAAGAGCCAGTCTGCAGGTAGCTAGGAGGAATCCCATCTCACCAGACCAAGGTTTTTCGGGTCACCAAGCTCCACAGAGGGCTTCACTCACTGCAGAGAGCACACTTTCACAGAAGAGTAGTGAGTCCATAGTGTTCGTCATCACTCTAAGGAAGGTACCAGGTTGGAAGAAACAGTTTACCCAACATACGTGCTGGCAGAGGAGGAGGCAGGAATCCCTGAGAGGCAGCAATGTTCCCATTCTCCCTGCCTTTAACACACTCCTGCGAGGTCTAGCCAGCAGCTCAGCCAGTGAATCTGATCCCAGGTTTGCCTTGCTGCGTTCCCACTGCTGGACGCCAGCCTGCTTTCCCACTCCCCTCGCCCATCACAAAACCACCCAGTCAGCCACACCACTCCCCCAAACCAGTAACTTTTGAACTTAAAATCAGATGCATGGCAAGAGCAGCAGCATGTTCAGACTCCAGCCAGCACGGCACAGCGCCTCGTAGGCAACGAGCAGACTCCGCTCCAGCAGGCAGCAAACCCAAACAGCTACCAAACGCAGGGTCCCTTCCCACAGATGTTTTCAAACATTTGATTAAAACACATTGCTTTGTATTTGAAACACAGCCTTATAGGAGAGGCCTGGGGGTCTGAAGAGCTTGACGTCCATCTTCCAGCACCGCCTTACCCAGAGTGGGGCAGGTCCCTGCCTGGTTATTCATTCTGCTCCCCGCCCCCCCCCCCCCACCCACCCAAAGCCACCCTTCTTCAGTCTGCAACCGCTATAAGTTCGTCAGGACAAGGATTGAGTTTGATGCTCATGGATGCTACACTAGTGAAATTAGAGTGGCAACTAGTAATTTGTTTTCAGACTTCAGAGTTGTTCTGGGATTTTGGGGGGGGTTGTTGTTGTTTTTTAAAAAAAGGAACATCATCAGAAACAGAAGCATTGAATGTTCAGATATTAGGAGCAGAAGGGACAGCATCCTTAATACAAGTGCACACAGGTTTGGCAACTCTAGTGTGGACTATGAACAGACATACTCGTGACTCACTGTCATCAAAAAATGTGCTTGGATATTTCAGCAGCACAGAGCTCAGACCAGCACCCAGAAGGAAGCGCATCATAGAGCCAAGCCTTTCCCAAACAGCACACTGCCTTTGCTAAAACAACCTTAAATTGGTCTTAACCACAGAAGTACAAGAAGCAGATTTGGATATAAAGGATGATGGTGGCCACTCAGCAGGGAACAGCATTATCCTAGGTGAGCCTCCCCCAGGAGTGCAGCATGGATCATTAGAGAACTTGCTTGTCCTTATTTAAGCCTCCCCAACTCTACCAGGAGCCCAGTTGACCTGCTTTTACCTGGTGGATAAGCACAGATACGAGACTCATTACCCTAAGCAGGACACTGTGCCTCCTAAGAAGTAAAAAGACAGAAGATTCCCAATTTTCCTGCTTCCTGAGAGCAGCAGCCATTTTGCACATCCATAAAGTAGGTCTCATCTGAGCTATTTGGCCTATACAATAAATAGCCAGCACTAACCAGGGGCCAGCTTAACACTAGTAAAAATGTTATATTCCTTCTTCAGTCCTATTTTTAAGCACTGACATTAGAAGGAAAGACACCAGGGACTTAAATCTGTGGGAAGTCTTTAAGAGAGAACATATTTCTTCCACCTGCATTTTGCAGATAACACCCTAAATTTCCAGCTTTTCTGATTTATTCCCATTCATTACCGTACTACCTGCCCAATGAATGGGGTATTAGCAGAGACTAGGCAGAGCTGCTGATACCTCTCACAGGTAGCTAAAGCATCCTCCAGATAAAGGTCTTTTTTCAACAGCTGCCTTCCAGCTCACTCCCACAGCTTTGCATCCCTCTTTTAAGTAACTAAGTGCTTCCTCTTGGTGTGCTGAGCCCTCAGGTGATGCACTTCACACTTGATCTGTCCCCATTAGCAACTTGGCTACTTCTAACAGGTGTTTGGGTTTGTTTTTTTTCCCAAGTCATACGAGTATTCAGATTGGTAGCTGCAGCCAAGAAACAGTCCTGGAAAGTTTAGTGGCAAATGGGCACAGAGGAGGTAATTCAACTAAAGGGAGTCCCAGCAGAGCAGAGACATGCAGGAGAACTCGGCAGCCCCATCAAAACTGCTGCTGCCAGCCAAAGACCTATCTGGAGGAGGAGGAGGAGGGAGGTGGCTCCAACTCTTTTGCAGGAAAACCATGTGCAGCTGTGAGGAAGAGTGGCTGCCTTCCTCACGTAGCATTTTAAACAGGGAGACCTTTTCAGACCTTTTCCTTACAAGCTCTGTGCTCTACGACTGTGCTTTGTCGTATTTTCGCTTGCGACAAGGCTGATGCTCCAGGCCAAACACTGCTGCCAGGAAGTGACACCTCCCCGGGGATATTGCATAGCTGTTTGTCAGGGCCCTGTCACACCTCCCTCGGAAGCAGCTGGTGCTGCCCACGCCCTGAGAAAGGCTCCCACAGCCCATGAATCACTGGCTTGATTAAGGCTGGCAATTACTACCACGTTGCACCATGACAAACACGTGCTCTGGATCCAGAAGGTGCATAGCAAAGCCTGGGCGTGGACTTTGGGCTACATCACACCAGAGGTTTGCAGGGCGCAGTGTCAGCTTGAGTCTCTCTGTCCCAGTTAGTGTTGGGGCACACTAACAGGCATTTCACAAGAAAGTTCTCCCAAATTACTAAGTCAGTTATGGTCACTGGCGAAACGGCCCCAGGACCACCCTACTCCAGGGCCCTGCTGCTCCCAGGATGGTCCTTCTCATTCACAAACACCATGCCGCAACTCTTCTCCCTTCAGTGTACTGCTGCAAAGCAAAAGCTGGAGAGTAAGTGAGCAGGCCCTGCAACGAGGGGCTGCATCTACCCAGCGCTGCTGCCACGAGGCTTTGGTTGGGCCCAGAGCCCCCAAAACCTGCACTTCCAAGACTCCCCTCTGTGCTGCTGCAGCACCTGAAACTCTTACAGTGGCTGAACTTGGTGGCAGGGCAAAGGGCTCCCCACTGGCAGTGGGGCTGGCCCCAATGCTGTGCAACGGGTTAAATAAATGCGTAAGCGCCATGCTGTGAAAGGCCTGAAGTACTGGTGGTTTCCTCCGCTGCTGAAATAGCCTCAGCTCCCCAACTTGTATTAAGCCCAAGCTCCATGGATCTGAATCTTTGCTGAACTGAGTCCTAAATAAGTAAATCAATCATTCTCCAGCTTACAATCTGTCACTGCCCGCTGAGCTGCCATTCCCAGTTCCCCTGGCCTCTCTCTAATAGGCTCATATTGGCATTTAACGGTGAACGGCACAGATGGGAGCCACTGCATGCGGGTGTCCCAGAGGGGTCTGCAGGCCCTGCAGACAGCACCCCATAGTGCCGCACGCCAGCGGGAGCCTGCGGACGTGGCGCTTCACGCCGCGCTAATGACCACGACAAATCGCTGACAACGCTCAGCTGGTTTGCACCAAGCTGCTCTGACACTCCTGGTTGATACAAGCGGTGACGTCTTAGTGACAGCGAAACATTAGTCATCCCTAGCCCACAAATGCCAACCAAATCCCCCGTTTCCCCTGATCCCCTGCCTGCAGTGCAGCTGTGAAAGGGAAGATTATTCTGCACTGCCAGGACCACCTACCTGTGCTGAACTGAGAAGGGCAAGAGAAAGAAGTGGGTGCTGGGACACCGCACCCTGCTCCCTCCACCGAAGAGGTAGTTCCGTAGAGACCAAGCTGCCTTGTAGGAATACTTCGTCCATAATTCATGGTTTGCAGACAACCAGTGTAAAGAACTAAGCCATGTGCATGGAAATGCCAGTATTCCTCCCCCTTTCCCATGCATGAATTTCAAATACCACTGTAGAGACCTCAGCATCCAAACAGTCAGGCTGGAGCAAGAGCTGCCTGCTGTTAGAGGCAGGGACTCGCCTACACTAGGGAAGCTGATTGGCATTGAAAGCAAAGGCATGACACTGCCACGTGCAAAGTCCATCCCACTCTACCTGCAACCTGAACTTAATGCTCTGAAGTGGCCCAGACTTGCTGGGAGGGGGAGGGTCATGCCAGGGGCTAGCCCAGACTGTAGGCTGGCAGCCCTACAACTGTGTGACAGCTGTGCATTAACTTCCCCATAAAATCAGCATCTAAGGGAACACCGACGACCAGCTTACGAATTCTCCTGGCCCCTGATAAGACCCTACACATGCCTTGTTTGTTTGCCTTAGTCCCTCACCCTACAAGCCCTGTATCAGCTTTTATCATTGTGGCTACAATCACTTTTCTATGTATTAATTAGTAAGTCATATATTTTCCTGCCCCTGAGCTTACAGGAGTTCATTCTGGGTCTCTGAGTGTTTCCAAGGCAGAGGGGAAAACATGGTACTCTGTGGGACAGGCAGGAATACGTGGCTGGTTGGCTGAGCTCCTAGTATTTCACTAGGCACAGCAAGGAACAATCCAGGGAGATGTGTTTTGTGGCTTTTTTCTAATGAGGTCAGGTGTCATGATATTTTAGCTGGATTAAGGGTCTGCAATCACATGCCTCCTCTTTGGTTTTCATGAGTTGCTCTCTGCTGTGTAGGGCCTGAGGCTGAATCAATTGTCGCTGTACTGGAACTTCACCTTTTGTGCAATTAGCTCAACATTTCTGGAACAGCACGGATGGCCTCATCAATGGGAGGTCTTTACACACGTCATTAACCGGACCACAGCTCTGAAGGGCTGGGTGACGGAAGACCACCGCTTTGCGCTGGCCAGGGACCTGGCCCCGAGCTCAGCAGAGGAGCGCAAGATTCCGCCTGCCTGCGGGGAGCCGGGGTGTACGTCAGCAGGAGCCTCCAGGAGGGTTTCAATGCCAGCTGCTGAGAGAGCACCCTGCAGCATGGAAATTCCCCACCCCCCAAAATGCAAGGAGGCTGCTGTGGGAGGGCTGGGGCCACTCTCATGCTGCAAAGGCAGGCAGTTTCCCTTCTCCCTGCCCCATAGAGGTTTCTGTCCCAGGGTGAATCTAGGTTGGAAGCACAAGAGAAACACAAACCCTGAGCATTCAAGAGGGAGAGGGGAACGGGACACCTGAGGTTCACTCCGGCATGGGGCAAGAGGCATCCTAGGAGGAGGGATTTAAAAGAGACAAACTGCAAACACTCAAGAGCAATTTAAGCTCCCCATCCCACACATTCAGTCCAAGAGGGCATCGTCCATTTCTAAAAAAATCTCTGGAAGAAGCAAACTGGGGAGGGCCACAAAGAAAACTGCTGATGAAAAAGGCATGACATACACAAGGGGTGAAGGCACATGCGGCCCCAAAGGCAGCTCTCATCATCTCACCCCCCACCTGCTCCCCCTGCAAAAATATGTGGCAAAACACTATGAAATGTGGTGTTCTGTGTAAATTTTTTTGAGTCAAAACCAAAACAGCTTTCATGGAGGAAAGCTGCGTTAAAAGTAAGAGATGACTCAAAGGATGACACAACCTTAGTGCCTGCTGAGGAACTCCAAGGGGAACCCCAGCTGACAGCTCACTGCATGCTGAAGTGCACTGTGCTGCTCTCATAGTGGTGCCTGTGCACAAACACACTCTGTATCACAGGATAACCTTAAGGGGAATAGCTTTGAAAATCCAGAATTAGACTTTGCTATTAGGCGTTACAAGAGAAGAGATGCTGGCTTTTAATGTTGCTTCCACCCTGAGACCGGTTTGTGCAGGTAGGAAGGAATGTCATGTTTGTTTGCATTAGTCACCAGGAGAAAAGACATCAAGAGCATCCACTGATAGCACGCTTCTGCCTTTCACGGGCAGGCATCAGCCTTTGCTGAACTCCACCGACAAAGCTACTGACAGCATAGGCAACATCTGGCCAGCGCTACTGCATGTTGGTTTGCTAGACTGCAAGACCTTGACCAAGTTTGTTTTCAGAGGAAGACATTCAAAATCTGAATTCTAGTGCAAGTTGTAACAGTAGAGAACCACCAAGTCTACAGGTCTACCTGGAAACTTTCTATCTGTACAACTCTGTCGCATGCAGGATAACCTCTGCAGCTGCTACCCTATTGGTAATAGCAGAAAGCAGAGCATCATTCCAGGAGATAAATCCATGTTTGTTCCATAAAGATGGGACACAATAACAATTTTTAATCCCAACACCAGTTTCAAATATATGACCCGCTGGCAGACGACTCTCCAGTCACTGGGCAGTGCCCTTCTCCATAAACGTTCACAAAAGAAAGGCGGCTGAAACAAAGGTACTGATCAACCCAAAATCAAAGTGTCCATACATCTATTCATTTACATATCACACTAGAGGCAAAAGCTGTGCCTTATTTGACAATGTCAGAAGAAGAAACTTGGACAGCAGAAAAGGAAAAGGACTTATTCCTATGCCAAATTATCAGACTGCCAAGGAATAAAACCTTGCCATACATCATTCATGCACTACATACAGCTGTCTCACTTCTGTAGCTTCTTTCTTCCTTCCTTGGATCTCACAGCTGTTTGCAAACATAAATGAATAAAACCTCTCACCCCCCATGTAGCTGGTAATTTGTTTTTATTAATACATAAATGATAGAGGAAATTAATTAAGGAACAGAAAGGGCAAGAGGCCCAAGATCGCACAGCAAGAGCACTTTAATCACTACATTCTGGCCACTTAAGAGTAGCACTTGCATGTTAATGCTTTCCTGCTCTCCAGCAAGCACTTGCAACGGACCCCGTCTCCTCAGACTGAGGATGCCTCCAGTCCCCCCGGCTAGCTTTGCAACTCTGCAACATCAGGGACATGGAGTTTTTCTTCGCATTCACACCATCACACCTCTGTCCCCTGGTTTAATTATTATTTATGCTGAATATAAATAGCAAAGGAGATGATCCTAAGATGAATAATGAAAAGGCAACAAGAGACAAAAAAAATGCTCCGGTCAGCTAGTACCCTACCTGCTTTATATGAAACAGGTCTTAGCACTGGATCTCTGCACACTAGAGGAGGAAGGGTGAGTTTTAGGGCCATTGCACAATATGAACTTCCCCAATGTATCACAGTTACAGAACCTCCTGTGCCAAATAACTTTGTGCTGATCCACAGTGGAAATTCAGAGTGTTCAACAGCCCTTGAAATTTCTAATTTGTACATTCCCATAGAGGAGTGGTGCAGAGGGTGCATTTCTTGCCGCTGTACCACTCATTGGACACAGGATCAGGTACTCTTTGGAGCCTGACTGCACTCCCTGAAATTTGTGGATCTATTTTAATTATTAAGCAATGCATATCTATCTGCTTCCCCATTTGCATCTAGCACTTTTAATGACAAGAAAATACATCCTTTTTAAATGCTAACCTAGTAAGAGGTATTAGGAAAAGTGAAAGCTATTACATGTGCAAACTTCAGAGCAATTAGTCACAGAGGCAGAAGCACAGACACACGATTAGTTCTTGAGTCTCCACTCCTGCCTGCTTCCCCAATGGACCCAGCAGTTTTGCACAGACCCAGGAGGTGAAGGCTATGCTCAGCACCACCAGCACCTATCAGACCGATTCCCCAGCACCCACCGTGCCATTAGTGAGTGCAATGCCCTTCGGTCAACATCTCGTACAGCTTTGCGTGGCTCAGAACTGGGTGCGGGCTGTCAGAGAGAGACTGGCCAAGGGGCAGGACTCAGAACAGGTTTAGATATAAAGAAACAAGAGTTTCCTTTCTCCATTTACCTGCAGCCAACATGATGCCACTGAAGAAAATATCTGCTGTGGATAAAATACTAAGTGCATGTAGAAAGGGAACACAAATAGCTAAATTCTGTTCATGTGAAGATTTCTTCCCCGTGAAGCTTTCTTCCCCTGACAGTGCTATTCTAGATGCATCGCTGCATATTTGCAGTGGAAGATGGAAATACTTCTGGCATTAAAGATAGTGACATTCTTAATTTATCTCACATGTGGGAAGGTGCATGTGGGAGGAGTGTGAGTGACTCTTAGGAATATGTCCTATGTAGTTTAATACAGAATAGTACACATTTCCCCTAGGATTTTTTTTTAATAGAGCTCAAAATTTTAATAGAAGATTCTTTGCAAGAGTTTAGAAAAAAATAACTACAGGAAACACATCTTACACTGTGCTCCATCTTGTAGGCTTTTTGAGTACTGTATATATCTATATATATTAAAAGAGATTAAATTACTAAAAAAATGGAATCCAAATTATTATGCTTTTACAACACTCCTGAGCGCTTACTGAAGTCTGCTCTCTGCTCCAAATATCTTTAGATTTTGGACTGTTCTCAGTTTTGAACGAATCTGTGGCTACAGTTGTGTTGTGGCAATGAAAACCTGTGCCTGAACAGCCTATGGACTGTGCCTCCGTTCCCTGGAGGGGACTGGGGCTGGGGAGGACTCATCATCCCAGAAAGTTCACGTCCAGATCCCTATGAGAAGCGGGGTCTCCCGCAAGGGTGAGGAGCACCTTTTGACGCGGATTTCCCGGGCCACTTCTGCTGAATACTCTTTCCCTGTCTGTGCTACCCCATGCTCTGCAGCCCTGCAGGCTGCACCTTCCCTGCACGGCATCACAACCAGCCTCCCCTCCGTACCTGCAGCACTCCGGCTGGCAGCTACCGCTCCGGTACCTGCTGCAGTCACCTGCGCTGTGTAAGGCAAATGCCTGCACCACTGACCTGTTCCTAAAAGAAACGCACCCGAAGCGTCTGGGTTTCAGCATCCAAAGGGACTCTTGCTGTTGTCAGTTAAAAACCGCTCTCCGCAGCTCTGGGGAGGTTTGGCCTGCCTGAGCTCTGGCTACCCAGCAGAAACAGCCGACCCTGCCCGGGCACTTCAACACCAGCACAGCTCCACTCAGCTCTGCCCTCAGCCTGGGGGGCAGCTCAGCCCAGCCCTGCACCCTCGCCGATCTATACAGGTTGGCAAAAACCTTTGGCGAGCAGGGCAGGGCTCCCAGCTGAAGGTGAGCACAGGCAGAAGTGCCTTCCCGTGCCCCAGGAGCTGCTCGAGTTCCTCGTGGGAGATTGCAAAGCACCGGTGCCACAGATGGCGGCTCCAGATCCGCCCCCGAAAACAAGAACTACAAATAGTCTATTTTCCTCTGGCTGACAATACATTAGCAAACCTATTTTTGTTGTTCATAGATGTTCACAGAAGACCTAAAGATAGTCTGTTATTGTCAACAGAAAATGCAATTCAATTCCCTAAAAATATCAGGAACACGGGCTATGAAGTTTGTTTTTCCCCGGTAATGCACTTTTTCATTATTGCCCTGGATTAAAATTAAATTGCTAACACAAGGACAAGCAGATGAATCCATGGTTATGATAGCATAGAAAAATGTCAATACAATGTTTGTGCACTGTATGCTCCTTCAGTTTTAAAGATTCTTATCTCTAGAATAATATAAACTGAAACACATTGTGAGGATCTCACACTATTAAATGAAGCAATGCTGCTCATATTGCTTCACTTTTGGGTGCTGTCGTCAGACAGACAGTATATAACATTTTGAAAGGCAGTTTTGAGCCTGCTTTCTGGGTTTGCCTGCACAGGGAACCAGCGTAGTCATTGTTCAGAAAGAGAACAGGACTGTGTTCTTGTGCCTGCAAACCCAACCGTAACATTGGCAAAATACCGATAAAAATACTAAAATTGTGTACCAACCATAATCAAAACAAACCCATACCAGACCCCGGCTCACAGTGTTACCGTAAAAGTCGGTCATAAAAGAACGCCCTAAGACTTGTCTTTAAGTTTTAGAAGGCAGGCATTCTTTATTGCAGCGCTGGATGCACGGGGGATAATTCCTCC
>JAVKLA010000036.1:14501273-14542613 GCA_034782735.1 Sagittarius serpentarius | reverse complement strand
TGGAAGTCCCTTTATCAACCATTAATTAGTTCTAACCAACTCAGGGCCACAAGTCCTCTTTACTTAGACAATAACTTCAAGCTTATCTGTAGCTAGGCCTCCTGGTATCTACTGCTTAGCCTTTAAACAATGACTCCCATTTCTGTAGGTACGTCAGGCAGTAACGTCTGTCTTCCTGTTTCTGTAAGAGCATCAGACAGTGACTCTTATCTCTGTAAGTACATCAGACAGTGACTCCTGGCTTTTTTGCAAGTACATCTTTTCTTGCTTGAAGGAAGACCACGAATTTCTTTTTTTGCATTTACGGTTTCGCTTACCACAGAATCTCTGCAGGAGGCCAATGTGCTGCCAATTTTTGGTGACAGAAAAAATAGCGACTCAAGTTCTGAAACATTTAGTAATATAATAATGACTTAAGGGGTCAAAGGAATTGTATAATTTCCAATTCCATATAAGAACATACAAGTAATTGAGAAACAAACTGCTGTTTCAAAAAAGGACACATTCATACATTTTTCCAAGACACTATATAAAAACAACCTTTGCTCTGAAAATATCTTTTTCCAGGGTGGCACCACACTGAGGTGGAAGTTGAAGCCAAACTCTACTGAACTGAATTGAATCTCATTGCCCCACACATTCCCCCAGACCAAGAGCTGGTGCTGACAGCTCCAGCTCCATCTTGGAAGAGTTCCTTTAGAGATCCTATTTCTGCCAGAGTCAGTATTCACCTTGGTTTTCCTTTTTAGCTGGTGAAGAGTAATTTAATTTGCAAACTACATATTTTCTCACTTGTTTCAAAGTAGTTTCATCACTAAGCCCTATATAAATACATGGGAACAGTGATTGACAGAAGGTGGTTACCAACAACAATCACTTTGAACCAATTAATTGGGAAGCGCTTTTGATGGAAATGACATACATGCCGATAATTTGATTTTTGCTTAGCAACCATTTTCCCTGGGATTTTTCCCAGGATTCTGCACAGACGCACTTTCCCCGTGAGACCACTGGCCGGTTCGGACACTTGGCAGTCCCCGAGAGAGAACTTCCATGAGAGCAGGATTAAAGCATGTGAAGCTGCATGAAATCAGGCTCTCAAGTCTCTGAACTCAGTGCAAACCTCATATTGCACATGCCACAAGCGGCCCTGCTAGCCCTTAGGCTCTCTCGGGAGATCAGAAAGGAAACCACGGCTTTGTTCTAGGAAAGGCATAAAGGGCTTCAGAAGTCACATTACCAAAGAGCTCCGCAGGCATGGGCCAGAGTGCAGCATTTTGTTATGTAGTCTCACCTTGTTGGAAACACGCTGTTGGCTTCTAAGGAAAAAGAATAGGGAATAGGTTTATTTCTGTAAACTCGATTCTTTCTTTCTTTACTTTCTGGCCAACTGTTGAGGCTCATGTTTCTATACATTGCTGCTTGGAAAATATTAATCTAAAATAATATGGACAAAAAATATCACTGTTTGTTGTTGGAGTCTCAGGGGAGCACAGAATGAAAAAATAATTCTGGACAATTTCTGCTCTTCCTGTAATGAAAAAAGTAAATGGAAGTATCAAAGTGACACCTCCATCAATTTAGAATTAAGGAATCGACTTCTCCTGTCTCGAGTCAGAACACTGCAAAAAAATTCTGACAACCCCAGTTTAGAAAACTGCCATAGGAAAAGCAGCTAATTCATTCCCCAATGCAGCCTTTTAATGTATATTATAGAAAATAATATACCTACTGAATTTTACTCTACATGATTCTTGTCTCACTTTTCACTTCCATGCTTTCACTAATTGAGCTTCTGTCTTTCGTTATTTCTATAACAGTGTCTCAGGGGATCCTCTTGTTCCTTTATAAAAATGTAATTTAAGTGTTCCCATAAAATAACCAGGTCTTTGTATTAACTTGTATTAATGGGTGTGCTTTAACTGCATAGCCGAATCATTCAAATATATTGGAGAGGATGCGCACAGTATATAGAAAGCTTACATAGTGTTTACATAGTCTTCCCACATACTTTGCCAAAACTGTACGGCTCCAAGTCCTGTGACATGCTAAACAAAAACAAATTTGAGCACCAACAAGGGCAAGCCTCTAGAATAGAAACACATAGTATGGAAACACAAGTGTTATTATTTACCATAAATCATATGGCTGAGATCTTTAAAACAAGCTCCTTTTCTATAGGATCTTGATGTTACTGAAAGGAGTCACCCTTCAGGATGTGATACTCCCTGCAGGAGAGCTGAACATTAATGCTCCACGGTTATGCTTCATGAGCCCTCACCATATGCCACACGCAAAACACATGTAGTTTAGAAATCAAGGCTCTATCCTGCAAGCAGCTATGCAAAAGCTCAGCCATATTCATGCAAGTCCCGACAAGCAAAGGAAACTAAAATTAATTATGTGAGTTGCAATTTATGGGCTCAGGTATTTACATAAAGTTTACAATTAACAACGTGTTTATCTCCATTTTTATTCTTCATCTATGTGCTTGACATTTGTATCAGTCATACAAATTATACATTTTAAAAAAGGAAAAGGTAATTCAGGTCAGCCAGGAAAAGCTCTCTTTGGGATCAAACTGGAACAGGAGCTGCACAGAACAGAAACTGTCCTCCACGCATGTCTGCCGTAAACGGCACTGATGCATTTAGGCTCTAGCATGGAAACATTAGGCCTCTGAGCACCCAGAGGTCTGGCCCTCAGCCCCCCATAACCCGGCTGCAAACGCAGAGGCGGGGGCAGACTCACGTTCCCACCACGTGAGCACGCTGATAGCTGAGAACGGGCTCATGCTGCAGAGCAAAGGTGACATCGGGTGGCAAAGGACTCCTAGGTCGACAAGCAAACAGCCACTCAAAATGAATCCTGCCCCTTTGAGCGCAATACACCTGGAGAAGCCCTCGGTGCTCCGTGCTGGGGACAGCTCTGGGACATTTTATGGGCAGAAATGACCTCCCGACCACACGCCACACCGGCTGGGTGCTGCAGAGAGGCACAGCCTAACTGCTCCTGTAGGCCAAGGGGTTAAACAGGTACCCAGCTCCTCGTCAACTGAGAGCAAAACCCTGCAGGGGTGGAAGATAAAACCCTATGAAGATGAAGTCTGGGGGACACAAGATCCCACAGGAAAGCATCCATTTCCGAAAATATCCTCGGAGGGACGCTCGCTCCCAAGTGCCACCAGAAGCCGCATGGCATGTGCCATCCTCATTCCAGTTCCCTTCACAGCCACCTTAATCTGATGCATTACCTGCAAATGAAGGTGAAGAGATGTAATCGCAGCGACAGACTACAGGGTTTCGCTGTGCAAAGTGCACTCTGTTTACAGCTGCTGCCACTGAATTTTAAATTAATAATCAGAGAGACAGCCTCTTCTGAAGCAAACAGTAAGAAAACCCTTTACTCTGACTTTCTGCCCCTCCGTGGCAGATCTGCAAGGAATTCATCACAGTTAGGGCTCTAGCGAGCAGGTTATACCAGTGCACATGGGTCGCAGGAGTACTTTATGCCGTATCAGAGCTGGCCCTGGCGTAGGCGTTCAAAGCCCCATGTGCTCCACTTGAACGTCCTTTCTGGGACATGTTTCTATGGGGCGTTCCTTGAGTTGCACTCATCTTTACATTGCAAATGAGTGTTCTCTTTCAAAGATCAGTTCTTTACACATTTTGGTATCTGACCTACACATGGTGCATCCAGTCAAGTTGTGTTATACATTACATTAGCACTGTAAGGAAAGGTGTATATATCTATATTACATATATACATATATGTGCGCTGTATTGTTTTTTCTAAAGTCTGTCAGATCACTACATTATAACAGAGAGGCCATTACAGACAGGTTTAGTTAGCTGTGCATCATTTCACACCTTCATTACAATCTTTACCGGGAAAATGGATTGCTTTTGAGCCTCTCTCCATTCTCATTAAACTTCCACCCTTGCGAGGTGTCAGAATTGTAAAATGTCTAATACGGCCAGTTAATTATAACACCGCTCACTGCTTTAGCCTTTTCAATTACCCGGATTTCCACTGGCTGAAGCAGCCGAGCTCCCACCTAGGGTTAGTCAGACCAGAACTAGCAAGGAGACCAAAGGGTGGCCAGCAAACAGAGGACAACACGCTCGCGGGCCAACGTAGGACCCAGGAGGCCATTGGAAAGCTTTTCGGCAGCAGGAGACAGCATTTCTCAGAAGGTGGAATAGAAAGTCTGTGCTCATGCAAGGATGAAAGACAGAGGTGCAGCATGGTTTTTCAACTTCCTTTGCTATTACTCTAACTGAAAGTCCAACACTATAAAGATTATCAAGGAAGATGTCCTCAGAGTTGCTCAGGGCAATAGTAGCATTTGTCAGAACAAGAATTGGCAGAAATTAGCCTGAAATCACATAACTAACTTTGATTTCTGCTTCAGGACACAAGCTGCCAGATAGCTAGGAGTTACCTCTCTCCTTTAAGCACTGTCACATTCTTGTGCGTATGGTGAGACCTGCAAAAACACCAGCTGATGGCAGCTCCCAGGGATCAGGCACTGGAAGTCTCCTCCTAGTCCAACGAGGCCACTTCCACTCCCTTCTGCAGATGGGAAGAGCGAGGGTTTAGACAGTCTCTGACACTTATGTGGAGCAAACTGCTCCCGTGTCCCTTGAGTGTCTGGTGATACAGTATTTTGGGGGTGACATGAAGCTTTCTGAAGTTTCTTTGCAGCACAGATACTGTGGTGATCAGGAGACCTGACATTTCTTGAACCATTGCTTCTCGGCTGGATAAAACACTTCTGACCACCCCGTCCGACCGCCCTGACAGTGCCGCCCTACCAGCTCCCACCTGCGCTGACACCAGCCACCTCAAAGAAATCTTGATTTAAAGTTTCTCATAGCAGCAAACCCACTAGGATGGAAAGCAAGATTTTCTGAGGATAGATTACCCTCCTACATTGCAGGCATGGCATATGCCCACACAAAAGACACTACTCTTTTTAGCTCTTTTCTCGTATTACAAAACTAAGGCAACTAAGGATTGCCCAAGTCACACCTTGCTGTACAAATGAATATTTCATTTTTAACAGGGAATAATTTTCAAAGTATTTATGAAGAAAGCATCCTTGCTGTAGAGGAACATCATGTTCTGGCAGAGACATCCCAAACACAACTGACAAAGCCATCTCCCTGATGAGGGATCAGAAGATCAAAGTTGTGTTTTATTAGTTGTATAAAAAGTATCTTTAGCTCTCAGTTGAAAGGAAAAATTTGCATTTAAATAGAAAGATTAATAACTGTACTACACAGAGCCCACACTGAATAATTTTTTGTAACAGAAAATAATTCATATTGTTTTATATAAATTGTGCACCTTAAGTCTAGCTACAAAAAATTATAATCGTAATATTTTATGGAACAATTTTAATATAATACAGCTTTGTTACATTATTATTCTCCATTGTAAATAATGCATGTCTGGAGCTTTGGGAAAGGCTGGATTTAAAATACTTATCTCTGGAAATTCAATAGGGCGTGTGCCTTTTGGTATGTTTACACTATGCAAGAGTTTTGCTTATTAAAATAAAAAAAAAATCTATCAGAAGGATAGGAACAAACCATCCCTCTTACTGCAAGGACAGACCAGGAGGTGATGGCTGTAGAAAGCTTCTTGAATTTTTTTTGAAAGAAAGCTTTTTCTCTAGAACACACAGATTTGGATTCACTCAAGTACTTTGAAATACTATTGAGTTGTTTCAGTCAGGTTAAAAACCTGATCTTTAAACCTAAAAAAAACCATTTTTACATTCTTTTAGCATTGAGGGGCAACTTTTAATTTTATTTTGAAATGATTTTTCACTTAAAACTACATTTTTTAAACACTGACTCCAGGCCACAGGAAAACAGCATCCCTTTTCCATTTCATTCTAACCAAGCCTTTAAAACAAATAAAATAATAATATATTGATGTTTCAGAGAAAAGTTCCAAAAAATCCCTTAGGATCAACCTGAACCATTTCCTTTCCTGTCTGTGTGTGATTCGCTTTAGTGCATTATTTACTTGCCCAGCGCTGAGGGGATCAGCTGGGAGCAGAGGGGTCTCTCTCGGGGTTACACCCCGTGGACGGTCTCCTGTAGCTGTCCCAGCAGGGCTGTGCTACCTCGGGGGTTTGAGAGTTGCAGTTTCCTCCTGCTCCATCCTCCTGGGCTGCCAGTCTCCTCCCTGCTACCCACCCTGCTTGCCTCCAGCCCACCATGAGGGATGCGCTGGGGAAGATGTCAGGTGGAAGCCTGAGCTGCTGCAGTTAGGCAGGAAAGCTGCATCTTCCACCCTACCTACTGGGAAAGAGGCCAGTGCAGCCCAGGGGCTGCGGCAGCTGCTTCGAGCAGCTTCACTATTGCTTTTTGACTGCTGGAAGAAGGCAATTCCTTTGCTCTCCTCTCCTGGACTAATGCCAGCAGAGTCCTACCACACTCAGAGCATTTATTCCGCCTTTGCTCAGGGGGCGGCTCCTATGTCCCATGGCCAGTTTGCTAATGCTGGGCACTGTCACTGGTGTCCAGGTACAGAAAACACGGCAGTCTGCCTCCTCGCCTGCCGAGGGAAGCCGGCTGCTGCTGAAAGCGCCGCAAGCTCCTGTTTGCGGTGGGAAAGCAGCAGTTCCTTGGCTGGCCTCACTGCGAGATGCAGAATCTATTTCCTGCGGCAGCACAAGCACAGAGCGGGGAACTCGCAGTATTTAATTTATCACTTCTTCATATATTCCAGTCCTTACCCAGAAAAACCTTTTAATTAGAGAAGGATCAGGAGGGACTTGCCCAGCATTCGCCAATGCCACACGGATAATAGAAGAAAGCAAAACCCCTTACTCTGCTCGGAACCCCCAGCACCACTAATTACCCTCCCAAAATTCAGCTCAGGTTCCTCTCGCTGCTCATTTAATCTCCGTCACTCTTGCTGCCTTCCATTTCATTGTGCGAGCACCGAGCAACAGGCACAGACACAATCAAGGAAGTTTGGAAGAGCCTTTGCTGGCGTACAGCAGAGAGCCCAGCGCTGCTTGAAACGAGGGCTCAACAGCAGACAATCAGGAAAAGATGCGCAGATGCTCGAAAACACGGCGTGTGTCCATTAGGGAGCACAGCTCTCTCTTTAGGCTCTAATGCATCTGGACTCCAGAGGCTGCAGGCTTTGCTGTTGCTGTGATATGTGCTGCTTGCCAGCGGCAGTGCTGGGCTTTTAGGTTGGATGCTGGTGCAGGGACTGAGATGTTCATTGTCACCTTCCTGCTCTCACCCCCAGTGCCACCATGTGCCCAGGGCCCACAGCCCGGGTGCCATCAGCAGGGATGCACTAGCAAGGCTGGCAGCTCCTGGGCAATCCCTCTCAACTGCTATAATTACAGAGCCAACACAAACCAAAGGTGTGCAGGGAACCACATAACTAGTAAAATGCTGTACAGATACAGACGCATCAAAAAACTAATTAAAAAGTCACTTTTAATACTCGAAGTGAAAAGGCAAAGCCCTCGACCACAACCAGAGGAGAGCACGTGGGAGCCAACGAGGACGAGCCCCAGCAGCAGCAGAAGCCCACCTGGGCAGCAGGTGAGATTTGGGTAACCGAAAACCTGACCTGCCGCTGCTGGCTGGGCTCCTCCTGGCCCGTCTGCTCCCTTTGGTTTGGGAGCTCAGCCACTCGGGGGACGGGATGGCGGGAACTCAGGAACAGCCCTTCCCCAGTGAGGGAGGTGGGTTCGAATTTGGTTAAGTAGGTGATCTGCCTCTGGAGATTTGCTCCAGGGTGAGGAGGTGGATGGCAGCAGATCGCAGCGGCATGAAGGGCCACAGGGCAGGCATACAGCAGCTGGCCTGATGCGCAGACGTAGCTGGAATTACAGCTTTCATTGCCTGCCTCAGGACCTAACCGCACATGCCAGTACAAGGCAAAGCACATATTCCTTTTTTCCTAAAAAAGAAGGCAAACCTCAAAAAAAAAAAAAGTGATCAAGTAGGAATTTACGTTACAAATTTCCCCCTGTCAGAAAAGGCTTTTGGAGCATCTCCACTGCAGCAGGGCTTGTTTAGGGACCGTCAGGGCAGTGCCAGGTCTGGGAGGCTGAGCTAAGCTGGAAGACAAGTCACCCACACATAGGCAGGGCTTGAGCCCGTCCCTTCCACCCCAGCCTCCACGCCAGATCTGAAGCTTGGTCCTACCTCTGTTCCCAAGAGGTGATGCAGCATTCAGAGTTTCACAGGAGCTTGTTAGCGAGAGACAGGCTGGCAAGCTGTGGCAGGGAGCTGCCGAGGGTGAAGGCCATGGGTTGGTGATTTCTGCTCCAGGGACGACGCCAGCGTGGGAGTGGCAAGGGTGATGGGCAACTGGTTTAAACTCCAGTTCTTACAGCAAGATCCCAACATGCTGCTGTTTACACGTGGTTCTCCTGAGGCAGAGATGGGCTTTGAAAGTCCACGAGCATGGATTTACAGATGCTGCTGAAAGCTTTCCACCTTCCACAGCTGCAGAGTCAATCCCTGTGGCAGATGGACCAAGTTACCCACAAGGATGGCTGAGAAACTGCCTATCCCCAGGCAGGGGACAGGTTGGAATTACTCATCTGAATCTTGTTTGGGGCAAAATATTTTCACTCCTTTTTCCTTTCTGATGTGAATGCAAATCAAAGCACTCCTCAGAAACAGCACAGGAGAAACACAGACAGTTTGGGAGCAGAAGCCTGCATATTTAGGACCAGCGAGACCACTTCCAGGCCCAGGAGATTTTGCTGGGCTCCTCAAAGACTTTGGTCCTATGCCAGAGTCACCCAATGCTGTCTCCTCCACTCAAGCTGACCTTGATTATCCAAAGATCATCCTTGAGATGAAGATCGTCCACTTAGCTCAGCTGTGGGATGTTTTTAGTGTCAAAAACTTTGTTAGCAAAAAGAGCAAGAACGACCTGAGAAAGCCCTCAGATCTGGGCACTTTAGGCTTACTAAACCGTGGGACTGCTTTGTCCCCTTCTCTTTGATGGGGCTCGGAAAGGAGGGGAAGAGATGTTGGATGCTACAACTTCCAAAAGATGGATCTGAGAACGGGAGGGGTGTTCTGCTGCCTGTGGCCACCTGACACCTCTGTGAGTATGAAAGAGCAACCCTTCCTTCAGCAACAGTCGCACCTTCAGGCAGGTTTGCAGGAATTTGTGGTCTAGTCACTTTTATTCCCATATTGAGGGGGCAAAGCTTGATCAAATCTTTCCTATTTAAAACAGCAATAAAAGCAAACAACCTGTTTTGTAAAGACTAATTTTCTTGCACAAAATGTCAGTTAGGTTTACAAGATTTTGTCATATATTCCTTAGCGACTCAATGTTACTTCTGGAGCTTCTGAATGTAAATATTTCCTGACAAGGAGAAGGATGAAACCACATGATTTTTTATCTCAGTTATACATTCATATATCACATATCCAAAGTTAACAAGTGACACTCTTGTGTAAAGCAGTTTTCTACTTCCCGTGCATCCAAAATAACAGCTATGAAAATCCTTGTCTGTTATATAGTAAGATAGTTTGCTGCCTTTATTTTTTCTGACCGCATATGTATTGTACAAGCAGAGGACAGAGTCTTTTATGTTATCATCCTGCTGTCTGGAAATCTCATTCTGCAGTCTCTGCTTTTTCATTGCCATTTTCAGATGTTTAATGAAGCGACACATGGATATGAGATGCCCCTGTTATTTCTTTTGCCCAGTCTCTATCGTTTTCAATCTCAGAACTATTGGATAAATGGAAATACAGTTACCAGCTCTGTTTTGCACTTCCTGAGCAAAACTCCTATTGGAGGCAATGAGCATTGTGGGTAAGGTAGATAATGCAGGTTTAATTCTCCCTTTTTTCCACATTGCCTGTGTGGAAGAACATAAAAGAAACATATTCACTGTTCATAGGCCTTGTCTGCTTTTTAGCCAAATATTGCCATTAGGAAAGGATATTTTCTAAATGAATGATCTATGTTCACACTCCACTACAGCCACTCCTTTACCTGGCTGTCTTTCCCTTTGGGACCTCATGCTATACCAGCAAAAGTCTGAAACATAAATATGCCATGCTCCCTTGCACACAGGTGGGGTTTTGCCCAAGAAAGCTGTGCAGAAAGTTGATTTCTCACCATCTCCAGCTCAGAGGTGCACCACTGACCTTTTCTTCCTGCATAGCCATCTCAAATGACAGGAACGATCAGGCTTCAATGCTGAAGGTCAGTTACATCAACCTTGCCCGTTTTCCACTTGCGTACAAGTTCACATACATCCTTCCACTCACCAGGATCACGCTTAGCACACCGGTCTGCGGGAGCATACATTAGAGGGAATTTTAATGACTTGAACTCGTGCTGAACTTCCTCTTTTAGCTGCTGTTTTAGTGATTTGTTGACTCTCCAAGGCTCATTCAGGACTTTTTTTTTTAGCCTTGACAGAGTAGATAGAGTAGACATGGATTTTATGTGCCAACTCTTCTGTATTTCTGGCACTCCACTCATCACATAGCAGGTCAGTGAAATACAAGTTCAAGCAACAGAGGATGCCTCCTGCGTATATCTGTGGTGTCTCAAAGTAGCCTAAACTAATCTCTCCCTCTCTTCACCATTAGCAGTGACGCTAAGCTGGAAGCAGCGGCTGAGGATGCTTTAACAGCCACACAGAATCTTAATAAGATCTACTTACATTTATATTGTGCATTTCAGGCCGGCTGGCTCAGTTTCCTTAGCCACAGCCTCACAAAAGGAGCTGAACACACTGGTTTATTTTTGTGGGCATTTTAATTATTTTAGCATTGTCTCGGATTCTTGTATCAGCATCTGCAAAGTGTGGCAGGATGTGTGTAATCTTTTACGGCACATGTTGTACTTTCTCCATTATTATCAGATGGGAAAGAAAACCAAAGTTGAGGGAGATTAAGGTCAGCGTACTCTCAACATCCAATCGCTGTATAATCCACTGAGTTATCTCTAGGGAAGATTATCAGCCTTGATAGGACCCATTCTTGGAGCCATTCGGCTCTGTTGAGGCCCACTTCTCTTGCAGAATAGTATTTCTGTTCAGTCTGAACAGAGGGAAATCATACATAAATTTTCCACTACATCCTGCTAATGTGCAGTAAGTGACTCTCTGTGTGCAGGATGCAGGAAAGGCCTTTCACTGTACAGCACAGCTGTGCTCTGCGCTGCCCTGGGCCGTAGCAGAAAGGACGCTAATGCAGCCACACCGGTAAGTTGGAGACAGCCGCCCCCAAAGCCTTCACCCCAGCAATAGGGAGCTGAGTCGATTGCTAAAGCATCACGGGGATGATGGTAGAGGGAACAAGCTGCACTGACCAAGGGACTTCTTCCTGGCCAGGAAGGTATTGCTGGGCAGGATCAGGCATCCCGAGGCAGAAATCACATGCTGTTTCTTGCAAAGGGCCCACAGGTGTGATTTTGTTGATGTTAAATGATCCAAAGAATTATCTGGGGAGGGTGAGGCACAAAGCGCGGTGTGCTTGGGACAAGAGCTACTCCATGCTGCCTCCCCTCTCCCAGCAGAGATGTGTGACATTCCAAAAAATGCCCTAAAACCAAGATAATTAATGCAGTATCTCCTTGTAGGAGGAGTAATGCATCTCTCTGTTGTAGGAATATATCTTAACAGACACGCTTCATCTACCAAAGCTCGGTAAGGCTGGGGCACACGCTGCTTCTGAGCATCACCACATTTAACCAATGTTGTGGTTTAACCCCAGCCAGTAACTCAGCACCACGCCGCCGCTCACTCACTTCACCCCCACCCAGTGGGATGGGGGAGAGAATTGGAAAAAAAAAAAAGTAAAACTTGCGGGTTAAGATAAGAACAGTTTAATAGAACAGAAAGGAAGAAACTAACAATGACAGTAATGACAACGATAAAGTGATAATAATAACAAAAGAACTGGCATATACAAAAAAATGATGCACAATGCAATTGCTCACCACACACTGACTGATGCCCAGTTAGTTCCCGAGCAGTAATCCCACCCAGGCCAACTCCCCCCATTTTATATACTGGGCATGATGTCCCATGGTATGGAATACCCCTTTGGCCAGTTGGGGTCAGCTGTCCTGGCTGTGTCGCCTCCCAAATTCCTTCTGCCCCTCCAGCCTTCTTGCTGGCTGGGCAGGAGAAGCTGGAAAGCACTTGACTGAGTCTAAACACGACTGAGCAACAACTGAAAACATCAGGGTGTTATCAACATCCTTCTCAGACTAAACCCAAAACACAGCACTGTACCAGCTACTAAGAAGACAATTAACTCTATCCTAGCCAAAACCAGGACAACCAGTTAATAGTCTCTGAGTGTCTCTGTGTGAGAAGTGGAGAGCAAAGACAGGATCGAGCAGATGCTGGGCTCTGCCACACTTCGCATGGGTTAAATGCGCCCAGAGAGAGAGAGAGAGAGAGAGAGAGGGCAGCAATACTTACGCACAGCTGTAGCCCCACTGTGAAACATCCAAACAATCCCTTGGAACAACCACGCTCCAAGAGTAATCAGAATACCTCAGATTTCAGGATAATTTCCCTCTGTTTGCAGTTAATGTATGAAGGCAGAAGTGTTTTCAAATTGCTTTAATTTGTGGTTCCTTATCCACTCCCAACAAGTTAATGACTGCTGCTCCCCCAGGAGTCGCCTCTTAGCAACAAAAAGGCTCACCAGCTTGGAGGACTCCCTCCCTCGCTGGACGCTGGGAGTTTGTGTTGGACGTCAAAGGAAGGCAAGATGGAAGAGCAGACGCTGACCTCGGGCAGGCAGTATTCAGCTCCAGGAAACTCCCTGTCAATTATCACATTGTGCACAAGTGAATGGGAGATCTTCCGCTCGGTGCCGAGAGGGGCAGAGAAGCAGGCATCGCCTCTTTCCCACAGGAAGATCCGCGGTGTGCACCAGGGGCTAACACCTCCTTGCAAGCATCGGCTGCAGAATCTGCTCCTTACAAATTCCTGCAGGCCTACCACAAGCAACAGCTGCAGTTCAGGCAGCAGAAAAATGTTAGAGAATGACATTCAATTCAGTCAGACATACCGAACCAGCACCTCTTTTTGTTCATGGGGCTTTTCAATCACTTGCAAGTTACCTACGTCGCACCTACCCCTTAGTAGTCCAAATTCCACATCTGCTTTCCATGGATTTCCACTTATTTCTTGTTTTCAATGACTTGAGATTGAAGTCCTCATCTTCTGTCCCTATTCAGTCCCTGCCTGAAAGGGCATATAGTGTGGATACACGAGGCAGAAATGCAAACCCCAAAACTGATTGACCTGGAGCTGAGCAAATGAGCAACCAAAGCTAATAGTGCAGAAGGAATCAAAACAACACAGTTTCAGCAAGATATGAGCAAATGCAGAAAAAAAAATGATAAAATATTTCCATTGTGGGAAAACACGAGGCAAATAATCCAAACAGACAAAAATGTTTCATTTTTTAAAAGTCAAAATATTTCATTTTAACGTCTTCCAAATGAAGTCTGCAGCTTTTTCTCTCCAAAACATTTTTGGTGTGTAACTCAGTTTTAAAAGGAAGAAAGCAAGTTTTTTTTAAAGGGTCAGATCACATACAAAGTAGCCATGGCATCCTTTGTTTTATTCACAAATGATTCAGAAATAGCAACCATGGGATCCTCTTCGAGAAATGAGGATTACTGGGGAGAAATGGGATATACCTCATGAAATGGGGCAAGAAGAATCCAATATCCTACTAAGGAGGGCATTCAACTAGGTTCACAGGGGCCGGATACCGAAGCCCATGGAAGAGCAGGAGGACTGGGAGGGGATGAAGCAGGTGTGCACAGGGCAAGAGGGAGACGCTGAAGAGAAACTGCTATGACATGAGCTTCTAAGTTGTATTAAAATCAATTAAAACCACCGATAACATTTTGCTACATTGCTTTCTTGGGCAATAAATGACTGCAGCTGTCATGGGGAAGGCAAATGACTATGATGGGAGGGGAGGCAGGCAGTGAAGCAATGTAAAACAGAGGCTTTCCCCAGTAGCAGAAAAGGTCCGGAGAGCTGAGTCAGGTTCTCACCATGGTTCTGGAAAGCTCTGCTCTTTGCTCTAGGGTTTCCTGCAAGATACGAGATCATCACTAATCCCATAAAACATGACACATCTCTACTCAGAAAGCTGAGAAGCAGCAGTCAAGGCTGAGAGATGCTCAGACCCCACATGCGAACAGGATCTGGGTGAGCACCAGCATGGTCTCCAGGACAGGTTTCTCTTGGCAGAGAGGAACTGACCCGAACCCAAGCAAGCAGCGTGTTTGCTCCCGTGTGGAAAACCTTCCTGGTGCCTAATCAACTTTCCAGCTAGGGTAAGGTCTTCATTCTGATATACTTTTAATTTTTTGCTTATAGCTTTAGTATTGCTGTGTCATATATAACTGTACTTTCATGCTTGGGTAACAGCAGCAATAGATCAGCAAGATTTCTTGCACCTATCTCAGAAGGAAAAGTTTTATTAAATCATTAAATAAAATCATCATGTAGTCTGCCTTTACAGAATAAAAAAAAAAGTCAGCTTTAGAACTGAAACACAAGTGGGAAATAGGGGTTGTGAACACTATACCAAAGTAGCTGAATTGGATGCTGCTTATCGAGGAGGAAATAAGAGTGCATGAATTTAAGACAAAAAGAAAAATAGAAAAGCAAAAAAAGATCCTTATGAATTAAGCCTTTTCTCACCTCTAACAAGGCTCTAGAAACAGCACTAATCAATCCAAATGACACTTTAGTGTGGAGATCTATTATATTCTTCAACGATCATATGGCTTTATATGTTATAATTTGGTTCTGAATTATGACCTACATCAATTATAATTGAACACTGCTTCCCACTCTACAATCAGACTGTGATGAGAACAGAAAGGCAGTGGACATTAGAGGATTACTATCAGAACCACCTAATTTAATTAAGGAGATTTATTAAAATGGTAACATTAACAGGTGTTTTATGAGACTAATAATTAATAAGGTTTCTGTAGAACATTTGTAAGAGAAATAGACAATATGCAGTGCCAGCAGAACTCCCCGTAATGGGATAACAATAAAGCATTAAGAACTGTAGATCAGATATTATGATAATAATCTGATACTATAAATTATGGTTTGAAGAGGATTAAATGCCATTACTGCAAATTAGTATTTATTTAAGCTCCAGCAGGCCCTTGCACACTGTCTAGAGGAAAGGTGGGCTGCAGACATGCTCTCCAGCACGTGCACTTGCTGTCCTCCCGAATCCCACCATGACGAGTCGAGAACCTTGCTATCTGCCAGCACAGCAATAATGCTGACCGGCTCCACCTGGGAAACCATAACGGGGCTGCAAGGAAGCACTTCATGACAGTGAAGTCCAGCAACTCGTTTCTGACCTTTCTGAAGTTACCTTCAAGTAACTGAAAGCAGGCTGCCCCATGCTGCTCCCCTGGCTGCAAGCTCAGAGCTGTCCCCGTGGGACAGGGATCCACAGGGTCTCCTGGGGCTCCAGCCGCCTCCCGGCACACAGGATAGCGAAGGGTGGGAATGGCGATGGCTACTCTCTCCCTTCCCATTGCAAATCCTGCAGGCACAGCAAGAGGTGAACCTCAGGAGCATGAGGAGAGAAAGGGGAAAGCGGGGTGGGAAACCAAGAGGGAGAAGCGTGCTTTCATGGCAGGGAGCAAGACCCCAGCTAGCTAAAGGAAGGAGTAGAGAGAAAATAGCCTCAGGGTCTTTTCTGGAAATGACGGTGCTGAGGGACTTTGCCAGAGTTACTTAGCAATTTGCAGCTCATGTTAACACCTAGTGCTTTCTTAGCTCTAGGCTTAAAATAGTTTTATCCCAGCCCCGGTCTCAGCAGCCACCCAGGTAAGAGGAGGGAGGTTGCTGTGGAGAACACAGCCCTTTCTCTAAACCAGCTCCAATCCCTGACACAGTGATGGAAGAGGATATTTGCAGTGGGAAATTTTTTTCAAGGCCCGTACTTTAATGAGCTCCTAAATAATGACTTTATTTTAGAGGAACGCTCAATATTCCTTCAGTATCACACCCGAACAATACCACTGCCTGACTTCAGTCAACAGAAAACAAGTCCAGAGAAACCAGCTCTCTGCTTTGGGAAGCAATGATGGGATGGGGCACTCATCCCTCGCTGGGCCCAGGGTGACAAAATTCCCTGGTGTGACAGAGGGTGGTGGGGGCTGTGCTCCCCTCCGTCTGCTGCTCCTGGCTGAGCTTGCAGCACTGCGACCTCCCACCCACCCTGCATCGAGGCAAAGATGCTCATGTGCCTCTGCAGCTCAAGGGGCTGTTCATGCCGCTCAGCTGAGGCCTGAGCCAACTTTTTTTCACTTTTTTAATTAGTATCTGATATCAACAACAAGCACAGAGCTTGCAGAGCAAATGAAACGGCCACTTGGTGTCAAAGTGGGTGTCACTTCCCCTCTTGGGTACAGAGATGCTGGTTTTGGACCAGACTTCAGCTTCTTGTTTATTCACGGGTGGGTTTGATCTGCTTTTTAATCAGCCTGAGCCAAGGGAGGCGGCCTTCAGCTTTGCTCTTAGCACCTAGCCCTTACCGAGTCTCCACCACAGTCCTCTTCCACAGACGGCCACCAAACGGTTTTGGGTTACTTGACGTAAGAGATGCCCATTGATCGCAGTTTAGTTTCTGTGAATCATTCTGGTTAGCACATCTCAACTAGAGCAGTTTTGATCAAACTTTCCCCTTGCTTTTGTTTCCAAGTTTTGGACCACAAACCTCTCAGAGATTTATACCTACCCGAACATGAAATATTTGCTCTGCCAGACCTGGGGGAACTCCCACAGGAGACTATTTCCATTAAGATTTCCCCAGTCCAGAAATGGACTCTGGGCCATGGCTTTTTTATGGTTCTGGGATGCTTATGAGAGCAGATTAACCTGTCTTGACAGAGAAACCAGTTACTATCCAGCAGCCTCTGGAGCTCCCATATATCTGCTTTCAAGTTTTATTTCATTTTTAGCATTCTCCTTGATTTGTGCATGCCCGCGGGGAGCAGAAACCCATGCCAGAGTGCTGTGCATACCCTGCTTCCCCAGCCAAATGCCTCGTGGGCAGCAGAGACTGAGAAACGCCTCTCGTCAGCGCAGTGTTGCAGACTCTGGTGGTTCACAGCATGTATCAAAATCTCCATCCCATTTTCCATGGGCAGGCAGGACTCCCGGGCACTTTGAGGGACTCCCATGCCCAGCTCCCACTTCACTGACCGGATCTGTGAATCCAAACCTCATAAGGTCCTTTGAAATTCCCACCTGTAAATGGCACACATTTTGTGACTATTAATTAAGCAAATTACTTCCATTTCACAGGAATGCTCTTTTCATTTGTTTCGTGGATCACATGAAGGATAGTCTGGGGTTTGCATTTGAATGTGCATCAGTTCTGTACTCTACACAAATAACCTGTCCCCATCTACAACCCAAATATTCATATCTGCTTTTAAAGGCTGCAGGCTGCACCCAGCCGTGCCAACAGCAGGCATCCTGTTGGCTTCACAGGCATAGTACAGGGCTGGAAGAAACACAGATGATATATTTCAAAGCAGAAGAGGTGCACAGTCTATCCTCTCCCTGCAAGGGAGATCCTCTGGGCCAGTTTGAGCAAAATTGTTGCAAAAGCAAAGCCTGTTTTCTTCCCTGGTACTGCTATTTAAATCAATTCTATGGGATGCCACTGTCAGTCACTGAGTTTTAATGTTACCACAGCAGCATTACAGGAGAATGAGTGCTGAATCAATAAAAAATTAAGGAAATACAGTTTTTATTACACAGTGATATTTGGAATTGATCCCTTAGGCTTTCCAGTCGCCTCAGTTTTGTTTTATACGCCCGTGGATGGAGTGTCGTGCAAAGTAGTTTGAATGCAGGAACCAATCAGTTGTAATCTAATTTTAAATGGACCACAAGCAATCGGAGAAAATAAAGGCAGGCAGGGGCATCATGTTGACAGATGTGCCTATGGTATATCGTACCTCTGCTTTGCCTAACTAGGAAAAATACACTTTTAAATTGTTTTATCTATGTGTAATGCCAATAACAAGAACTATAGGGGGGAAACTTGGTTTCTGCAGGGACATGAAGAATAAATTTATAGAAAAAAATATGAAAAGAAAAAATAATATCATCTCTTCTTGGCCTCACTTGTAAAATGCTAAACTAACAGCCAATAAGCATATGAAAAGCATAGAATAAGCAGCACAAATGTTTCACTTGTTCAAGTTAACAAGGATTTCTCTCCCAGGCCAAAATCCAATTGTTCCTCTGACTTCTTAAGCGAAGGGTCTACAATTTGTCTCGAGGAATTGTGGACGAACAAAGAGATTGTGATAACCAGCAGATAGTTACGTACAGCACGGGGCGCAGCTTTCTGCAGCTTCACCTCACATTGCAGTCCTAATTAATTTCAACTGCTTTCACCTGCTACTTGCAATTATGATTTTCTCTTTCACTTCTACCACCATGAGCTCTTACAGTTGGCCAACACCTCCCGTCCTTAGTCCGGTTTGCATTGCTCCATGAAGCAGATCCTTAAATCACAACTTCCTTGCTGCTCCCAATGCTGTGAGACAGCAGCACTGAACTGTCAGCTCTGCTCCCCACAGCCAAAATCTGACTCCCCCAGGTAGCAACATCCGTACTCTCAGCTTACTACATTAGAGTACTTGAAGCTTCGGCCTCTGCTCGTTCCTCCTGGAGGGCTGATGGGGGTCCATCTTCCACCTGCCAACCCATGAGGGTGATTTGCCCACACATCAGAAATTAGCTCAAGTGCCTCAGTGTGCCTTTAGACCTGACCCTTCCCGAGTCAGCAGTTTCTTTGGCCCTTACTGAATTTGCAGCTTTTACCTCTTTGTCGAGTCACCCATCGCTCTAATTCCTGCTCTGTCCTGGCTCTAACTGCTATATTTGCTTCCTAAACATAAAGAAAGCAGAATTGGAGGTTTCTCCATAAATTTAAGACCCAGTTAGTATAGGATGCTACCACAGTGTATTAAGAGCCGTCACTGTAAGACCCCTCCAGACCTACTGAAATACATCTACCATAACATGCAGAAGAAGTTACATTACCACAGGGGCTCAACTTCGGGAAAGGCTTTAGAAATGGGTATTTTTCTAACAGAAAAAAATACAGCAGTTACATTGAGGTGGTTCAGCAGTCAATCTCCCTGGATGAAAAAAAAGATAAACAGAACAAATCACCAACCTAAATATTCATCATGGCTTCACTACTAGTAATCATGACCACACTTCATTTTTCCCTGCAGATACTAGCTTGACCACTAATGCTGACTGCTGGTGCTCTGAAAAACAGACAAGCTAAGACAGAAACTGAAAATGATTTTGAGGCAAATAAAGTGCAAGTGAATAATAGTGAGGAGGTAAGGAAAAAAAAAAAAAAAAACAACCAAAACCAAAACAAACCCCTACAACCATGAAAGAAGGTTTCTTTAGTTAAAAAGGAAAAAATATCAAATTAAAATACGAGCTGTAAAAGTAATTTTAAAGTTCAATCACAAATGGAAAAATAATGGCTATGATCTCAAGGAGCATAAATCAGCAACAAGGAAGGGAAGACAATTTGAACAAGGAACCTAAAGGTATCGATGGAAATTCTATGACTTGTAGAATAATAAAAATAGGGAAATTTAATATAATAGCATGACATTAAATCCTAGCAAGGTTGCAGATTTTGTAATAGATGAAGATGGAAAAATTGTCAAACATCATGCAGAAAATACAGAAATAAACCACAAACGTTTCTGTTCTGTATTTAAAATGATGGAAAATCTGTTCATCCTTTACAGTGACATGGCAACACTTTCTATTCCAACAGTAACAGATTTTAAACAGCCATTCAATGTAAACATTTAAGTGTGAGATTGAATAATTTGCTCTCCAGACTATTAAAACAATTGACAAAGATCCCTCTGAAACAGCTACATTCTTTTCAAATCATCTACATTCAATGAGAAAGCCTCAAAGGAACCTCAGGAAATTCAGGATCACCCCAGTACTGAGAAAGTTTCACAGGGTCACCGCAGCACGTACCCCCCCCCCAACACCCACAGGCTGTGTTCTCATCCCTACTCCTCCCCAGATCAACGGGAAAAGGCATTGCTACATTATTTCTTGGCTTTGAAACTCTTTGCTGTCAATTTGTTTGATTTCCCTGTTCTCCAGCCCACCTTGGAGGATGCTGTTTGTTAAATGGATCCTACTCGAGAGTTTGTGAATATACTTTGATTGGATTTGATTATCACATATAAACCTCAGAGCACTTGGGCTGGCCAGGAATATAAATACAATTATTAGTAGTAACAAACATTAAGCAAAGCTGCACTGACTCACTGCAAAACGCTTTTCAAACCCCAGCCAAACAACTGCTTTCGCTTTGCTTTCCTGCCTACCATTTGTGCAGCGAATGCTTTTCAGAGGAAAAGCTGTACCGCCTTCACCCACAGTCTGAGTTTGACTTTTCTACACATTTGCCCTCTTGCTTAAGTTACGCCAGCCCATCTGCAGGCATAGCTAATCCTCTCGTTAGCTAGCAACTGGTAGCTCAGCTCGGCTCCTCTGCGCTTAGCATTATACAGATCAGCCAAGTATTGATGCGGCATCACTGAGGAGAATCTAGATTGGTTTTTTTCCCATGCTTCCTTCTTTTGAAACTTAAAATACATGCTGGAAATAATTTCAAGGGCTGCTGAGCATTGCCACTGGGGGAATGCAAGGGGCTTTCAACATTGAGACTAAAAGTTGGAAATTTGCAAGTGGTTGCCTTTGAAATTAGATTTTGAGGCTAAATTCAAAGAAGCCTGTGTAGACTGTCCCACTCCCTGCAAACACACGTGGCGCTTCTGACAGAGGCTAACAAAAGCTCCTCTCTCTTGCTGGGTCCAGCCCACTGTGTCTCATCCCAGAGCCTTGGCCCAACCGAAAGCGCCCAGCCGACAGGCTGTTTGGGGGGCTGGCATCCGCGCTGGACTTGCATCAGCGTCAGCCAGGGGAGGCCAAGCCAGCGCTGCAAACCCACAGCAGAGCCAGCAAACCCACTCCGAGAGGAAAGCGCAGTTCAGCTCGCGTTTGCTCAATGCGCAAACTGAAGTCCAGATTTCTTCAAAGCCAACTCGCCAGCAGAGCTGGGGTGGGGAGAGCTCACCTACAGCATCTCTGTCCCACCGGGTCCTGGATCACCAGAGACAACCACGAGCCAGCAGATGCTGGTGCACATCTTGTGGTGTTATTTAGCATCTGTTTCAGCAGCACACAGCGGTCTCCAACAGGAGCCAGACATGCCTCTGTTATGCCCTTTTCATGATAAATCCTTCCACAAAGCATTGGCCCTCAAACTAGCCAAAGTAGACCAGAAGTACTATACACCCAATGGTACAGCAGGAAAAAACAACGAGGAACTTGCTGAAGTGCACAGAAGTCTTCTGTGGCAGAAACAGAAACTGAAGCCAGGTATCCGCAGCCCCAGCTTCAAGCTCAGGCACCCCTTTTATCTGACTTCCCCTGTGCTCCTCAGCCCTCTGAGGCACAACAGTGCCACGTCTTCTATTAAATCAAGGAAAGCAGCATTGTATCCGAAGAGGAGCTGGTAGGAAAAGTCTTTGTACAGCATGTTGTGTTTCACCCTTGGTACTAGGTTCGATTCATGTAATATATTTTTAAATGACAAATTTCCACATTTCTTCTTCCTGTAACCTAAACGTGGCTTAGCAACGTATGCTTCCATGCCATCTCCACTTTCACATGAGTGAAGGAGACGTGCCGTCATCCTCATGGAGAGGTCACTGAATTTGGTTTGTAAAGCCAAATCTCCTGCAATCTCCATAATTACCAATCAATTTTACATAAATAGCAAAATTAAGCCCCATTATTCTCGTTTACCACAAAATTAAAGGAATTAATAAAACATGGGAAAAATGCTGATGTCTGCCAAATTGTTACTTCCAACAGATAAAAACAAATTCAGGAATGATATGCAGACAGGAGAAGAAAATCAGCTTTCCATCCAGCAACTCAGTGAACTATTGCAAGGAAGAGTGTAAATAACAATCAGTGCGCCAGGCTTCTCTGTCTGAATACTGGGACAAGAAAGACACATTCTTTGTTATGGAGGAAAAAACAACTCTGAAACAGTCCCCTTGTTTTTGGTTTTTTTTGCAAAACAGAAAAGGCCCTGGGGACTGGTAACAACAGGCTTCAGCAAGAATGGTTCTTTCAAACTTTGATTTGTCAAAGGACTGCTGCTCTGTAATTATCATGAATGGTTTTAGCTAAACATCTCAAAGGAATAAAAGAGGGTGCAAACATTTGGAGACAAATTGTGTCCGCAGGAAATCTTTGCAGGTGGCTGAATAATAGGGGGGAAAGAAACTTTCCAAAGTGCAGGAGCCAGGGCTGGAAAAATAGGGAAAAACTAAACTAAGCATTGAAGAGCTTTGAAACTCCAGCATCTTCTCCTGTCCTAATGAAGATGCATCAACAGGCTGGTTCTGAAGTTACAGTCACAGGACAAATGCATTACTGCAAGCAGTGTTTGAAAGACACTTGCAATTACAGCTGCTCTGGAACAATGAAATATATACTGTTCCTTAAATAAACTGAAAAAATGATAACCTCTTTTAACTGTCGTGGTGTAGTAGAGAGATCTTCATATCTTCCTTAATGAGATTTTTATTGCCAGTGTAAATTTGTCTTGAACTGAATTTTTGTCTTGGGAACTCTGAATTATGTTATACCAAGTTGTTCCTGGTAAGCATGCAGGCTTGCACACATTTTTTGCTGTGAAAATGGCTCCTTCTGGCAAACTGAAAGCAATTGAAGCTCAATTTAATTAGCTGCCTTCTGTAAATATGCCATTATTCTTCTAGCTCAGTGCTGGAGTTATATTTACAAAGGGAACAGATAGCAATAATTATTTTGGGCCGTAGTTAGTCAGTATTAGTTAATGCCTGAGCGTAATTGAGAGGAAATTAAGACAAGTGTAGTCTTTGGGGGGGGAAACGAAAGAATATATCTGTCTACAGCAGTATAGACACTGCACCTGTATGTTCCTTCTTGGGCTGGAATACAGAGGAAGCTCTAGCTAAAAAAGCAGACATTCACCTTGTGCTCTGGAACCAGTGAGGGTTAACGATAATCACCTCACATTTTCATTCATTAAAAATTTGAGCATTTTTTAAATAAATCTTACCAACCACCTTCTCCGAGTTTCTGAGTTTACAAGTTACAGCCCCATTGCCATATTAGTCCTCGCTGAGGAAAGGAGCCCTGAGCCAAGCGGCTCAGAAAGCTGCATCAGAGGACCTGCAGCTTGAGGAGTACAAGTTGCTTGGAAAGGTTTTGCAGACAGCGTCAGACAGCCCTTGTATGGCTCAGCACAGGGAGAACCTGCTCCAATGACATCTTCATGGATCTCTGAAATGAGCTAATACTTTTCAGTGCCCATCTTAAGAGCAAACAGGATTCTTCAAACTAAGCAACTGCCCCGTAGCCCTTTTCATGGGTCTGGATACATTATTCAAATTAACCCTCAGAACAGACTAGTTTAATTGCATCACTATGTAGATGCTTCTATATAATTAAAGAGGTCTTAATTCAATTTACCTTAATCCACTTTCAAAGTAAATTATAGCAAATGAAGACTTCACTGACTCTGAATGATTGTTCACACTTAGGTTAAATGCAGTTTAACTAACTCTCTTTAAATGTATGTATCTACTTAATTTGCATTACTTTCCCTTTATGTCACCACAACACACGTTCCTCCTTCCTTAGGCTTGCAAGTATCAAACTCTAAGTGAAATACTACAAAATAATGATTCAGATATTGTGCTCCTTTACGTAGCAAAAGTTCTTGAATAAATTTATGGAATTTTTTTTTGCACAAGGGTTAACAAATTGGGCCCACTGTTTCCATGCTGGAAGTAGTTGTCAATGCACATTGTAGGGTAAGGATGGGTTTGAGATTAGCTTATTGCACCAAGCAATAAAAGACAGTGTTTTGAGTTTCATATTTCCAACAAAAGCTCTTTCTGCCCTACTGGACAAACCCAGCAGGTACGTCATAGCTGAGGAATGTGCCCAGGCCATCAGCATCAGCCTTGCTGGGGTCTTGCACTGACAGCTGCTGTGCTAAACGGCTTCTGGCTCCAGGGCTCACTCGCTTGCTATGCTGCCTTGCGTGATGGAGAAACTCCCTCCCTGGTCCTCAGTCTCCTCTAAGACAGGGTCAGGAACCGCTTATTTTCACCTGCTCACTGCCCACCCACGTCATTGGCTCAGGACCCTTCAGGGGTCATGCACAACACAGAGAAGAGCAGGAACCTGGCCCGTGATACACACACAGCGCCTCCCTGCATGAACACAGGGCTTGCCCAGGTAAGTCATGCCAGCTGGCCCCTCTCCCCCCTGCCCCCGGGCAAAGGCAGGATGCGCCAGGGCTCACAGCACCCTTCTCCCAAATGTACTGTTGTCCACAATCTTCCTTTAAGCTCGCCTTGAAATCATGGGTTTCTCACTGCGCTTAATGGTTGGCTAATCAGCATCGCTATAAGCAAACGCATGAAGCTACCTAATCTGCAGGTGGCAAGTTAATGGGGTTTGACTAGCAAGACACTGACAAGCCAGAAAGTACCCAAGCTCCACTGGTGCTACTAACTCCTGTACTATTTTCATGCCATACAGAGCCCTACAGCAAATCAAAGGACCCCCAGGGTACCTATTCAACAAGGAACAAATTCTCACTTCAGCCGTTATGTAAATGAAATGCTAAAAATGTTCTTTTGTTCCTCTGAGGTATTGGTACTACTAATGCGAAGTGCACAAACTTCATAATCAAGTAAAATATTATCTTGTGGTACTAATGCGAAGTGCACAAACTTCATAATCAAGTAAAATATTATCTTGTGGTACTTGCAAAGTGCCAGAAGTTTATTGACTATGTCTCTGGGAGATTAGCAATGTTCACAGAGCTTTAGATGTCCTTTTGCCAAAGTTCAGACAAAAAGTGTTTTCATTATTTAAAATTCTGTTGTAAGGTGGGATGGGAAATGGCATGCATCTGGCATGTAGCTACTTAGAAATGACGAGTTAGTACAATAACACTAAAAAAAAGATCTAGTGTATCTGAGCACGCATGGTTTCTCCTTTGTGTAACTTATGACTTCAGAGCGCCCTGCCAAAGCTGAGCTGAACTATGAATACCAACTATTTTAGTCTTCAAGAGTTATAGTGCAGGAAACTCACTTCTCTCTATTCTTTCCCCTAGCTGTCACTCAGGCTGCTCCTTGTGAAAGACCTGAATCCAAAAGCCAGCTTTGGACTTTAATTTGACAGCAGATGGATCAGATAGATTGGACCCCCATTCTAGCAGTACAAAGCTGGAATACATTGCCGCAGCGCATGCTGAATTGCTCTAGTGCCTGACTTACAGTATAACAGCCCGCATTTGCCCTGGCTAGTGGCACCACTGCTCCACGGGCTGGCGAGGATCTGCCCCAGGGTACTGCAGTCCCACAGGCTCTCACAGACACCTTCATCCTGATGGGCACAACAGCCGTGCTCTGCAGTGAACCATGCGCAGCACCAGAGTCATGGGAAATGACTAAGAAGTGTGACTTTCTTCGAAGCACCAGACTCCAACCCGAGAGCAGACTATGGAACTGCCTCTGAACAAAGCCTCCTCGGCTCTTGTGGCTTCCACCTGTTGACAAGGTGGATAAAACTTCCAAGACAGATCCTCAGAGAAACAACCGATACTCTTAATTGGATCATCTCTCCCAGAAAACACATCCAGCACCCCCGGCATTCCACTAATTTAAGTTTCTTCCCTGCACCCAACTTTAATCAGAGCACTTAATAATAAAATTGAGTGCTATAGCTGTACTCAGCAAGACACAAAACCAGTCCTGAGCAAGTGTCATCAACACTGACTGTCCTGGTTTCGGCTGGGATAGAGTTAACTGTCTTCCTAGTAGCTGGTACAGTGCTGTGTTTTGGGTTTAGTATGAGAAGAATGTGGATGTTTTCAGTTGTTGCCCAGTAATGTTTAGACTAAGTCAAGGACTTTTCAGCTTCTCCTGCCCAGGCTGGAGGGGCACAGGAAAGCTGGGAGGGGACACAGCTGGGACAGCTGACCCCAACTGGCCAAAGGGGTATTCCATACCATGGGACCGTCAGGCCCAGCTTGGGGAGGGCAAGGGGAGGAGCGCTGCTCGGGCATCACTTGGCAAGTGATGAGCAATTGCACTGTGCATCACTTGTCTTGTGTATTCCAGTTCTTTTATTATTATTGTCACTTTATTGTTTTTATTAGTGTCATTGCTAGTTTCTTCCTTTCTGTTCTATTAAACTGTTCTCATCTCAACCCACGAGCTTTACTTTATTTTCTGATTCTCTCCCCCCATCCCACTGGGTGGGGGGGAAGTGAGTGAGTGGCTGCGTGGTGCTGAGTTGCTGCTTGGGGTTAAACCACGACACTGACCCAAGTGTCCACCATGTCAAAACGTTACAGCCCACTAGCCTCATTTGGAAATTTGATTCTACCCTCCACAAAATCCTACTGTGAGCAGGTGCAAGATGTTCTAGCACTGAGAAAGGAGATGCAGAGACTGGGGCACAGAGCACAGCAGGAGGAAGGCAATCCTATTCACTCCAAGTGTGTGGTGTGTGTTCAGACTCAGGTGAAACTCCGAAGAGGAGCAGATGGTAAAGAATGGAGCACTGGGTCCAAATGAGATACCTGAAGATGACAGATACAGATCATTGGTCCCTGGGAAGATGAATGGCAGCTGGGGGTGTGAATGAGGCTAAGCGGCTGGGGAAAGAGAAGGACACAGGGTAAGGTTTCCAGAGAGGAAGGTTAGGACAGAGTACAGAGTGGCTTTCAAAGTCATGACATAGAGCTGATGGAAAGACAAAAAAGGGTTCAGAGCAGGCAGTGGGTTGAACCAGAAGCAGCACAGGCACGACCTCAACCTAGCTGCCAAGAGCTATGAAACAGCAGACAGGCAGAGACCCTGGGAGTTGCTGGTTACGCCTCCCCGCTCAGTGGTAGCTCTTCCTGAGCAATGCAACCACAAGAAATGCTTCTTTCCATGACTCGGAGTAGTACCAACTGGAGCATTATATGGTTTTAACACAGGAATTAGTAGCAGTGGACTGAGAAGGGCTCCGTACCCAGTGAGTCCAGGCTCCTGCAGGACGCACCCCCTTAATCCCTTTCACACCCTGAGGATGTTCCTTTGAAAAGCCAGCTCTGTTTTGGTGCCTGACTACTCCTACCAAGTCATTGTCCCAGAATTGCCCTGACCAGACAGGAGGAAGCTTACAGCATCCTGAATTAATTCATGACAAATCTAGCCCCCTTTGTTCTCCTGCTAGCATTATCCTCAGCTGGAACAGCTCTTTCCCACCCCCTTGGGCTTTTTCCTCTGGATGTGCTTATAAGGAAGCAAACTAATCCCTTTTCCGCTTTTGTTTTTCTTGGCTGAGGAGGTCAAGCTGAAGTTTAAATCTGTTTGTTAGCTAAGACTTTGTAGCAGTTCCCATTAGTTTTTAAATAGAGCTAAAATAATGTGATAGTGGCCACTGTTTTTTCCTGCTACAGGCACAAAACTAGAAATGTAGACACCAGGTGAATGAAATACATACAGAATGGTTAACAAAGCAACCCAAATCTCACTTCTACTGCTTACCATGTGCAACCAGGTAGGATGGTTGAACAGAAGCCAAAGTTAGCCCTCTTGAAACAGAGGGAAGCCTGCCAGACAGACATGCCTTGCTAATGTAAAATACCTGTATTCAGAGAAAGCTATTTACATTCCTGTTAGGTCTGCTTTGCAATTAAAAACTTCTGATGCTTTTGAAATGCAGCATTATCATTGAACACCAGGTGTCTTGGATACAGAGACAGACAAATGGACAGCAGGATGCTGTACAGGGAGGTCACGGCAGTGCAGTCTCAGAGGGAAAAATCAGAAGATGTCCAAAGGACGTACACTGGAGCAAGGAAGTGCGGGATGTAAGCAGAGATGCACAGACACCAGCAATGCACAATGTCCAGAGGCGGCTGGAAGATGATGCTATTGCCCCATTAGTGAAGTCAAGAGAGACACAAGAAAACCTACGAAGGGCTAAATTCTCATTAGCTTGCAGAGGCCAGATGCTGACCTCTCTTATTCCAAACGTACCTGGATGCAATAACTGTTCCAGATGAGCAGCAGGTAGTTAAGGGCAGGCACAGCCATGAGTACGTAACTTCGAGCAGGGTTGTGCTTTGCACAGCAGCAGAGCTGTCTCAGCTCCGCCGCTGTAACATAGACGAAAAAGTGCCATTAAACATGTTACTCCACTCAGCACTGCCATATATAAAAATGTTTTTCCAAGGTAGAATTCACTGCAAAAAGAGTTGAGTACATTTCTCTGTCACAGCAAGAAAAAAAAATATGGGTAGTTAGGTTTGAGGGAGAAGAAAGCATGTGCCCAGCTTTCTGACCCTGGTTTTTGTTTATTGCTTGGATCCTACACCATATTTTTATCATTTTCTCCTTCAATTATTTATTAAGGAAAAAAAGAGATGGAGAAGGGTTTTCTGTTCTTGTTTGTGCCACCGCTCATGGCTGCTGCTGTGGGAATACTGCTAACAGCAGCTACTAGTGTTTTATTAAAAATAATAAAGTATAACGTTATCATAAAATAGCAATGTGATCAAAAGGATTATTCTGTTATGCCCTTGTCTGAGTTTTAACCATAAATTAGAGCTCAGATAAAAACAATCTACTGCAGAGCATATAAAGTTTGGAAAAGCTGATATATTTCTATATAAACTGTTCAGTTAATCTTAGATATATATTACAGAACACCGCCCTCCCTGAAACTGGGAATCTCACATATATTTTTTATACCGAACCTTTTATTCTGTATTTTATAGACGCACAGGGGGCCGATCGGCTTAACTCTATTGACTTTCATAGTGCTGCTCTGGATCCGGCCCCGCTCCCAAGGCAATGAAAAACCTCCCCGCCTGCTAGCAGCCCTCTTGAACAGGAACACTGCTCCATCTGCTGGGCTCCCGCACAAGGGACAAGGAAAGGGTGAGGGCTGAAGTAATGATATTCAGTGTGGGCCATAAATTCGAGGCGTGTTGGCGCCTGGCACTAGGTCATTATATCTGTCAAGTCAGCCAAAGTCAAAGCAGGGAGTGCACGTTGCGTGTCTTCCTAAAACAGGCACTGTCCTTCTGGCAAGCGTCAGGATGCAAACCACGGCTTCACAAATAGGAGCGACTGCACTCATAAACATCCCTTACACACATTATCATTCACAACTCCTACTCGATGCTCCGTGCAGGCGCACACACCTATGCTGGCTCTCCCGAGGTAAAATAATGCATTACGGTTTCCCTCACTTGCTGAAAATCACAACCCCTCTACAACAACCCATTTTCCAACCATCCCCTTTGGTTAAAACATTGTTGCTTGTTTGCAGAGAAATCTCTTTCTTATTTTCAGCCCGTAGCACCAATACTTCTCAGCATTTACTAGTGACTTTCTTCCACTACCTGCTCTCTTTTCTAGTTTCTCTACACGGTAGGTTGCATAGTCAAAACTGACCTGAGGCACAGCCAAACACATCTTCGAGCACTTGGTCTTTCCAACACAGGCTGGTAGTATCTCTCCCTCCCCCCTACACATTCACACTCCTTTAAAAACAAGTGGGAGTTAGATGAATAAAATGGTGTCTTTCTCCAGCAATGTAACATGGCTTTGCATTGAAAGAGTCTGTTTAAAATCCCTTTTTTTAAAAAAAGAAAAAGTCCTTGTCTTGATTATTATTCAAAGCATATTCAATGATTAAGCTAAAAAAAAAAACCCACCCTAAACATTTGCATTAGCTTCTCTTTTCATTAAGCTTTATTCTCTTCCTGCATTTCTAAGAGCTCAACCAGTGCAAAATGTAGGAACTGACTTCCTGGCTTTGTTTTCACTTTTTAACATATCGACACCCTATAGTCAATTCACTTTGGGGTCCTTTTTCATTAACATAAAGCGGTAACATCTGGATTGCAAATCCTGCAGGGCAATGTTCATTTATGTAAAAAATGTTCCTGCTGGAAATAAAGAAACGACAGAAATTCATTTATGGAGGTGTTTTTATTAACCCAGCAGCTAGCAGAGGTTGGGAACAATATCTAAACAGAGGGACAGTGTGACCTGGTGACCTATCTTTAACACTCACAAATGGTTTTAAACCCAGAAGTTTGGGATATGACTATTGCCAGACAAATTGTTGGGGAGAACATCTTGCAGCTGGAAGCATTTGCAGAAGCCTCTGCTGCTCACCTTCAGCCAGCTCAGGCTGCAGGCGAGCAGCGTGAGCACTGCCCATCACACCACCGAAGAAACAGAGATTATCTGGGAGCTCACTGATCCACAGGAGGAGAATAACAGGTGGCAAGTGAAGGGAGCTCAGAGATGATGAAGTGAACTGGTTTTATGTATCCAGGATGCATAGTAAAGCAGCAGTCTTAATACTTATCCCCTAGCATTAAGCATTATATTGATGGAGTGACTTTTTGGTCAGAAGCCATCTGCTGTTTCTGTGGGTAAGAGTCTAAAAGAATTTGCAAAGCTGGCTATCAAAATGGGAAAAGTTTCATTTGGCTGTGGATGTTTTCATGAGGCACCAGACCCACAACAACACAAAGATGCAAAATAAAACCATTTCCAAAATAAATCAGGGTGCACAAGGCATCCTGCTGCCAATGCCCCAGGGTGACAGGGAATGACATTGCTCATGTTAGCTGCCCTTTGAGGTGCAGAAGGCAAAGGTCTGGTCTTTCTGGGACAAATGGGGTAACTCCTGGTGTTTTCCAGCTCCGAGATGGGCAGGGGTTGGGCTTGCTGGGTTTATAGATTTCAAATCTGGTAAGGAGAGAGGAGGAAAGGAGAGACAGCAAGTCAAGGACGGCTTGGAGGGGAAGCAAGGATGGAGCACGGCAGGAAAGAAGTGCAGCAGGGAAGGCAGGGGACTGGGGTTATGAGGCACGGCCAGCGACTGCAGCAGGAACAGCAAGAAGCCAACCGAACAGTGGCTGCCAACCCATACTGGCACCTGAGGAATGAGGTGCTGCGGGCCAAGGCACCCCAAGCTCCCTTGAGCATGGCTGCATCCTGCAGCAGCGTGGCACCAGGAGCACTTCTGGCAGAGGAGAGGCAGGATCTTGTGTACGTCCTCTGGGGCTGGACAGCAACAACAGCTCCTGTGTCTTCAGGACAGGTCAGGGAGAGTAGGGTACAGAAAGCAGGTGATTGCTTTTCTCTGAACAAGTTCAAAATTAACATACATCATGCCCCCGACTGCCTCCATGTGCCCTAGTCTGCTGGTCTCTTAGTTTCAGAGTGGCGAATGCACCATGTGCCAGCTCTCTGTGCTCCTTGACCTTGCTGTGGTAGCTGGGATATCGTGGGTGTCCGTGGTGTGTCACACAGCCTGCTTTAAATGCCACAAGAAGTGCTCGGCTGTGGAAGGATACACTCAAGATGAAGGCATACCCTGGAGTGATTGCCCTAACCAGATGCCAAGGGCATTTGTTCTCTCTACACACTCATTCCCACCCATGCAGTCACTCCAAGCAAAAGAAACAGCAGCCTTTAAAGGTGAAACTGAGTCTTGCAGAGACAATGTTACATAGCCCCGGAGCTGACAGCATAAGAGAAGAGCCCAAGTCACAGGTAAGAAGATGGGCAGCCTTTCAAATTTTCAAGAAGGTCAAGGCAGGGGCGGAGGAAGGGTGAAAGACAGGCCAGCCTGGCAGGAGCAGCCAGGACTGCTCCTCTGCTGTCACTCCCCTGGCACAAAGCAGCCAAATCCCTTCAGTTGTCAAACGTGCACTATGCTATTGTTAATGATGCTATTACTTACCATATGTTTAGCAGTATGGCTGGATTTACTCAGCTTATTCAGATGCAGGATTGAACATTTCGGCGTAGCACGTGGCCTCAGGCTCAGGGGGTTTTGAACTGTGGGAGAAAGCAAAAGCTATTGCAGAGGAGGAAAAATGTTAGTTACTTAACAAGGTCAATAGCATAAATTCTTATTTTGTTTACTTCAGAGAGCACAGAAGCTAGTGTTTACACCCTGTTTCTGTTAATTACTTTCAAAGTAGGCTGTAAAATCATTTACTCTCCTACCTAAAATTGTACTTTATGCTGCTAAAAAGAGCTTCCATCCATTTCACTCAGGAATGACTACACTCTGCAGACAGATAAACCGATTCTTTTATATCTTCATAGATGGGGTCAAGCTATAATTCAGAGCCAGAACTTGCAGGACCTGGAACATTGGTTCAGCTGCTTGAAAAATAAAAGGTTATTTGTAAAATTTAGATTCAGGTTCAGCTTTCAAACTTGTCCAAAGATTTGGGTTATCCAGCAAGAAGAGCTTGTTAAGAGCTGGCTTGCCTTGATTTATCTCTTAATCACAGGTGCTCAAAACCTGTAGCTCCCATTGATTTCATATAAACCCGTGTTCTGCATGTTCAAAAAGCAAGGCCTGGTAATTGCTGAAAGTAGCACAATGTTCCAGAAAGCTTGTAAATAAAGTCTTACTAAAAATCATATGTGCTTGAAAGAGAAACAAACCCAAGGATTGTCTTGTTTCCCTTTGCCTTGCTGCTGTGAAACAGATGTTAACACCATATATCTAACCCGTACAATATCCCCATTGGATTCTTATCCAGTACGACCAGTTTAATTCCCAAGATGTTCCTATTGCCCGAACCTGTTCTGGCAACCAAGTACTCCCAGCTTAGAATATCCTGCAGATGTGGCTGCTTTTACAGAACATTGCAGCACAACGACCTCTTTTACCCCTGCCAGTGTCATATTCTGGCTCTTTTTTAGTGTATCCAAGCACAGCTTTAAATCCATCACCAACCCAAATTCCTATTTTTACTCTGGCAGGCCGGCTGACAACAGTTGACAGAAAAGAAACATCTTCCAAAATTACCTTAAAAATACCATTTTATTGGGAATCCTTAATAAAACCAGTAAAACGCAAAGCTTGTATAAAATGCAAATGATGCCAGCTGATTTGCAGTTTGACTGGATCATGTAGTGAACAGAAATATTGCAGAAAGGTAACTGTAAGCGTATTATTTTCCAAAGCAGAAAGAAACCTTGCAAGACCTCTCCAGCAGTTTAACATCAAACATCCTTCCAGATATTAACTCATCTCAGAATAAACTGTACTAGTTCAATGCCCATGAACTACGCCTTTACTGCCCATGGTTTCCAAGGAACAGACATTGCAGTAATTAGTGGGGCATGAAAATCAATTCTGATGCCTCAAAAGACAATCTGTGATTGTGGAAGTGACAGTGCCTGGAATAACAAGGAATACACTTTGCATTCAAAACAAGACAAACTCTTCCTTTGACCACAACCACACTTACACGACACCATCGTTTCAAACCAAACAAGAAGTAGCTCCGAACCCAGCCACTGCACAGAACTACCAGGCAAAACACCACTCCTGAAGAAGAAAAAAACGCCTGCTGAAATCAGTGCTGCAACGCCAGCTCTTTGCCTGGCTTTCATGAAGTTACTAGAGCTCTGCCTTCACACCTGAGACTGTCCCAGATAGCACCTTCCCGGCCATGTCTGACGTGGTACATTTTGAGCATGCTATCATTCTACATGAACAAGGAGAAGAAGATATGGCCCTCGAGCCCTCTAGTCTTCCGTTTGCTCCTGCTAAAAGGGTGTAATAGGTCCATAATTGCCTACCAGTGCATTGACTATACAGGGAACCAAATACTCACCTCATGCAGAGTATGAATCCAAACCAATTCCAGTTACCGGCCTGGGAACATGATGTCCCAACATACACTAGATGTCAGGGGAGTATTTCATGCCTCATTTTAGTGGACCTTCTAAACAGAAAGCCCGTCAACTTGTCCAGAACTAAAAGGTACTTTGGCAGAGAAGAGTAGCAATCAAGCAAAATTGCAACAAAAAGTGTGAACAAAACCAGAAAGTTTCTTCTGCAAACAAGATCATGTGCTCTACTTAGATAGCACTGTAATTTACCCAAAGCATCACTAGCCCGGCTGAAAGGCTCCTGTTTCACAAGAGCACACTGCACAGGCAGCCCTGAGAGGCACCTAATCAATGGATAAATATAAGGATTGTTCTTGCAGTGCCAGATCTTGGTTAAAGCAGAAAATGTGTCTTTTTCAGAGTGGCTGCAAGGCTGAGGTGCTTTGTAGCGTATACAAAACACTCGCTAAGTAACTGGATGTCATTACCGCTATGAGCCAATACAGCACAATCATTTGCAAACAACAGCTCATCAGTAGCTGCCTTCATTATTTTTACCTTTGCACACAATGCTGCAGATGTGGGGCTGCCAGCATGATACCAAACAACGGAAAAGCAAATCCTCAACCCATTTATAATTCTATTCGTAAGAGCAAAACATCCTCAAGGGGACCACGAAGGGAGCTGGCAGCTTGTTTCAGTGCCCCAGTGCTGCTGGCACACCGCTTCTCGGCCAGGCAGGACCCCCCTCCCCAACTGTGCCGCTTCCCCACGTTGCTCCAAGCGTGGCCCCGTTTCCATTATGGCTAGGGTGTAAAAGATTAATGGCATAGAGAGAATTCAGGCATAAAGGTATCATGGTAAGCAGAGAAACAGAAAACTACTCGTTATATAGAACAGGGAGAGAACAATGCTACATGTAAAAAAAAAAAATTTAATAAGACATTTCCTTTGGGTCAAGATCTAGGGCCTGGCTTAGTGAGGTAAAAGGCATGAGGAAAGAACAGTAACAGATGCAAAAGCATCTGGGACTGGGAAAAAAAAAAAAAAAAAGAAATATTTCAGACCTTAAAGTAGAAACTTAATAGTAGCAGGCTGTTCTTTAGCAAAAATACTGCTTTGATCTGTCATAGCTCTGCCTATGGGTGTGCTGTCCCAAGCATTTCAAAGAAATCTCTTATCATTGTGTACCTGCCTCAGAGAAATCATACCACTGAAGGAACAAAAAGGTTGATTGTTATTTTAATTGAATTTGTTTTCAATTTATTTTCAAGCTGTCTAGGGGAAACCTTTTACACGTGCATTGTTTGATTTGTTTTTAACTTTGGTTCCATTATTGTAATAATGAAGCTTTTAAGGCATTTTAAGAAGCCTGTTTGTCAAAAAAGTTACTCACATTGATCAGATCAATACCTACGAAAATGCCTGAAAGCAGGAAATAAATATGGATTAAAAAAACCCAGCATTATTTTACAGAACTTGGGTTTTGTTGTGACCTCAGACGCTCAGCATGAATCGCTGACTTGATCTCTGCCAACATACACATCCATGAGCTAATGTGCCAGGGGATTATTTTCCAGCATCCTTTAATGCAGGCTACCTGCATGTGGTCTCTTTTTCAAAGGTGCTGAACACTTCCAGCTCGTGCTGCTCCCTGTGTTAAGCTCTGGGACAAACCAGGACAGAAGGACTCCTTGAATGAGATTAACAGTAAAGCCAGGATTTGTGCTACAGTAGGTTAATTAGTTTTCTAGGTAGTTAGCTAATAGTCTTTTCAATTTTATAACAAGCCAGAGGTGTATGAGCTGTGGAGCTGCAGAAAAGGGCACACTGCATGGGGAAAGGGCTGTTGGGCAGCTACGCTCTTCTTCTGCAAACTCCCACCAACGCCAGCAGGCTTTGGGACGAGGCCCTGAACTGCAACAGCTCTTCTTCCCGCACAAGCCCCTTATGCTGCCCTGAAAGCATAAAAGGATCCTATAATCCTCTGCTCAGGCCAGAGGCATCCTCCCCCGCTGCCCTTCATGCTCTGGCCTGGGGAGCCGCGCTCTGCCATACCGGACCTTTTTTGCAAACCTCTTTCTTCTGCAAGCCCGGTCGGTACAGCAGTGCGAAGGGCAAGGCACCGGGGAGTCACCAGGGCGGGGGACGGCTGGGTGGGGGCCGGGACGGCTGTGTGCCATGGCACAGCACCGCGCTCTGCCCACGGGCAGCTGCCAGCCTGCAGCAGCCCTGCGAGCTTCTCACCTCCTGCTTCTCCACATCCATTTCTTTCAGGTCCACATGCAGCTTCCTCACTACCCGCCTCCCTCCCACTCTTTGAATGTATCAGGCTAGACAAAACATCCTGTTGCACAAGAAACTGAGCGTTTTTTTTTTCTTTAAAGTGTGCTTCTGTGCTAAGACAAAAAAGTTCTAAACTTTTTTTTCTGAGCTTTCTTCTCCAATTGTTGCACACTTTGTTTTTTAAAGTTGTTGGGAGTCTTAACACTTGGAACTAATTTTCATTAACAATAAAAAAATCTCAACTAATCTTATAATGATCATTTTCTTTAGTGCAGTTTTAGCTCAGTTAATAGCTGAATTTGCCTGTGTTGCCTAATGCAAGAGCAGTGGCTCATTCCCTTTTTACATTTAGGACTGAAATTCATTATTTTTTTCCATGGTAGTAAAACAGCTGGGTGGCATTAGACAGGCAAGCCTCATTTTATGTTATTATTTCAGTGAGATCTATTAATTTTTCTGAATATAAAATTTCTTGAAAAGGAGAAATGAAAGGACCAAAATGACCTGTAATGAGTTCTTTCTGTCACTCCCTTCCCTTTCCTCTAGCCCCAAAAAGGAAACAAACTGTCAACACCATTACTTTCTAAAATGCCATTTTGAAATTAAATATTGAGCTAGGTTTTTAAGACAGTTTTAAAAATTACAGAACAGAGAACTAAACTAAGTACTTTTTCAGAGTACAGAGTATTTCTTTTTGACTACTAAACTATAACTGCTCATTCCACCCAGCCAATTTTTCACTTTTACTACTGATCCAAAATATCCACAATTTACTCAGCTCTATCTTCACCTAAGCGGCAAACCAGAAGTTTTAATGATCTGAAGAGGAATCTATTTAACGTAAGGTCCTTAGGGAAGGACCTGCCATTAGTCACATATTTGTTCAGCATAAAGTTCAAATCTTAGTTCACTGCGAGACCATATTGCAATACGTGTAACGAGACTGCCTTATGGCCACAGGATTCATTAGACAGCCCGTACAGGTAGGCATAAAAGCAGAAATGCTAATGTAGGTACCCTGAGCCAAATTTAAGCCCAGGGAATGACACCAAGAATGTTCATTTGAAGACGCGAGGAATCTCTCAAAGCTGCAATAATGTTGCTGTAAAGTCGTGCCAAGGAGTGACCACGGTTCATGTTCTGCATCCAGTGGGACGGGCGAAAGCCGCAGCCGCCTACCCGTGCCCCGGGGGCAGGTCTCACCATGTGTCTGCCCCTGGGCACGGTACATGAAAACCAGCTCCAGCCTCTTTTGTTACAGGTTTTTCATATCTCCTCATGAAAGCACTAAAGCTGAGGAGTGTTATTACTGTGTCCTTAGATTACACCACCCCTACATGTATCAAGGAGCATTTTACTGCTCAGGCAGTCCCCACTGAGACAGATAAAAGCCTCAAGAAGTATTAGATATGCAGGAGGGAGCAGCCTGGCCCAAAGCAAATGCCACTGTCATATGCGGGTCTTTTGAACAGGGAACCTCTATTGCTAGACCTGAGAAAGTAACTCCATTAGCCGGCATCAGCTCCGGCCTGTATGAACCTGCTGCCGGCAAGGCAAATCTCTGCCGGGCTGTATTGGTGTGGTCAGTGCCAGCACCAAACAGGACGGAGCCCTGCCATCCTCGCACAGGTCTGGGGGAGCAAGGCTGTGCACCACAGCTCTGCAGGGATGCACTGCTACGCCCCGAGGCTTTGGTAGACCTCAGATTGAAGGCTTGGCCAGCCAACAAGACCCGTGCCATCGACAGCCACGGGCTCTGGCGGTTAGTCCACTGGCTGGTGTCCATGCTCCTCCAGCTGTAAAACCTTCATGACTCCCCTCCTTGATCACTTTTAGCAGCCAACAAAGGAGGGAGGACAAGTGGCTCTGGCTTCCCTGGGTGGGCACTACCATCACCCTGGTCCCTCAGTATCCACACAGGGCACGGCCACGGTCACAGTCCCCCCTTCTTGGGGCCAGGAGCAGCACACTTGCATGCCAGCCTCCCCGCTGTCCTCATGTACCACTGATTTAGATGCCACCACCATTGCCCTCCCACTTCTGCTTTAATTTCTCTTCCCTGCCGTTCACAGTAGTGAACAATGATGCGTTACAATTTTCAGGTGCCTAAGGCTCAGAGAGCTTTCCTAGATATAATCAGCAGAAAAGAAGGATTTTGCATTGAAAGCCAGTGCCAACATCCCTGCAGTGATAACCATCCCTGCATAATTAAAACGAACATTTCATAAAATGTCATCTCCAAGCAGCATATTTTACATTAAAAAAAAAAAAAAACACAACATTTCCAAGATCAAAAGAAGAGAATTATAATTGGGAAAGGGCGGAGGTGGGGGAGGACAGTGTGACAGCCCCAAGAAGTATTACTATTATTATGAGGCAAAGTTTGCTAAAATGCCAACTGCTCGCCCACAGTAAAAGGAAGCACCAGTTTACTTGTTAATCGCCTTAATTAATTAACTGGCATTGTCCTGGATTTCCTGAAGCTGGGTTTACTGTGGGAATCAATTTTAAAGAGCTCCCAGAAAGAAAATTTAAATTTCTGCTTAAAGACTTTACAGATTAGTAAACAAGAGCCTGCTTCCAAACCATTTGGACAAAGCCATGGCTGTGATTTATGGAGAGAGTCTTTTTTCCCATAGAGTCTGTCACGATCAGCTATGTTGACCTACTGCACAGCACAAACTTCCCTGAATTAATCCCTCTTTGAACTACAGCAGCTCTGTTAGGAAAACATCCTATCCTGATGATAAAATTGGCAGCAAAGCAGAAGCCGGCATCGCCGTGGTGTGCTGTACCATGGGCCGGCTCCCACTGAAACCCCTGCTTCTTTCCACCACCGATTCGTTCAGTTCCATACTCCACCCACCGCTGGCCTTCCCTCTGCTAGGATGAAGGGCAATTTGGCAAGCCCTTGCTCCCTGAACGAGCACTTACAGATGGTGACTGAGTTTTCATTACAAGGGCTGTGATCTTCCAGACTTTCTCGATTAAATGGGTATGAAACAGGCCCTGAGCTTTCTCATGATCCCCTAAGGCTAGTCCAGTTCTCAGCATGCTTCTCAAGCTCGGGACATAGTTGCACCCTGTGACAGATATTAGGGCAGCGTCATCTTCCTAAGAGTCATGTTAATATAAACAATTACCTGCTCTGTAACTTCTGACCATAACATCGCATTAGACTTTCTCCCATCCCACGGATCAGCCAACCTGTGCTCCAAGTCTTACTTTACCCCTCTTTCCAGGGTTAGCGATTCCCACTCTGTAAGCTTGACTACTGGTCTCTAGCTGTAGTAACACAGTAACCCGTTACATGAAATGGTAACTATGAAAGCACACACACAAAAGTTTTCATACCTTGGACTTAAGTTTTCTCTTCCCGCATTCATCAGGGCCCTTTCTTTCCTGGAGCTCTGCAGAAGACTTAGGTGTGGAACGGTACACACCTTGCTGCAGACTTGACCCATCGAGGCCTGGCACCCAAAACATCCTTTGTGATCAATGGGGAGAAACAGAGGCTTTTAAGGATTATTTTCTCTCATCTGTCTTACACATCTATTTTTGGACAATGAATGACACCTGTAAAGTACCAGTTTCCTTCCACTGACGGTAACAGAAGCTGCATGTGTCCAAACTAAGATGAACACATCTACCTGAGGTTAGGTGAATCTCACCCTTTGAGTCTAAATAAGACACTGCAGATAAATATAGCATAGTATGTATGACCTTATTAAAGTGCTCCAGTAGTAAAACACCCATTACATAAATATGGAAGTCCATACTTTAAATAATGGATTTTAAGTGCTAATTTTGATGTCAGATTCTCCTCTCGTGTGTAACAGGACAAGAGGGAGTAAGGTGTTCTCCCAGCTCAGTCCTTGTATCCTTGTAAAGAATATCTGCATAGAATCGGCCCCTTCCAAAAAGAGGCATGCAGACATGATTGTTCCCTTCTTCAACAGGGTCAGCATGACAAAATGGGGGTGGAGAATGTATCCCTCTCACCTGTATGTTAACATCGCAGTCACTTTCTGCCTAGGGGGGGCAAAATTTTTCTTCTTTCTCTTTCTATTTCACGGAATGACTTATCTGGCAATAGCAAAATTTTCCTTGAGAAAACTATATTCTGTGGAACAAGAGCTCAACAAACCCTCAAAAAAGCCTCAAAGAGAAAGCTGAACGGAAAGCACACATAGCCATTTTTCATCGTATTTTTCTAATGTGCAAATACAACAGTTCCCCACTCCTCCTGACAGAAGCAAAAGAGCAATTAATGAAGCAATGCTGATCTCCCAAAACCAGAGAACTTCTCAGAAAAATCAAATAGTAACACTGTGCTACAGCATACCTACCATGCTCACAGCTTACACCAGGTAACTGGTTTCTTACCCTGCCAGGCACACTAGAGAAGATGCAAGGAAACTGGCAAGAGCTGCTGTGAGGGAGAGGGAGATTTTGCAGAAATCCCTGTACATCTCAGCCCCTGAACATAAACTTCCATGTAGGATTGACAGCGAGATAGTCCTCTGTGCGCTGGTGCCAGGTTTGGTGTGAAATGGGTCCTCTGGTACCAAATAGGGGCATTTACATAAGGAAAGAAAATGTTGGACAACACAACAGAAACTCCATCAACTGCAGAGAAATTTGGCAAGACCTGAGGAGGAACAAAAGGCACAGTGTGAAAAGAGTGGGGAACAGAGGGAGAGAAGGGAAGAACAACGTGACCTCTGCAGGGATGACCTATGTTTTAAATCGGCTTGTCATCCCACTGCTCCACTCACCTTAGAAAGGACTCCTTTCTCAGCACAGCTCTTTTCTACTTGTCTGACTGTGAAATCTTCTTGAGGAACCTCTCTAAGCTGGAACTGGTCTTAGCGCAGAGGGAAGAACCAGGAACATGACAATATGGATGCAGGGCACTGGAGCTGTGTGCTGCCAGGTGTCTTTGGCCCATCTGGAGCTGCAACAGTCTTGGCACAGCTGGGCACACTTCAGTTTGCACCCACCCACACTCACAACACTGTAGCTTATCTGCAATGGGCACCTCTCTGAATCATGCAATCATAGAATTACCTAGATTGGAAAAGACCTATAAGATCATCTAGTCCAATCATTAACCTAGCACTGACAAGTCCCCCACTAAACCACGTCCCTAAGCACTACATCTAC
>JAVKLA010000036.1:14484370-14495629 GCA_034782735.1 Sagittarius serpentarius | reverse complement strand
CCAACAACAATCCAAACTTCTACACTTATTTTTTTAATCCAGGAATTATAGCCCAGCCCTTGTCACTAGGATTCAAAGTGCTGGAGTCAAGCAATGGCCTAGAGACCAACCTGTGCCAGCTGCTTCAAAAGGCACTGTAAAATCCCATAATGGAGGATTATGCACCAGTATGCCTGAGGGAGAAGCTGTGTTTAGCGTATGGCTGGAAGTACAAAGGATGAAACTCCAGCCCGCCTAACTGTAGATGATATTGCTAATCATACAAACGATGCCAATCTGTCGGTCTCAATATCCTACCTTGTGGCAATGAGTCCCACAGGCTAATTAAAACTTAGGTTAAAAGTGCTTCCTATTAAAGCTGTTCAATGCATTGAGACTTCGAATTTAATTTGATGTCTCTTTCTTATCCAGGAGAGGAAAAAGTCATGGTGTTGTTGTTTTATTTATATCCATCATAGCCTGTCTCTCAGTGGCACATCCCATGTATTGTTCTCCTTAAAATAAACAGACCTAACCTTTGCAGTCTCTGCTTGCATGCAAATCTTCCTGCTAAAGTATTTTCCATGCCTCTGATTAGGTTTGTTGCCCTTCACTGAACCTCTTCTATTTCCTGCTCTATCATTTTTTAATTAGGGTAACCAAACCAAACATCCCTCTCAAGGTGAGGCCACATCACCATCTCTAGAACAACACTGTCATATTTTCAGTGTTGTCCTCTATTCAGCAAATTAATGTCATGCCATTTCATATTTATGCTTTCCTGATCACTGCTCAGACCTGAGCAGATGTTTTCCATTGAGCTCTTCAAGATCTTTTTCTGTCTTGAAGCTTACCCCATTATAAGATTGACTGTTCCACCCAATTAATAGTAACTTCCTTTTACTCACATTGCATTTTTCTGTCTGTATTGTGATTAATATAACTTTGGTAAATTCGAAGGAAACTCTAATCATGTTTAGATTTCATTAAATTTTGAAGCATCAATTTTTACCAATTTGTTACTCACTGTCTTCTTCTAGATTATCATGAAATACTGGGTACAGGCTCAAGGGGTGCCTACCACACAAATGACTGTATATGTAATTACCAAAGCTCTCCACAGAGATAGGGTTTTTAAAGCATGCACATATTATAACATAAATAAAAGCCTAATTTATTTTTAAAGCATTTTCAAATCTCAAACCTCATCTTTCTGCACCTGCACCACAAGCCTACACAGCCTCTGTCACTTCCCAGGGTATGTTCACACGCACAGCACCAAGCCAAACAAACCCACCTCCTCTACCTGCTCTAACACAGTTTTCAAGAAAGGTGAACACAACATCCTTCAAAGGGATTTTAAACAAAACAATGACAGGAAAGGCTTCATCACCCTTTGCACCACACACTTCTATAGCCTGTGAAGAGAAATACCCCTCTCGATGAAATTCAGACCACATGTGGTTTCTGAATGCAGAATGTCTTTTTATAATGATATATTCATGCTCACTGCCATCCTTCAGAGACTTCCTACAGAGTGGATGCTTTTCCCTCAGAAAAGCATTAAATTACTTTAGAGGGAATCAAGATTCTGAACATTCACAGGAGGAAGAAGAGAGATGAAGAGAATCTTCATCCGTTTCACATCTAGCTAGAAGTTCCTTTCCAAGGATTTAGATAGAGATGTTCCTACTAGAGAAATATTCCCAAGTTCTTGGCAGCAGCCTCCCGCAGCCATGGACAGGAGGCATTTTGCCCTTCAGATAGCTGAAAAGCTTACCTCAGATCACCACTTATTTCTAATGAGAACTTCTGCATATTAGATAGGAGTCCAGAAGCATAGCTGGGTGTTATTTGAAAAAGCTGTGTTTCTGTTGGAAAGGAAAAATCATCACATTTTCCAGAGATCAGTTTTCTAGAAAAGAAAAATGGCTACTTTCCTTTTAGGACAAAACCAATAGTTTCTACCTCAGCTAAAGAATCCCATCTGCTGTGGGCTCTGAGTCATCGGCTTATTAGCAAAATTGTCTGAGAGAAGCATAAATCTGACTTGCTCAGAAACCAAATCTGCAGTTAGACAAAAATCACAGTCTGCCACTTCCCCCTAAATCACGCTCCTTCCTTGTCTTCAGTCCATTACCACCGATGATAGGCAGCACCTGCCAGCCCGCTGCTGGACAGACGCTCCCCAAAATCTCCGGAAGCATTTTCTCTGTCACCACGAGGCTTTTGGCTAGTGCCGGCCCCAAAGGGCTGGTGCTTCTCTCCCCGACAGGCAGTTTATCCACACGCCATAATTTCTGGCTGGTGGCGTTTATGCTGCGATTCCCTTTTGGCCATATGTACAGAGCAACCCCATTTGTTTTGATTTTTCCTCTCTCTGCCTCTCTTTATCTTCTGAATATAATACGCTGTCAGAACCTCACATTGGTTTGTATCTTTTAACGTCTGTCACCACTCAGCAGCTCACTTCATGCTTCTCTTTTAACGGCACATTTCTCCTCTGCTTTACGCTGAGCCATTACTACTTGGATGACCAATGCTACACACTTCTGGGGTCAGGTGTGAGATAGTAAGTTTGCTCAGGTTAATTTCCGAGTTGCTTTTTTGCTGGTACTTAGACATGCTATCTCAGTAAATCATCAGAGCTAATGGGGGAGGGAGCCTGAGGAGGACGATGGAGGCATACTTTACAGGCTATGTTTATATCTCTTTTTTCTTTTCTCCATCCGAGCCTGTCATCTGGGGAGGCAGCACATCCTGATCTCTACCAACGCAAGATCAAAGCCTTCCAGGGCTGTCAGAATTCTGAGTCTGTCGCTATTCCTATTTACATGTGTTATATTTTTAGTATTATTATTAATATTAACTCATCTTGGCAGTTCCTGAGCAGCCACATGGGTGAGGACCCTATCCCACTGAACACTGTACTAACACAAACCAAAATGACATCTCTCCAAATTGCTTACAGCCTCAAGAGAAGCTTGTAACAGAGAAGATGTTTAAATGCTGAACTTCATTCAGGTTGATTCGGCGTAAACAGAGCCATGCTGCATAGCCAGGTCATCACAGAAGTTTAGGACCCCTGTTCTGTTATGGTGAGACAGAATTAGGCACCCAGAAGCCTTTGAAGAATAGGCTTTCAGTCCCGGTGCCCCTCATTTTCAGTAACAGTCAAACACTGCCTGGCGCAGCAGCACCCGGACAATGTTAGTGCAGCGCTCTGCACAGCAGTGCCTCATTTCGGGGCCCAAGGAAGGGCTGTTGGGTCCCTCGTGACAACCTGCACCAGGATCTTCATAGCCCAGTTCATCAGTCATTGAGGTACCCAGCTTCCCTGAGAGCAGCAAAGTGCTCAAGTACCTGAAGGATTTTGGGAGCCTGTTTCATTTTGGCAGAGCAATTCCCAAGGTGCAAGAAGCCACCAGCACAGAGCCATCACATTCACAAATGCAGAGGTCCGCTCGCAACCACTTCTGTGACAAACAGCACCAAAGGAGATGTGTGCCAAATGCAGTTGGAATTTTATGGCTGTTCCTTTAGCACCTCTTCGGATTTTGTTTAGTTTACTTCTGCAACAACAGCTGGGAGCAGTATTTCCTTCAAATTACAGAAAGATTTAGCGTTATCTTAATGTGATACAAGTGTAGCCTGAATTATATTTAGGAGGAAGCACAATATGTGCTAATGAATAATAAAGACTGTACAAGGGTATTAGCCTGTCTCTGACTGCTGCTGCTTGAGCCAGTTCTCACCTTCTTAATAGCGTTAGCAATTCACAATAGCTCTGCCACCAAAGAGCCTCGTCCCAAGAAAGCATATAGGAAACATTCCCCATTTTTTATGGTTTCAGCTAAAAAGAGGCACCTACTTCCAGACATCACAGAGTTGAGCTGGAAGACAGCTAGACATTCCCCCCTGCTAAAGATGCCCTGCAGGATTGCAAAGCCAGCACCTACAAAACCAGGGGTGCCCGCATCCACCATGTGAAAACTGACAGTCACACAGAGTTTGGGCAGAGGCTTGGCCCCAGCTTCACTCCAAAAACTGGCAGCAAGTCCAAGATGCAGTCCTTATTTTGCCCTTCTTGGTTTGTCCATCTGCAATACAAAGGGGCATTTTGCAGAACATCAACGTCTGTATCACTGCTACGGACACGTGGCTGGTAGAAAACAGAAGTTTGGTGTAGTCAACAGTAAACTGTCAGCTGCGATCAAGAATAGCACCAATATGGTTCACTGATTATCTGAATTACTTCAGGGTATCTTGGCAAATCCCTGCGATGTATCACAGCCAGCAAAGGAACACATGATTTTATGCAAAGAAGAACATTTTTTTAAAGATGCTACAGAAAAAACATTGATACAAATAGCTGAGAAAGTGCAGTGCTAATGGATGTTCCTCTCTTTCTGCATTGTTTATCTTTCATAAAATACTACATAAACTCGCTTTCTCCTACAGAAAGAGTAAAAAATAACATATTTGACTTATCTGTTTAGGAAATAGTGACATCTGTCAACCAAATCGTTTCAACACAGGATTCTTCAGTTTCAGCAACTGTCAGAGGGCTCCTCTATTGAAAATAATCAATGCCTTTGACAGATAAAGAGAGGTGGAATAGTGACTTATTTTGATACAACTTGACAGCTTTTTTTGACAGTAGTATTCACTGTCAGTCTATTGGATTTGAATATTAACTGGGGCCCATGAGAAATATGCTTTTGGTCTTTAGCACTGAATCTCTGCAAATCAAAAGGGCAGTGGGATTGCAGTACTTACTTGCTCTTTATTCGCCATTATCTATCAGTCTTCAATTTTAATTACTCATTTTTAATACCTTTCCCAATTTTTATACTCTTGAGATGTCATAATAAGGCACATTTAAACTACACTTTGCTGCTCCCTTGGCAAGAAGGGGCATTTCATGCAGCTAGACTTGGAAACGGAGCTGTTTTCTAATGTCACTGTGTTTGGATTGACAGTTCAGTTCCATCAAGATCTCATTTGTTCTACTCTTATGAGACTACAGAAACTTAAAAGAAGTTATTAATATTGATTATGAAAAATTCAAACACTTGTCCATGCAGGAGCTTGTGGGGCTAAGGATCTCTTCATTAAAATTCTTTATACAAAGCACATCTATCCATTAAAATAATAATTAAAAAAAAAATCAGCAAAAGGATCCAGATCTGAATTCTCATGGAAATGGAACAAGTGTCGTGGTTTAACCCCAGCCAGCAATTCAGCACCACGTAGCCACTCGCTCACTTCCCACCCCCCACGGTGGGATGGGGGAGAGAATTGGGGGGAAATAAAAAGTAAAACTCATTGGTTGATATACGAACAGTTTAATAGGACAGAAAGGAAGAAAATAATAATGATAATAACAAAATGACAATAATAATAGTAATAAAAGAATCAGAATATACAAAACAAGTGATACACAATGCAATTGCTCACCACTCACTGACTGATGCCCAGTTAGTTCCCGAGCATCGATCCCCGCCCTGGCCAACTCCTCCCAGTTTATATACTGGGCATGACATCACAGGGTATGGAATACCTCTTTGGCCAGTTGGGGTCAGCTGTCCCAGCTGTGTCCCCTCCCAACTCTCCTGTGCCCCTCCAGCCTTCCTGCTGGCTGGGCCTGAGAAGCTGGAAAGTCCTTGACTGAGTCTACACAAGACTTACCCTGATGTTTTCAGTTGTTGCTGTTATCCACGTTCTTCTCCTACTAAACCCAAAACATAAACACTGTACCAGCTACTAGAAAGAAAATTAACTCTATCCCAGCTGAAACCAGGACAATAAGACATTTGAAATAATGGCTTAAATTACAACCAAGTCCTTCGCTGATGCAAAGCAGCACTGCCCCACCAAATAGGTGAGGAGCTATAGGCTTGCTGTCGGCAGACATTGCCCCCAGAAAACAAGGAGGCAGAGGCAAGGTGAAGAGGACAGAGGGAAATTCTGCATTACACTGTATTTTGATAATAGCCTCTTTCAATAATTATCATTTTGAGCAGCTTCTCCCACTGAGAGGTCAGGCAGAATTCACTTGCTCTGATGCAAACTGTTTGTTCCTGGCTGCAATTTCCATGAACATTGTCATCATATCATTTATTTCGTCTTTAATGTAAATATGTGACCTTGTAGCCTTTGGTATCTAAATATTTGTTTGTTTCCAAGCCTAAATTCACACTGTGATGTGAATTTCCCTTTGGTATAACAATGTTCAAAGAGGCAAGGCTATGAGATGACTGAAGGTACAAAGGTGCAGGAAATAAAAGGACTTGTATTCCCGACTCATCATTCCATATACTGCTTGAGACAAGAATCGCATCCTGGCTTTTGATGTATTGTTGTTGTATATGTTGAGAGCTCAGTTATGTTTAAATGTAGTACTTCAGCTCCTTTGCTTAACAACACCTGATAACTTGCTTGACATCTCAAAGAGTTTCTTAAAATATTCCTAAACCTTTGGCATCCCTTCCTGCCCTGGGCTTCATGAATAAAACATTTATCCAGTCAGCAGCTTTAGCACAGAGGAACAGCCAAGTTCCATCCATCAACGTCAGCAGCTGAATTACTGAGTGATTTCAGATCCTTTAATAACTCTGTTTCTTTATGACTATGTTAGTAAACAATCAAATAGTGCTGGCACCTGGCTTTCAGTGAACATTAACTTTTTTGCATTATCAAATACAACTAATACAGCTTGTTGCTGTTATTGTTATTTCAATAAAAAAATGTCCGCAATGCTGTCCGCCTTCGTGAGAATTCACTGAGGTTTATTCTTGATTTGTTATGAAGGTCATCGAAAGCTACTCACATTAAACCTGCTGGGACTTTAAAAAAAGAAGAGCAAGGATAAATAGAGCCTTTACTTCACATATAATGTGCTTCATTTATCATTGGGATCACCAAGTAGTAATACACTGCCCTTTTTGTAAGGTTGTTAATAGAAACTAAGCATTTTGGGGTGAAAAACCAATGATATAAAGCTTCTGTTGTTGTAGAAGTCCAATGAAGCTTGGAGATCCAAGTACTATAAGGAAGTTGCCTACAGATATTCAAAAGGAGGTTCCTGGTTTGAGTCTCTGTGCTAGAGAGGAGGGGGAATAGGGAGAAGAAAAATCAGCTTTCTAAACTGAAAACCTAGCCAGAATGTGTTCAAGTACATTTGGTTTGAATTAAATGGATATTCAAGATAAAAATCTTTTCATAGCACTTTATACTGGCAAAACAGTAGGAAGAGTTTTTCCACACACTTGGATACAAGTGCTGGCTTAGCCTCTAACCAGGGTATGCAAATGGAAAGCCCCAATATTCAATCCTCCAACCTATCATGAAGGAAAACTATTCTTAGGCATGCAAGAATAACACATTGAAGTTGAAAGGGTCATCTAAATAAGGATGACTGGCCAGGGTACGGCCCCTGGTCTGTCTCTATTCACCAGGGATTTGTGTCTGGAATATAAACACCAAATACCCACAGACACGCTGATATGAGCATAACTTTGAATATCTGGTCCCGCATAAATGATTCTTCCCAGCTCTGGGAGAGAAACAATTACCAATATCAAATTTGCAGAGGGTGAAAACCAAGTGACGTCCCAATAAACAACGGAAGAGCACAAGCCTCCCTAAGCCCATCTAGACTTTTGTCCCCAAGCCCTTCAGGTGCAGCTGGGGGGTGGCCCCAGAGACGGCTCTAGGGAGTTACAGTATTTTCTCTCCCCTCTAGGGAGACTCCCTGCTCCCAGCGCAGCATCGGCAATAGCTCATGCGTCGCCCTGCTCTGCTGGGCGCTCCTGGGCCAGATGCGAGCAGTGCAATGTGTGCAGAAATAGGGGAGGGTTGTTCTCACCTCCCAGTACACCTTCTCAGCTGCAGAGCAGTGGGAAACCACAGGCTGATTGCACCAGAGAAAACATGTTTTTTCCAGGTTTCTGCAGGTTTAAATGAGCTCTGTGCTACTGATGTCAGGGGGCACAGGTAGGGACCAGTAACATTTTCATCTAGTGGCATCTTAGAGCCTCTCCACAGGAAAATAAACAGACTCTTCAGTAAAATTACACCCAATTAAGCCACAGGTAAATAATTAAGCCACAGGTTTCTGTATTTAAGCACTTCCCAGTTGCTTGGGTAAGTGAAGTGTCACTGTTATGGATTAGGCTTCTATACTCTAAGTTTTCTCTGTTGCATCTTAAAAATATAAGCCAACACTTAATTATATCTAACTGAAGACTGGCTCTGACTCCTTTGTTGAAATGAAGACAGGTACTGTTCCTGAGAAGCACAAGGTAGCCCATTCTTTGATTCCCAGGAAGGGTGATGGCAAAGGTCATTAACTATGAACATGCTGGCTTGGTAAAACAGAAACCCACTGGCACAAAAGACCAGCTCCAGACCCTTGCCACGCAGTTGGGTTGCACAACTGTACACGCTAACTCATGCGTGCGTTGATCATGGCTCATCATGCTGACCAAATCCATCACCTCTTTTTCCCATCTGCTCCCAGATATCCAGTTTTCATCCCCTCTTGCGTCCAAGCAGGCACTGCTGCCTCCCTGGAGGCAGCCCCGTGCTGCCCAAAGCCCTGCATACCCACCCTCATGGCCGGCTCGTGACCCTTTATTGAACACTTTGGGGACCACTGCCACTGGCAAGGGACAGGCAGAAGAAGTTCCCATCGAGATCTTCTCCCACCTGCATGGAGCAGCCCAACAAGGGCAGGAGAGCTGAGAGCCAGGTGGGCTCTCCAGCAAGACACTGCCTGTCCTGCTTTCCCTGGCAGAGGTTTGGGGACAACTTCTCAGAAATCTGCCTCCTTAGCCCGAGCCAGAGACAGGGAGTCCTCCTCAGCCTTCTCCAATGCATGCAGGGCTGGGGACAGTCACAGCTTTGAGGGTTGGGTTTTTTTCTAAATTTCTTTTAAAATTTGCAATTCTTCCTACACCCTGTTGAAGGAAAAACACAGAACCCGATGCAGGTCTTTGCACTGGCTTTGGAGTGAGCCCCGTGAATGTCTATTTTCAGCTGAAAAGCCAAAGCAAAACAAAAAAACCAAACCTCATTCTATTTCCTCACTTGATCCTCAGGCTCTGAAGTTGTAAGTACAAACTGCCCCTCACTCATTTGAAATCTGCAACCTCTCCGTCATAAATCAATCCCCAGAGAAAATAATTAGAACTCTGAGGTTTTGGGGTGGTTTTTTTTGCTGTCTTTGTCTATTTTAAAGATTCTGGATTACATAACCAAATATGTGGGTATCTTTTTTTTTCTTTAAAAAGGAAAAATAAATATATAGAAAAACAGTCCCATCTCTCCTATATCAACAGCAGCTGCAGCTAGAAAGCCCAAGGCCAAAAATTCTTTGTCTTGAATTTTTAAAACATGCCTATTTTTCCCCCCCCATATCCCCACTGAAACATGTTTCACATTTAGCTACTGGAAACATACCCTGCAGACATTTACATCACAGGCTTTGTTATTATAAGTTAAAGACAAAAGGAACAAGATTTTGTAACTAGAGGGCAAGCATTGCAACTGCTAATTTGTTAGGGGGTGACATTTCTGATAATGCCACTTTAGTCGAGCTAACCATTCCGTATTATAATTTCATTATAGCATCCTATCACAGCACTTAATAGGAGAGATACACATCAACAGATCTATTACCCAAAACAAACAAAGATATTAGGAAACTTCTTGGGACTGAGTTGTATATTGACTTCTGGTCAGCATTTCCAGAAAATTTCATTAAATTTATGTCATCAAAAAACATAACATATGGACCTTCTGAGCAGGAGCTCATACCAGTAGGAGTAACACAATTGTTTTTCCCCATTTTGTGATTTATCATCCATTCCATTACATGCTACACAGACTGTCATTTTTCTTTAAATGTGTTTGATAAAAGAGTTCTTGTTCTACTAGGTCAGGTATTATTATTCACCAACATTATGTACCAACCAGAACGAATGCCAGCAGCAGCTGCAGAGCTGTCACTGAATATCAGAGTTAGCGCTGGGCTTTTCCCCACCGTACTCTGGTCCTGCGAAACGGGGGAGCAGCCGAAGGGGAAGCAGCTCCCTATTCCCTCCCTGTGCCAAGCAGGACACAGGCGCTCTCACAGCCCGTATCACTGCAGGAGGCTGCAGAGAGTGGAAAACAACCATGCCTTTCCACAACACAGCCCTTCTAAAAGGTCTGGAGCTACATTTGCTCCCCACTGACCCTGTAGCAGGTTGCCACTCGCGCAGGTCTGTGGCTGCGATCTCTGGTGGCTCTGTGTCAATCCCCCTCTTGCACCTGCAGCCGAGACCTGCCTGAACCAACTTCCCACGAACTTTGCAGGGATTTGCAGCACAGCAGTGTCAGCGGCACTGCCACAAGCATGGTACGGGGAACGAGACGTGCCCTTGCCGCCCAGCAGCCCTTGCACTGCTGAACCACCAGCACATGCAACAGCGTGGCTGGGGACCTGCCCTTCACATCGTCTGTGCCAGCAAGTGCTCCCAGCCCTGCGCCTGGGAGATCAGCATAGTGGGGCTCAGCAAAGGCAGGAGGCTCTCTTTGCACTTCTTGCCAGTTCTTAGATGTACCCTTATCTGCTCTTAATTATCCAAGCTATTTTTACACTATTTCTCCCCCCATCTCCTAATTGCCCAAACTTATTTTCCTGATGGTTTTCTGCTGAAGATGAATTTCAGGAGCTCAGTATCTCAGGCAATTTCAAGACGTAATTAACACCACCACTCCCCTCATTAGTGAATGGCCTACTTTCTCTCCAGCACTACCATCCCCCTAGATGTTTGGAAAAAGTCCTTATTATCCCCCTGCAGCTCTGTGAGTAGCATTAACTCCTTATGCTTTGCAGGGCTCTCCTCTCCCTGCCTGCAGCTGGGAAACACCTGCCCGAGTCCCCTCCGCTTGCTGGTTTCCTTCTCAAGTTTCTGCACTGGGTATTTCTAGCTCCCAGTCACGGATGAAGAGCTATGCTGCCTGTCCCAGCACAGAGTTCAAGTCCCTTTTGCCATCCATCAGCAATCAGGGTACACAGCTGACGCTGCTCTAAGTGCTGCTCAAACACCTAGGAGTATCCCCATCCCAGAGGGTTTGCAATCGATTCAGAGAAGACAAGGAAGGACGATCATTCCCTTGGAAATTTTGGGTACCGAGGCACAAACACACACAGCCGACAGCAAGCCTGGCTTTACAGCTCAGTTGAAAACCACCTTTTTAAGTGCCCAAGCATATATCCTCTCTGCTTGA
>JAVKLA010000036.1:14444315-14480425 GCA_034782735.1 Sagittarius serpentarius | reverse complement strand
ACTCCCCCCAGTTTATATACTGGACATGACGTCCCATGGTATGGAATACCCCTTTGGCCAGTTTGGGTCAGCTGTCCAGGCTGTGTCCCCTCCCACCTTTTTTGTGCCCCTCCAGCCTTCTTGCTGGCTGGGCAGGAGAAGCCGAAATGTCCTTGACTGAGTCTAAACACGACTCAGCAACAACTGAAAACATCAGGGTGTTATCAACATCCTTCTCATACTAAACCCAAAGCACAGCACTGTACCAGCTACTAGGAAGACAATTAATTCTATCCCAGCTGAAACCAGGACAGAAGGTGAGATGGAGAAGAGAAGCAGTGCTAGGAGAAGAGGCTTATAAACAATAAGTCTCTTGTACATTTGGGCTTGGGGACGAATGAGAAAGCAGAAGAGATAGCAGCTAAGTACCAGCTCCTGACTCTTTATACATCATTACATACCCAGTTACCCACAAATAAAGCACTTTCTGCACTCCTCTCCACATCATATTTCACTCTAGCATATGAATAATCCGATATGCCTGTAAGCAGAGCCCAGATTCAAGAATATTAAGAAATTGCACAGATACAGTAATAATGAAACAAAATTCTTAAGCCAGAGAAAAAACAGCTGTGTGTAATTTATTATGTCACAAGACCATCATGTTTCTCAACAGAAAAACATGCCTTTTGCTGCCGGGAACCACATTAAACCTATAGCAAAATACAAATTGTGCTTCATACATTTGTCTTGCAAATGTAACCTAACTTCAGACACTTCTGAGAATAAAGCAACGTGCAGCGCAAACGTACATACACTGGTAGTAAACTGACAAAACTACAGTTGGACACTACACAAAGCAGTGTACTGGAGCAGAGCATCTCTCAAGCACAAGTTCTGGCACCATCACCTGTAGACAAGTCTATAGGCCACATCCTCACACTGATACCAATTAGTGTAATTCCCTTTACTGCAGGGCAGCTATACATAAAAGCACCCGATGAGCATGTGGTTTAACAGTGCCTGTATGCTAAGCGAGGACAAAAACCAGTGGAGAGGGAAAGGAACAAGTTTGTAGCAGCCAGTTTATCATACTTGAACCAAGGACTTATTCCTCTTATATACTGCCCTTCGTGGCTGCCGTGCCTTGGAGGTGTTTTCTTTGCTCTGAAAAAGCTGTGCATAGTAACTCTTGCACCTCCTCCTAACGGTGGCTGGCTGTGATCCGATCACTGCTGTATGTAGCATTAAGGTCAATACGCCTGTAACCATAAATACCGAAATACATTTTGCTAATGATCAACCATCATCACTGAGCAAAGACAAATGTGTTCACCGCAAACTCCGAGAGCACCATAGCATTGCTTTTAGAAGAAGAAAATGCACTGAAGAACCTGGACTTCTTGTCCCTGGAAATAAGCCATGTCTTCATGGCCTAGTCACCTCTATAAATACAATGAAGTATGGTAAATACATCTGGGATTACATTAGACACTGAGCAATTTGGGAAGATTGGTCGACTGTGGAAATCCAAAATGATCTCACTAAAGCAGCTTAAGTGGTACTAGCTAAGCAGGTTTGGAGCCCACATTTCAATGCAGAATACCATTTTATACGAGAACTCACTCTGCAAAACTGTCAAGGCTCAATGTCCATTACTAGACTACCTGATGATTTATTGTGTCATAAGTTGGAACTTCTCCTAGTGCCCTTTGTGTTGATGATGTCATTTGAAGATCACTTCTCTTTATGGTTGGTACATGCAGTAAAAAGATTTACAGTGTTCATATGTCTCCACCAATGGCTCTTACACACAACCTTTAAGATCCTAACACAATGAGTGAGATTCACCTCACCTAACCAACATCCCAAAGTCAGGCAGTCAGCCTGCTTTGCTGTATAGGATCTTTTTCTATAGAAAACAAAAAAGGAGAAGGCATTTCCATATCATGAATCTTCCTACATAGCTCAACCATCTACTTGATGAATCGAAGCCAAAGTGATGTTACGTACTTATCTGACGATGCTATACATGTTCAGTGTCACAGGACACTTACTCATGCTACAGAGCAGCAAGACCTCTGCCCTGTAAGCAACATAACTTAGAAGGAAGGAGCAGGGGTAGGAAGTGTATTAAGATGGCACATGTCCACCTTATGTATATAACTGTTTTAGTCCAATTTGTGTGACAAATTAATGAGATTTACCTCTCCAAACTTCACTTATCCTGGAAACACTGTGAAACAAAAATAAGTGAAGAGACCTGAGCTTAAGGCATTTGTGAGGCTAAATCACATCACAATTCTCAGGTTTCTGCAGATGCAAGTCCCGTAACAAGCAGACAGAAGCAGTGGAGGTGGATTAATCCCAATCCTTTCCTGACTCCACATGTGTACCGCTCCTGACCCACTGAGCTTTGGGGAAAAAGTGCCCCGGAAAGGGTTTACCCATTTTCATGCAACAACAGAGTTCATCACAGGCATGATGAAAACCAAGCCACCATGTCCCGCAGCAACCACTGAGCTCAGCTTTATCCGGCAGTGAAGCCTCTCTGCCTTCACACCCCTGTGATTTTGCAGCCCTGCTCAGTACAGAAGCGGTCCCTGCACTGCAGAGGCAAGTCCAGCGGTGCCTGGCCAGTGAGGACAGAGAGGAGATGTACAGACACCACTGCCTTACATGACCCAAAATGCTGCCCTGGCTGCACTACTGGTGGGAAAGGGAAGGATACATAGCAGCATCTACAACAAGCCCCAAATTGTAATTCCTTCCTTGAAGGATTCAGCAGGGATCTTTGCAGCACCTGAAATTGAGGGCGGCAGAAACCTGCGCCATGGCAGCACCAAAGGCATCCCAAAAGCATGCTGAAAAAGCCACTTTAAAGAATACCAGAGGAAGAGAGCTGTTGTGTCAGCGCGTAACACCAGGTAGAGAAGGAAGCACCCGCACCTTCCCTGCGCAGGCTCGGGCTGGCCTCTCTCCAGGCAATGGGGTTTTATCCTCTGCTGGCACTGGCTGCTCGATACAGCCCCCTCCGGTTATTCAGCAGCCTTTCTCTGCTTTTCAAGAACATTTACACCTCCCGTCTCACGGGAGGAACACGCAATGCGGGCAACACAGCAAGTGGAGATCGTCACATTTTCTGGGTGCTGGGGCATCTCTCTTCCCCAGTATCTTGTGGGACACTGGCAGGAACACAGCATCTTAGCCCCTGCAAATAAGGGTCCAGCCTCTGCATCCACAGAAAAGGTTAAAACAACTGCACAACCATACCCACCTCTTTAAGATCCTGTTGCCAAATTAGTAAGACACGCAGCTACTGTATGTCATTTTTATTGTATATAAAAAGAACCCATTACATTTATTTGCTACTTTTTGTTGCTGTCATGAATGCCTAAATAATCCTTCTGTGTTTAGAAACAAGCCACTGGGGATCAATGAGATACATTTATTGTAATTACATGATTCTTCTAATTAATTTTGTCAGGAAATTTCAAAGTAAAAATCTCCAGCTAAATGTGCACCTCCCTCCAGCCAGTAGACCTGTTTCTGAGTCTTGCTTAAAAAGCTCGTTTCCTTCTCGCCTAGTTGAAATAAAGTGGAATTGTTAGTGAGAGTGGGCAGAAAAGAGAGAACATTGTCATTAGACCACATTGTTTAAATCAGCCCCTAACAAGCATTTCATTTTGTTTGGGTCATTAACTACATTTGAGTGAAAAATGTAGTTTGCCTGGCAAATTGGTTGGTGGCCAAATGTCTCCAACAGGAGACTCTTCTGGGTTAAACCCAAAGACTGCAACACAGACACACAAATTTTACAGGTGGGAAACTTAGCCGTAAAGAAAACATGTTTCAAACAGGCATCCAAAGAAGAGGATGCTTATCAAAGATATAAAAAAAATTGATATTTACTGATTTATAAGATTGTACAGCCTGAGGCAGTATTCTTGTAATTTATTCTATTCTCCCCTGTAACACAGATCACTGAATGTCATAAAGTAATTCAGATAAGATAGTCTGTAATTAGGGGCTAATGATATCAACTCTGCTGGACACACAGCTGCTTTTGACATATGACGCCCAAGTGATTTTACTAAAACAGTACACCGCATCCCTGTATAAGCCTCAAACAAAGCCATTTGAACGGTCAACCCTCCTTTGACTGGGGATGGGCGTGGGGGCAGGGTTGGGCTTTGTTGGGAATTGTCCACTTCCTTTCTCTCTTGCTGCCATCATTTGCAGACTTAAAAAGCTGCCACCTCATCACACTGTTTCCCCTTACCTCAAACTAAACGAGCCCAGCCCCCCCAGCCTTTCCACACAGCACATGCCCACCAGCCCCACAAGGCTCCCTGCAGCTCTCCTTCAGATCTCTCTAGCTCCCCATCTTCCCGCTGTACCCCCCCAAACCGCACGCTCTGCTCAAGCCCCTGCCCAGCCCATGTGGGCGAGCAAAAGACAGCTGTCCCTCTCCCATACGACACCTCATGTTATCCCTCTCCCATACGACACCTCATGTTATCCCCCTGCAAGTGAAGGCTCGTTTGGTTTTTCTGCAAAAACGCCTGGTTGTTCACCCATTCGGTTTCTGATCCCTGATAAGACTTCATAGCCTTTTCTGCCATGCTTAGTCCAACACTGTCAGCTTGTGCCTCTGCTACTGAAACCTCAAAGGTAGGTGTAGTGTGTGCATATACATATATATTTTTAATTATTTTTTTTTAAACTGGACTGCTTTCTGATCATTTCTCAGTTTTTCTACAGTGACGCTGAATTCTAATGCTCGTCTCCAAGATGATGCCACCTTTCTCAGGTTGGTGCCACCTTCAGGCCCTGCATGTAGACACTTAACTTCACTCTCCAAGTCACAAGTGCAGTACTGAACAGTCCCAGACCCCTGATAGGCACAGTAAGGTACCTCACCTAAAGCCCTCCCCGGTTTGACAGCAAACCACTGGTAATTTCTCCCTGGACACAATTTGCCAGTCATTCACAGACTGTCTTAGAGACTCAATTTCTTTCGATTGCTTTGGAGATTGACATGAGAGATGGCATGAAAAGCCTCACCACAGTCAAGCTGTCTGACATCCCTCCTTCGACCCTGCTGTGCTGTCACAGACAGAAACTAGATGGAGTTGACATGATGTGTCTCTGACATTTATGCTGGCTATTCTTTATCACCTGTGATGCTCCAGGTGCGTATGGACAGATCACTGGATCATTTGCCCCAGCAGTGCATTCAAACAGACCAGTCTAGGCTTGCCCAGCTCTTCTTCTCCCTCTCTTTCAGAAGCAGGTGCTACCCACATCTCTTCTCTTCCCCCAGAGCCTCCCCAGACCTCCTCATGCTCTTGAAGGTAACTGCTAATTGGCCCTGAAAATTGCTCCAGCCTCTTCTCAAAATGCTCCAAGAGCTGAGAATTTTTTGCCCCAATATCCTAATAGCTGCAGAAATGTGGAAATCTATAGGGTCTGCTGGTGCACTCATTTCCAGAGAGCAAAGGGGAGATGTTTTCTCCCCAGAGCTCTGGCAAGCTCAGGGGCTTAGCACTACTCTGTCTTCCTGTTCCATAGACCTTATATGTCAATCCTAAAGCACATTGCCTTTGGTTTGAATCGTGAGCTTTCCTTTCACAACCGTCACCTGCTTTTCACCTTTTCCAGCTACACCATCATGCCCCTGTTTCTTCAGGTCTGTTCCTGCCCAGCCAGCTGTAAAAAAGCTGCTGGGTATCGTGTCCTGCTGTGTTTCTCTGACCAAATCCTACCTTGCACTACCAGTGATCTAATCTGCCAGATGCTCAGCACCAGCCTCATCCATCCCATTCGCTGGCACATAGCTGACTGTCTCCAACAGACTGCCTGATCCCAACAACCAGCACCAGGAGCCTTGCAGCAGACATACCGTGACTTCAGTCTCAGCCTCAGCCACTCTCCCACGGCCAAGTCCTCCTTGAATAAGCTGTGTGCTCTTCTATCAGGACTCCAGCCATGCCATTTTCTACCAAGCCTCTGCTATGGTATTTAAATTATAACATTGATTATACACAAGACCTGAAGTTCCTCCTTTTTGTTCCTTGTGCTGACATAGCTAAAACATTTGACTGATGGGCCCATTAATTTTCTTCTCGTGACAATTATCCCTCAACCTCTCCCAGTTCTCGCTCCTGCGAGTCGTCTGATGCACCAGCATCCTCTGTGATCCTATTTTAAAGCCTTCCTCAGCAGCAGCAAGTATCTCCTTCTTGTCTGTTTCCTGCACATTTGGTACTGCTGGGACAACGCATAACACGGGGAGAGTGTCTAGCGTTGTATTTGGTCCCTGCTACTCTCAACTCTGGTCCCCTGCTGCCTATCACCTTAACTGCAGTAATGCTTATTTGAAACAACAACAGCTCCAAGCTATTCTCTCCTATCCTCCTGTTTATGGAAAAGCACTGATTAACCAGAAGTAATTTTTTTAAGCCTAAAAGTAATTTATATTATATAAGAAAAAAGGTCAGGTAGATACTCCATTTATCACTATTACAAAGGGCTGTAACACAGTGATGAAAAGAAAGAGAAATTAATTACAAGTCAGAGGCTGCAATAACTCTCTCTGTAATTGTGACGAAAAATTTAAATTAACGTTTCTGTCACCAAGAGAAGTTTGATTAATTTTACAATAGTAGAGATGTTATCACCTTAATATTGGTGGGTAAGGAAATTTTACTATTTGCAATTTAGATGTAGATCATTTCTTTAAGACTCAAAAAGTGCCTGCAAGGCACCTTCACACTTTATTAACAGCTCAATCAGTGCCACACTAGAAATAATTAGCCAAGAAGCCATGTAGTAAATATATCTAGACTAGCAAACCTGCAGAATAAGAAGTATGTGATAAAATCCAGACCCCTCCAAGAGAAACAGCCTCTCCCCAGTGCTTCAAAGCGACCACCGCTGCCCAGCTGCCTGCTATACCACTCTACCTTCAGGGGAACAACACAAACACCAAATTTTCTGACAGCTTTGTTTTGTTTTCTGTTTTTAAGCTTCCACTTGGCTGCAAAGCTGGAGGGCAGAAGGGTTAGATCCATCCACTGGCCACGGACATTGCAGCCTGACATGGCAGCAGCCCCGCACACTGGGTACTGTACGAGGCACTGGCTTCCCTCTGGGGCTCCTGTGTGCAAGAGCTGGGACGGTAAAGGGCTGCAGAGGAAAACTTGCTGCTGACAGATGGTGAGCGAAATGCAATAGGAAAGAAACTGAGGCAGTCAGGGATTGCCATGGCGTCGGCCTGAGGACTCACCCCGTCTGCAGCAGTCGCGCCTGAGCACAGCATTCAGCAGCCAGGCAGGCCTGCTGTTCCCAGCCCACGGACACCGGAGTTACCTTGTTTGGGTTTTGTTTTGCTTTCCCTGGCTTTCAGTCCTCACAAAACCCTGACCAGAGCTGGGGTCTCAGTCAGGACTCGGACATACGCAACCACTAGTGCCCTGGCACACCAGCAGGCTTTGATATTAAACACCTCACAGACAGACCCTGACCAGCCTCTTCTCTCTCCGCAGCTTTAACGTCTCCTGCCCCCTTGGGACAGACCAGAGCCCCGTGCCAGATGGGCCAGGACCTGGGCAGCCTCTCCGCCCTAGCAGGGAGGAGCGCACCCTTTGAACTCAAACCTTGCAGCTCCCTGCTTTGCAGAGCACAGCATCAGAGGAGGAAAGGGAAGGACTGCCTTGTGATCCCCTCCGAGACCGCTCGTGTTAACAACGTACACATCCCCGTGCCCTCCAGGATGCTTATCGTTAGCGTCTTCAATGTGTCTGTAAGGACAGGGGACAATTCGTGTATTTTCATCCCCTGAAGACCCTCCCCAGCTCCCGCACACACAGGAGCGGACAGGGTGACACTGTGAGGGAGTGCGGGAGTCCAGCAGCCAGGCTCTGCGAGTGACACCGCTCCCCGGCCTTTGCTACCAGAATAACCCCTGCAAAAGCTCAAGGATATAATGCAGGAAAGTAAGGATCAGACCAAAGCCCTGGGAAGCTTTCCCAGTTCCTTTCTGCACTATTTAGCAAGGGCCATTAATTTCTTCCTTTCATAAACACCGTGAACGATGAAAATCTGGAAAATAAAATGAGCTTAATGAAAATGTATTGGTTTTAAGGCAATCAATGCCATTCGGCTTACGGAGAAAAGGAAACACAGTTCCCCATCTGTACTCTGCTCCCTGTAGTCAACAGGGCTGACTGTTTCCAGCATGGATCAATGAACCATTCGTTAGGGGAAGTGAACCTGTAAGAACAGCATTCGTCTCTCTCCTCCAAGATCAAACAGACGTGCATGGGAAGTTTCAAGACTGCTCTTAAAACTTCAAGTCTGGGGAAAGCTGGAGCTCTTGAAGGTAGTTTGCACATAACAGTATCTAGTAAATCCTCATACTTGCGGCACCCAGAGACTGACCAGGAAGAATCTGAGACAGGGCACATGGAGGTTGGATCACCTCTACAGAGAAGAGGCAACACTGCACCATGGGTGCAGGAGCTCATGAAAGGTATTGGGGTGAGCAGGGGGGAAGGAGCTTTCTAATGCTGTCAGCTTGTAAGTAATATTAAACAGTCAATGCAATTTTCTCTTTGAATTTCTTTACGTAGCCATGATAAAGCCGGGGGGGAAGACAGGATGGAAGTAAGGAAACAGTGGTGTAATGTAACAAAAGTAGTCTATCCCTCGTTCAAAGAGCTTAAAAGATGGGGGGGTGCCCTAAAATGCTGAAGAACCTTACAAGGAATGCTATGAAGAAATGTTTACTCCAGCAGTGAAGACATCCCCAAAGACATCCCCCAAAGCAGGCAGGAGCTGGCACTGCCGCAGGCTCCTGCAGACAGCTCTGCAGCTCCAAAGCATTTGTGCAGGGGGGTAACCGTTCTGTTAAGTGCAAGGCCCTTTCCTCAGGTGCGTCACCGTAACTTCTGACAAACGGTACCTCCAGGAGAACTGTCAGAGGCTGTCATCGATAGTGTAGAAGTAGCCAGAGTAATTCAGTATGACATTAACTGATATGGGGCAGCACAAGGTCCACAAACCACACTCCTCTAAATAACTAGAAAGCCAAAGAAAGCACAAGCTGGCCAAGAAGGTGAACTGCAGCAGGCACATAAGGCGGCAGATGTTTATAGCATACGGGTAAGGAAAGAACGTGTTCCTTCCCTCTACTGAACTGACACAAAAGTTGATGGGAGATCTTCATAAGGATGGGCTATAGAAAGACACACTAAAGGCTGTTTCCAGCGACTTTAAGGAATTTGGAAATAGGTAACAATAAAAAGAGGAAATTATAAAATACAGATGCTGGACTGGCTGCAAGATTTGCCTCCAAAACTTCAAGGTGGAATTTCCTCATGTTCTGAATACTGTTGCAAGCCGTGGAGAAACACTTAGCTGCCTTCTGAAAAACAGCTGGAAAAGCGAGATATGGAGAGCAAAGTGAGTATAAGAGGAAAATGCCATCACAGGAATACGCACTGCAGTCTGAGATACAGCTGACAGCAAAACAGGACAGTCCCAGAGAGACCAGCATTAGGCACAGCTACGGGCAAAGCACAGCACAGTCTCTGCTGACTCCAGCCACCAAAAGCGCTCACCCGTACCACAGGGCCAGTATCATAAGGCAACCAAACCCACAATTTTCCTCAAATTCCTCCAGTCTCTTTGTGGTTGAGCTGCGTCTTGGGACAAAGCACTGCCAATAGCCTCAAGGAGAAAGAGCTCCGGACTAGGCAGAGATAATCCTGCTGCCAAGACATTTTGGTAGGGCCTTTCATGTACACTAAAACCTGCAAATATTCCACTTTAGTGCTTTGGTAACACGCAACAGACAGAAGGGGACAGTCCCCTGGTGACACCATCCCCACCCCACCGGTGCTGCTACATGCTGCAACACAAGGGTAAAGCTGAGCCCAGGCTTTCCTCAGTGTTCAGCTGCACCTCCTCCTTTCAGCAGAGCCACTTCTGATGCCGCTTGCCTGCTCCCTTTCCAGGGCTGCTCTCACACCCTGGTTTTTCTTTAAACATTTCCCTCCTGCCCATTTCCACAACCAGCATGTACAGACGCACCTTTGCTTGAATTGATGCCTTTTCCTAGTAGCTGTGCACTGCCGGAGTATAACGTGCACATGAAGTAGTTCCCCGATAAGTATTTGACAGATTAAACATCGCCTTGAGCTTTAGTTCTTCAGCACAGTTATGAAAAATAACTTCCATCCGAATTTGCATTTTGTGATAGCTTGCACAGTGACTGCCTGCCCGTTGAGGTTCCGCTTTGGAGTGTATCTGTGCTTGGTAAGTGATCCCTCTCGCCCATCAGCTCTATCTCCTGCTCTCACGGCGCTCCAAACCAGGAGCCGTGATCTAGTGCTCCAGCTGCCCTGCAGAGAGGGCCATCACTGAGAACAGGGCAGGCTCCAGAGGGATGCCAAGGACAGACAGTTTGTGCGATAGAGGCCAGTTTTGATGTGCTGGAATTAAATATTACAGCACAATTGGAGTTTGTCCTAGAGGCTTGATGGAGTCACCTCCAAGGACAGACAATAGCAGAGGGTACAGCATCTGTACATCCACCTATATACTAATTGAAAGAAAAAAAGTAGGAGAAATATTATGATTGTTGTTTTGAGAGCTAAAGACACATTCAAGAACTTCATGAATCACGCACAACAGCTACACACTTGTATGACCTGGCAAGATACGAGGCTTCCCAAGCAACTTACTATCTCTGGACAAACAGATGTCACAAAGTACCCAGCTTCTCTATTACATGTTTTCTTCTTCCTCATCCCCAAGAGGAAATAGATGTTCTCAGGCAGCAGCCACAGAGAATCTATTCAACCTGTTTATTGAGAAAATACTTTCAAAGAAACAACCGATTCCTTATCAGGAAGGATGCACTCAGGACCTACGCACCATCTATGAATTAGAACCAAAAGCTCTTTGTGTCTTTGAATGGTAAGCTTTTAAGAGGGAAGGAAAAAAAAAAGAAGAAACCCACGAAAAAGAAATCCAGGTCCAATAACATTGCTAGTAGCAGTTTACCTTTGACTACTAAAACAAAAAAAAAAAAAAAAAAAAAAGAGAAAATCATTAGATGCATCTCTCACAGAATCCATTTTACAAGCTAATGTCACTTTGCTTTGCTGTCAATTGGACATTAAGTTTAATCTCCAGAACTACTGGTGCACATGCAGACATAGTGGAAAGATGCAAATAACTCCACAGAGGAGGCACGGAGAAGAAAGCTCTTCACCAGAAATCTATTAATCTACGTGAAAATGCATCAGCTGATTTACAATCCCCGTTGGGTACTAAAGTACATCTGGGAACAAGCAGAAGATTTGAGCCCAGATTACGGCACCATGAAAGCATGTTACAAATGACTGCATGTGTATGTGTGTCCATCTGGGGCAGGGGGGGTATATGGGTGCTTGTCAAATACTGACCTAAACACACCTCATTTTCTGTCCATTATAAGAGCTCTGACGTAAGCCTGAATAAATACAGAAGGGTCCGTTTGTGAAGATGCAACCCTCATGGTGTCCTGCAGTACAAACTCTCAGTGAGCGATTCCCAAGCCCTCAAGACAGCGGTCTGTCTCCCTGGGGATTAACAGGAACCCCCAGCAAGAGACTAAATGATGTAGACAGAGGTATCGCCTCCTGAGACTGCTATATGCTAGACACGGCTCCCTCACACCGAGGGCAAATGGTTATCTGCCCCCACGCTGGCAGGAATATCTGTGTCTTGCGGGAGACAACCAGTGTGAAGTCCTGGATTGCATCAGTATGTTTCTCCTCAAAGAGACTGGCAGCTTTAACCCAAGACTGGGCTTCACAGCAGCATCCTTGACAAAGGCTAGCCATGAGATGCTGTTAGTGTCTTAGGCACCTGCTGGCAGTTTTATTGCCAGGTACCACAGGATGCTGCAGAAGAGGAAAAAAGTAAAATTTTAATTATTCCAATGAAAAAGCTGTCCTGACGTCCTGTAACCCAGAGGATGGGTTACAGTACTGTCAAATGAAGTATAGATCCTAAAAGGAATGGACATGAAAGGGATGTGCCATAGGTCAGATATACATGGCAAAGGAAACACTAAGGGTCAACTGCTTGCATCCCTCAATGCCATGAATTTGCCACAATAGTTCAAAGCTTTGCTGTCCTGTCCTTCAAAAGGTTTTCAGAGACCATCCTCAAAAATATCCCCCAAATGGTTTGGCTTCAGTTGTGACCTAAACAATCCCATCGCTGGACTCTGATGCTGCCACCATGCTTCCGAGTCTTTTCCCTCCCTTATTTCTCTTCTTCCTCAGTTTCGTTTGCTTGGTTTTGTCTGTGCTTAACCAGAGTGTGACTTTGCTGGCCACAACTGACCTGGCATTTCACTGACATGTTGGTCTATTTGTGATTATATTGCTGACAGAACCATGCATTGCTTCTTTTACTTTCCTTTACACCCGAGTTTGCCCGTTGCAGACCCATTAGCACCTGCTGGGAAACTGGCAAATCACTGTTCTGTACTATAGAGAATTCCCTATCCCCAAGTCTTCTTTCAAGCTAGCTGTACCTCTGCAGCACGTCTGCCTAGGTAGAAGCACACACATGGTACAGCAAACACGCTCTGGGACCACGTGAAAAAGACAATCTGGAAACGTGTCAGCAAGGAAAGCCTGAGGACACTACTTTGTAAAATGTGTCTGAAAGCTGTGGAAGGTCTGTCTTGTAGTCAAGACCTCATCATTAAAATTCAATCAAAAAAGGCAGTAAAACCTTCTAAGTTAAAACACTAAATAAAAGGAGATCAAGATAAATAGCAGATATCATCTGAGCCGGTCATAAGAATGAATGTGCATCAATCTCCAAAAAAGTCACTCAAGATTGATAACACCAAAAGACGACATCTTGATAATCAGTTTTACAGTGATGGATTGAGGGAAAGCTTAATGAGTCAACTACAGGATTGGAATTTCATTAGAGACTTTACCAGAGCTAGAAAAACCTGTAAAAACATAAGACAAAATCTGCCTTGTAAAATACAGGAGTGCATACATTTCTGTCCGCACGGTGAATTATCACATACATTTGCATCAGGAGGAGTTTGACTGGAATCCACTGCAGAAAAAAAAAAAGCACACATCTCCCAGAACTATATTATGCCTACCACTCTGTAATTTAGCAGTTGTGAGAGCTGATCTAACATAACGTAATTGTATTTTAATGTCTTCTATGAGACTAAGACTCATTAGTCATCTCCTAAAGAGAAACACAAGCTGAAGTCACATGTCATTATGCCAAGTTGTCAGGCATATGGTGCTCACAACGATCTTCACACTAACCTTTAAATCAGACTCTGCCGGCGAAAGAAATCTGATGAGAGTGTCTGTAGGATGTGAAGCTGGTTTTTGGTTTCAAACTAAAATAAAGCTTGTTTCACCTTCCACATTAGCAGGGCTGGTGAAAAACTACGCCATGTTTCTTGGTTCAAATCCCCATTTTATTTAAAGTGGCAAAGCTACTCTGGATTCAGTTGATCTGTATGATATTTCACAGCCAAGAGCTAGATCTTGATACCAAAATTGCATCACAGCGAAGCATCCGTGTTCACTGAGGTATACTTTCTCCTCTTTACATAGTACCCTGGTTGCACTCCTCTTGAGGCTTTGCTTCTCCATTTGTTAATCCGCTTGGCCATTTGCCCTACTTATCTGTGTAGTCTAACTCAAAATATAACGTGATACACTGCTTCAGAAGCTAAAATGCTAACATGGAGCTCAAAAACCCCGACTCACAGGATGCTGCTGCAACATAACAAGAGGTCCCAACTTGATTGTTTTCAAGTAAAACTTTAGCTTTAACTTTTATTCTGAGAAAAGGTAGTTTTTCCCTGTTGTTGATCCAAATGCCATAAGCAACACAACTGCTAATATCACAGATGCCCAGTGATTATCAAACTCTCTAGGTGTTAAGTATGTTGCTAACAGCAAGTTTTTCTCTGGAAGGCAAACTCATTTTACAAGTATTTTCTTCTTTTATGGCTGAAAGTTTTTTCGTTATTACATTAAAAGTGTATAATAATGATCCAGTAACATAAGCATCACAAACGAGCATAACCCTTTACACAAGCTATCTGTGCAAATTCTGACATAGGCAGAAACACCAGAAAAGTTCAACTATCAAAATAGTTCCGTAGCCCCTGAGACTACCTAGCAGTAATAAAATAGCTTATTATCCCTTTTGTAGGATATCTATTTGTGGAAAATTTAGATTTTTCATCCCTTAAAAATGAATTATTAACAACAACAAGCGCATCCTTGCCAATGAAGTCCTGTGTGTGTAATCCGTGCGGAGAAGCAACTCCACAAGGTGCTTCAGTCTGGTGTAAGCACTGGCGGCAACAGGGCAGTATTTCTATCCGAAGCCACGTGTGCTTCAAGCGCTTTACTGAAACAGACATCCCAGACTTTGCAGTTTTTAATCCAAGCTCCTACCTCAGTGAGCGCTGGGCAGAAGGCAGACAGGCAGCAACTCCCCACCTCAGCAGACAGCAACAGGCAGGGGGAGACCAAGCCCTGACCTGGGCAGGCAGATCACGCAACCAGGGCACCCTAGCAGATAGCTGGAGGCAGTCCTCTGTCCTAGGACAGAGATGTCCAGCTGGCACAAAGGTCAGCCCCTTCCTCCAGGGACATCGGCCCAACCACTATGCCCAGTTTGCAAAGGGAGGGCTAACTCCAGCCCCCAAACTGAATCTAGTCAGAACTAAATGGAAGCAAACGTGCGCCACTTTCCCCAGAAGCCATAGCAGGGCCGGGAGGCTTGCCCTTTTTGTGGTTTCCATGAAGAAACGTAATATTCTGGCAAGAGGAGAGACCTCTGTGCCCCTCGCAGGGTTCCCGCTGCCACCGGAACCTGCCCAGAAGGCAAGTCCTAGCAAAAGCACGTCAGAGCGTCGGTGTGCAACTCTCCAGCAAGGACGGGGCAGGGAAACTCTTTTTAAGCTGATAAAATGAACATATTTAACAGATGTTGAAGCGAATACCTCTCCAGAAACCTAACTGGCAGACATGTGGGTCTTCCTAAGTGGATAATTGATCACAAGTCTATGCCAGTAATGTACGGTAATGAAAGAAAGAAGGAACTGGGATTTAAGGATTTCAAATAAGCTTGTCAAAAGCATGTAATAATACTGTCAGATCAATTTCCTGTCAAATACAGGTGTGATGTGATAAAACCTCAGAGTTTTTAGTAGATTATATTATTGAAGCAATAATTTAAGAACACCTTCCAGGTAATAAATTACAATAAATCAAACTTTAAAACTTGCAAGCATGCACCAGAAGACATACAGTGTACGATATGAGAAAGACAAGTAAATTTAGACCATATTTCCAAGCTGGAATAAAGCAAATTCAATTGCTTTGGAAAGATAATGATCAAAGCCTAGTTTTGTATGGAAACAATAAACCCTGCAAAGTTATAAGGAAAAAACTGCTAAATGCTTCTGTCCTTCACCTTCTTGTATTTCTGGTGCAAGCGTAACCAAAGGTGAGAAAGGCATGCAAGAGGATGCCCTCACAAAACACAGTGGTCAGTCATAAGTACTGCACAAATACAACAGGGTGGCATTTTTGAGAAACAGTTTTCCATAAGGAAAGCTCAATTTCTGTGAACAGCATCGTTTCATTAAAAAAAGGAAAATATCTTAGGAGGTGCCAAAATGCTATGTGCTCTCCTAAAGGAAAACACCTGATTTTCATTTAGAAAGTATGATTTTTTTCATTAAAAGAATCATTTCTTCAAATTTACCCAAAGGTGAATACATCTATAGCTCATAGTCCATAATTCACCTCTTTCTGTCCTCTAGCACAACAAAAGGGATGGGAAGAGAAATCTGAAGTCACAGCTTGGACCAGATGGGAAAAATGCCATCAGCCGAATTAACTGACGAGCACAAAACAATTAGGACAAGTACAACACATGGTACTTAAACTACTTAAACAGGATGCAACCAACCAGCAGGACAATATCATGCCTGATATTGCCTTAGTGACAAAGAAAAACAATGATTGATTATTGGAATGGCAGCCAGAAGAGATCAGGGAAGAAAATAAATGAAATCACTTCTAGATCAGTGGAAAGAAGTTTTAGCAGCCTTCAACAAAAGCCTTTCAGCAAGAGATGTTTCCTAAAACCAGATTACACCTTGTGCTCATAAGTTATGAGGTTATTGCTCATGTTTTCCTAGTCAATCCATTTTGCAATTGGAGTTAATTTTAAATTCCAAAAGAAAGAGATACACATATGTACTCTCTCCCACTTCTCAGTACGTTCATTATCACATAGCATCTCTGCAACAGCCATTGCAGTTATTTAACTGGAGAAAAATAGCATGAAGGAGAGTATTTCATGTATTTTTAATACCTTTTAACACAGTTCAGCACCTGGAGTCCATGATCCAGCAGGATGTGGCCAGCTGGCACTCTCCTCTGAAAAGGGATCATTTACTGCTTTACTCAGGGGAATATTCTTCCAGCACAACAGGAGCACACAAGCTGGAATCTAGCAGCTAACGCTCCACTGCCCAGGGATCAGAATCAGCAAAATGTTTCCTCTATTATATTTTACATAGGTTTTCTTACAGAGAAAGAGACAGAGAATATTGTATTTCTCTGCCTTTGATGAGCCTCTTTTCCCAGCAATCATTTGCCTCAGGTTTTCCCTTTAGAATCTGGGTCATAAGCTTTGCTGACTTAACTTTCTGGTGCAGTATATTTTCCTCTGAAAAGCAGAGCCCAAGAGCCAGGTCAGTATTACGGCAGCACTCCCTTTCCTGCTCAGAGCTGGAACTTTTCCACAAAGGTGTGTAGATACCCAATTTCTGTCAGGGCTTGCATTTTAAATGTACTGTCAGTTCTCATTTCTCACATTACCATCTCAAATGGGCAAAAAAGGACAACTAAACTGGCAATCAGCTTCCAAAAAAAGAAGGTCAAAATAGACTATATCACACGAAGAGCTGTCGGCCGTCACGAGAAGGCCATAATAGCTGCAGCCAGCAGAGCAGTACGTTTCATGTGCTCACTGGAGGAACTCGCACCTAGGCAGACTCATCCCAGGGCTATGAGCATGAAAAACACGTCACTGAAGAGGTCCCCCAACAGATCCAGCCCCAGCACGGTTCTGCATTGCTGACTTAAGTGATGCAGACTCTCAACATGAATACATGACCCACATGAAGGATTTCTGTAGCTTTTCTTAAAACCACACCACAGTGCAGAACTACACACAGATGCCTGGTTAGCAGGCACCAAGGCCAGCTTCCCTTGAACCTGGCCGCAGGACGCTACCAAAGCTGAAGAGCCACAGAGAACTGCACGCAATGGCACTGAACAGCACCAAACACTAGGCGTGAACCACACCAGAGCATGGGGACAGTCAAGACAGTTAATGGCTCCACCTCATCTACACAAAAACCACAGATAGGACATTCCTCCCCTGGCCTGAAGCACCTCCTCCGATGACTAAGCCATCCCTGTATCAGAGGCCGAGCTCCAGTTCAGCTGCTAAGTTAGAAATGGTGGTATTCAGCAATTTGACAAGAGAAAGGATTAAATGGAAAATAACCCCTTCCTTGTCCCTGGCTAGAAAGCATGATACAGACTTTGCCTGTTTACTGAACACAGGATTAGCTGGTGCCCCATGTTGTACCAAACAACACTTGGTCTAAATTTTAGTAAGCTTACTGTTGTCACAAACTTCATCACGTATTAAAAGCCGGTATCTGTAACTCTCTCCCCACCCAGACGGTGAATTGATATTGAACTGATGCTTTCTGCTGCCGCAACAAAATAAACCCCTAAAAACCAGGAGTAAATGGAAAACATAGTGCTTTTTATTGATTGTGATGTTTTCAGTTAACGAGGTTTTGCCTGTGGCCGTCCCCCCGTAGCACATGCGCACCAGGGGAAGTGCTGCACTACTCCAACCAATAACTTTTAGGAAATGGAAAGCTGCGTCTGTTTAATAGATGTTTCCAATTTCTTACATCACCATCAGTATCTGTTTTAGTCACTTGGCGGGTTTTCTATAGCTTCTCAGGCCCAAGCTGATTTCAAACCCATTTGGTAATGTCAAAGTGACTTCAAGGTTTAATGATTCATTATATTTTAGACCTGAGAGCAAGAGAACGTGTTAATTTTTTTTTCCTGCATGGGCTTAGTAGTTTCCTTCTGGTTTATTCCCTCTATTTATCATTAAAAAGAAGGGCTGATAAGGAAAAAAAGAAAATCTCAGTGAAACATACATAAGAGACTTCTTTAGTTTAAAAGACTATTATAAGTGCAGTACCTTTTATAACCTGCAGAACTATTACAAAGGTAATGGTTCTCCATGCGAAACAGCCTCTCCAGGAATATTAGGCTAGTGAAAACTCACCACTCTATCCTTAGATAAAATTTACATGCACACATATACGTTTGACACACGCTAGAAAGTTTTGAGCCTTGTTGCTTCCCCTGCATATTATTAAACAGCAAGGAAAAAACCCAAACAAACCACCAACACACCACCTTCTAAGATAACTAGTCAGCAATCTGTATTGCTCTGGGTGAGTTCTGTAACAATTTGTCTCGGGAATGCTTTTAGCCATGACCTAGGCAATGTCACAAATGCTAACAGTGTCCTGCGTATCTGGAAAGTTCTTCCACAGCTGCTTCTAGATCTTCACGTCTCGCTGGAGTTTGTTTTATACCCAAAGGCTTTTTCTGTGGCATCAAAGTCACCAGTGGAGCATCAGGGACCTGCTTGCGTTTCTTTTCTTGTACTCCAGAGGAGCAGCAAACGCTGAGCCACCTCCCTTATCAGGCATGCCAGGTTTGAGGAGCGCAAGGACGTGATGGGGGTGTCACACAGAGGGCAAAGCGCAGGGAAGCAGGCTCTCCGCTGCAGGCAGCGTGGGCTGCCCTGCGGCCGGCCGGGCTCCCAGGGCCTCCCGCCCCCACGCCTGCGAGCACAGAACAGCCACAGCCCTGGGAGGACCTTTTGCATGGACTAATCTTTTTCAAGCACAAGCAGGGAAGAGCTACTTTCTGAATACCTTCTGACAAATGTTGCTTCCAGATCCCCTGCCACAAATCACCCCCACAAGTAAAAGAAAAAAAAAAAAGAAAATTTCTTTCTTACAGTTTTCAGCAATGATTGTCACTGGCATATAGCTCAAACACAGGGCCGGGCGCCTCTTCCAGGATTTCACTATATACACACACCAGAATTTAACTAGTATTTGCTGCTTGTCCACAACTGCCAGAGCCTGGAGAGGGAAAGAGGGTTGGAAGAATTCATTCAGAGTTGCCTTTGTCCCCTGTCTTTGCTGTTACATATGGAAAAAGGAGGTGTTATCCACAAAAAGAAGAACTAGAGGACCGCAGCAGCTCTGGAAAGGTGATGAATTTGATTGAGTTGGCACTAGCCAATCGATACTGTCCTCTAAACACCTCAGGCCTCTCATGTTTCTCCAGGGCCAAGAAAGCACCCCAAGTTGCAAGGGGAGAGTTCAGACAGCTTTGGGTGAGCAGCCTGTCCCCACGGGGACATGGGTAAGCATTGGGCCACAGCCGGTACCCCCCACCCAGCGCCCCTCACAAGTGACCTGCCGCCTCCTACATCTGCAGAGGGCAGGTGTGGTGCTAGGTGGCACAGATGCACAGGGTATAGGTCAAGCCAGAGAGATGTTCTTCTTCTAAAGGGATTATTTTCCAAACAGCCGTTAACATCTGCTCCTTCATGAGCAATGTCTTTGGTGTCTTGGCAGCAAAAATACACCCACTATTAAGATGTCTGCAGTTTCCCCCTCAATATTTCAGTTTCTGCATGACTCAGGAGCTGGGCAAGGTTTTTTCCTGCCACGGGAATCAAGATCGGGAGCTGCATGCACCAGGAGCAAGGCAAGATAAACACTGGCCTGGGGCATATGGAAAGGGAAGGAAGAAAGCATTTCAACCAAATCTTTCCTAACTGGAAGGGAATATACTGGTTCCAGTGTAGGTAGGGAGGGACTTGGAGTCAAGGCTGGACTTATATTTCAAACTGCAGTCATTCATTGCTTGTAGGAATCGAAAAAATCGCAAGTGGCCAGCCCCAAAGGCACCCGCCTGGTCCAAATGACTGCCATCATTACCAGGGCCGAGTGCTTCGCGTGGCTCTGGCGGGGGAGAAACTCTCTCACACAAAGACATTAACATGCTGAATACGCCGCAGCTAAATGGCCTCATTCAGCCCAGAACGAAGAAGCAGTTTCACAGAATTTAATGACTGATTAATATTCATTTAATAATTCTTGCCTAAAACTGCAGCAAATGATTTTAAATTATACCATTTGGGAGACAGCGGACTCAATTCAACAGGATCACTGGGCTCAGACTGTCCAAGTTGCTCTCTGCATTATTTGGTTCTTCCTTCTCTCGCCAGGTGATTGGCAGGTCTCTACCTTGCCTTCCTTTCTCTACTTATTTCTGCTTTTTTCTCTCTTTTTCTTTTCTTCTTTTTTTTCCATGTTTGTTTTAAAATGCACGTAGCTTTAACAGGATACATAGAGGAACTGCTACCAGAGTAAGGCAATGGCCCTACTGTTCTCGCAGACCTTTGGAGACAGCAAGACTGTTGCAAACCAAGAAGGACAAGCCACGCTTGATCTGCTGCCAGCAGACTCCAAAGGGAGCAATAAGGAGAGGATGCAGGGTAGAAAACAGATCTGAGCTAGCAGGTAGCACAGCTTGGGTCTGCTCATGCTCTGCAGGAAGACTGGGATTTTAATGGCTGCTTTTTTTTTTAATGGAAAACCAGAACAAAAATTAAAGTTTGATTGGTTCCCTGAGCAGCCACCACTCAGCAGTCCTAGCACTAAAAACTGCACCCACCAGCCCACAAAAAAGTCAAGGGAAGAACAATCAAGGGAGAAAAACAAAGGAACAAAATCCACATCATATTAGCTTCAAACCTTTCCTTGGGGAGACGGGCCAGTCCATTCTGCAAGGCAGGAAAGTTCTCCAGCACAATCTACTTCACCTAGAGCACACACCCAGCCCCAGCGCCCCACATGAACTCCTTCGCAGGCACAACAAAGGTGCGTCCAACATAGCAGCTCCGGAGGCTAGGGATCCACAACACTACAAACAGAGGCTAGGCACAGCAATATTATTTTTTGTAGCTATAGATGCCCCAAAACTAACACCTCACCCTCCCACTCAAGCAAAGCCCCGACAAGAGCCCAGGCATTGAGCAGTCTGCTCTGCTCCCACCTCTGCCTCCAAATGGAGGAAAGCTCTCGAGATGCTAAACTAGAGGTGCAGTAGCCCCTCAAATCCCAGAGAACAAAATTCCCTCTCCTATTCTCCCCACAACCCCCAACAGTGTGGATAGCATCAACATTTCCTTGCTGTACTATGCCCTGGCAGTGTGCTCCCCCTTATCCAGAGCCAACCTCCTTTCCCGTTCTCAGAGCCTGGCGCTGAGCCGGCTGGCACCTTCACCTGAAACTTCTTCGACATACCTGCATCTGGACAACTACAATTCTTCCCTTTTCAATTTCAATTTTTATTGATTTTTGAGGCACTCATTTCTGAGATGTATGGTATCATTGGTTTATACTGTTTAGCAATTTATTTGTGTCTCTCTTTATGTGCTGGATTGATTCTTTTTTCCACCAAGTCCCCCAAAAAGATGCCACCACTGTTGTTGTTTGGCTATCATAACAGCTCACGTAGCCCTGAACTATTAGGCAGTGCTGCTCCGAGAAATTTTGTGCGGAGGTAATTTGGAGCCTAAATCAAGTTTTATCACTGAATGAGGTTAGTGGATATTAATGGCAAGGCAGGAGTTTGCACTGAATCATTAATGTGGATAAATGGAGAGCGCCTGTTTAATACTTTATACAGCGAGCGCTAATAATGCCTGAAAACGGTGGGGAAATATTGCAAGTTGTATTTAAACACAGCAGAAAAGGAGGCCTAATTTGACCCGTTCTGGTACATTAGCTATGACTATACAGTGGGACCCTCAGTTAGCCTGAGCCATCTCTCCAGGCTGCCGTGCTGTATTTCAGGGGCCAAGTCCTCACTTTCAGCAATGTTTTCAAGTTCAGTAACTGGACAAAAGAAACACAAAAGCAGCTGGGGCAATATGTATTTGAAGGAAATTGCTGCAAACAAACATCTCCAGGAACTTGAAATTTAAAATCATTTTTTAAACAATGAAAATTAACTTACAAAAGGAATAACAATTAGAGCCAAGTGCTGCTGCCAAAACCTGCTCATCAATTAAATGCAAAATGTTTTCCATACAGGCTTATGCATGCATTGATTAGCATGTTCAGAAGAGCTCAGAGCTACTGACCTTCGTATGCTGAGCAAGAAACAACTCTCTGGGATATATGGTGTGAACTGCCAGTCTAACATCCAGCACTTTCAGAAGCCTGTCTGTGAATGACTACATGGAAAGAGTGAACCCAGAGAAAGATAGACAAAGCCAGGGCATACTTTTACAGCTATTTTAACTGGCCAGAGTAATGCAACACACAAAGCATTCATATGTTTTACTTACAGGAAGAATTTCAGTAATAGTCAAATCATTTGTCGGCACTGGGGTGCACCTTGCAGCTCTGACACTGTCAGAGCTTACAAAAGAAGTCGTCCTGCAGCAACCGGCACTGTCACTGCCAAGCAACTGTCAGCCCAATTATTCCAAGGTGATTCACGCTAAGCAAGCAAAGCAAAGATATTATCATTATCAGAAGCAGATACACAGGTCTGAGGTCACCTACTGCAGTAAGGAACATGCAGTCTCCGTACACAGAAGAGAGGTGCAAGAAGATGATGGGATTATAGAGGAAAACTGAAGTGTTCTTACTGCTAGCAAAAGTAACTTGGCATTCTCTGTTTCCCAAGCAAAAGCAACTGCTCAAAGCTTACATTAACACCCTGTAATAGTAAGAACAAAGCCTAGCAGTACTCACCAGCTGAAGAGACATAGACCACAGCCAGTTACAAAACAGCATCTGCTAGGCAGCTCTCCCACACGTAAAAAGCAAACCCTGGAAAAGCAAACTAGGAAAAAAGGCTCCAAGGAAAAGGGAGCCCTACAGTGAGAGAGTTAAAAAAGGACTAGCAAGTCAAAGAGGTGCTGTTTGAATAGGGATGACCCATGCTGTTAGAAGTTAGGTCCCCTTTATAAGCAGCTAAATGAAACGGCTAGTACTCTGAAAAGAGCCCCCCTGATCCAGCAGGAGCTGAGCACAGGACTGTTTGTGATGATAAAATATTGGCCACAGGTGAGCTGGGTGTGATCTGCCCTTCCCCAAATACAGCTGATAAATAAGCAGCTGATAATTAGCTGATAAAATGGCTCTCCTTATCAGAGACCATTTGCTTCCTTATTGCCATACTGGTCACAAAGTTGCTGGTCAGTGCAGGGCCCTTTGGGGGAGCCCTGTGTTCTCTGCTTTCTTCATGTCCTCAGCACTGCCTTTTCTAGGCTACCTTTCCAGCGGATTTCAATGTCGCTAGTTCCCATGCTATGTTTTAGGGTTTCTAAAATTCTTGTACTACTGCCTCCTATGCCTTAGTAAGACATGGGAAGTCTCATATACATCCTGATCTCATCTGAGCACAACTCTGTTCCTGCAGGCGAGGCAGGTGGGTACTACGCTATTTCCAAATCACAGTTTTCAAACCAGTCTTCTGAGTGCAACAGGAATGCTCTGCAATATTTAGTATTCATTAGCCTAAGTGAGCATCAGTAAAGCAATTAGTGTGAAGCTGATACAGCAGCGGTTTGGGGGTTGCTCTTGAGGACAGGGAGTTGGTCTGTCACAATTGCAACTGGAATTTCAGGAGAGTTTTCTGATCTGGCAAATCTACCAAAAAAAGACATGTGGTGAGCAGGCTTTCAGAAATGCATAGGCTAATATCTGATGCTGTTGTTTGATTTCTTTTCTGGGAGTTCAACTATATCTTGAGTAGCCCCCACATTTTGTATGATATTCCTTTGCAGGCTTCTCTGACTGCGGTTTAAGCAGGTTTGATTCTGCTTTAGAGCTCTACCTGGCCTGTGCAAATTGAACACGCTGTTGGGAATCCTCAGCAAGAGCGTTCAGCAGAGGGCTAAAACTGTGGGGCACTATGGTGGCATCCTCTTCCAAACGAGGAAGGAGGGAAGCACAGAGCTGAGAGCAAGTCTAGGAGGGGCAGTGATTCCCTCTTGCCCTGCTCCATGCTCCCAACTGGTGTTGAAACTAATGAGACTGTTCTGGGGAGACAAATAGGGAAGGAATACACCTAGATCCGTCCAGGCTACATAATGTACGTTGTGGCTGTTAAGCCAGTTGTAGTTGGAAAACTGCTAACCATCAGTGTGGTCAGCAAGCGGCACGGTGAAAGTCTGTGATTACCTGTAGGGAAAGAGCAATCCCAGCCATGCTAAGAACCGCACGGTACCTGCAGTGAGTAGCCCACGGCTGCAGATCCTTTGCAGCTACCAAGGGCCTGCTAGGAAGGCTGCTTCCCACTGCAAACCCTCCTATGATCAAAAAATTCAGTCAAATTGAGTTTCTCAGAAACTTTCTCAGGAATAAGGGGTTTAGCCCAGCTGCGACTCGCAGATCAAGTCACACAGCTGAAAATCTACCACTTCATTGGCTTTTCCAAGTAATAAGCTTCAGATAGCGTCATATTTTGCTGAATACATTTCACAGAGTGAATTCTGAAATGCAAAGTCAAAGCCCTGCTGCTAGTGTCCTGTCTTTAGCCTTGTCTAAACTGACCCAAGTAATTCCCTCTCTGATTCTGGTGAAGCAGAGCACTGCCGTCGGCTGAGAGGAAAGGGGCTATTTCAGGAAGAAGTGACTAAGTTAAACCAAGTCAGACTGTGCAGGCGAGCTCAGTTGTTCTTTACAGCTCTAAGTGCAATTGCAGTTCATTCAGTATTTAACAATGAATCTTTCTTGTTATTTCAGAAAATGCAGTCTATTCTCTTTTTCTATGTATTTACTGAAAAGTGCTGGCAAGCACAGAAAGCAAAGAGTTAAAACAATACTAACAGCTAAACCAAAGAAAAAAACATGAGTAGTGGAACATCACATAGCAACGAGAGAATTATGATGAAGAAATGATTATAGTGTAGAAAGGGCACAAAAGAACAATAAAAAAGACTGAGTTATAAAAAGAATTTCATGTAAGGGAAAAATAGACATAAATAGGGAAGATGCAGAGAGCTAAAGAAAATGCTTTTGAAATTCCAAAATCTTTCAGTTTAGCATAGAACTATAATGTTTTACAATATTTTGTTTTATAAAAAGTTTTCAGAGTCCTGTAAATTTCTGCAGATCAAGGAAGCAGATATTTATAGCACTTACAGAGAATCAAGGACAAAAGCAATACTTATCGGGTTGTTTCTGATTTGCTCTTTAACAGAACGACAGCTGGAATTTCACTTTGTGAGTCTTTGGGAGACATCCCCCATTGATTTAAACATCCCAATGGTGGCAAATCTGCCACTTCTTCCTTTAAGTTGTTTCAATTATTAATTACACTCCTAGTTAAAAAACTGAATCTCATTTCCAATGCAAACTTTGCTGACTTTTTCTGTTCTCTGCTGTGAAATCAGACTCAGTCTACTAATAAGGTAAGTGACTTTTTTAAGGTGCAAATTATTTTTTAAAATTGCTCTCTGAACTTTTTTTAAAGAATAAGCATCGGAACAATGGTCACAGTTTACATTGATTCAGTACTGCTGTATCCGCTATGAGATTATATATATATATATTTTACATCACATACTCTTAGGAAGGCGTGGAAGGGCATTGCTCATTTGCACAGCTTTCCAAAGCTTCTGGAACATCCCAACAGTCTTATATTTCCCTCAGGTCCTTGGATTATCCAGGAGTCTGCTGCCTATCAGGAATATGGAGTGAGACATGGTGAAGGATAGTCACTTCTTGGCAAATTCTCACCACGAGTCTCCACACTAATCCCTGCATTCAGAGATAATAGTTAGGGTGATGCTTAGTAAAGTATTTTCAAAGTGTTTTCCAGCTTGCATTAAAAAGACCTCTCTGCAGCTTGGTTATCTGATAAGACACCTTCTAGGAATCTGTTTTCTGTTTTCCTACCTCTCTTTTCAAATTCTTTCCTTCTTAGTGCCAAAAGCGAAGAATTTCTGTTCGGAAAGGCAGGGAGCTGGAGAGATGGTTGTGGCATTGCTGTTGGCAGATTTCCTGCACTAAGACCCACAGTGCACCAGAGAAATAGTGACTACTGCAAAGAGAGTAAGGGCTGAAACTCGTCTGGAGACAGGGCTTGACCTCATGCTAGGATGTTCACCTCCAATCCAAGCTTCAAAGGTTAGGCTGGACGGGTCCCAAAAGCTACAGGCTTCCCTACAGAGGTGGGTAGTAGACTCATGGCAGTGGCACAATGAGCCATAGCAGCTCCATCTCTGTGGAGGAGAGAAATTCCCCCCAGAATGAGGGACTGAAAAGTCAAAATAATCTCTTTAGCCCTAACTGCAAATGAACCAATTTCCAAAGCAATATTCTTAGACCTGAAAAGTCTCTCTCTTTCACAGAAAATAAATTCAAGCAGGAATGCTACAGGGGTGGGAAAAATCCATCTCGAAGAAAATAATTATTTAGAAGTCTTAAAATCCGGGAGGGAAACTTATTTTGAAAATATATGTTTCTTCCAAAGGAAACATTACCCCTTCAGCAGCGCCCTCCACATCCTCCCCTGAGAGCGCTCAGGGTGACTGCAGAAATACTGCAAACAGTGGGGTTGAAGAGTGGCAGAACAAGAAGTCGCAGAGGGTATATTGAACAATATAGCCCTAAGTTAAAAAAACTCGCATTTGCTCATTGTATCCCATTGAAGATGTAAGTGCTTTTTTCAAAGCAGCACATCAGTCCATAAACAGATGGAAGTCTAAGGCTCACCCCCCCTTAAAAAAGCACCATTCCTATCCTACAGCCATACAACCTGCATAAGCAGTGTCCATAAAATATTCTCCTATTATGGTCCAGGACATTACGCCTACAAAAGAGTTACTATCAAACTCAACCCTTTTTTTATGCACCCCGCAGGCGATTTTACCACCATCATCTTAATCAGAGGCAGTTCCAGCTCTCTGGGGTCAGCCAGGAGCTGCAGCGGGACCTGTGCTGCTTCTCAGGAACTGGGGGAATGGCAAGAAGGGCAGATCTCCTGCAGGAACGCAGGAGACATCACAGGTCTGGGAGCCTGATGAAGTCTGGGAGCCTGATGAAGTCTGAGAGCCTGATGAGGTCTGGTCCTGATGGAAAACTGCCGCATGAATAGCCCCACTCTACAGCTTCCCATGGAAAATCCAGTTCCTGCTCCATTATTGCCTGTTCTCTGTGTTACCATAGTTGCACCATCAGAAATCATCCCCAAAGGGATGGTTCTGCTGCAGAAGGGATGGAGTAAGGAGGCATCTGAGAAAAGGGGCTGCAGGAGGCGAGATCTGCACTCATCAAGCAGGAACAAGGCAGGCACAGGCACAGAAACCAGGCTGAGCATAAAGATTCATGGCCACAGCCACCGCTTGGTTTGTGTTTTACTTCCACGGCAGGTCCCCCACCTTAGGCAACTGCCTGCTTAACCTGTGCCTGCAGCCCTGGTGACGGGGCCTGTCTTGCGAATTGTGGCCCTAAAAACATCCTGTGGGGTGGCTGTTTCCCTTGAGGAATTGGTTGGGAAGCACTTCCAGGAGCTGGAGACTGTGCTGAAATCTATCAAGTTAAATGGTGGTATATGAGAATAGGAATGAATAAACCTCGAGGGATATCATTTGTCATTTACTGTACTTGTTAAAAGTTACAAAACAGCAGTTCAGCAGAGGTTAGAGAAAGGACAATGCAAGAACACAAACTTTCAACCCATTTCTGAAACTGCTTACAGCTCTAGTATTTTCCAGGAAGATGAAAAATTCATAATGAGGAAAATAGTAAGGATTAAAATGAAAGTTATTTTATTTTTTTTAATGTCAAAGTAATAAGCTATTCAGACCTTTCAGTTGCCAGCAACCATTGCTTATAAGGTGAGAGATCCTGATCCAGTCATCAAGAATTTTTGGACAATAAAATGTCCATGAACAAACACACGAAAACGATAATAAAGAAAACTGCACAGCCAGAGGTCAGACGTACTTTATACTAGGAGCTGAACTCTGATAATTCACAGTAGATTAAATTCAGCAGCAGTAGAGGCTTAGTGAGAAATTTGGATGTTAGGAAGATTTAAGCTGGGAATAGGCCTTATTCTTATTTTACCAAAGGCCAGACATAGACTCATACATGTTTATGAGGAAAAAGCAAAAGTGACTGAATTTCAAAGAATGGGCGGTGTAGAAAATGGTTTGGGCATAGCAGGGTCTATGGAAAATGCTGTCAAAAGTTGGAGGGCAATAACTGAAATTTTCATCAGCAACTTTCAGCTTTACTTCCAAATGTCAAAAGCCAAAAACCATGGCTAAGAATACTAAGTACAGAGTGCGATTTGAGCACATACTTTTCGTCTTCCAATGTGAAACTGAGAATTTTGAAAGAAAGCAAATGTTTATGATCACAGTTTTTGTTACTCAGTATCAAGCTTTTGATTTAAAAATGTTTTGAGGGATGCTTTTCATTTATTATGCTTTAAAGTCCAACTCCATTTCCTTTGGAAATAACACAATGCCTTTGATTAAAGAAGGTGGCAGGAATCTTCAGAGCAAAGCAGGAGTCTCAGTAGCTCAGGGTTACACTGTGCCACCCCTGGGTGAAGTCTGCGTGGCACAGCGAGCAAGGCGTCAGGCTGAGGACCAAACAGCAGCATTCTCCTAGGATTTGCTCCAAAGCAAGTGTGACCCTGCACTCGTCACTGCCTCCCTTCCCCTGCCTGCCTTCACCCGTCTTATGTACTTATGCTATATGCTCTTCATTGCATGAGACCGTGGCCTGCAGAGCTGCTGCCGTGGACTGCTGGGTCCCACACAAACTGTGAAAGCACCCAGATTTAGCCATCAGGACACAGACTTGCACAGAGGAGCTTGTGCTACCAAGAGATCAGACATCCTCAAAGCAGAGAATTTCTTTTGGCAATTGCAGGCTTCACATGGGAGAGCCCATCTTGGCATTTACTTTGAAATAAGGTAATTCTTTGTGGGCCAAGAGGCCCCTTCCGTGTGGCAGAGCCCCACAGCCTTTCCCATACCATCGCGTGGATGGTTCAGGGATTCTGCAGGAGGTTTCCGTGCAGAGGAATTGCAGGCAGAAATTTTTCTGTGACAGGAGGGAAGGGAATTTGCAGGGCAGTGGGGCAAAAATGCCTGCCATTATTATTATTAGCAGGTGACTACTACTGTAGTCATGTGCTGTCAGAGTTAAATTAGCCTGCTAAGATCTTTAGCTATTCCTGTCCATAGCCTATTCTTGAGAGGCAGTAGCTGTTGAAGAGACAATATAATTTTGATACCCGCTTAATTTGTGTACCTATATCCTGCCTGACAGAATGATTTCTCTGGCTTTATAAATGGATCCATGTTCCTCTCAATTGGCATTCACTCCTCTTGCTGCAAGAGCATCCGTCTGCCCGAAATCTTTAGAGAAACAGTTCATAGGGAGCAGTTAATTGTGATCTCTCTCAAAAAAATTAGTCCCTATTTTTCCTCTGACAAATGAAGACATTGTTCCAACAATATTTTCCTTCTCCACTGACAGTGCTAAATATTTATATCCTGTGCCTCCTAGAAATGCTAGTCTCCTCATGAATAAACACAAGGCTAACAAGGAGCAGCTTCCAAGAAGGACACAGGGTACTGCTGACCTATTCACACACCTTCCCCATTTCAAATACCAGGATCCCCATGACAGCCATTTAAAAATCAACATTGATCCTGATACCTGACCCGAGTTTTTTGTGTTTGCCAGAAAACACACCTAAATAGGCCCATCTTGGCAGTACGTAACAAACAAGCCCAAGCCTTGCATTGTAAAATGTTTACAATCCAATCCACATATTAAATATGGAGAAATAAAATGACTGTGTTATTGGTAAGCCTTGGTAAACACATCCCATTTCTGCCAGCTCCCTTTTCATTGCGTGACCAACTATTGGCGTGGCATTCCTCTTTACTCTCCTGGTCTTTGCAGGTTGACCTCTTCAGCGTAGAAGCTCTAATTTGAAGGGGAAGGTTCCCCGCTTAAACACCAGGGCCTGATCCAGCAGACAGCCCATTGCTGTCAACGGAAAGGCCTCATGTTTGGTGAATGTTTGTTCAAAACCCCTGCATTCTCAGCTTGCCAGGAGTTTTTTCACCAAAGCACGTGCTGGGCTGGGAGCAGCTCAGCCTCCCAGACGAGGCAAAGCTGCTGAGCAGCCCCAGCCATGCACCTCCAGCAGCACCAGCCAGCAGTGAGCCTTCCTCCCCAAAGCAAAGCTTTTCCTCTCTTCTACATTTTTATTTCAAGTTTAAAAGAAGGAACAAAAGAAGAAATAAAATTATGATGGCTGCTGATGTTATTGTCACCATTTACCATTTTTATTCTTCCGCAGTTTAGGATTACCTCATGCACCAGGAAACAGATGCATCAGCTCTGCTTCTGTCAAAGCCCTCTGTTCTCCCCAGGACTCCACCTACAGCAAGGCCATTTACAAAGATGTCAAAATAATCATACAGTTACATTTATAAGGTTCCTTTGCTGTAAAGAGTATCAGAAAAGCAGCCAATTTACTGCAGAAGAGCTTTGTATTCTAATTACTGCAAAGTAGGACTCAAGCAATAATCAAACTAAATAGGTTTTGTCTTCTGGGAGGTGAGTATACGAGCTGATGTGGAGATTTTTTGTTACATTAAGGGACTGGTTAGACAATTGGATAAAACTACAGCACTGTTCACAAAAGGGGCAGTCCCACACTCTCTACTTCTATGGCTATACAGTATTTTTCCACATTTTAGGATGATTTTCTTTTTTGCTTATGCATCTGTAGTTGTCATATTTACATCATCTCCTCTTCCTCCTTTCCTTCTGAAAACTCCAATTACTGTGTGCCCATCGTAAGCCTTCATGAAGTTCCCAGCTTCTGTGTCTGCCGTTAATACAAGACTGCCCTCTTCTCCTTCGTGGGGCTTTTCAATCCTTAAAACCCAGTTCCCTCTTGAAGAACTGAGCAGCCTGCAGCAATCTTTCCTTCAGCTTTAGCCCTCTTATTATCACATGCAACTCCCATTTGAAATTAGCCCATCAATATTTAACTTCCATCATTACATCTGGTATGGAAAATGTACACTCCCATCCCTTGTTTGCTCGCTCCCACTGAGCACCGCTGGAAGTGGTTCCTATGATGCTGGGCAACAAGCACAAGCCCAGCTAAGGTAAACAAAGTTCTGCATAGCTTCTCCTAGAAAATAATGCAAAATTTTCCCATCTTTTCTGCACAAGCAATTACAATTCCTCTGTGTGACTCCAGAGAAGCATGTTGCTGCTGCTAAAGGAATTTCTACACTATTTCTTTTATAGATGAACTAGCCTATGTGTGAGACAACCCCTCCTAAATATTTTCCTGCAAACTGCATTGGCACAAGTCAAGTAACCCACTGAACGGCATGAATAGTCCGAAGTCCATGGAAGCCCACTCACACCGAGCCCTCGGCAGGAGTTCAATTCTGTTATTTAAAAACACTGTAAGTGTTCAGCTATTGAGTTCCATTTCTCAGTACTTCCAGCACCATTTTCCAGATGGAAAGGAAACTGAACACTTCATGTTTAAACAATCGCTTTGTTTTGGTCCCAAAAAACACTTACTGAAGAAAAAGAAAAAAACCAAACCTCTTTTCTCTGGACAGAAAATTTTATCAGAAATTACCTGCTTTGCCAAGATCCCATCTGCACAACATTATTTGATTCTGTGTAAAGAGGAACCGGAAGCATTGGTCCTAGTAGTGTTTAGATCTCAGATAAATATGTTTATTTATTTATTTTCTTAAAGATTAGCTTTTAAATCCTCACAGTTGCCTGACTCTTCCCAATGGCCTAGTAGAACTTTTGTTTTATTTAAAAGTCTATCTCCACCTGTCAGTGCAGCATCACGAAAACGCTGGAATATGCCATTAGTCCAGAGCTTGGAGAGGACAGATGAGCTTTTTTAGTAGCTGTACTGTATTAATGCCTTGTTAGAGTTTCTTATATGTCTTCTGCTAATAGGAATAACCTCTGGAGCAATAGCAATTTATCCGTACATCTAGCTCACACCGCTTGTCACACTTAGTAACAGCTGATAACCCTCTTGGGCTGCTTTTCATCTTCTGTAGAAGTGCTCTCATCCTAGAATACATTATTTTAACCTGTCAGAGTATAAACAGGACAATTACTTAGACCAATGTAGGCTGAAAGTGTTGATAACTAAAGTTAAATCCAGCATTGTCACTCTAATGTGTTCGTGTTAAACCAAGCACAATGAGGCAGCTTGCCTTCTCAAATGAAAACATTTGTCAAACTCGCTAATTCAAAATCGACCTAGTGCAGATCTCTTGATTTGCACCGCTTGACGACAAGCCTGGGAAAGCAGCAATGGAAACAGTGAACTGATTATTGGGGCGAAGAGAGAAAATTGTCAAGCAGGAAGAACCAGACTGGCTTGTGACTGTGAAGGAAGAACTCACCAGACTCCAGGAATGATGACAGCAACCCACCACTTGCACTCGGGTATAAAAGGGGTTTGTAAGACTTGCACAAAATCCAGGCCTGCTCCGGTACTCCTGAACACTCAGGAACAATATCTGGTCATTGGGTATTTCTGAGTCCACAAAACCTACTATAAGCTGCCTCTGCATCATTCTCCGTTTCCTACCAGCACACGCAGCTGTGTTAACAGCAACATAGCTTTGCTCAACAGATTGGCAGCAGTGAAACTCCAGCCCACACGCTGCCTGCAGCTCACCTACTCTTGCTGACCAATTTCTTCAAAGAGAAAGGGCAAAAGATGTCAACACCATTATATTCTCCCCATCCCCCCCTTCCTACAGCACCTCTGTCCCGCTTATCCCATGGGCACATTTCCTGCTAAGCAGAGTCAACAGCAATGCTGCTCCCTAACCTTTATTCTTTCTTCTTCAGGGACTGCCTTGGTGCTCTCACTCAGATACGACCTTATCTTTCTCCTCCTGCTCCTTCCTCTCCTTGTTCCAACCTAACACAAACTCACGTGAAATCACCCTCCCTGAAGTATCTGGTGACCAGACCTGGGGATTAGTTCTCCATCCTCAGCTTCTTTAAGCATTCTGCTGCTTTGATGCTATTGCCTACAGTTGCCTTCTACATAAATGTTCTACTTCACCTATTTAGGCATTAGCCCCTGCCCCAGCTCTGTTCAGACTGTGTGGAGACCTTGTCACTTCATCCTTCCTGACAGTTTGTAAAAAGTCCTTAAAGAAATGTAAATCCAAATGCCCTGTATCTGCCACATCCCACCTGCTAAAAACGATCCCAGGGCTTGTATGGTGTTCTGTTTGACACCGATGCTCCAGGGAGGAAAAAAGCAACACACTGTTACTGAACCTAAAATGAATATGAATATAGTTTGAGCAAAAACCTGATGTCATGTATGTCTTTGCATCAAATCCTCACAAGACGCTCCACATTGGCTAAAAATTTTATGCAAAAATTCAGATGAAGCAAAAGGTCGACTTTCTTTGTCTCCCCAGAATGGACCACAGCAAAATTGCAGGACTGCTCACAATTCGGACCTGGGACCAAGCTGAATTTTGTACTACCTTGTTGTGCAATGCCTAATCCCACATTAAAATATCCTGAAATTTGGAAATGTAAAATCCCAGCTGTATGTAAACTTATTCCTGATTGTGTTCCTTAAAGTTCTTAAATGCCCATCAGTTATGAAAATTTTCATAAAATTATATACCTTTAATAATTTCCTTAAGTTTACAGCATTTGTAGTATTTTTCCCAATTGTTTTAATTCCATCACACTAACCATGCCCTTCAATCTAACATTCAGATGGTAACACATCCTTTTATAACAGTTTGGGTAAGTAATTGCAACAATGAACATATGTGCAGCTAATAGCTTGTACCTCTGGATAAAGGCTTTAACCCACACTTTTCAGTAAGACTGCTTAATTGGAAAAACAAGAGTGAAAATTAATGATCATACAAGGGCCATATGAAAATAACTGGACACAGGAACTCACAAATAACCACCCATCGAGGCAGAAGGACTGGGGTTCAGATATTTTCAAGCACAAAAAGGAATGAAATGCTGATGTGGTCCCATTCAATGTTAATATTACCAGTACCCCTTCACCAATGAGACTGACAGAAAAGATACGATTTAATAAGCCACACTCCATTTAAAGTCTCAGGTTTATTAGATGTAGAGGCTAGCAACATAAATGTTTAAAATGCAATCAGAAAAGTTATAGATGGGTTCGTTGAATATTTCTTCTGCAAATGCCTGTGCCACAGAAAATGAGGAAATATGTAGGATTTTTACATACAGCACAGCCTCTTACTGCACAGTAAGCCAAATACTTGACACACAGGTTAAGTTAATATAGCCTTCCAGCTTCTCTTTGCACAGTTCTTCTCTCTTCTTAAACTTACCTTTGTATCATTTCTCTTCCTTTTCTAATTTGTAAACACAGTTTCAAAGTCTTAATTAGTTTTAAAGTCTTGATTCAACTCTCTGCTATGACAGGTTCTTTAAAAGGCCAAAGTCCTTATTCATTACTCTGTTGCTCTCTTAACGTCTACATCTTGTTCTTTTCTACTATTTGCTTCTTTATTTCACTAAGGACTAAACCCAGAAGTATCTGTTGGACAAGGGAGAGAACGTATTTTCCACTGTTGCATACTTCCCACTCTTTTGGGTACCTGTAAGGGTCTCTAAGATCTGTCTGAAATCACAGACAGCAGTTTAGCAACTGCGGGGACTAATCCCCATCCAACCTTTGCAACCCCGGTAGCTTCCTGAACTGCAGGCTGTGGGCCCACCAAGAGAAATAAATAACCTAGGTACCTGTCAAAAAAACTCACCAACATACCGCAACAGTAATTGTACTGGATAACTACAGCTAGAACATTATTCTTTAAACTAAAAGAACCCAGTTATTTCCATTTAGTTCATACTTATGTCATTTTAGCACAGGATAATTTTAAAATGTCATTTTCTTCATTTTCACTTTTTACTTTTGACGATAAAAAGAGAGGTATTTATTTATTAAAAAATATTGCTGTCTAAGATCCAATAGAGGCCTAAGCACAATGCTGTACGGAATACAGTGCTGAAGGTCAGAAGTCTTGCAATCTTACTTGGGTATATCACACGCAGCGTAATGAAGAACACATGGCCAATAATTGCAATAAAACCTTGAACAAGCAATCTCATTGTGGCATGATGGGGGAGTGAAAGTAGTTATAAACAGGGGGAAATGCCAATAAATATCAAATGTAAAAGAGAGAAAGCTGGCAGCAATACACTAGAAGCCAGGAATGACACAAAATTAATAAGGGAAGCAAAAGGACAACTGAAGAAATCAATGGTCAGTAAAGCTAAGGACAATAAAATGAAGTGTATAAAGTGCATTGTAACAAAGAGTATCTAACCAAGAACTACTGGTCCATTACCACTATGGAAATGATAACATTGTCAATAATACTGCAAGAAAGACAACTACATTCAACAAACACTTCAGTTCTGTGTTTCAGCTAATGCCAGTGATGTAGCCTTACGACAGATCAATGCTGATTAAATACTTCATTTTCCAGTAATAATTAATTGATAAGGATGTTAAACACCATCCGTTAAAATCAGAATCTTTAACCAGCAATCCAGACAATTTATATCCAGGAGTTTAAAGGCTCTAGCTGAACACTTCTTACGCTCTTTTTCAGTCGATCTTGAACATTCACAAAATTCCAGGCTCCAGTAAAGTTACTCTTGTCAAACTGTTTAAAAGATTTAAGCAAAATTAATGAATTGATTATTCAAAGCAAGAAACCAAATTGGGGGGGGGGGGGGGAATAAATAAAAAATAATTGAT
>JAVKLA010000036.1:14389378-14444305 GCA_034782735.1 Sagittarius serpentarius | reverse complement strand
CCCCCCCCCCCCCCCCCCCCCCCCCCCCCCCCCCCCCCCCCCCCCAAGAAAGAACAAAGAATGGATGACCTGAGATTTAACTGATAAATAATTAACAGACAGTACTTCGAGCAAGCTCTAAGCAGTGTTAGTGACCATTAATTCAAGGAAAACAGACTTTTGCTTTGTGTTGTATAAGATTACAAAGTTATTTAATAAGGATAATAGTTCTGACTAAACAAGAATTCTCCTACCCCATTTGGCATGGCCTCCCACAGCATTTTGGCAAAGAAAACAGAACAATCCAAATCTACTGAAACAGATATTAAACACGTGTCAAAGAGATGCAACCACTGACTGGAGAAACTCTTAGACCAACCTAGCCAAGACAAACACTGCCCTACCTGGACAGGTCACATCCACCCATCTTCCTCCACTCTCTCGCCGTCTTCGCATCCAGTTATGCTCCATACAGGGGGGCAAAACCTGTGGATCACACTGAAGGAAATAATGTGAAATTCAGTGCAATGCAGTTAAAATACAGCAGGGCCAAGAAAACATTTTCTGAGTGACGCTGAATTTATGGACAGGGGCATTGGTGAAGTTAGAACAGAAGCTTTGCTGCAGGACTTTGTGGATCAATGTACAAATTGTTATTCTCATTGTTCAGTAGGACAATTACTAAAATCCATTTGCCGGTAAATGTGCCTTGTCTTGTAAATCATTGGGTCATTAACCTTAACAATGTCAGTGTGTTGTCACTATCCAATTCAATTAAATTACTGACCAAGGTAATACCTAAAAGCACATTTCAGGCAAAGGGATCTACTATTATATTATCTATGACTACACTTAGCAATATCTTAATTTTGTACCTGGAAATAGGAATATATCCTAAAACTCAGGTAATATATTCAAAAAGCCAGGTGAAGACATACACAAACAGGCTGAAGAGAAGAAATGGGAATGGAAAGGCTAGAAAAAGAGGAAGAAGGGGAGAGAATGGAAAATGGTAGAGAGCAATCACCTCCAAGGGATCATGTGTGCATTGTTATATGCCGTATTTCAATGTTGCTTGAGGTCAGAAGACAGGGATGCAGGATTTTCTCCTGCCCATCAGTTATTAAATCTGGCAACCTGCCTTAGCAAATGTCCAGTGATGCTGTTTCTAAAAAGGGGCACTCTCTCCACCATGCCAGAGTGAGTAATACAGCAGCGTATGGAAAGGGTGAAGAAAATCCCTGGTGACCTTCCCAGGCCAGCAGTGAAGCACAAGCCCAGGTGAAGCACAAGCCCAGCAGTCTGTCTAACTTGGAGGGAAAAGAGCAGCTACTGATTTCCAGTTTCATTTGAAAAAAACAACTGAACTTGGAGGGGAAAGAGCAGCCACTGATTTCCAGTTTCATTTGAAGAAAACAACTGTATGTGTGATGCATGAGGACTGGTAAGCTGCTCTCATCACACTAAGGAGTCTCATTTACATGTCTTTCTCTGCAGGCTTCCACGCATATGTTCTCACATTTCAGGCAGATTCTCAGCCCACGTTTCAGGGCAGGAAAATCTTCCTGTTTTTTTTTTCCCCTCCCTTTGTTTTCTTCCAGTTTCCTCCTTACCCCTAAGAAGCCACAGGCTTTATGACACAAAGGCACAAATGGGCAAGCTCCGTAAGGCAGCTTATTACTATCATTTATGTGATTCTTGCTTTTCCATGACCCGAGACTTCAGCACGCCAGGTGCTATAGAAAGCACAAGAAGAAAAGATGGCCTCTGCCATCAGAGAGATGCCTTAGGGTTGTGGGCAGATGGGTGGAGAGTATGCGGAAGCCACAAGGCCATGTTTGTCAGTACATCAGGCTATAAGCAGCCTAGCCACTAGCAGGTTTTTTTTGTAAACTGGACAGCAAACAAGTTTGCCTTACTCTGGGGTCTCTGGTCAAGGCATTGGATTGCAATGGAGAACTTGGTTCCATTTGTTAAACCTCAACAATCCTGTAGAGTGTCCTTGCTGCGACATTTGCTGGGATAGGTCTGAATGCTTTACCTTGAATGTGTAATTTCTAGATATCCCAAATTATGGAGGGCTTCCTCAGGGACCTCCTTGTGAAGCAACAACACAGCACCACGTTAAACTCAACAAGCTCAGCCAGGAAGAGTGGCCACTGGCTTCGGAGGAACTGTTGATTCTGAGGCACCTATGAAAACCGTGCTCCTGTCTTAGCAAGTTTTGAGCTAGGCCACTTTTTGTCCTTGTTTTGGAAGGATACACAATTTCAGGCTGAATAAAGAGCTTTATAAACCCTGTATGCACAGGCAGCCCTTGGTGCTATACAGAAATGGCACATAATGCCATGTCTGTTCTTCGTATTTTACAGAAAAGTGTATCTCAGCTCTCAAAGGTGCAGGGAGCAAAACAGAGTGAAAGAAAGCAAAAAAAAAAAACAACTTCCCATTTCATATAACTGAAAATTTTGACCAAATAAATGCATTCTGCCTTCAGTACAAGTTTTATCTTGAATGGAAAAATGAAAATGATTCTATCAAATATTTTCTAAAAAGTAATTTGGGCTACAAACAAAGAAAATAGAACAGAACTGAAAATGAACTAAACTAAATAATCTGCAAAACTTCTATTTTTATGGGAGATACAATGACAGGAAGGGGTTTTAAGCATAACAGCACACACAAAAGGTAGAGTGCTGCTTTGTTAATGGAATTGCACTATGGATCATGAGCCAAATGGATGCAATTTTATGTGAACTGCACACACAAAAAATTCCCTCAATAAACATATGGAACACGAGGCTTCTTTTCTCCTTACTTTAACTAGGCAGCAGGGAAACATTATGAGCGAAGAGTAGATATCAGTATTAGAAGACTTATAGAGTTGCTGTTGCTTAAATAGGAGTTCAAAATAAAATAGACGGCAGACAAACTAATTGTTTGAGCAACATAAGTCATTATTGTTTTCCTTATAGGTTTTCTTTTCTTTCAGGAAGTACTAACCTTGGCACACATATGCATTTTTAAAATTATATTTTCCTTTTAACTGCAGAAGTGTCTTCTGGACGTATCAAAAGAACAATATATCCTATGGAGTCTACTACGAGAGCTAGAGGTCTTTGAAGAGGAAAATATATTTATAACAAAGGAGCATAGTATCTGAATAAAGAGACACAAAGCAAAGCTTAAACAATGCTCTGTGCTTTTCAGTGATTTTTTTTCAGGTAACAGATAATTAACTAGAAACCACTGACTTTAACAATATTGGACTTGTATTACTTTCCTTGCTTTGGAAGCTGGATATGGCAGGACACTTAAGAGCTTTTCAGAAAGCTCCTGTTGATAAACTATTACAGTGAAACCCACATCCCATTTGCAGTTAACTATCCTCATCAGATCGTCTTTTAGTAGTCCCAGCTTGCAACCCTACTGGCAATGACTATTTGTTTTTAAGAGAGCACCTCTTTTTAAAACTTACCTAACACCAAGACGCTTATCATGTTGGAAATTATGGGAAACAGGGACAGCAGTTCTGGACCTAGAAAACACTGGCTCTCATCGCTCTCCTGTTCCCCAATGCCAGGTTTCATAGGGATGATTGTAGTGTGATCCTTAAAATGGTTGTCCTCATCCCTCGAGCCTTGCAGGGAAGGATTTCAACAACACCCTAAAGCTTCCTAAGAGATAATAACTCATTCAAAGACAAGTGCAACAGCTTCCAGAGACAGATTTTCTTCACAAAAGTTACATGGATACTCCAAGTGCTTTATTGCTGTTTGAAAAAAACCCTCTCTCTTAGCTGCTGCAGTTTCCAAACCCTGCTTTTAGAATTCTCTGGAGAATCAGTATTTTACTGCAAAACTCTTTGCCCTTTCCTAGCTGTGAGCTGCATTTTCAAATTATAGTATCTCAGAGGTCTGCCTGGAATGGCTTTAGGTTTGCACCTTCTAGTCTGATTGCCAATTTGTTAAAATCTGCAAGACTTCCCAGCAGGGAATGTGAAGGGTGGTAAGGGTATGTAAAATGCCACTGTCCACAACCTGGCAATCTAGACAGGCAATTTAATGTACCAACCACATGGCCCTGAAGAGCAAATCTTGTAGTTCTATGATGCCTGTTTTCAAAACCTTTTAATTATTTAGAAGGCGGCTATTCTGGCTCGCTAAATGCTAATGATTAGGGCCAAACAATTGGAAGTTATTGATTATTGCTGAATTCTCAGTAGCACTGACATGCATGTACCACACAGCATGGCTGACAATACCAACACTGATAATCTGCCTTGCTTAGTCATACTGCATTAATTGCAACAGAACACACAGACCTCACATACTTCATCATCCTGATAAGTCCTTATCGCATGAATCATATTATGGATTAGCTTTCAGTGCTTGTTCTGATCTTTGATTCCTACAGAGGCAGAGCCACACTATGCCACTCACTCACCAGCAGATTCCACATCACATTCCCCATCTTTCCTGTGTGCTTGCCGTTTCCAACAGCGCGGGGTTTGCAGAGCAATCTATGACTGCAATGATGCTGAAACGACTTCATTTACACCTGTCTCACTTTGCCTCCGATACCAGAGACACAGTGCCCACACCCTTAGAAAAATGGCATTCTCCAAAAAGTCCAAAACCAGCAAGGCTTTCTGCTGTTCCATACTCCTGCTTGGGGAGCACAGAGCAACTGGAGGGAATTTTTAGTGTACCTCAGCTTCTAAAAAGCTTCAGAAAAAGTTCATACTTCGCTAACCTGCAGCTAGGGAAGTCTGCTAAATTTTTAATCACGCGTATCCAGAAAAACACTCTGAAAAATGTACAGGAAATCCTAACACAACCTTCAAACACCAACGCCTGGATAAGTTTACTTGCTACTGTGAGGGAAGTCTTGAGCTTACTGAAATGGCATTATCTTAGCTGAGCCACAATTTCACTGTGTTTATGCAGAGTTTCTCTTCCCAGAAAGACTGCTTTTGCTCAGCAACTATTTTTTACTACAAAAAAGTGAGTGGTGACTACTCCAAAATCCTGTATAAGCTGCAAGTACAGTGTGATCTCTGCGTCCCGTGGTTGCAAAATAAATAATTTTCTCATCATTTTAATGAAAAATTCTTTAAATTGAATAAAGATATTGCACAAAAGACATAATGCAAGCACACACGAGCAATTAGGAATGTTGCTCCATTTCATAAATATATTGTAATTAAACAAATGTCAGCAGTTCAGTCTTATGCAGATGTGATCTGACAGTACCTGAGAATCTCAACTGCACAGTTCAAGGCAATTCTGGGACCTTGTTATTGTTTGCAATATAATCTTTTTCCTTATGCATTTTACTCTAACAACCTCTTAGCAAAATTGTAGTCATCTTTAATAAACATCAGCTCTAACTAGGCACGGATGTATCATTATAAAGCCCTCTTCTCCATCACAAGTGAGCAAGGTAAGGTAATCCTGTTGACCAGTTTCCAGACTTATAAACTCAGAAAAAAACCATCTTTCTGTAGATATTGAAATCAAGGTTAAAACCTTCACTGTCAACTGGATCTCAGGTCAGCTCTGTCTCCGGTGAATAGCAGTCTTTGTTAAATTGCTTTAAATTCTTCAGCTCCTCAAAGCTGGCAGATCACAGGAACTCTAACGAAAAGCCACATTCCAGTGCTACCAGACATCAAGTGGGAAATGACCACGGTACTTTTCCACAACGTGACTCTCAGGTACACAGGAGGGCAAGGCTCTGTGTGACGGTTAATGCAAGACTTCACACCGGGTTAATGCAAGACTTCACACCAGCCCACCAGCAGAACAACTGAAGACCATGGTCAAATGCCATTCCCAGTGGCATGCACCAACCGGCCAGACGCAAATATATACAGCTGCCTAGGAAATCCAAGCTTTGGAGAGTAGAAAGGAAGAACAGGGGAAGTCTAGAAAGCTCCACTCACGTGCTGAGCTCTGCATCAGGACCCTCTCCTCTTCCTCTCTCCTGTTTGTGTTCAGACCCAGAAGTCCCCACGCATGACTGGAGACAGAAAGATGAGAAAGAAGAGACTATTGGCTCCATTCCTGTGCTTACTGGTTGCTAATTACAGGGCAATGCAAGTGATACCTAGGTACACCTGACAGAAAAGCCCATGCCCAAAGCCCTGTGTTCCCTTTATGTCACAGTATTTTGAAATCTTTAACAATAATAAGACATCCAGCAGAGAAAGGAGTTAGTATATAACAGCATCCATTTTTGTCCCAGGAATAAGAGAGTTAAATCATTCCAAGCACCCAGCAGCATTTTTTCTGAGCAATGGCTCAATATAACCATTACACAGGCTGGATATACAGGTAGCAGCATGGCTCTGAGTGCTGCTGTATGGTGCCCATCATATTTGTCTCCTCCTGTGCTAAACTTTCTTGTGCTGATAAAAGAGCAGTTAGTAGCTCTTTGTTATATAAATGTCAGTAAAGGCAAACAGAGTGGAAGTTTGGTGGTCAGGTGTAGGTGGCCAAAACAGCTAAAAAAGATTAGGTAGCTGATAAGGAATGGTATTTACCAGCTGCATAAGCTGTCAGGTGTCCTGGAGAGCTACTGTTCTCACAAAAATGGCTTGAAATAAGTTCCTTTTGTTTCCCCCAGGCTTTTCAGCTTGGCTGGAAAGGAACCCACTGATCTCCACAAGACAAAGATGATCCTTGAAATACTTTAAAGCTTGGCTGAACCCTCAGAACCTCTTCCACAATATTGCTGCACCGTACCTTTGTGCTGAGATCGAAATCACAGAAATATGGCTTTCTTACAAGAAGTGAAATCAGCCGTCACTGACTCAAGCATCTTACCAAACTCCTCAGTTTCTCTGAAGGAGATTTATCAAGTGTTTGTAATTGTAAGTTGCCTGTGCTGCAAATCGCTCCAGAGGACAGTGGAGCTCAAATGCCTGCTCTCAATGTCACAAGTCTCCAATGAATTGTAAGAAACCTCAAGCACCTTCTGTGCAGGCCTTCAGGCAGGATAAATTACAATTGTTCTCTCCAGTCAGTGGAGCTATGCTGATTTACATCATGGGGACATCTGCTGCCTTGCGTGGGACAAGTTTAAAGGCGGAAATAGATCGTGTCTTGGTTGCTCCCTACCTCTGTCTCAACTCTCCACTTAAAAACATATTCCTTGATTATGTCGAACTGACTTTTGGGTTTGTTTCTGATTATTTAGACATGCCCTGTCCCTGAAGGACTGCATGCCATGGAAAAGACCCACGCTGGAGCAGCTGGTGAGAACTGCAGCCTGTGGGAAGGACCCACGTTGGAGAAGTTGATGGAGGACTGTCTCCCATGGGAGGGACCCCATGCTGGAGCAGGGGCAGAGTATGAGGTGTCCTGCCTCTGAGGAGGAAGGAGCAGCAGAGACAATGCATGATGAACTGACTGCAACCTCCATTCCCAGTCCCCCTGCGCCACTGGAAGCGGGGGCGGGTAGAGAATTCAGGAGTGAAGCTGTGCCTGGGAAGATAGGAGGGGTAGGGGGAAGGTGTTTTAAGGTTTGGTTTTATTTCTCATTACCCTGCTCTGGTTTGATTGGCAATAAATTAAGTTAATTTTGCCCAAATCGAGTCTGTTTTGCCCGTGACAGTAACTGGTGAGTGATCTCTCGCTGTCCTTATCTCGACCCATAACCTTTCATTATATTCTCTCTCCCCTGTCCAGTCGAGGAGGGGGAGTGATAGAGCGGCTTTGGCAGGCACCTGGCATCCAGCCAGGGTCAGCCCACCACAATGGGTCACATTTCTTCTTTACTTGATAATTAATTCTTTACTACGGCTTGTGACTGCCTGAAATCCAATATAAAAATAATGCATTTGCATAAATGTAAACGCTCGAATAAGTACCTAAATAACATCAGGCACCAATTCCTCACCACAAGGATAGCTGGTAACTAATTAAAAGCCTGAATGAACAGACAAGCCAGAAACCATCCTTGTGCTTTTGTGAACAGGCTCAGGCAGCAGGTTGTGTAAGGGAAGCCTTTGATCCCAACTGCTCCAGTACTAGACAGAGACCGTTCATCTCCGGAGAAGGCAAGCACAAAACACTCAGATCCAGTCCCTTGTCTTGCCCAAGTTCATGACTCCTCTAATGACACCCTGGGGGTGCAGAAGGGCCTTTCCCAGCCTGCAAATGGGAAATTTGGGGATGGGATGTTACTGGAGCCAGCACTCTGCTCTGCTGAGCCGTGCTCCAGAGCAGTTCTTCAGGCATAAGTGGCAGTGGGAGGAAGTCAAAGCACCTCTTTAGTTCTAAAAAGTTGCACCCCAGAGAAAAACAGAGTTCCTGTTTGGCTGCAGCATGATGTAAAAACTCTGCCCTAACTGCCTCTGACAAAACTGAAGGTTTGGCCCTACAACAAGCCCCAACTCCGTGATCAACATATTTTTGCAGCTTATTGTCACTGTTTTTAGTTCAGTGTTTCTTAAAGATCATTGAAGTGTGATCTTTTACATTCAAATGACTGGTTTGGCAGGCAGAGGACACAGCACAGATTTTTGTGCTATGCCATATGAGTTTGTGCTTAGATACTGCATGGCAGAAACCTGACCTGGTACAGCTTCATCACTTACTATAATTAGCAATCTGTGGCCTGTCTACACATGCCAAGTATCACACTTCATGGCACAATGCAAACCTAACCTATCTTAGAGTCCACACAAGGAATTTGTACAAATTTTAATTAAATCAGTCTCCAGAACAATTTGACTACATTTCTTGTGTAGGCATGCCCCAGAAGCAAACAGATTATAAAATTGCTCACTGTCATTTATTATCGAGTTCATGTTAACAATTGTTCTTTCTTAAGCTTTAACTTCTAGAATCATGTTATTGCCCAGGAAATTCAACTTACGTATTTCTTTTAATCCTGTGTTTCAAAGAATGGCATGAAAATATATCCTTGTGTCCCATAACTACTCAAAAATTTGCATCCAAATTATCCAACATGCACGGTTCTTCCTTTTAAATAGTAATTATTTATATGCCAGTCCCATGATGTGCAGTAATTGTACTCAGGATCTTGGAACCTGTGAGTAAACAGTATAAAACTAGAATAAAAGGAAAGGGACTTCAGAGACACTTAACTGAGCTGCATTCTTGGGCTGTTAAGTCTAGGATCTTTAAAATCCCTGGAAAGATTCAGGAACCCCAAGAAGTCATCCTGATCTTGGCTGTACTGGATTGCCCCTTGGTGGTACCTCTCTCTCCAGTATCTACTTGAATAGCCCAGGAGTGCTCTGTTAAAGGCTCACCATTAAGCAGAACAAATTCAGCCTCTGTACATGCACAGGGGTGACCCTGCACTGCTCCCCTCTACCAAAGGAGGTAGCAATACCAAGGCAGGGACTACAGTGCCCAGCATCCCTCATAGGAAGGCTGAAGTCCCTCCCTACTAAATAGGATGAACAAAAAGTATTCTGGAAACATCTGTATTGCAATCACAGCTACAAGCGCAGTTTCTCTATGGCCCAGGGGACTCCAGGACTAAGCCTGTAAAAGGGCTCCTGCCTCCTGGCAGGGCTGCTGCCTGCCCATGTACTCCTGCAATTCCTCCTCCTGCCTACAAGCCCAGCTCTTGCCCCCATGACACAAACTCGAACGGAAGGAAGAGCATTCTGCCAGACCGCTGTGAATGATCTGCCATCCCACTCCAAAACTGCCAGCACAAAGGAGTTAACAAAATCTGTTTGAGCTGAGAGTATTTATGCTTCAGCAGTTCCATTAATAGGTATTAAATAACGCTCCTTTAAGCTACAATGCTGCTGCACAGTTTCAGCCTCATCTTTATGGATGCCTTGTCATAATTTCTAGAATTATAGAACTTCCTGCCACGCACCTACATATATCGGCAAAGTTACAAAATAGTCAAAGATTATTTTTTCTGCCCAGAACTAGAAGAAATGACTTTTCATTAAACAGAATCAGACAAGATGAAATTAAATCAATTCTTCTCCCTAAAGTTTGAGATGCACAAAGAGGGAGAAACCACCTCTTCTCAACCCTGAGCTCAGGAGCTGTAAAGTGAAACCCCAGCTCTGGGTACCTTCTCTCTGGAAGGAATTGCCACAACAAGTAGGCACTGGCTACTTACCACCTCTCTGCTACCTGTCCCCCTCCACACACGCACAAATGCTCTTCTATACAAACTAGGCTTCCAGTACTTAAAGGGCCCCTACAGGAAAGATGGGGATGGAACCTTTAACAGTGACTGTAGTGATAGGAAGAGGGATAATGGTTTTAAACTGAAAGAGGGTAGATTTAGATTAGATATTAGGAAGAAAATCTTTACTGTGAGGGTGGTGAGACACTGGAACAGGTTGCCCAGAGAAACTGTGGATGGTGCCTCCTTGGAAGTGTTCAAGGCCAGGTTGGATGGGACTCTGAGCAACTTGAATTTGCAACTTGAAATCTTTAAGGCCCCTTCCAACCCAAACCACTCTATGACACTATAAAATTCGTGCTGGCTGGACCCTTTCCAGCAAGAGAATCAGAACGTCCTTGGCAAATCCAAAACTACAAGATGCTTTAATCAAGACTCTCTAATCTTGTGTATTTGGTTTAGTTGGCAAGGTTTGGGGCGGGGGGGGGTTCTGCAGAGGTAGCTTTGGTGAGAAGACATCAGGAGCTGCCCCCATGTCAGACAGAGCCAGGTCCAGCTGGCTCCAAGATGGACTCGCCGCTGCCCACAGCTGAGCCTGTCAGTGATGTTGGTAGTGCTTCTGTACCAATGTATTTAAGAAAGAGTAACAAATGCTATGTAACAGCAGCTGAGAAAGGAGTGAGAAAACATGAGAGAAATGGCCCTGCAGACACCAATGTCAGAAGAAGGAGGGGAGGAGGTGCTCCAGGTGCCAGAAGAGAGATTCTCCCGGAGCCCACAGATAAGACCATGGTGAAGCAGGTTGTACCCCTGCAGCCCACGGAGAGCCCACGCTGGAGCAGGCTCCTGGGAGGAACTGTGGCCCATAGAGAGGAGCCCACACAGGAGGTTTTCTGGCAGTCTGTTCCTGAAGGACTGTATTCCATGGAGGAGTCCCATGCTGGAGCAGTTCTTAAAGAACTGCAGCCTGTGGGAAGGATCCACATTGCAGAAGTTCATGAAGGACTGTATCCCGTCAGAGGGACACCATGCTGGAGCAAAGGAAGACCACGAGAAGGAAGGAGCGGCAGAGACATCTAGCAATATGAAAAGTCCACACTCTGTCCACCTCCATGTACTTCATATGCATGGACTCACGTGCAACACACAATAATTCATGGGGCATATATTAGGGACTACACTATTAGGTGATCTTCCCCTTCCCTCTTTATCTCATTCACTTATTCCCAAAACTTCAACCACAGTCTAGTCCATATGTTCTTTCTTCTACGCTGTACATCACACAGCCTCATTAGGCATCATCTCCGAAATGACTGTACAGGAGATACTGTATCCTACATTCCTTCAGGCAATTCCAAATTTAACCAGAGTAGGTGACAAGGAGGCAATCTCCTTCACATGGCAAAAAATGCTGGAGAGTAATGAGAGCTACCAGGTGTGGGAATGTAATTGTACCTGAGAAGGAGAGAAATAAATGGGCTTCACTGTAATAATGCAAAATTCAGATTGCGTACTGACTTCAGGATTTCCACTGATCCAGAATCTAAGCTCAGATCACACATACATCACTTCTAGTGTTTGTATGTGTGAATGCATGCATAACAGAGCAGGGGTCTGGAGGAAAAACCAGGAGTCTGGAGGAAAAACCAGGAGTCTGTTACTGCTCATGTTGAAATCAATGGATGTTTGGGTTAAAACCTCTCTGAGAATCCCTGAGCACAGTGAGATGCTGTTTGTATTCCCACAGACAGCATGCTCCAGGACACGGCAAGCCTTGCTGAGCACCTGTCCTCACACCCATTTATCTCTAGATGACATTGGAGGGAGGCTTTTAATACTGTCAGAGCCTATTCTGCCCCAGCCCAAAAGGATCCAATACAGTTCTCAGAGCCTTCCGCATGATAAACGGAAAACTTGAAAAAACATGGGGGAGGCACATCAGAGCCCAATAAAATGAGATAACATCCTCTGCTCTGCAGAGGCCAAGACAGATTTCTGACTGAACTGTAGCTGCAAACCAGCATGATAAAAGAGCTAAGCAAGAGGTTATGATATGCTTGAATCACTCCAGAGAAAGCAAGTGCTGTGTGTAACTAGGGAGATAAATAATCAGGCAGACAGAGTAGCACTGCCCCCTCACTCGCTTAAATCAAAGCAGCTTCTTTTGCCACCGCTCCACCCACTTGGAACTGGCATCAGGGAAGTTTAAAAGTTGTCCTTGGGAGGAACAAATAAAGAAGTGCACTTCTGGAACCCAGATATAAACTCAGAGGCGACAGCGATGCCTCTGCCGTTGTTCTAACAGGCGGTCCCGCAGGCCTGCTCCCCTACACACAGGCAGCACGGCCGAGGCCGGCAGGCGGTTGCAGCAGGTTTCTCACACGGCCACCCAGTGCTTGAAAACATTCGCTGCCCTGACAAGGAACTTGGTTTCGGGGATAAGCAGAGCTGGACTGCCATATCCTCAGGATATGCTGAGGCCGGCACATACAAGACAAAATACAGCAGCAAACTACACCCAGGCATGCTTGGCACAAGTCCTTTTTCTGAGATCCCAATGGCAGGATGTCTGATTAGTTGGCAGTATCTGGCCCCTGACAGACTGATGCTGCTATTCAGCAGCTTGGATTTGACCCTCAGCAGGATTTACATTCTGCCTGAAGCGCCACGCATTGAAATCAGAGGGCCACGGGAGTATGTCCAAGGTCAGGGTTTCCTGTAAGTAATACCCTCCACCTCAAAAGCAACTGCATGTTCCTGACAATTATTTGAGAAGGTAATTGAACTCAGCTGTTTCAAATGTGATTTCCATACAATGCGCACTGTATTTTGATCCTGAGTTGAAAAAAGGAATAAATAGTCCTGTTTTAACCTTGCCTTGACAGGGCACTTACTATGCAAACACCCTGCCTGCAAATCGCACAGCCCAAGGAGGAAAGAATGTGACATTCTAGCATGGGTAAAGAGCTACTATTTGATATTTCTGCCCTTTAGCTCCTGGTGTCAAAAAGCCATCTAAAAGCTCACAAAACAGGTAAAAACTTGACAAGAAAAAACTGCTTTGGCCTCCCACTGCATTCTTGAAAGGGGAAACTGAAAACCGCACTTCTCACAAGGAGCAGGCACTTAATGGTAGAAGGAGGATCTTCAATTCTCTTGCATTACCTTGTTGGTGGGTGAAGCCAGTGTATTTGCTGTGCCTCAGAATAAGAATTTTTTTCCTTACTGTAGATAAAAAGCAAGTTTCCAAAATGCATCCTTCACATTACAAGCCTGGCTGAGGAGGACCAGCTGTGAGAATCATGTCCTTCACAGGCTGCAGCAAGATCGCAGCAAGATCACAGCAAGAATATCAAGGAAGGGGAAAGAAGTTTCCATGCAGACAGGACTCCAGTGAGCAGCCTACCTGTATGACACTGCACTCACATGGCTCTCCCCAGCACAGGGTCACAAGATTCAGTGAGTTTATTCTTACAGCACATCTATGAGTTAGAGAAGTGATGGTATTCTCTAGCTAGGAGCAAAGGCAGAGAGAGTCCCAAGAAGCTTGTGGTGGATCAGAGAGCTGAACCAAGCTGTAAGCTAGTTTAGGTATCTGAGCATCCTAAAGCTAGCCTGGTAAGAGTAGAACGAGAGAAGAGAGTACACAAAGATATGCGTACACACCTATCCACCCACTTGGACGAAGGGATAATTTCATATATAACTTACAATGCAAAAGTACATGCCTCTCTGCATGCAAAAAGCGAGGCCATGCCTGAGAAGATCTAACTTGTGGGATGCTGCGTGTAACTCTGAGTTTTCCTTCTGTGAAACATAAGGACATTCCAAAAAGCACCAGATTTGCGAAGAAACCTAGAAACAGCCAAAGAAAAATAACTAAAAGGGTGACAAAAAAGCAACATTACAATTCCAAAAGCATCGAGAGGACCAGCAACAAATTGGGGGCACAGCTCCCCTAGCAATATCAAAGGAAAATATATATATGCCATGATTGCAGAATACGAGGTAAGGTACCACTCAGGCTCAGCAGTGAGGAAAGTGCTGACAGAAGACACAGAGACAGTGATGGGACGGTAACTCAGATATTTGCATGAAGTTGTATTTAAACATCCAGCTACCTTTGATCTGTTACTCTTGCAAAGAAGCCGTTCTTAGATGTCTTTCTGATCTAATCTCTGTAAGCTGCTCTGCTTACCCTGCTGACATCTCTGTACAAAAATGCATCAAATACAGCCATGCATGTTTGGGTGCAGATGCGTCCATGCACACACAAGTATATGCACAGGATACATAAAAGAAAAAGTTGTACGTGCTTTTTATCTTTGCAACCAGACCATTAATACCCAGGACAGAAACCATATGTCCTTTCATCTTCCACTGTGCCTGTGTCTGACTTCAGCAGAACCATTCCAGAATTAAATACTGCTCGTGAGTGAGAAAGGCAAACTCCAGCTCTGAGTGTGTAATGATCCACTCGGAATTCACCAAGGGATTCACTGAGTCTCTACATATGCTTCCTCTCAGCATGCAGGTGTAAGATATAAAAATCCATATTTTTCTCCTGTAAACTTAAAAACAGCTATAATACCAAGTATCAAAAGCACCATCTGTGCTTCACATATAGTGATGATGTTTTTTTCAAAGTTGATGCTGTTTCTTGGTATAGCTTGATCCTATTTTGTCAACCGCACCGTGAAAAGTGCGAAGAACCCCTGTGGATCCAAATGTCTCTGAAGCAAGATGCTTTAACAAGTGCATATGACAACTTTTTGCTTCTTTAAGGCACTATATTGTTGACTCACATACACAGTAACATTCTAAATTGTGGAAATGTTCAACCCAGACACTGAAGTGCTCCACACACCTTCACAGCGATTGAATGGAGATTGCTGTGGCTGGCACAAAGCAAGGATTGCTTGCTGAAGAAAAGAAGTTGAAAAAAGCAAGTGCTTCCAAAGATTTATTTTCCTTGCTTTGCAGGCAGCATCTCCTAGCTGGCCATCTCCCCTTTACTACATATCCACCACTAACAGGCCCTTCAAGAAAGTCCATCCCAAGCATTGCTCTCTGTACCCTCACCAGTGTCAAAGTTTCTCTAAAATCCACTGAGGATCCTGCTGTTCCAATGCGTCTTGAACAGCTGGCAGTCAGAGGCCTCGGTGATGGATGTGCATATCAAACTCAAAAAGAGAGACCTGGCAAGGTAAGTTAGACAGACTCCTGCCTGGTGTTCCCCTCCATCACTTTTCCTCTGCTGTAAACTGTAGCTTAACCCTGGATCTGTTGCCTTTCCTCAGAGCCATGTTAATGCTATTCTGTTAACCTGCTCTATTTAGGGCAATATCAGCACCCACCATCCTTCCCAGAAGTACTGCAGGTATTTCTCACCATACTCAAATGCTGGCAGTATGGGCATGGGTATCTACTTTAAATCTACAGTTACCAATTTGATGTTTGGTATTTGATTTGACTCAGAAGCCATCATATGATCATAGGACTCCATATACGGTCACCAAGGCAGACCCTACTCCACTCTCTATCTTCGCATAGCACCTGCACCTGCTCCTTTTCCAAGCCCTTCCTTCTCTCACTTTCTTTAATTCCTTCTTTTGTGTCTCACAGTGTCTGTAGGCAGAAGCATTACCAAATGCTTCTTTACAGAAGACTTCCACTTGAAATAAAAAGATATTGTAAGAGAGAATCCAGGTCACAACAGGGTACAGAGACAGCATTTCACCAAAAGTTTCCCAAGAATGTATTCTTAGAAAGAAACAGCAACTTTGAGCAATTTCCTTTGGTAATGTCAGCCTGAGTTCCCTTGTCATCCTTTGGTTGGCTTCCTTTTGCTTCCTTACTTTTATCTTTCCAGTGGAGCACAGCTTCAGGCCTGCAACTTTCTCTCTGGCAGAAATGCAGTATCTCAGCAAGGCCAGTGCCCTGCTCTGTAGATAGTCTCCTCCTCCAGCACCTGTAACATTTTAAATGAGGATGAACCAGATGGCTACATCACAGAAGCTATCATCATACCATCAGATAATGTACCGACAGAGCACTTTTTAGGAATGTATCCTGACTTGCCTTCTCTAGAGGTGCTTCTCACCATGACTTCCTACTTAAGTGAGCAAAAATCACAGCATTTCATCCACTATCTAATACCACGCATGTCCTTTGAAAGTTCAGATCTATTTGTTTTGACCTAAACCCATTTGTACAAGTTTCCTCCTGCTGTACTGCAGGAGACAGTCCTGATGCATTCTCCTCCTGGCAAGAAATGCGGTATGAAGCAAGGATATAAGGACAGACATCAAACCGCATTGTCTGCTGGTGTTAATCAGCATAGTTCCACCCAAGTCATTCTAGTTTTGCCCGTTTATAACAACACAAAACATGTCCCTGCATTTCTCTTCAGCTTGTCACTTGTTAATCAGTCTGAATGACAGCCATCCTATTCATATTTGCTGGAGTTCATAGTCACTACTTAGCGCTGCTGCTTGAATGCTGATTTTTTGGTACCACTCTTAGTAATATATCTATTTCTTTCACAATTCTTTGCAAACATCAGAAAGAGAGAAAAGAAATGATTTACTAGTGAAGCATATTAACATTTAAAACCAATGACCAATTAGAGATTTGAAAATGTCTGAATAGACCCACTATTCAAAATACCATCTGGTCTCCTGATTATTCCTTCCATGTACTTCCTCATGACAACGACACAAAAGAAGATTAGGACAAAAAAAAAATTCTTCAAAAGAAGATCACTTTTACTGTACTTAGCTGCTGTCAGTGTTGGGCAGGGTAAACAATCAGCTTTCAAACAAAAATGCCTAAAGTGAGGTTAATGAATCAGACTTTTCTCCCACTACTTTCTTTTTGCACAGTTTCCAGCCAACATCTATTGACTTACAGTGCAAAGCGGCAAGCATACCTGAAGCTGTACTCTAAATTCACCCCTATTATCTTTGTGTTGACACTTCATCCTAGAAGATATATGCTGAGCTCCAGGTAGATCATTTGTAACCCTTATAATGATGATGGCAACAAATATAGCACAGTGCCCTCCAACTGACACGGAATGGATACTCAATGCTTCACTATTTTGCAATGAATAAATTGGTTGTCAACATATGCGCAGTAGCAGTTTTTCCCCCAATTTAATGATCATACAGCCATGGCACAGCAGATCTCTATGTATTATAATGACCAGGAAAACTTGATTGAAAGATTTGGAGAATGAATTTCAAGCCAAAGTTGCAGCTGCCTTGGAAAGCAGCAATATGAATTGATTTCTGGGTTGGAGAAATGCCGCACAGCAGTTTCACCTTGCATAGGGGTGACCTTCATTAAAATAAGTTGCTTTCTCAGAACAATAAAAGCTCCGTCTTATGAAGTGTATTTTTACAGATAGACGCAATACCTGTGTCTGTCCATAAACTGGGCATTTGTCCTGGCTGTTGGGCAACTGAACATATAACTGTGTAGGTGGTCATTATATTGACAGCAAAGGAGACGCACATTGAGGCACCCAAACAGCATGCTTCAGCAAATAGGTTTATGTAAAGATTATGAGCCATTTCCCTTCTATATGAGTTCTGTATAGGAAAACAATCTCTATAGGTCTGTATAAGAAGACAGTGAATATTTGTGTCTGAGGAGCAGGATGCTTTGATGGCCACAGGGAAGTAGACAGTCTCTGTGGAAGAGTGGACAGGACCTACATCCATGTCCCCGTTGGGCTCCAGCACCAGGACAGCCCCCACGCAACTGCTGAGCTCCCTGCAGTGAGACGACCTTGCCTGTCTCAGTCACCACTCAGTGCCACACTGTTTCCAGCACAGTCCAACAAGAAGTTGGGTGGATATTTTTCATAAAAATGTATGGGTTTTGACAAGTAACATTCTCACTAATGGTTCCTGCTTCTTTAATGTTTTCTTTTTTATTTTTCTTAGGTATCCAATCACAACTCAGTTTTTCATTTTTTTCCCCAACTAATCTGAGAACACTCAATGTTTTCAGGCAAAAAAAACCCTCCAGATTTCAGATGACAATTTTCAGTTTTACATTTTCAGTAAAATGTCAAGTATTTGTTGAAAAAAATATAGAAAAAAAGAAATTTCAAAAGGAAAAACTAGACACCACTAATGAGTTCCATTTCGCAGCATGTACAGATCTACCTGGCACACAGCAGCAAGTTGCTCATGACCCTCTGGCAATGCCTTCAACATTAGGGGACTTTTTAATCCCAGTCCTCTCCTAACCAGAATTAGTAGAACAGAGAGATAAGTGGCCCTTTATTGATGTTAACAATCTTCATTATGAATTTATATTATGACTACTTTAAAAATTCACAGAAAGTATTATATTTTGAACACTGAAGACATAAAAAAATTACATTGTGATGGACTGATAAATTATGTGTTAAATTCAAAATTAATCCCTGTGCAAAAGGCACAATTGTTTTAATATAGGGATTTTCCCCACAGAAAAATTTGTGAAGAAAATCAGCAACTGAATTGTTATCCTCTCCTATTCATCTCATCAGCTGTTAAAGGGGAGAAAGTGCTTTAAAGCTGAAGGGTTTTTTCTTCATTTTGCTAAACTTCAGGCATTTTTTTAATGCCTTGCTGCTCCCCAGCATATGCCTATATACACATGCACACACACACACTTAGCACTGAGAAGTAGCACTTTCTCTTACTACTTTGTTTACCTTTTTCTGTGTTACTGGAAATAGGTTTATTCAAAGTGTGACTTTCACCTCTGAGGCTCTCATTGCTTTGCTCTGTCTTAATTCTTTCCAGTCGGGAAAAAGTCAAGCAAATGAGGATAAGACATTTTCACCTTTCCTTAGTTTTACCAGTGGGAAAAAAACCAAGGACTCTAGATGTGCTCTGGAGTATATCAATTAGCATAGCAATTAATTATGGTATCCAGTACCAAAGAAAATTTGGTTCAGTGCAACAGCAACACCATGCGACATTGTCTCACATTGAGTACATTTATTTCTTCCCAAATTACACATGTAGGCCTGGAAATGTCTCACGTTTTTAATTAGTATCTCATACCAGATGGAATGACTAAGTGAGCGTTTAAAATTCATGTTCAAAACTTTGCTTCTGCAGGAGCCTATGACAGTATCTAATGACATGTGCCCCTCTCCCATCATGGGACAGCAGATCCTGACCTTTGGAGACATAAGTGGTCATTAGAGAAACAATTCACGTGACCTCAAGGCAATGCTCAGGACCTTCCAGTGGTGGAGGTTTCACTCGGATTCTGCATTCAATGTGCCATTGCACAGTTTGAACTAAATGACCTCTGGTTTCAGAGCAACGCCTTTGTACATCCCCTCAAACATGAGTTCTTCAGGCCCACAGCAATTGCATTGATAAACACAGATGAAGGCAAAGCAAGACAAGCCATTTAGCAAATCTTAGGCCAGGGTGTGAATTGACATGGGACGTTGCAGTCAACCTCCTCCTCCCTCACCACAGTGTTTCAAGGGGCAGTTCAGCAGCTACTCTGCAGATTTCCCTCTGCCTTATCCATGGCAGCAAGTATTTGAAACTGCTTGCAGCTATTATTGTATTTCTGCAGTTTTTCAAATTACACACTTCCCTTTGAATACAATATTTGCTTTAAATATTTGGAGAATGCAAATTTCTTTATTTACACATGCCTGAAAAAACTCTGTGCTGTGTTCCCTAGGTAATTCAGTAATTCTCGCCAGCCTCCTTTCAGTTAATTACTCTGTAAGACTGTCTGGTGAAAAATGAATTCTGCCTGATTCCTCTCCGGAAAAACATGCAGCAAGCAGCAAGTCGGACTAATTCTTGCTGCAACACAGCAGTGGACGGAACAAACACAGCATGTGAAACAAATCAATATTGTAATCACCAATGCAACCAATCAAATGGAACTCCAGGATCAATCAATACTGTATCTTCCCAGATGACAACTGTGGAACAGAAGCTTTTAATACCTTTCCAAGATAAATCTCTTCCTCCACAATGTGAGACACAATTTGCCAGTAAGTTCTAGAGTTAGGGGAAGATTTTCCTAGACATTAGCCAAATTGCAGTTTAAAGCAGCTGAATCTTGCTGCATTTGAGGACATCTCCCTGACACCTGTCCATTCAGGGACCCTGTTTGTTTTTAACAGTAACCCTTCCTGTTCTTGTATTACAATCCAAGCAATACAAACCCTTCAGTTTTGTCACTTCAGGAGAGCAGATCATTTCATGACTGAATTGTATCTGCCAAATTAAACACTTAATAGCCCAGAAACTCTTTGTCAGCACCATCCAACTGTGGTTTCAGGGACTAGTTTATGTAAATCACAAATACCAATGTGTTAACGTTAGCTTTAGATGATCATACTCTATCTATATACTCATCCTGGGAATGAAACTCATCTGTCTCGGCACTGTGCAATGATTAATAGGTTTTTATCCCATACTACCTCCATGATGCAGTGGGCTATTAGACCCCTTTGACAGAACCAAGAGACAGGGAGATTAAGGTTATAGCCTACATAGATAGGCGCAAACAGTACCGGCAAGAAGTGGGTCTGTTTGGGCCTGGAAGCCGTGAACACACTGCTGGGCTTGGGCCATGCTCAGCAGAGCCCTTCTCCCCGGCACAGCACTCTGCTAATGTCTCCCAGACAGGCCACCTCATGTGCGGCCAGTCAGCGTGCAGAGGGGCACAGGTCTGTCCTGCAGCTAGCCGTGGAGACACGTTTGCAGGGACGTGCCCTGCGTGGCCTGGTCTAGGGCAGCCAGCAAGTTGGTAATGGAGGGGTGAACTAGACCAAAGCCTGAGTAGCCAATTCACTAGATCATTGTTCAAGCTACAGATTAGGCATAGTGACTGCGAGTCAATACCTCAGGGAAGAAGAGGAGGAAGAGAGAACATTTAAAGGATGCTCCTTCCACCCCAGGGCTGGGAACAGGGCTCAGGAAATCAAGTGGATCAGCCATGTGAGCACAGCAAATTACGGGCATGTTTGCAGCAGGGGATCTTCCATTTCACTGCTTTTTATTTTAGAAGAAAAGCCCTTCTGGCAGCTCCAGGAGCATATCATAGCTGTGAGTGACTGCTATTATTGCCCACTTTAAAAGCACAATAAAAAAAAAACAAAAACACCAAAAAACAGTAGTTCTCTCTATTTAGAATGGCTCAGGTTGAGATTAATTGGGTACATGTCCTTAAAATACACCTGCAAGCATCCAGCCACAATTCTGGCACTTACTCCTTGCATCAAACCTCATACCTTGCAGAGGTCTGTCTTTAGAACAACAAGGGGCACATGGAGAGCATTGGCATGAACTACATATCGGAAAAAAGCCTGTTTATAGCAGATTTCATTAAGGAAGGAAGAGGGAGCTCCATTGGAAAGAAGCAACTGAAAGATTAGTTCTTTGATTAATTGATTTTCAGGCCATTAAGGACTTTTCTAGTCCTCTTACTCATTCTCCTGTGTGATAAGTCAGGGGATTTTCCCAGAGACTGCCAGGGCTATGCTGGAGATGATGAGGTGTCTGTGGGGACAACCATCTGCCCAAACGGTGCCAATCTCCAGATCAGAGCCTCAGTCTAGCAAGGGCCAAATTTCACAGCCTGCAGACATTTCATTTTCAGTTTGGCATCCTGCTGATTCCACCAGAAGTGCTGACTGAGAAAAGACTGCACGTGGACCTTGAACCAGGATCTGGAACAGACAGCGATTCATTTTTAAAGCATTTGCCTCAGCCTTTTAAACAGTATGTCAAGTTCTGCGGTTCCCTCTGCCCCTGAGACATTGTACCAAAGCTCCTTTTCCTTAGGAAGCCTTTCCAAGCCTCTGATGTGCATATTCTATAGAGAGAATCCTAAAATGAAGATGACAGTCCTGTGCACCACTCTATTTCTTAGCATTTTTTCTCTTTTTTAACTTTCCACTCCAGCAAGCGAAGTTTAACAGAATCAATTTCTCTATATGCTCAGTAAAATCCTCAGTGGGAGCCACTGCTCTGTAGGCTTTAGTTATTTATTGCCTGCCTCCTGCATACTGCATATGTTAAAAGATGTACTACCAGCTTAGAAAACAATTAATCCTATTATTGCTTGGAACACGGATGCTGCAGAAACAGTTACAGCACCAAGGTTAACTATGCAGAAGGACTGAGTTCAAATCGAAAGGTTGGTTCCAGGATGTGGAAATACTTCACCTCATGCACGACACAAAGGAATTTTCTCTACATGCTCTAACTACTTGTATTGTCAAGATCCTGCAAGTGATTTCCAGTCCCAGCAATAAAATCTGGAGGCATTTTGCAGTTTATTAAGTTTATCAGCAAACTGCTGCAGATACGTTGCCTTCCCAAAGTTTGGGTGTCTATCTGAAACAAGACAGATTTGGGTTGCACTCACCCAGCTGTGAGCAGGAGGTCCATACGTCCTCTTCCTGGCGAAGCCCTCATTGAACCAAGCACACTCCTGCTACCCATTCTCATTCTAATACCTCTGCAGTTGTCAACAGCAATATTTTTTCCTAAACTCAGTCATCTCTAATCCAAGCATCTTTCACTTCCACTGACCTGTTAACAGAAAAAGGTTGTTCCGTACATGGAGATGAAGTCACGTCTCGGTGTGTCAACTTGGATGACACGGGTCTGCCCAAGATCACCCTGACCAAGGATGTTGGTGCTGCCACAGCTACAGCATTTCAGAGGACGTAAAACAAGATCTCAATCCCTGCGGCCAGGAGAGATCCCCAAACACTTTGCATTTAGGCAGCAACATTAGCAGCATGCCCCGGCCGAACTCCATGCTCCTGTCAGAAAGCTGGCCGCTCACCAGCCACACAGCACAGAGGGCACCTGCAACCCAGAAGACAGCTTGCTTTGAAAGATAAAGCCTGTGTCCAAAGCACAAGAGCCATCAAACTAGGAGGAGGGGAGGCTGTTGCACAGCAATATCAGTACAAGCTGCTGCAGACTCGGGGCAGAGCTGTGAGACACACCTGTGTGTGTGTTACCAGCACTGTCAGCAAGTGACACCTCTGCCCCAGAGAAAGACAAACGTCTCAATGTGTTCGGTGGACATGCTAAGCAAAGACCTGGTTCTTGCTTGTCTGGTGTACTGTGCTATCAGGTTTGCAGAGATGATTGGACTGTGACCATTTTTAGTTCAGTCTCAGTAAATGAGTTTATCTGCAGGTTAAATCAATTCATCTCTCTTTGCCTTCATTTCTACATCTATAAAATGGGGATAGAGTCAGCAGCCTTTCTTTTCAGCAAAGTATTTTGGGATCACAATGAGCATCATATGAGAACTCAGGTTTATTACACAGTTACTATGTGAAATTAGGTTATGCCACTGCTCTAATTCCAAACGAAGGCAGTTGTGCTGTGAAAAGTTTCAAAATCTGCATTTTTATACCAAATCAAGACAAAAAAAAAATGTATTAAATGGTGGAATCCCATTCGCCTCTGGAATCCACCACACAGATGCTGCCTATGGACTTCCATAACACACAGCAGCAAGCCCCTCAGGCAGTCACAGGAGTGATAAACCTAGCTGGGCAAAGGGACATCCATGGGGCCTCCAGCTACAACATCTGTAGGACCCTGTGATGGCCCCTGGTGTAACTGACAGAAAAAAATAGAATGTCTTCGTCAAATTTTCCCAACTTGAAACCAAATCACATTGAATTTTCCCAGCAGAAAACCTGGTATTCGCCTCTGGCCACTTCCAGTGTGGAACCAGTGTACAGGATAGCTTTCACCTCCTCTGATCCAGCTTGTCACAGCCCCTGTACACTTCTGGGCATCCAAATCCGATGTATTTGTCTTATTTTAACCCTCTGCCTTCCTCTGACCTTCAATTCCATGACATCTCCTATTTTTTCCCCATTTGTTGCGGTAGCAATTACTCCTGATGGAATTTTATAGCATCAGGCAGACGACCCTTCAGTCCTGGTACTTATCAGGCTGACAGAGGCCTTATATTCGAGCACCCACCACTGATCTGCTGCTCTTGCTGGTCAACTACTGCTCCCACTCATCTATCAGATGCTGGTTCTGCATGGTGGGTAAGGCTGCGGGCTGTAGCTCCAGACACAGCTGGGCCAGCCAAGGGTGACATGCTGCTGTAAATACCTTTGCTCTCAGGTAATAAGTTTACTACTACCAGCATTTCTATCCCAGGAACAAGAAAAAACTAAAAACCCATCCACACCCCAAATCCTTTCCTTTCTGCAAGACAAGTGAGTCATTCCTACGCAGTCCAACACGTCTCTGATGGAGACTCCTGGGCTGTGGTTTCATGGCTCAAAGCACTGCTGCATCTTCTGAGTGTTGCTCTCACATCTGAGTTAGTTAAAATTTCCTGGACAGACTAGTACCCCTCTCCCAGCTTTCACACCCATCCTGCTCTGGGCAGAATCCCCACCAGTATTTGCTCTGCTGTTGTTCTCCCTGTCTGTCTCTATTCCCCAAGCTACCTCCTGCTATTTTTCCCATGTTTGTAAACAACTTTTGCCCTCAGCCCCAGCTCTCAGTCCCTCGGGTCCAGGGTACTTAGAAGCCCTTCAGTTGTCAGAGACACCAGTGTCAAAGGCTTTGCCATTTGCTCACACAGCCCAAAACAGGGTCTGGCCCCCTGCAGCTGTCAACATCCCCTCTCCCTACCCATGGATCAGGGGCACGCATCTTCCCCTTCACAGCTCAGGCTCCAGGGGAAATGTTTTCAATACTAAAAGCCAATGCTGTCTAAACATCAGAAGGCAGAAAACAGTGAAACAGAAATTTAAAAATAATGAAACAGCTTGGTAACACAATTCTCCACCCTGAAGTCCGCCAAAACAGCAATTCACTGCTTGAATTATGGACAGAAGTGATTGCTGAGCAAATCTGGCCATTGCTAACAGAAAGGGAAATACAACCTCTCTCTCTAGTTTTAGCTCCAGCCCCAGCCAGTAGCAGAAAATACAGGTGAAGGAAAGGAAAAAGCAATACAGGAAAGCAAAGGGAAGGTCCCCCAGATGGGGAAGTCATTGCCCAAATTCTGTTTCAGTTTTAAGCTTCAGTTCTGGGCAGTTATGACTGTATTTCACTCACTTTAATAATAGCTAGTATTTACATGTCTCCTGCAAATTCAGTTTATTTACAAGCAAATTCTATACATAGCTCTGATCCCCAGCGAGAAGACCATTAAAGGGAACACGAGTTTTTCTATGGGCTTTTGATCCCATTCTCTAACTGCAAATAGAAACAATCTGTCCAAGCCAATTTAGATGAAGCACTACCAGAACATTTACTGGACAGTTTTACTTGTGAACTTCTGTTGTGTACATCTCTACTGTGCTGCCAGAACACCAGACATGAAAGAATCATCTCCATCAGTAAGGGATTGCTCTAGAAACACAATTAACATTTTACTACTACTTTAGCAGGAGTGGGACCAAACTCTCCAGTAAGCCCCACAGCTCAGCAACTGATGCAGGCAGTCAACACCATCAAAACCAATGGACTTGCTGTCACTGCTTAGGAGGTCTGAATTTGGCCAGGCGTTATCACATCCACAAAACAGAGAGGACTGCCATCCCTGCAATGTTCATTCTCCATCCACAGTCATGTACATCACATACCAGGGAATTTCTTCCATTTATAAATGAAGTTTTACTAGCTCTATTACAGGGGCTTCTGCCAGCCTGCGAAACATGCCTGAGCCCAGCACCAAGTTCCTACTGATGGTTTTCTGGGTGGGTTACTACAGTCAGAAAAATACTGCCAATACTCCGTGCAACTTTGAAAGCATTATTAAAGCAATATTTTTTATATTATTACCAAGGTCTAATACTGTTTTGAATTTGCAGTTATGGAGTTCGTTTTAAAGCACTTGATTATACTTTGAGAAGAAATAGTCTTACAGTACAAGTCATTTTCTCAAGTACACTTGAAGAAAGGATAGTCTATGGCTCAGTAAATACAACAGTCTGAAAAGTTATGAGCTATCAGACTAAGCTGAATTGACTTACTGATATTACCTGCAATGAATGAGTTTTAGATAGCCTCTCATAAATAGAAGGCTACAGAGCCTACGATTTTATGGATGTCTTGTACTTATCAATATATATGAGAAATGATGCTGTCAGGCTTTCGAGGGGATACTATGTGAACCACACCACTGTCAATTTAATTTTTTATGATTAAATATTTGGTGCTGTTAAAGGTTATTTAACATTTAATATAGCTGCTCTTCTACATAGCTGATAACTGTCATCTTTACATAATACTGAAGCTGAAAATGGATGGGGAAGGCATATTTTTTAGAAGGTTCCTATTTTTTTTTTTCAATTTACTGTTAGATTTGTTCCAGTAACAGAATAATATTAGGTGAGTTTAAAAGGCTTTCAATATTCAGATGTTCAAAAATTTAGTCTTAATGCCAGCTACAGCTGAGCTCAATGTTTGCTACCGAGGATGCTGAATTTTCCTCTGCAATAGAAAAATCTCTCTCTGCTTGTATTGCGGGATGGCAGCTCATCCCACAGTGGGGATCCTTAGGGATCATATTCAATCTAATTAGTTTTTATACCTTTAAGAGAGACATCATCAACTTAAATGTCACATTCCTGTTTGATCATTATTTTATTTTTTTGTACCTGTTAGGGTTACTGTAGCTGAAAGAGATGAAAGATAAAATTATTTCTGTGTGTTTTGCAGAAAGTACACTTTGTGCAGTGACAGAATGCCATCTAGGCAGGCACAGGGTCCGTCCCCCCTCCCCAACGATCCTGCAAACATTTACAGAGTTGAGAGAAAAATGCAATTGCCTCTATCCATGCAGGTCTCAGCTCTTAATGAGACAAATCACGTGTGTAAAGGTAGGCACACAGGCATGTGTTTCAAAAGCTCTTGCATACAACAGCATACCAAAAAAAAAAAGGGGCACAACAAGAGAAAGATGCCAATTCTTAAAGCCAAAGAGATTATCAGTAAACTGCACAGACTTAATGGAAAGAGCTGGTGCTTCTATCACTCTCCACTATTTATTTTTTTTCTTTTGACCACTGAGCATGTTAGCTGTGTTTCCTAAGCAGAGTCCAAAGATATTCATTTTTTCTGCACTCACACATCAAAAAGATGGAATTTGTAAAACACCTAGAGGCAGAAAATAAATGTTTCTATAATTAAAAATAAAAACAAAATGTATTAACAAAAACAACCACACAACTATAGTGCAGAATCACGTCAGTTCAGGTCTTGACCCCAACTACATTTTCTGTCAAGTGGATCACTTTGTGAAACTGAGACTTTGTATTTTCTTCAGTAGCACTTACTACGGTACGTTTACAAAGAAATCTTTATTGTTTTTCAGTGACTAAACTGTATTTTTGTGTAATAAAAACCTTTCTGTGGACTTCCCTTAGTGAAGTATTAATGTAAAAATGCAGCCCCCTTAATCTCCAAGAGCTATCACTTGGTTTTCCTACAGTTTAGGGTCTTCGAGTGTACTGCCCTGTGGCTAAGGTCCCATCAGCTGGTTTCCGGGCTTCACCAGTGAATCCCAAATGCAGACATAAATCATTGTTTTGCAGGTTGTAGTATCTTTCCTGTAACAAAGCTCACTAATTGTGATGACAGCCCCTCAACAACAAAGAAACCAGAGCAGAATTATCACCTATCAGTGACATTAAAAATGTGCATGGGGCTGTTGTTGCGGGAAAACGCATGGACAGTAAAGTATGAGGGCACTGAGGGTCCAATGCAGAGAGCCCTGGGCATCAGTTACTCCTGCAGGAACAAGGACAGCACTACCATTCTGCTGCCCAAACGGACATTTCTTGCCCGAGGGCAATGTAATAAGGGTGGACAGGCTTGGAAGGAGCTGCCGCACAATCCTTCCTGCACAGGCAAAGTCGCCCGCAGGGTTGCAGCTGGAGGTAGCCTGCTGTTGAGGTGCACAGTTCAGAGGTCTTGTGGATGTTGATTAGGCTGGTTTCATGCACATCACACTTTCAAGTTGTACTCCACAGCTATGAGAATTAACAATGTAAACTACAGTATAAAGCCAACAAGGTGGTGCAAGCACATATGCATGAGTTAGGGCCCAAAACACCAGCTTTGAATGGTGCCGTCTCACTGATCCGGGAACACTCACATTTTTTTGTTGAAATTGCTTACACCTCCTTCAGTACAAAAGACTTAAGCAGACACCAAATTTTAACCGCTCTGAGGTGCAATGATGGTATGTAACTGCTTCTTACTTAAGAGTCAAGCAGTCTCTGAAGTTGTGGGTCATTGAGTTAAGGGGGTTTTGGGGAGCATTTTTCAAATGAAACTTATATTATGCCTACTACTCCCTCTCAGTCCAGCCAAGCAAATTCAGACATTAAATGAAATAGATGCATTTTCAGATACTCGGATTAAGTTTCTACACACCCCAATAAAGTATATTTCATTATGTCAGGTCAAACCTGCAAAATAAATAGGGCAGAAATATAGATTTCCATATAAAAAAAAAAACGGAGGAAATTTTTAGCAAAAATTCTCAGACACTTGAAAGGCCTCTTCTATCTCTTTGCAGCAGAGGTAGGAAGGGCAGAAAATTATGACACAGTAATTATTATGATGGATGTTGAGCCAGTCCTTTATATTAGATGCACTGCTTGTGCAGGAACCAGCACTACAGATTGCATACTTCACTAAGCAGGACACTCGAGATTATAATGGGCAATATAGATTAACAACATTAGGTTAAAGCATGATAATACTTCTTCTTTCTCATTTCTTTTCCTTTCCCATGAACCAGCTTCTGCTTCACATTTCTGTGCTCCCTGCTCCCAAGCCTTAATCTGCAGATCAGCAGGCATTTCCCACTTCAACCAGTACAAATCTGGAGTAACGATGAAAATCTATGAAGTTGCACTGGTGTAAAACTCAAGTATGACTGAAGAATCAGACCTGTCTGTTGAGAATTAAAGGTGATGTTGTGTTTGCTTTTGCTGTCTCATGCAAACAGCAGGAAAGATTCATCTTACTCTAAACCAGCATGCTATTATAAAAGGGCTGATTTATAATTGTAGCAATTATTTCAGTGTTGGTGTGAGACCAAAGCAGTGTAACACTTTGCACATAGGCAGGGGCTGAACACTGTCCTATGCTCATCCCTCTCAGATTTGGGTTTGCTACCCAAAGGAAAAGTCAAACTGTGCTTCAGTAATTATCTTCCCAAATGTAGCCTCACTCCTGATGTTCAAGTGGAATCAGCTAAATACCTTGTAGAGCTCTGACTCAGATCTTTGTCCCAGCATCACTGGCACCTGCTCATCTCGAGTCCCTCAGCCTGCTTTCCACCAGATAGCCCTGCAGAGCTGCAGCAGCCCAGAGCTGAGCAGGGACTAACTGCACACTGTATTTACCCAGCTCCTTTTCTCCTTGGCTACCAAACTCTTTGTCAGTACGGTTGCACTCTGAGTATTCTCCAAGCTAGTTAACAAGCTTAAAGATAAATTAGCTGGCAGGATCATGGTCACACCAGGGACAGCAAAGCAGACGTGATCTTTGTTTCTTTGGCCAAAATTCATTCCCTTCTCAGGTGACTCGGTGTAGGTATCAGAGGTGCTGGGCAAGCACAACTTCTGTCTGGCTTCAGCTAGTCACACCGATCAGCATTGCCTCCTGTTTCCATAAGATAATACAGCACATACATTTCGCAGTGCTTTTAAGCCTCGTGTTGCAGCTGTTCTCTGCCATGACAAGAAGTATCTCCATCACATAAAAAAAAGATACAGAACTCCTCATCATATCACAAATTCATACCCAGTTACACAACAGGAGAGCACAAGCAAGGCAGTTCACATGATGGCGGGCTGCTGGCAGGCCTGAGCAATTTAACATGCCTCTCTCCACAGCTCATGCAAGGCAGAGAGTATGTGGAAAGCCAGAAAGTGGTTTCTTGGGTCTGCAGGCCGGGATGATGAATTGTCGCAATCCTGGTAGCTGTGGGACAGTCAGGTGCACTCCACGCTGCCCCATTTCTTGTACAGCCTCAAGGGGCCATGTTTGTGGGATGCCGAGGCTCCCTTGCTCAGACGGGCCGCAATTCCTGGCAGGGCTGCCAGCCTTGTTGCGTTCCCTCCTGCTTGCTCTACGCCAATTCCTAAAGGACCATTTTGGCGTGTGTCAGAGTGACCCCTTCCAGCATGCTACAGGACTGCATTCCAGTATGGCTCATGAGGAGAGCTGTTAAATATTTATCGTTAGCTGCAGCAGAGAAATGCTGTAAACATTTCCTGTAATTAGTCTGCTTTAAAAATTGATTTCATGTGAAAAAGCAAAGGAAGTACCACACTGCATTTTGTGGCTCAGGGGTGCTAGCAAGGCCGGAGATGTAAAAATCAGAGGGAAGGCGTTCTCTTCGCAGCATTTCTCTTCCAGCGTGGCCTGGAGGGCAGACGTGCCTGCCCCCCCAGCAGCCTGCAGGCCGTTGGGGCCTCAGCCAGGGCTATAGGGTAAGGCAAAGAGGTGCTGGGGGCTTCACCAAGCCATGAGAGCGGCTTATGGGTCTTCCCTGTTTCTCCTATGCTCAGCTCAATGCCTCCACTGATGGAGAGAAAGGCAGGAACGGTCAGCAAACATCTGCAGAAAGGGAAAAGTGAAGCACAAGCATAAAGAAGGGAACTCTGCGACTTAGGTGACAGAGACTGAAAGGACTGGAGATTACTTGTGCTGTGCGTTATCAGTCCTTAGGCCTGGAGATAACAGAGATGATAATACAAAAGCAAGCTTACTGTGAATTTATGAATTGGTAAGCCACATTCTTGTAACAGCCCATAGTAAATCACTGTTTGTTCCTACATTGCTGTAAGTTGTTATGCATTCCCTACCTGCTATCTGGCTTTATCTCAGTTTGCTGCTTATTTGTCAGACAAAGAATTCAAGATTTCTCCTAAATCAACTTTGCAAAATGACATTTTCAGTCCTCTTGATTCTCAGAAAAGGGAGGGAAAAGTGGTTCATTATTTCAAGCTCTCATTCATCTAGTTGTAATTTCTGCAGAGTTTGGCTAGTCATTTTCTTACACTGAAAACAGGTGGGCATCACCGGATCTCTGGGTTAGAAGAAGAGAATGGCTCAGTGGACCCAGACTTAACATACAGGAAGGCATTGCTCAGCTCCTGGCTTTACTGGTTTGGGTTTGCAGGTTTTTGGTTTGGTTTTTTTTTTTGGGGGGGGGGGGGGTGTTTTGGTTTTTTTTTTTTCGTAAAGGCACAGAGTCTCCCTCCCCTCAGACTGCAGCCATTGAGCAGAGAAGGTATTTCTCTATGTTCAGCCACTCAGTATTTCAGTCATTGACCATTCAGGGAGAATAATAGCTCTTTACAGCAGGACTTTCCACTACTGTGAATATATATACTATGTCTTTGATCTTGTTCAATTTGGTGCCTCTCAGTGCCATAAGAAACAGATTTTAATGTCCCTTTCTTTGCAGGATCTACCAGCCTAGAGTGGGTATTAACTGATTGCTCTGTTCATTTTGTTTTGCAGGATTTCCCCATGGTATTATCACCATGACAAAGAACAGTTTTCTTGCTTATAGGGGCTTATGCTGTATCCTTTTCTATCTTTTAAACACTGGCAGTATCACCTATATTTCTGTAGAAAAAAAAAAAAATCCACAAAAACTACCTATCCTTTTCACTGAAGAGTTCGTTACTGTGCTGTGGTCCCAATTCATTCTCTATGAGTGCTTGTCACTTTCTCTTATTACTTACGTAAAAAAAATAATTTGTCCTGTCAAAAGTTCTGTTGCTTTTTAATAAGGAGTAATTAGATATGGAAATAACCAATCTCTCTTTTCCTCCAGACACAGATTGATTGGCTTATACTTTAAGGTGTATGCACTAGACTGTTGTCGGCATGTGTGCAAATGAGCAGGTGTGTGTGCAAGAGAAAGAAGGAAATTACTGAGGGAAACACAGCTTAAAGAAATCAGGTTTGCATTTAAATTGATTTCTGTCTTGAGGCCAGGTTAATGTAACTTGAGACCAAGGTTGCTAGAAGCGCCTCATGAGGTTGGGCACATGATCTGAGACAATCCCAAAAGCTTTACTTTTCACAACCACTACAAAAAATAAGCTGTAAAAAAATACCACAGTTTTTGCATTCCAAGTCTGAGCTACTCAAAACACTTTGTTCAAAAGTCATCACTCAAACTTCTCACTACCACAGTCTGAGGTGTGCGAAGAACAGCATCACAAACACTCAAACACATATCTACACCTTGCAAACAGTCTTTCCTTGAAAGGAGAGAACCGCTCATGTTGACCGGGCATGTCTGGACGGTCTTAGGGTTTCGCTTTTCCAAAATTAAATCAGTTCTGATATCTCACAGAGAAATTCAAGAATTAAACCTTCTAAATTAAGATGAATACGATATTTTATAGGATGATATTATGCATGCCATATTATGACTTACTATTGACACATCACAAAAGAAATCAAAATTCCAACATCCCTCAATTTCTAAAATGATATTTTAACTTACACTTACTAGAAAGTTTCAGAAAGCTTTTCTTCATACCAAACAGGAAGGAAAACACACTGAAATTAAAACATTTCCTAAAAAATAAATTCACAAGGTCAATTCATTGCTACTTCCTACATAGTAGTAATTCAATAACGGCCAGAGTCCAGTCTTGTCTGGTGTAATACGTCAAAGAAAATGCTCTGGCTTTTAACGATCATTGTCTTCAACCTATTTTTACCCTCAGAAGTTATTAAACCTTCAGGCACTATTAAGTCTCTTACAATGACCCTTTTGCTGTCGGCTGATGGGGCATCCCGTAAGGAACTGTAATACTGAGGATGAGTAGTCATATTCTTCTACTACAGGTCAAGAATATTCAAGAGATTTTGTAATTTAAGCTGCTGAAGAAAGGAATAATTAACTGGCCCGAGGATTCTTGTGCTGCTGTGGAAAAAGGCCTTTTCTTGTTGGATTTCTTGGTTTTCATCACCACTTGCTGCAGGGATTAGGGTAAGCTCTTTTCATTTACAAGTAGAGTTGCTCAGGAAAATAGGAGCTTTCTTTCCTTTTCTTAGATAAAAGCCCTAGCTTTGTGTGCTTTTAAATAGAATTCTAAAGAAAACACTGTTCCTAACACTTCCCAGATTTCTCCACGCAAGTAGTCAGTACACCTTCGGCCCTCCTCCCCAAGCCCTATTTCAAACATTCCCTACTGTTTTGTAAAAGGTTAATGGCATAAGCACCCTATGCATTACATATCTACACATATATATAAGTAATAAATATATCCTACAGTTGACCATGGGAACATCAGCAGACTCTTGGAGAAGAGCTTGTAGTGATGGCCAGCTGGGCTATTAGCAAGCCCAAGAGGAGCAGGAGGGAAGTCCAGGAGGCAAAACTAAACCTACAGGAAGACCAGATGCTAACAACCCCAGAAAAGCTGCTTGTTCCTTATATGAGATCGGAGAGAGCAAACGGCCAACATCTAGTTGAGAAAATACTCATGATGAAAGTATTTACTCTAAATGATTCCTACGAACTGAAATGACAAACGTGCATAGGAGGAACAGCAGCAATATTCTTGATGATGTAACTGAGACAGCGATGTGATAAGGAAGATTAAATCTACAATAATGCTTAACTCTAAAACAGCTACCTAAAAATTATTATTACTAGGAAACTAAGAAATTACAGATAAAAAGGCAGGACATTTATGGCTGGCATGGGGACTATTTAGAAAACCACAGGAGATGTTCAGAAGAAACTTTTGCCACTTATCATTTCAAAAGGATCAAATAAAGGTTGATGTGGTTAAACAGAAAAAAAAAAAAAAAGAAAAAAGGAAAAAAAAAAGGGGGCTAATAAGAGAACCTTCTTTAAAAGTAGAAATCGGGTCCAAAGAGGTAAAACAGAACAGCTGAAACTCAGACACATTAGATAGGAAATCTAAGAAAGTAGGCCAAAAAAAAAAGAGGTTTTGAACAATCAACATGCCAAAGACAAAAAGTAAATAGCAAAAACTTTTTCAATCCACAACTCAAAAAGGAATCCTACCAAAGAGTCTGTAGGGCTGATAAGAAATTGAGCTATTAAAGAAAGATTGAAGGAAGATAAAACCATTGTAAAAATCAAAAAAAGGCAAAAAAAAAAATCCAGCTCTAACTGCATTCTTTACATCAGCTTTCTTGATGGAAAAGATTAAGGATGTTCAGATATCAGAGAGGTTTTCTGTGGGTTTTTTTTTCCCCTTTCTACACAGGAAATGTGTCTGAGGAATTGTGTCAAGCTGAAATGTCAGTAGGAGAAGTTTCAGAATAAATGAATAAAATTACTAGTAACAAGTTACCAGCACCAAGATAGCATTGGATATGAAATTGCCAGAGTACTTATTGTGGCATGTACCCTATCGCTTACATTCAGCTCAGTATTAAAGACAGGAAGAAATGAAAAAATGACAGCAATTTTTAAAAGGTTTTCCAGAAGACAGAAAGAGCTAGGTCCATTAAATCTGACTGGTTGGCTGAAACTAGAATAAAGAAAAGAATTAGCAGACACTTAAATAAATACGGTACTATGAGAATGTGCCAACATGGTTATTGTTGAAAGAAATCTTGCCTCAGAAATATACTGGAGGAATGACGTAGGTAATATTATACTTCCACTTCAGAAAAGCTTTGGATCATATTCCTCATGAAAAGCTCTTAAAGAGAGGATGGTACTCCTGAGCCCACTAACAGGATCAGAGGCAGCAAAACCAGCATAGGAAGGAATGATCTGTTCCATGGGATCTGCTCACTGCATTCATAAGTAACAGGAAAACTGATATGAATCCTCAGGTGACAAATTTCACTGAATACATAAAACTGTTCCAGATACTCAAAACCAAAATTGGCTGTGAGGTATCTTGCACATAAAACAATGGGGTGACAGAATGGCAGATGAAACTCAACATCAAGCAATGAAATCATGAAGAGGAAATACACACATATCTATACAGAGGCATTGATTATCTCTGAATTAACTATGACCACTTAGATCTCAGACACTGTAAACAGGTCTTTAGACACATGCTCTTACTTTAAGTAGTGGTAAAAAAAGTAAATGCGATGCTAGGGCCCAGTAGGAACACAATAGTTAATTTAAAAACATAAGAGAAACAATCTTTTGTCACTACAAAAGTCAACATGGGCCACCTCTGTGGATAACACCAGCTCCATCTTTCAAAATTGATGGAGCAGAATTAGAGAAAGCAATGGAAGGGGTAACTAGCATGATCAAATATGTATGAAAAACCCCTACCAAATGTAGTTTTGCTCTGTTTCTCAAAGTACAAGATGAAGGGAGCAAAAGTTAAAATGCCAGAAATCAGCCTGAAACAAACAAAAGGAAGGTCCTTTTCACAAAAGTTAGAATTATTTCTAAATCTCCTTGCCCCAAGGCGTTGTGTGTACCAACTCTTAACACAAGTCTGAGGAAAAATTAGACAAGTTAATGGAAGAAAGAAATTGTACGTGATTATGTGAACATAACATCCAACTTACAAGATTCCCTAAGCCACAACTGCCAGAATCTAAGAAAATATTTAGGGAGAAGATTCACACTTTAATTGCTCTCTTTTTCTGCTCTTTCCTTGAATGTCTGTTATTGACCACTGCCAAAAACAGAATATGAGACTGGAAAGACTTGGATTACACCAACTGTGGCTGTTACTATGTTGTTGTGAATACAGGAAATGTTTCGTATGGTTGTAAGATACAGTTACATGGAACTCTGATGAACTGAACACAATAGTGATCTTTGATGATTTCTTTAAGACTTTTTGGTAAAATCTTTAAAGTTAATGGAACGGTAACATAAGATGTGTTTGTGTTGTATAGGTATTTAAATAGGAATGCTTTAATTAGATATCTTCATAGCAAGTGGCATTGATAATTTAAATGCCGTTTCCATTTTTACACAAACTGTTACCATTCTGAAATGTCTTGTCTTCACCATCCAGTTTGGGAAAAGTGCCACAATGATAAATTTTAATTTGAGCATTTTAACAAAAAACCCCAAACAAAACAAAAAAAACCAAGAAACATTTTTTTCGAGAGGAGTCTTATTTATAGGGAAAGAGTTGTAATTACAACAGCCCTTTTCAGCAAAAAAAACCCTGTTCCGATTTAACAAAAAAAAAAACAAAAAAAACAAAAAACCAACAAAATGCACAACCATCCAGCCTCACTACTAAATAGGTCACCTACCCAAGATACACTTTGGCATTGTTGCTCTGGTAATTCAACTCAAGGGGTTTTTCATTGGTATGTGTATGTATTCACATGTATTCATCACTCAGGGCACGCAGCAGCAGAAAACACAGAAAACAGCCTATCAAGATGAAGATACGAACTCTTCTCTGCAGTTCAGAGTGAACCAGACCCTACTATGGTTTAGTCCAACACTGAACCATGGCAATCAGCTTCTTCAGCTGCTTCATACAGTACGCACCAGCTCTCTCTTCTCTGAAGAGGCAACAGCTGCCATTTAACAGCCTCTTTCAGTCTCAGCCCAGTCTGTGTTTTGTATTGTATCACCCGTGTTGTTTACGAGACATGGTCAGGTTTGGTGTCTTGAGTTTGAGATTTTTCCTTCACTTTGTTCAAAGCACTTCCAGAGTAACTCTCTCTTACACAAGCAGGGAGTCAACACGTAACAACGTGTACTGTGCTCCTAAGGACCAGGATTGATCTGGGTGGAGGAGCTGGGGGACAGTGCATCCTTGCTGAAAAAGCTCTTAATCTCGATGATCTCTAAGGACAGTGATACAATTGCGTAGCAAACCCAAAATACTCAAGCGTAACAGTCCTGAGATTCATATCACAGCCTTTCCAACAGCACTGGAATTTAAGCGTTGTTCTGGGTGCCCTAGCTCAATTCACTAAAGGAAACTACACCAGAAGCAGCATTTCAAAAGGTCCTGAGCATGACTGAATTCCTTGCGATGGGCTGTAGATCATAGCAAAACCAAGACACATTACTTTAAAAACATCCCTTTGAATAATTCCCCAGAAGTTAGGAAGGATGAGGAGCAGACTAGGCAAACTGTTTTCTTTTACTCTCTTCTAAAGGCAAAAGCACAAGCCTTTCTCATTTACATTTTCATGGTTTTCAAATTATGCAAGTTGTACTATCAGTGGTGTTACACAAACTTGCTGAAATGCTCCTAACTTGAGTGGCAAAAAATACTGAGTGTATGCTGGAGTTTTCACTCACTGTGGATTAAATGCCTCTTCATCTTTTACTGCTGCTAAAGAATGTTTATCATTTACTTTCAGCTCTATGCAAAATTGTTACAGGTATGTACATTATGAATAGTCTGAAAAGCATATAAAGACAAGGTCTGTGCAATTATGTTTGCCAAGAGTATGGCATATTAGTCTAATTTAATATTTTGACTCAGTCAATTTCATTTCAGAATGGAAATAAACCTGTTATTCTTCTGAGATTTCAAAGATTTCCACTTCCTCCTGTGTACAGGGCTTCGGTACATTAGTCAACCGGGAACCCTGAGAAGCCCCCTGCGCTGAAAGTCTGTGTGTCACCTCAAAGCCCCTGCTGTTCCTCTGTCTCAGCTCTGCACAGCTTAGTTCCCAAGATCCTCACTCAATTTCATTTCTTTTTAAAACCTGAGAGGCTACTTTCCACAGACTTTTAATAGTTCTTTACCCCGGGTACAGTCCCTGACTTCATCCCTCCAGTAAATCCATCACTGCCTCACCTCCACTGCTCTCTTGAGCTCTCTCATTACCAGGCATAAGTGGCAGTAGTTAGGAAAAGGCAAAATCTGCTCCTGAATTGCAGCTATAGAAATCAACTCCTTTCAGAGAATGAGGCTAACCTGTTTGTTTTCTTCCTTCCTAGGACTGCAAGGTGCACCTCTTGATCCCAGTCTTGACTTTCCACCTATGTTGTCTGTATGGAAGCAATCAATGAAAAACATGTTAGGGAGATGGAAAGGACTTGTCTTGCTCAAACTGAAATACTTGTTGGGGGATTCAAATTCATTTTGGATTGATCCAGAACATTTCATTTGATCCAAAAGAAAATCTTGGCTTCACTATATGGATTATTTTACTTTTGCTTGTTTGTTTAACCTTCAAATTCAGGTCACACTTTTCCATGAAAAATTCTACTTTGAAACAAAAGGTTGGATTGAAACAAAAGATTGGAAAGGTTTTTTTGATGCAGTGTGGCTGTGCAACACCAGAGAAACTCCAAAGTGAGGCATTTCATTTGAATAATGTGGGGAAGAAGAGTGCATGGGGATGCTGAGGCAGCTGCCACATCACAGCTCTGAGCCCCCACCTTGGGCTTGGCAGTGCCTGCAGGAAGAGAGGGAGCTTCAGCCACCTATGGAAAAGGGTTTCAATATATTCTAAACTTCTGTCCCTGTTTTAGTATGAATTTCTGCCAGAACTCAATCTAAATTTGTAAATAGTGTGCATCTCGCCACCAAAGTCTCATTTTTTAACGTACACACTGTTCACCAAAATATCACCACCCAGTTCCTTCCAAACCTGGCCACATGAACCAGACAGACAGTGACAGACCTGAAATGAGTTTCAAACTCTCTTGCATCCCAGTGAACAACCAGTCCTCCCCAACCACCCCACTCATTGGCTTTTTCGTGGGCCACTTCCCTGCTAGACCTCAGAGTATGTTGCCAGAGGACTCAAGCAACCATGGAGGTCAGCTGTCTGAGCTTGCACGTGTATCTCCATCCACAAGACCTTTTGCAAGCTGGAACAACCCAAAGTACTTCATAGACACAGTCCCAAAATTTTGTATCCTTCATTGTGTATCCAGTCATACCACCACAATTACAAATCCCAGGAGACACAGCAACAGTTCTCACCGACACACCAAATAGCAGCCAATTCATGTAGCACATTCATAAATTTAGAAAATTTAAGTACTGGGGGACAAACCATCCCTTCCTCCAGCCAAAATATTCTGTCTTAATTCTTCCAATAGAAAGCCACATTCTGTGGCAATGATATCAGTTTAAATGTTGCCGTTTCCACTCCTTTATACCCAGGCACCTACGAATCAAGGACTTAAAGCCCACTTATTTGCCCGTATCTCCAAGTATTTTTATTAAGTAATTCTGGCCAAGAAAAGAATCTAATTTCGCACGTTTACATTTTTGCTACTCTCAGCTCTGCCCCCTCTTTTCCATGTGATTTACAAGTGACAGCCCTGCAGAAAGTGCTTTTAACAGAATGTACTTATAAATTATGAAAAAACAGATTTACAATCTAATCTCTTCATGTGCAGTGATGTGTATTGAACAGAATCATAGAATGGTATGGGTTCAAAGGGAGCTTACAGATCATCTAGTTCCAAATAAATACTGTTAGCGTCAGAAACCACTGTAAATTTGGTGTATGCCTAAGAAACTACAGTCCATATTATCATCAGCAAGACTTGTGTGTTTTTATCTCAGTCTTACTACTTAGATAATCTAGGGACAGTCTTACTGGAAGAAAATATCATTTTCCTAGCATGCTCTTCATTAGTTCAAAGCAGCAACGGTCCACTCAAAAAAAAAAAAAAGTTGATGGCTGATTTTTCTGACTAGTGTCTTCTTTTTAGTCATTAGCTAGCAAAATGTTTACTCCTATAAAAATATCTGTTTCCTAGGGATTATTAATCATAGTTTATTAAGAAGCAATCACTTATATAGTTGAGTTTCCCACCCCTTCAGAAAAATTAAAATGCTGAGATAATCATTTTTGTAATGAATATCTATCCAGTAATTACCATATTTACTTTTCATTTATGAGGGAATAATCTGTTTTAATTAAGTCTAACTGAAGAACTTTTATCAGATGTAATTATCCCTTTCGATAAATATGTCTCCGCTAATTACATTTAACCATGGGATTTATAGCTCTTAAATCATTTGGTGGGAAACATAATAAATCTTTAGTAATACATGCTAAATTACTATAAATTAATTCAGATCATTAACATAATAAACAAATTAGGATAATTTCACTTAATTAGTTTGGGTGGTTAACTCAAAATCCCTTGTAAAGCTTCATAGTAATCAAAATTTTACCAGTATTTTTAGAGATAATTTTTTGTAACAAACCTGTTTGAATATTTACACAGAAAATTAGACCACTGCTAGAACAGAGTAAGCACATATTCCTCTTAGATAATAGAGCCTTTTAGGAACTGGTGCTGGGTACCTTTTTAAATGCAATTAAATGTGCCTCCCAGGTTTTTACGTTTGTACCATTGCATATTGAAGAACCTGCATGGCAGTATGGTAAAATTTTAGAATTGAACTCCTTCCTCTCTCCTCTTCCCCTTTTCTAGTTTTTGCTAGTCATCAAAAGGCAGGTACAGGCAAAGGTAACAACACAGTACTCAGCAATCAAGAATAACAGGATACCACAGGGAAATGAAAGCAGCTTGCCCTGGCAGACACAGATGGCCAGCCCTGGATTAACCCCCACCGCCTTCTTCCCTTTTGTTTCAGGGGTAATGCACTGGGGAACACAATTGAACTGACAAGCTGTAAGGACAATCATGCAGCCTCTTCCAGAGGCAGATCCCAACATGCACTGTCAAACCATCAAATGCAGGCGTCTCTCTCAAATGACAGCTTATGCCCCGTTCCACACCAGGACGACACATGAACAGGGGGTCAGGGAGCTGACACCATGTATGTAACTCACCCAACGGCTATCAGAAATCCCTTTGCCATGTTCTTCTTGAACTGAAGTGTCGGTGTATTGGTCAGAGATCTTCCTGCAGGTGCTCCTGTTACACTAGCAGAGTTCGCCGCCTTTGCATAGCCTACGGAGGCAAACCCTGCAGAACATCGGTGTGCTGGCACACACGCAGTTTGTAACTCCTGCTGACAAACATACCATCTCAGCAGTGTTTCCACCTCTTGCTAGTCGGAGATAAGTCTTGAGCTTAGTTCAGCCAAAGTCAAAACCCATCTATATGTTTACACAGAAATCACTCATCAGATTACATGTACAAGGTGAGGAATAAAGATGAAAGCAGATGCGCTTTTTAGTCACGAACTTTTGGAGCTTAACCTTCTTAGATGAACCCAGACAAGCAAAAAGCTTCCCTGCAGGCAAAATATCCCTCATAAACAGAGAAAAATACCAATCAACAAGACTTATTATTAAAAGAACATTTTAACTTTTTTCCCCCAAAGCATTATTGGATCATTCTGGTGGGAGTGCCACCTTTCTTCCATGCTGTCCTACTTTGCTGTGCTGATCTGTGAGAGGCAGGGGGTGTTTGGTTTAATGGCCCAGGGCAGCTGCTTTTTCTGCTCTTTAAGTTGCAGCTTGTGTAGGTGAGGGAAATAGGAGAGAGCGAGCTTTCCACATCTTGGTATCACGTCTCAGACAATTTGCTGCATATAAAGCAAAATGAGAAAGACAGTTTTGGGGATCTTGGCTTGATTTTTATGTGCCAATTTTTTTCTTAGTATTTTCTCTACTCCCTCACTGCCCAGCACCAGTCTCTTGGTCCTCTAAGGACCTTTCTTCTGGGCTCCACAGGCAGTTCTGCCCATAGTGATCCAGTGTCCATAGACCATCTTCTAGCCAGCATATGACACTCTCTGCCACTCCTCCATCTAGTCCCAGGAGGTGGGCAGGCAGAAGGTGCAGTGATAGCACACTGCCACAGCAGCTCTCAGGAGCACAGGGCTGGCACAGCAGCAAACAAGAAAGAAAAGTGAAATCACTACTTTAAAGAGGCTTTTGTTTCACCCAGGAGCCATGACGTGACTAGGTAGCATGTCTCCATGGCAATCTGAAGGCTGAAGAAACTGTTCATCCGATGCCCAGTATTGTTTACACTGTCCCAAGACAGATGAGTCCACATCAGACCTACTCAGTGGAGGCAGGGCAGATCCTCCCTTCACTGAAAGCTTTGACTTCAGGGCTCAAACGCTTCAGGAAACAGTCATTCTTACATACTACATAATACCCAAGACTAAGGCAATATGACGCTTGCATCATGCATGCAGCTGGAGCTGTCCTGCAAAGGAGTGAATTTCACCCTAAACTGAACCTTTTAATAAGTAAGGAACCGTCCATCGTCATGCCTTATTTTCTGAAGATGGATGGTGCAGAGGTTTTATTTGACTTAATGCCGGGAAACTCAAAATCCTATTTGTATTTCCAAACTGCCATGTTAACTTTCCTCCCATTTTACTTAACTCATTTTTTACCTTAGTCATATTAATGGTTATGTAATAATATCAGACAATGTTCGCTAACCATTAACTCCAAAAATAATGGTTGTGCTAAATCAGAATTAATTAGTGTGTCACAAACTCCAGTCCCAGCACAGGGTGATGATTGAATTAAAAGAATGCAGTGTCACTTCACCAAGAATTACATATACAATTTTAAGAGGTATTTTAAATATTTTTCTTAATAGCTGTCAGCAGAAACGATGGGATGTGATTCTTTAGAGAGCATTGCTCTTTACTAAGTACAGGCAAGTGAGCTATCGCCACCCTTATACTGGCTGCAGAAAACAGATTTAACATTAATTTATGAATAGCTGAACTTTTTCGCTTTAATGTTTAATAGTGAATCATGCTCTAAACCCTTTATATTTCACTGCACATCAGGAAGGTTGTCAGGAGCAAAAGATCAGGATAACATAATTCTTATGGCTTGTTCTCATGCACCCCTCATTTATTCCTGCAACAGCCTGAATCATCCTGAAAGTAAGACGCATGGGGTGGCAAAATTTAAAAGTGAAAGGAGTTGCTGTTTAAGGGCCATCAAGTTTTTAAAAGCATAACTTCCAGGTGAAACCATGCGAGTGGGATTCATCCTCTCTCACAGACACCGAGTCAAGCACATTCATTTCCAGAGCCTGTAAGCAGAGGAAGGTCAGGCCACTGGCTGTGCCTATGTACCTGCACCCCAGCACACATCACGGGTAGGAAGAAAGTGCAGATGGCAAAGGCTTCCAAGGCTCAGGATTTCCACCTTCTCAAATCCTCTCTCATTCACTTAATGCTGTGAAAAAAACATACACAGATACACCACTTCCTCAGCGTCTTATGAGTCATGAAGCAGGCCTGCCAGAACAGTAACTTCTGTCATTGTTATCAGCAGATCACAGCACGTTGTGGATCCTATGCATTTGTAACTCTCCAGTGTCTTTTCAATGTAGAGCAGATACATCAGATCTTCACATACAGTGGAAAATTACATGACAGCTTTGATGATCTCCAAGACCAGACCCTTAAAGCCTAGTTTTACAACTGTGTAGGGAGACACTTAAAACATGTTCATGGCACACTGCAGAATCACAGTATTGACACTGGTTTTCACTTTTAACTTTCTCTTGCTTTCCACATTTATGAAACATTTACAAACACATGCAAGATCAGATTATCTCTTCACTGCTAGTGAGAAGATCAAAAAAAATCAGGCCTAAAAGGTCTATTTATAGGACATGTCTTGGCAGACTTTTTCATTTGAAAGAAAAAAGAAGGAAAAAAAAGTCATCACCAAGGGCCTCACAAGACCAGCAGAAACTGTGTGATTCTGACACCACACAATGCAGTATGTTGGCAAAATCCTCCCCACCTTCCTCCCAAAGCTTCTTGTGTAACACGGGATGAGGAGCAACACTACAGCAAAAAAAAACACAATTCTCTCATGTCACATCAGGCTGGTGTTTTTACATTCACTTCTGTAGATATTAGCCCCATCCCTCTTCCTTCCTTCCTTTTCTTAATGCTCCATCTCTAGTCTCTATGGATGACAGCTCCTACCCTGCCTTAGGGTTCCCAGAAAGCACTAAGGTATTCTTAGTCTTTAGCCCTTCAGTGCAAATGGTTGCAAGGAAACTCAAGGGTACCTAACCACAAAGTGCCCTTCTGCTGTGTGTATCATGATATTCCTGGACACAAGCACTAAAGAACTTTGCTGTGAGTTGTATCTTTTCTACGTACTATGCAAAGCAAGAAATTCAAATGCAAGAATTCATTATAATTTATTTAGCTCTAAAATGGGCAGAGAGCTGTTAATTCCAGGTTCCTGGAACTCTGGACATCATTTTACTATTGCCAGTGAGGGTGAAGAGCAGAGGCCTTAAGCTCTAGGAAACAGGCTCTAGTTTAGTTGCAATCAAAAAGCTAGGACCAAGGTGTAAAAATACCAGATACCAGGTACGATGTTCAAAGACGCATTGGCTACTCTAGTACTACTTTCACTGCTGAGCTTTAATAGATGAACTGTGTTTCTCTATCGTTTGAAAAACCTGAGACCCTTCGATGAGACCCTGCAAGAGTGACTAACACCTGATGGAGGAGAAGGCTCCGGTTAAGGATCTGACCTCTGGTATTATGATGATTTAGGAGGACAGCAAGTCCTCCACAGGAACATCCACAGGACACTTAATAGAAGAAGAGTATTCCCTTACGAAGCAGACAATGGAAGAAAGAATGCGAAAGGCTTTTGTGCAAGACTTTTTACTATTACTACTACCACCTGGGTGTTCTGCCTACTTGAAATATCTCTGTGATCTCTCAGGTCTGGTGAAACACTGACTAATGCTGGATATAAAATTGGTTAGCCTCAATGATCTTAGTAACTCGCAGCATTTCCTGAGTAGTAGAAAACTGTCGACAGGCTGCTGCTCTCTCCTCCCCAGGCTATTTTCTCAGTGACAGTAGATACATCCAACTCTACTGTTGTATCACCCCTTCAAGTGCTGCTGGTACAAACTATCGATTATAATTTTATAAAGCCATAGAGGCTGGTTGTTATATTAGGTAATCATGAGTGTTACAGAACTATGCAAGGGAAGTGAAGCCTCAGGCTGTTTCAGTAGCTAACAAACCTGTCATTAATTACTGAGGAAAAGCTTCCTGCCTTTTAAATAATTTATACAGCTGGATCTACAGTAGCAAAAGATTAAACATAATTAAAATGGAAGCTTTAAATTCCAAGGGGCAGGCTGACTTGAGGACTCGGCCAGCACTGGCAGAGCACAGATAAGGTCCACAGCTAATGACAATCCCGCCCTCAAGTGCTATGTGCCAGCCTACAACGCTCACCCTGGACTGGGGTTCCCTTTATGAAAAAATTTCAGATAAAGACCTGCTAATCTCATAAACTTGCACATTGGATGCCTTGCTTAAGCACTTCATCCCTATGACCGGCATATCTTTGGAAGAGCTTCTTTGTCTTAGTCTTTGATGTTTAGTGAAGGGTAATGTAATCTTCCAACAGGGTTACTGCCCTCTTAGGTTTCTATTTAACTGGGCTGTGCCATAGTTCAAGTACTATGTACATTCAAAAAATCTCTGGGTGAATTCAATCCGTATAAATGATAGAGTCCCCTAATATGCAAAGCAGTGTGCTAATGCACTCCAAGACCATTTGCATTCTTCTTTCACAGAGAGTGGCCTTTATTATACTGTATTTTAAGATGAAGTAAAATGTAGCAAAACATTAATCTCATCATTACACTTCATTATAGAAGCCCTCACTACATCTTCTGTTATGTCTGAAAATAGATGACTATTGCCTCAGCTTTCAGAACTCCAAAGCTTAATGAGGGGACTTACAATGTTTTTTCAGTCCTGTGATTGAGGTATCAGGCATCAACAAGTTCTCAGATCAAGCCCCTTCAAAACTCTTGGATACTTTGGCTTTCTAGAGTAATTCTGAAGTTCTGAAGATCTGTCCTTCTAGCAACATGTGGAAAAATCTGCACCACGCTATGTCCAATTATTGTAGCAGGACATGACTCTGCTAATCCTCAACCTATGCAGTCCCATCAGGTGGACATTCTGATCAGTAAAAAAGAATTTCCATCTATGCTGGGGCTTTAGGATTATTTATTTATTTATTTATTTATTTATTTATTTAAATGCAACTTCAAAGCTCTCTGCTCCATTATCTCTGACTCAAAGGTAAGAGGTTTTTTCTTCAATGCAGATTTAGGTCATTTTGGATATATCCAATATCTTACTTACATATATATATTTTTACAGCAAGACCCCCACTACCTCTGGCTTTGTCTGCAACCTCTAGTCAGCACCTGTATTGTTTTATCTCTCTGCACAGGGGGACCACATAACGCAGTATACATTTTACAGTACAGTTAGTGTTATTCCTTAAAACTACCTACAAGTTATACTTTATTATTACTATTCAGTGTTGAGGTTATCTGAAAAATGTTATTTGACATAAGTATACCTGCATTTTACTGAGTATTCCCCTAACACCACAATGGTTAACCTAGATTAACCTCCACATAGTTAAATTAGCCTTTCATGTCTAATTATGCCCTGTGATGGGATATATTAGTTCCAATCCTCACAGCCATAAGGGATCTGTAGTTTCAAGTGACCTCTATAAATGGACAATAATCCAAATTAAAACAGACATGAAAGCAGGATCAAGGCCTAGACATGTAGGATTTTGTACCAGTTTCCAAGGTCAGTTTAAAGATTTGAAGATTCTGGGCACTGCTCTAGTTGGGAGCTCATAGGAAATTAACCTGTTTGAAAACTGACAGCAGGGAAGTACTCAGCAAATAATCTGTTTGTGCACAGATTACCTTTCTATCACATGCTTGTGTCCTGACAGATTCATGTGCTGTCCTCAGCTAACCTGCGCTAGCAATACACTTACTGTATTGGAGAATACACAGAAGCACTTTGGAATGAGCTAATGGTTTTACCCGAACAATACACTCTTGCTATTCATTATACAATAATCAAGCTGGCTTTTGATGCTCTGTTATTTTATGATTTTGCAGGTGATGATATTCCCATCAGTTCGTTGTTCTCATTCATCTGGCCTAATTCTGCTGTAATTTGGTTGTTTGGTAACTTTTCTAAAGTGTTCAATTTGCATTTAAAACCCAGTCAATGTAAGTTAATAAAATTGTGTCAACTAATCACTAAGGAAATGTTAAACTAGTACAAAATACACCTTTCTTCAGAGATCTGCTTTGAAAAAAGTCAACTGCTTTGCATACTGGACAAAGCTATTCAGACTAAAAAGCCCATGGAACCAAGGAGAAGAGATACATGAAATTGAGCCTTAAATCATTGCTGCGCACATTTCTTCATTTGAAAATTTAAATCTACTAAAACCATGTTGGTCTTAGCATTACTGCTTTTCTCACATGGCAACTGTACCTCACTGCATTCCTCCTAAGGCCACATTTCAGTTGTACAGCTGGGCACGAGCAGGATGGAATGAATGTTCTAGGAATACTCGGCCAAAAATCAAGACATCTTGTGTTCTTAATGCTCAATATACCAGTCCAAAATTGGCTGAACTTTACATAGCACCTCAAGCAGCTTCTCTCTAGCAACGAGTAGACTCTAAGGGCATGCCAGGTAGAGGGATAAAAAAAAAATATATATGTAAGTGCCAGATGATCTTCAGCACAATAGCAGAAATTAACTCATGGCTCCAGCAGAGAATTGATGCCTGAAGATCTTTTCTCTGGCTGTCATCTAGAGAGACATCTGGGAAAATAGTTTTGCCACTGGCTTCACTAAGATAAGGACATTGCCCTTTAGACAGAAGTCATTCTGAACCTCCAGTGAACCCTGAAGGCAGCCTTTGTTCAAGCAGGTCAGCAATTTCCTCAACTTCGCACATTGCTTATGCGGAACTGGCCCTGGGGTAGCCACCCCGCAGTGCTGCACATCAGCTCAGCAACAAATGTATCTAACGGTTGTCACTAGCTTATGCCATCTGTATCTCATCCAAGTACTTTTTGGCCCCTGTAATATGTTTTGATACTGTTTAGCACAACATGTTTTCTATATTCAACTCTTCATTCCCTTTTTACCTCTGTGTTCAACTGCCACGTACATTAATAGGGCATTTAGTTACCAGCTCTACCTCCTGAGTGATGCACAGAGTGGCACTGCAGCATTGCTCTCAGAAGTCATCCCCTTTCAGAGCTGGCAGTCGCTGTATTTACACATCCCACCGTTCACTCAGTCTTCTCCCTGCTGTGTGCTGTCTTCTCCCGCGCAGCTGAGAGCCCCTTCCTTACTCTACAGGTAAACGAGCGTTCAAAACCCCTCTTGTGTCATCGGATGGTCACCTGGCTAAGAAAAGCAGAGGTGCCTGTGCCGGTATAGAAGGCTGTTACCTGCCCTATAGGGGCACAAGCCAACAGAAAATTACAGCCAGGACAGGAAGAGTATCCCTGAGTAACCCCAGTCTGTCAGGTTGGCTCACATCAAGGGACATCTTCCCCCAGGCAGCCCTCCAGGCTAGTTCCTGCTAACTCCAGCTCAGGAATGAAAATGCAAAATGATAATCCTTTGCCCTGTGGCATCTTCCCCAGAGGGTTAGCATTTCCCATACGGGCTATCAGGTCTACCATAGACTTCAAAGAAATGACAAAACCCCAAAAGTTCAATCTTTTCTCCAGCTCCAGATCAATGGCAAGTCTTATACTGCAGCAGATTCTTAGCAGCTGCAAAGCAACACAGTCCTGTAGGATGGGAAAGGTGTTGAAAATCCATGAAGTTGTACCAGTTTTCACCAGTGGAGGATCTATACCACTACACTTAATGACAGTTGGCTAAGGAACAAAGCACTACTAATATTTAGTGTCTGTAAAGAGCTAAAACTAATAAAACATTCAAAACAGGAGGGAAAAAAAACCAAAAGGAGGAAAGATGTAATTATGTACTATAATTTCCTAAAGTACTTTCAGAGCCCACATGTCTGTGTATGGCTTTTATTATTAATGACTTAAATGCATAAGTAACAAAGGACTGTGCTACCATTTGCAGTTCATAATTATGCCACAATTGTCTGCCACCACCGATTCACTAATACTAATTTTGTTTAACATACACTGTGTTAAGAACCGTACAATAAATCTTGTGCTATAAAGCAAAACGTCTCCCAACCTTATCTATGTGATTTCTCTCATCTTACCTAGAATACAGTTCATCTTTTTCATATTCTCTATACACTGTTTTAGGAATTAATAGTAATAAATGCATGTTTGTATTGCATAAAACGTGAATTATAGTGGAATTGTATTTGCTGAAAGGTCAGTACCGAGAGCATCTCACTGAACATGGTATATCAACTGGGAATCAAAGGTCTAGAAAGTATAAAATGTATTACCAGTAGAGTCAGAACACAATCTAATTTGGTATTCTTTTCAAATATACACTGCCATGGAAATATTTTACTTGTCAGTGCCTTTCTCCATTTGACACAGATACTTTCTTTAATGTTATACTGGTACACTCTAAGATAAATGTTACCATTTGTTCTCTTAGTCCTATAACCAGATCCTTTACTGCTATATATCTGAATAATTGGGCTAGATTTTAAATTAATTTTCACAATGATCCACCATATTATTACGTTACAGGTCTTTGTTGTTGAAATCAATATTCAAAGTTACTTTTATATTCTTCAAGAAGTTTCTATACTTCTGTAACTAGAGTCTACGTAGTTTGTATTATTCAAAGCTCCTACAGCAACCCCATGAATATGATAGTATTATTCTAAAAGTAACTTTTATGTGCATTTTGCTGCGAGACAGTTCAGCAAAGAATATAAATACAGTTTAGTCCAGACATAGCAACATCTTCTGAACATGTTTTTGTGACAGCCAAAACTTTATACGGGGGGGGGGGGGGGGGATTGTTTTACAAAGCACTTGGCTTACAGAAAGCTTTAACAAATATTCTCAGTAGAGAACTGAAATCCAGTGCTTATTCATTGCAAGAGATTGGTGTTTCTTACTGACTTTTCCTTAGTTTTGCAAGAAACTGAGGATCAGAAATAATTCAGAATTTGTGAACCACAACATCCATTACTGTGCAAAAGCTATGGATATAGTAGTATTTGCTGCACTTCTACCCACTGCAATTGATTTTGACCTAACTAGGCTTATTACTTACCTATAGAAGACAAGACTTGTCTTGGCCGGTTTCCAAATATCACCAAAACTTCAAACATTCAACACCAAAACTTCAAACATTCAACACCAAAACATCATCCTGAGCCTGTAGTCAAATTAGTTACAGAAGGTAACAACCCTCTTCAGAGCTTTGTTTTTTCCTTTCTTACCATCCTACCAGTACGATTGTATCTATAAATCAGTTCAGCATGGACAAGTAGGATTCAATGATCCACTTAAAAACCAGGGAAGTGATATTTATTTACTCTAGCTCAAACCCAGGAAAGCGATGTAGTAGCATTCAGCTCCAGTTTTGTTCACAGTAATATCATAAGCATTTGCTTAACTTTAATCATGTCATTGCTCCCATCCTGGACTTAATTGCTGCCTGACTGCAGATGCTTTCCAGAATAATGTCTTTTTGTCAGTCATTAAGATTTATATGCACAAATTTAATGGACCAACTCCAGACGACTTTCTCACTAGTGTCAATGGAGGGAAACGGTCACCCGAGACATCCGCACACTAAGCAGGACAATTCCTATACTTCTGACAGCCACACAGCCTGACTCTATACCAGCTCTAACTATGCTGACAAGTTCCTTCTCATGCAAGGAGTCACTTCCCACACAAGCAGCAGAACAGGGAAGAATGACAGTTCTGCCCTGCAATCAGTGCTGGAAAAGTCAGACACATCCAAAAGCTTCATTGCACAGTCCAAGATAAAGATCAAACAAGCTCATACTACTCAGTCCAAGCAGTATCCATTCTTCTAAATGTATCTTTATCTATTGATCTGAATATATTCTTTTATTCCTTTCATGAAATAAGAAGCATACAGCAAATGAGGGCTTATCTTGTACCTAAAAAATCTAGGTGGCAATCAGCTTTTTTATCAAGATGTCTAGCCTACATAGCCTTTCAGAAAAGGAGTGATAAAAGATAAAACCTGGTTATGTGAGTGATGTCTCTGACACCAAAAGACCTGCCTTTAACCATTTCCATCTGTCTCTCAAGAAAGAGCAACAAATATCTGCCCTTAGTCAAGGTACACCATTTGATCTGTGTTGCAAAGAAGCACAATAGCATATTTAGATTGTATTGCACAGACAATGTAAAGCTTAACATGAAAAGGACTTCCCACAGAAATCTCTGCCATCACTGTTATCTATGCTTTAACAAGATACCAGAGATGTGTTCTGTGCTGTAGAAAACACAGAATATGTTTTAGTTTGTGTATCAAGGTATATAAACTCAAATTATGAAAGCTGATTGCATCCTGCACTGATTTCCAGCTGCACCAGGACAATGACTACCATTTAATATGTTCTAGCTGGAGTCCAGCTGAACGAAACGCAAAAATTCATACTGCTAGCTGCCATTATGTATAGAGCAGGAGGGTAAACTGAACAGCCCAGCACATCTTGACATCTCTATGAATACCACAACAACATAAAAGAAGTATTTCTTCTTTAACATCCTAAATAGTGAACAACAAATAATTTGATAGGTTCCACAAGATCCTCTTTCAGCACCATGTAGTTCAGAACTATTTACCCAAAATGACTCTTAACTATATTCTTTTCTAAAATATAAAACGGTCAATTGTAGTCTCATCAAAAGAGCAGGGAATAATCCTCCCTTGGTACAGTCCTTGCAGGCTGGACTCTGTTCTTTTCATTTCCTGTAACATTTCCCCCATGGATCAGATGTTTCTTTCCTATATAACTGATACATTAGAGGTTTCAGTGGATCTGAAAACAAACAAAAGAATCTAAATAAAGGATTGGGAAATAATTTTCAGATTTATTGAATACACATCTCTCTCTGCACAAAAATAATTAAAACATTCAAGTATAAATTATTCTAAATGCACAAAAAAATGTTTAAAAAGACGATATTTATGGCATTAACTTTTTTACAACTTCATCTGAATCTGTTTCCTTATATTGTCAGATTTTTTCAGTTACATAATTACATTCTTAATTCTTAGGGGGGGGGAAATGTATTTGCAGTTTTCCATTAAATAGTTTTCAATTGTTAAATGACAAATTAGGCAGAAAGGTGAAAGCCTTTATCCTTTGCAGAACCAGAAGGGCCTCGACTGCATACCTCGGTATTTGACTTTTGGCACAGTATTTCTGTAAGCATACTGCTCCAACTAATAAAACACACGACATTACATAACCATGTTACTTCCACTTGATATAATTTAGCACTATGTGAATTGCAAAATTTCAACTTTTCACAATAATGTTATAAGCTAACTATGCAGTGGAAAGGCTCTGAAACATTTGCCAAAACTACCTTCATGAAGTACAGAAACTCAGATTTATATTTAAGTATTTCACCATAAACTCTGAAGTCCAGCCACATACAAATTTGTATCAGTCCTTAGAGAATGGGGAAAGGAAACATGGGAATTTCCAGTTTCTTCAGTAAGAGAGAACCTGGAAGAAACCGGACACTGCATTGACACATCTTCATGTCAGATGCACTTCTGAACATAATTCAAAGATGAGAAACAGCCATTGGAGGGTAACACCTTCTTGGAAAGATAACCTGTTCTACTACTCCAGTTACTGGGCATATTTTCATACATCAGCAAGCAGAGGGATACTGGAGGAACCCCCCTCACTGCTAAGCCACTGACAGAAACCTGGCACATGTAAGAGCCATGACAAAGTCACTACTTGGGCAGCCATGGGGGAAACAAAGAGAAAGTCTGCACTTCGCTCCTAGCAAATGAGTTGTTGGAATACGAAAACTATGGCCATGATGTGAGCCCTGGAGTGACAAGCTCCAGAATGAAAATAATGCCTGTATCCAGTTTCTTGTTCAGCTGTCATGCTTTTGGCCCCAGAGACCTTTAGTTCAGTTCCCCCGATACATGTTCATTGCCCAGGAATAGGTGGCTGCATAGTGTTGTACGTGGATTTCCATTGCAAGACCTGTCATCCTGGCACTGTTCACAAAATACCAATGCTTTTCTATCCTGATGACTGCTTCATTGCTGTGACTCCGATGATGAATGAGCAGTAAACATGCCACAAAATTAATTCAACCCTATGGCAGATTATCGTGAGAAGTTGAAAGTTACAGAAATAGACTCATTCTTATTACAGCTTTAAGACTGATAGGTAAATCTCGTTCACAAAAGGAAGCTATAATGACATGAACATAAATGTTAATGTGAGGTTCAAATGCAATTTTAAATATTTATCTTGCAGAGGTAAACAGCCACAGTGAATATCTGAAGAGTAAACACACACTAAATCAATTCAAGTGCTTGCAAACTAATCTATTCTTAAATACATTTACTTAAAGGCAAAGAGTCTACATTGCCAAGAACCCCGACATTCACTGATATCAACACACTCGAAAAGCATCAGCCTCCTGTGAGCAGCCATCTTCAACAGGTCAGCTCTCTGCCCAGCAGTCAGATTTCCTGGACTCTCTCATCCCTAATTCTCAGAACAGTTTTGCTCTCTTTAAAGTTGAGATTGAATATTTTTCCCAAAAGTGCACACATATAAAAAAAAACTCCAAACATCTCCCTGCTGTCTTTGAGATGAAAGAGAGTTTAAAAAGCTGAAATGTGGATCCACATTTGTACACCATTCTAGTTTTCATTGTCAAAATATTGGACTAGAAACCAATTGCAGTGGCTGATCTAAAACCCAGGAAGCTCCCGTGGGCTAAGCACTGTGTAGAAATGTTGATTTTTCCATGGTTTTGAATGAATTTATTTTGATGGCCGATATCCAAACATTTCACAACTTCCAGGGTTGGAAACAGATGCATTTTTGCCTCAGCTTTTTCTGCCATGTAGCTCTGCCATGCAGATGAAATACAACAGAAAGCTTTTTAAAGTGAGGTGGTCTTCTCATTTAGCAAGACTGGCAAATGTAGGGATAGACCACCACTGAAGACAGTGAGACCTTCTGAAACCTCTGCTTCACTTTTCTAAGTGAACATGTGATTATATCCTTAAAATGTAATACCAATTGCCAGGTACAGAGAAGTGGGCCATATGGGAGATCATTATCTTCATAAAGTAATGATTATATTTCCATATAGTAAAGCCAATGGGATTAAGATTGTACTGAGAAAAAAAAAAAAAGCTAGGAACTTTCAGACTGCTCCCTCCACATTGTATATAATATGGTTTATGTATCACTACTTAAAACTACAGAATAGGAAAGTGAAGCCTTAATACCGCTCTATTTTAAACAAATACTTAGTTTAGACTTCTTTTTAAACACAGGCACCTTTTAAACTTTCAGTAACTCTCAAGACTAATTTTGCACATTGTCAGAGCTGGACATTACCTGCAAAAGAGTAATTATGATGTTCAGTGAAGACCAGTTAGTCAGAGCTCTTTGTCATTTTATAGTGTGACAACAGAGTTGGTGACATGGTTTAACCCCAGCCGGCAACTAAGCACCATGCAGCCACTCACTCACTTTCCTCACACCCGGTGGGATGGGGAAGAGAATTAGAAAAAGGTAAAACTTGTGGGTTGAGATAAGAACAGTTTAATAGAACAGAAAGGAAGACACTAGCAACGACACCAATAACAACAATAAAGTGACAATAATAATAGAAGTTTTGGAATAAACAAGACAAGTGATGCACAATGTAACTGCTCATGACTCGCCAACCGATGCCTGAGCAGTGCTCCTCCCACACGCACAAGCACCCAGCTGGGCATGACGTCCCATGGTATGGAATACCCCTTTGGCCAGTTTGGGTCAGCTGTCCAGGCTGTGTCCCCTCCCACCTTTCCTGTGCCCCTCCAGCCTTCTTGCTGGCTGGGCA
>JAVKLA010000036.1:14288842-14389278 GCA_034782735.1 Sagittarius serpentarius | reverse complement strand
CTGAAAAGTCCTTGACTGAGTCTAAACACGACTGAGCAACAGCCGAAAACATCAGGGTGTTATCAACATTCTTCTCAGACTAAACCCAAAACACAGCACCCGTACCAGCTACTAAGAAGACAATTAACTCTATCCCAGCCGCAACCAGGACAGTTGGAAACAAGGGTATCTAATTTTCATCTGCATAACATAACTAATTATACAACAATTCCTAGATTAAACAAGTCTTGTATAAACATAATGCACTCATTTGTAGGGAATTCCCTCAGTTTAGTTAAGCAATTGCCTTTCTATTTCTTGAGGTATCATTAAAACCTTCCTAATTTGAACAGAAACAGAGAAACAGATGTGTATCATACCACCATTGTCAAATGTAACCCTTGCTACTTCAATAAATAAATGAAGGAAAAATTGTATTTTCCTCATGTGCTACTTAATTACTTGGTACGAAAAGGAAGTAACTGCTAAGGACAAAATTAAGGGTTTCAAGATACAATTATATTAGGCTATGGGCATACCAGCATATAACTTGGCATACAGCAACATTTGTCAAGGTGGTTTCCCATTCACATGGGGAATAATGTATTTTTAAAGGAAAAGATTCTAAACCCCTAGTATATTATTTGAACTTGGTCACTTCCATAAAACAGCAGGAGATTCCTCAGCTATAATACTAAATGATGCCCGGATATGGAGACCGTTGGCAGTTTGAACTGAAGATGAAGGCAGTTAATGGACCAACATCAGATGTTCTTAGATCATGAAGATGCTTATTTTACAGGATGTTGTTATGCTAATAGATTGTAAAAGAGCTTACAAGTACCTGGCTTTAATGTGTTTACCCCTGAAGACTATCAAAAACCTGCTTTGCAGGCAATACTCATGAATTATTACAGACCTAAAAACAATTACTGTGTTATCATCTGTTTCAGCTTTCAGGTTCATTACTGTAAATGTACATACAGTAAAAACAGTCAGCAATTTAGTAGAAAATAAATCACTTATAAACAGAGAATACGATAATGTGAGATTGATTAGATAAAATTAGGTAAAATTAAAGTCAGATAAATTAAATAAACAGACACTTTCACCCAAGAAAATGCAGTCTCTTAGTTTAGGAACTGTGTAGTATTTTATAAGCATTGGGTTGAACAATAGCCACTGAAGTTCATATCTATTTCAGCAAATCACTTTTTCCCTGTAACCTCCCATGTCTCACAGCCAGCTGCTTGGTAGCTTCGAGCCTCTAGCAATGCCACGTCCCCTTTTTCCTTCTCAGCTGTTTTTCTTGCATATGAGAAAAGGGAAACAGAGTAAGATAGACAGGTCAGCCCAGGTTGCCAGGCATCCCTGGAGAAACCAATCCAAACCAAAGCCTCCTAGCATCTGTTTACCGGGTCCCCTGGGGCAACGAATCTCACTTGAAAATACCTGCCTGAGGACATGTAGTCTTTACGCTGTGACAAGGCCTGAGTCTCCGTAGACAGACATAAGCTTCCCATTCTCCTGCCACACTGCTCTTGAATTTAAAAGGTACAGGTCTTGATCTTGTCAGGCAATGGAATGGGGTACACAGAGTTAGCAAGTAACTGCGCTAGTTGCAAATGGTGTCATTTTAACAACAGTTTTTTCAAAGACAAGTCCAAGGGTACCTTGCTACCAAGGAGCAGTCTGCTGCAGCAAGAACTGAGCCCAAGAGGCTGTGTGCTTGACAGTAGATGCAGGTCTTGATATAGCATTTCTAGGCACAATTTCTGGCTATAATTTTAAAATTAAAGTTATACAAAGCACTGAACTGAAAAGAGCTCAATTAACATGCAAGAGGACAAACTTCCTGCTGATATAATTTCTCCCACTTCAGTGGGACCGGAACACAAGTGAATCTGGCTCATTATTTCCCATTCTTCTGAAGACATACAGATAATAGTATCTGTTATACTGTTATCGCAGCACGGAAGGAGCTCTGTAATAGTGACCACTAATGCCATATGCTGGGAAAAAGATAAACACTATTTCTTGCTTCCAAACAATGAACAGGGAGATTGTATCTGGTCGCACATAAGCTAATATTCTGTGCAAGCCCTTACGCTACATCATGATAACTGGCATACTCTGGCTAAACATGAAGCAAGCCATGGATGCAGTCTTCTGCAAATTAAAAGATTTTAAATACTGTTCTCAGGCAAAATTAAGGAAATGTAGGACCTAGTCCAAATCCCACTGCAGATGCGGGCAATCTCACTACTAGTAATAGATTTTTTTCTCAGAGGTCAGCCTCTACCCAGGTATGTGGTGATACCTCGTAATCCTTTTTATTTTTTTTGCTTCTAATTTCAAAGCTGTAGCCTATTTTGCCTATCCTAGAGTTGGGATTTAACACACTTTGATCTTGGCTTGCTGATATTTGCTAAGCTGCATGCCAGGCTTTCAGAAGAGAGATGAACTTGTTCCGTTACCTCTTCTTATGCACAGACTTCCAGAGCACACATACATTCCCTACACCTGTCCTGCAAACTAAGGGTCACAATAAAAGAACCATTTCCTGCGGAATGGGACACTAGAAAATTTTGAAAGCATGTCACTCTGTGCTTTTATCTTCAACCATTTTTTTAAATTTATTTTTTTTATTTTTTATTTTTTTTTTCCTTATGCAAACATTGCCACACAGGGCTAACCTATGAATAAACATTGTATTTAGCCAGGCTTGATGTCCTTCTAGCACTTAGTCCTTTTCCTATTCAGCAGTAGCAACATGAGAGATTTCATTAGTCTCATTCTACTCTAGTCAAACATTCCCACTGAGGAATGGCAACTAATTAAGCACATGAAGATTAATGAAAAAATATAAGAATAAAAGATATCCCGGTTGTTAAAATTAAAATAGCTCCTGTGCCACTGTTTAAAAAACTATATATCAAATTTCATTACAGCCTCATTTGAAGAAATAGTAAGAACTAATACGAACAGCAAATCTTCATTTCTTAGCTAGTCACTAGCAGTTACAAGGCCAAATATCAGCAGTTTGATACCTTTCTTTATTTCTGTGGAAAATAGAACACAGTTGCAGTGCTGGACCAGAAAGATAAAAGTATGTCTCAAGACATTCCCTGAGAAAACAGGTACTGTTAGAAGATCACTGTGGGTCAGATTTCACAGGTAGGTCATGTTCTGCCATCTGCTAATAGTATCACAGAGTATTATCAATTGAGACAGCATGCACAGTTGCCTGATGAGATACTAGATAGCTCTACAGCTGCATTAGAGGAATTAGCCAGGACACGTCAATTTGGTAACCTTTCTGTAATGAAATGATAGATGACCAACTGGTGGGAAAGGCCACAGCTTCCCGGATCTATGCAGTATTACCTTCTGAATCAAAGCTGACAGTAAGTAAGACAGGAACATCTCCCCTCAGGTGGAACAAGTCTTCAAGGAAGCCTAGGCTCTTGAAATAAAAGTATAAATGTAAGCTCAGGAGAAACCGAGCTGCAAAGAAAAGCTTTGCATTTAAGGAATCTCAACATGTCATGAAATGGTTCTTCCTATAACTTTTTGACAGCTGAAGCAACATCTCTTCCTCGCTAAAAGTGGCTTAGAAGAATAAAGGAGATTTTCTTATGATTAAATGCACCACTGCCCAACAAATAATGGCATTTACGTAAATAACTTACAATTACTGGTGCTCTCTTGTCTTGGAGATAAGCCCAACATATATTTCCAAGTGTATGTATGGACAGATTTAAAACATTTTTGCCATGGCCAATGTGCGACCCAAATGCTGCGCTTCATGATTCATCTTCTCTTCTGCTTCCTAATTCCCTCATGCTGCTTTTTTGCTGGAAAACTGAAGGCCAGCCTTTTTTGAATGTTTTGTTAAATTCTGTCCTTCGGATTCTGACTTTCTTGAAGCCAAAAGAAGTGTGGCATTGAATTTTGGATCAGGCCGTGGTTTTGTCATGGGATCCAAGATGCAACTATAGATGCCATCACATTTTGCTTGAGCCTTTACCAGCATTTAGCTTCTAGTGTGGCTGATAATACATCAGTGAAAGTTCTCTGCTACTCACTATCCCCACCAGACGTATTAATATCCCAATGAATTAAGCTGCATTACTTTTCTCCCACCTTTGGAATATGCTACAACCGATAGATGAATGGCTTATTTCCTTGCTTCATAGCTCAAACATGTTCAAATTAAACCCCCTGTTTGCTCACCATTATGAAGGGGCAATGGCTGACCCTAATTCTCTTGGGAGACAGACGGCGGCCTTGGCACGTGTAGTGAGACAGAAGCACCACAGACACTGCTGTCATGGAATATTCAAGACTGCTGCTAAAACATTTTTTGCAGCAAGCCCATAAAAATGCCTGTACTATTTCTGGCTAAGCAGGTAAGAAAAAAGAATGCTTCCTGCATGAGCTGAAAATGAGAAGGGTTAATTAAATCAACTCTCAATACTGAAACAACACAGTAATGGCTTATCACTCTCACTCAAATGCACAAAGTTCAGGGTGGTCTGACCTGATTACTGGAGCCCAGGATGACAAAAGAAGTGACTGAGTGGAAGAAGAAATCACTCTCTGGGCACTTGCTGGCTTATTGTTCTGAACAACAGGAAAAAGTTGATACGTTGTAGGTTCATAAGGATGTCTGCATGGTAGGTGCCACATACCTGTAAGTCATGTCCTGTTCAAGGCACACATGCTTTGAAAACTGTTTGTTGTGAACAGTTTTCTTTAGGAGCTGACTGACTACTGCGTAACGCTGAGAGTGGACCTGCATTCAGGGCTGCTGGGATAACCACAAGACACTGCTGCTCGAAGTTGGCCTGGAAGAAGAAAATGGCCATACATATGGCCAAATGCAGATTTTACTTTGTTTTTTGTTTGGTTTTTTTGTTGGGTTTTTTTTGTTTTTTGTTTTTGGGGTTTTTTTTTGTTTTTTGGGTTTTTTTTTTGTTTTTTTGTTTTTTTGTTTTTAAAGTGACAGGCAGAAAGTCAGACTCCTAAAGCCATTCATGCACACCCATGGGGAACACTAAGCTGCCCTGGTGTTCATTAAACACAGTTCTCCATGCTTCAGTTGAGCTTTGCCTCTGCTCAGGAGAGTAACAGTAAAAATAGTAGTATACTATTTTGGAACATACTGTACTCTGAGCTCACTGGGGTCAGTAACAAACCTGTCCCTTCAGGAAAGCTTATTTTGCTTCTTGTCATCTTCTGCTTACAGCATGAAGGATCTTGAACTGTTACTGTCCAAACACTTGGCTCTCAGTTTCTTTCTAATAAACCAGCAGTACAGGAGACTCACCTGGCATTACAAAACTTCAGCTGGCCTTCTCGTTCTTAGACTCTGTAGGACTAACAGCACTTACACTTCTTGCTGCCAAAGCAGGACAGAGCAGGCACAAAAGAAACAAAAAGCTGTTAAACTTCAACTATTTTCCAGACTAGATGTTTAATTATACAGCTGTTATGTTTGCAGTGCAGGTTAGTGCAGAGTACATTATTTCAGGCAACGTCATTAGTTTAGGGAGATTTTTCTTTTCTTCCACCAGAGTAGACCCAGGACATAACCACGCGAATAACAGGCATGCAAAGGGACTTTGCTCCTTGTGCTGTGAAAGACATCAAAACATTAGCTACAGCAGCATTGGTAGGTTCTTGAATAGATGCATACTTTTCTTAGACACCGCATTTAAATGCTCCAAGTATCAGACTTGTCACTCCAACTCACTTTCATATACACAAATGGCAAAAATATCTAAAATAGTTGCACAGAAAATTGCTTCAAGGAACTTCTTGAAATCCAGGAAATACTAAAAAAAACAAACAAAAAAAACCAACCACCAATCACAAAAAAACACCCCAAAACAACAAAACACTTTTTTTTTTTTTTTTTCAGTTACACAAGAATTACACTGTATTTTTTATTTCTGTCTTGTTCAGGTTTAACCTCTCTGCCCACATTCATAAAAATGTGCTGAGTACTGATGCTGTTGTTTGTATACAGTCTTATGTTACTTTCTTACAGAGGAGAAAAATTACCATTAGGGTGCAGCAACAAATCTGCACTCAAGCAGACTCCGTATTGCAAGGTGTCTTTATTATCAGCTAAGCAGTTAAATATTGACCATGAAGTTGAGCAAGGGTACAAATGCTTTATCTAAATTACCTTTGATCAACTGGTTTGAGGAGGTCACTGAAGATAAAGTAGTCTATGGGGCTTACATGAAATCAGCCCACATACAAACTCACCTGCTGTGGAACTATCAGCAAAACTGTTTCAAGACAGATAGCAGTCTTATGGCTCAGGGCTCATATACTATGTAACTGGTCTATTGAAATACATGCCAAGGCACATTTCCAAGGAATACTGCCAGAGTATTATTTACACAGAAAAAGGGCTGTATCCACCTTACCTCACTCAATTCTTTAAGATTGCTAGAAAGAGCAAAGACCACAGGAATGGACATGGGATCCTGAAGTAATGCCACACGGTAGAAATTCAGCTTTGCTGTTAATGTGGAGAAATAACGGACAATACAGAGAGAATCCTGCTGGTCCTAGTTGTGTCTCAAGGACATGGCATGAGCCCAGCAGGTATCCATACCAGGAGACTTCCAGACACCAGATAAAACAAGGAGGCGTTGCAGTATCACCATTCAGTAGGAGACTTAAAAACTAAATAAATGAATTGGATCCCATTTTTCCTAATCTGACCTTTTCCTGCCCATGTCCACACACCTTCTTTCACACATACATCAGGACCAGACCAGCCAGAGAGGAAGAGAAGAGGCAAAGAGCTCTGAGGAGGTTTAATCCACCCTTAAAGTAGATGTCATGATCAGCCCTCAGTGATGCCATCAGCAGTATGCCGAATCTGAATGCGCAGCTTGTCTTTGGCCACCAGCAGACCTGCTGTTCAGCAGCACACAGCCAGGAACCGATGGAAGGGTGACACGGCACAACACCGCATCCCACAAGAGGGTGAGAAGCACACAAGGAGAAAGCAACTACAAGCTTCTCGCTTCTAATTCGTACAATCAGGACAGAGTCTACACACCAGCCTGATTTGCAGATGTGAGATTTAAAAAGGAGTGAGAAAGAGCAGATCTGCTTTCAACAGGCATGCTGAGCTCTGCTGAAAGCTCAGACCCCTCCCCACACCGTCCCTGGAGGAGATGGCCACTGGACTGGACGGGCCATTGCTTTGCTCCAGCCCTGCAGCTCCTATGTAAATGATGGAGAGAAGCAGAGCGCTCCAGTTACCATGGCATCCCTGACAGCAGCCCTCCAACTCTTACGCTAATGAGTTTGGAGTCTGATGTTTACATGCCTTGGTTTAAAAGTATAATGATTTAGGAGTCGGCAGGATTACATCAGAGCAAGAAAGAAGCATTTTGCCTTGAGGTTTTCTTTAGAAATTAGGCATACCACTTTTAAATATACCCACTAGCATTTTGGTGTACCTTTGAGATGTTTCTGCTCTAGTATGGCATCTCAAAAGCACAGGAAGAGGAAAATGCAGGTCTTCAACACCTGGACTGCAGGAGGAGAGGGGGAGTATGGTGTCCCCAAGGAAATGGTTTTGGGCTAACATATGGAATCACTTTGTAATTCAGACTTTCTTATAAGACTCTCACAATAAAGGCTCCTAAATCTCTGTGCCTTTTGATTGATAAAGTAGGAGTATCCCTGGGCAGAATGAGGACAGCAGCAAACATGCTTCAAATTAAAGGGAAAGCAAGCTGAGCAAGATGTGACCCAAAGAGCTGAGTGGCACTGTACAGGCAGCATTTCTTGTCCAAGCATCAGGGAATTTACTAGGCACTGTTCAAATATGCACTGCTGCTCCTGCACTGTGAGGCCCCAGAACAAGACACAGACAATGATCAGTCACAACTTCATGGATTTTTTGCTCAGTACCTCTTATTGTAGCTGAGCCAGACAGACAAAACAGGGACCAAGCAGAAGAAACTAAAATTGCAGTTACAGCTGATGTTGCTTAAATATCTAATTGTCACCATTACATGGATTCAACTTTTTAAAAATAAGTCTCCCATAATTATTTCAAGTTTTTGGCCTAATTCCAGCGGAGGCTTTAATGGGACTCATTCTGACAAGATATAGGATATTGTCCCAGTAGAGTCTTATTTGGATATGGGCCACCTGCAATTACCAATGAGCAGAGCCACGCAAGATTAAAAGCACAGGCAGTATAATTTCTATCTTGTGTCCCAGGCTCTGTGGATTTGTTACTCATCCAGCCTGTCCATCTGGGGAGCAAACAGCATGTACTCCTTGATGAGAAACTCTGGCCAACCGACCAGCTGTGAAAAAAATAGATTACTCTTGTCATTTTTTTTTCTCCTAGGTAATTTGCTGGGAGTAAAAATATAATTTCTTTGAAGTTTTGCAGTTAAAAGAAGATCCAAGGGATGGGTCTTATTTATATTTAAAGTCCACCACACTTATTTGCTAAATCTAATTTTGAAGATATATCACTGATGGAACAGTTTGCCCTGTCATTTGGGACACTGGAAAAGTGAATTCTATTATTCAGAGTACTGTCAAAAACACAATGGCTGTTAAAGGAAGAAGTTCCTTATAAACGCACTACTGCACTCTATGAGAGAAAGCAGACATTATTAAAAAGGTATTAAGAAAATGGGAAAAAAAAAAATCAGATGTTCCTGCTGCACCCAGGAAACTGAACAGACAGACCTTTTCTTGTTCAAGAGGGTTTTGTGCAAAATTCCATGGTTCTGAAATTTTAAGAACAGGTCAGTGACCTAGAACAGCTCTTAAAAGGCAGATTGCAAGTGGCAGACTAAATGGCATTATAATACAAAAATTGTACTTTTTAGCTTATATTCAGTTGTAGTCGCAGCTCTACCAGTAGCTCAGACGTCATGCTCACTAACAGATTTACTGCTTGAGCTTAAGAAGCAGAGGGTTTTGCTATAGCTTCTAAGACTTTCTCTAGAAAACATCACAAAAGGCTGCCAGAAAACCTGCCTTTCCTGTAATACAGAGTGAGAATCCAAGCAGGTCCAGATAGTGCTGTGGGTTTTAAAGGCATACAAGAGATTTCTGCTCTGTTTTTTAGACCTTATATCTGATGAGACAAGACTACTCAGATACCTATGTAAGGCTACTGGTCTTAAAACTTTAACACATTGTCCCAACTACCAAATGATTTTAGGAAGTTATTGGTGATTAGCACATGAACAGGACTTACTAATCAGCAGCTGTCCTAAACTATACCAACTAGTTATGTATAGATTTAGGTCTATCAGTGCAATCGCGCTTTCAGGGATGCTGGTTCCGTGCGCATAAAATAACGTCATACAGACTTGAGAGCAGTGAATATAGTACAAACCCAAACTACATCATGAAAAATAAAATGCTTTTATATCATCCTGTCATTCTCCACCACCTGCCACAGTTCTGAAATGAAAAAAGTAAATCCTATTACTTTTTTTTATACCTAAAGTAATATAAAAATTGCAGAAAAGTATTCTGAAATAGAGAAAATACTGTTCTCCTTTATGATTCCCCCATCATCTCTGCTCCACATGGTATAAATACCCATCCTTTCCATGCATACTGCACTTTCTATACTAGGTAATGGAAAGAGATGGATCTCGGTAATTACAAAGAGAGAGAAGCCACAACAGGAGAATCAGCACTTGCTGTGTGTAATGCAGCAATTGCTAACCCAACCTGACTGGCAGAGGTCATGCAGAAGGTATGACTCCTGTGCTGTCTGATGCCTCTGACTTCAAGCATCAAACTCCCCCAGAAAACTAAGAGCTAGTCAGAGCAGCATCTTCAATGTTAAAAGGAGAGAGAAGAACAGATGTGTTCCCCCTGATTGAGGAAAAATCTCTGATAACAGCCGAGCTGTCAAAAGGAGATGATGGCAGGGAACCTGCACTACAAGCAACGGTACAGGCTACTTACTCCTATGATGCCAAAGGCCTAGTATCTCAAGGGACAGCACTTACCCAGCATACGCAGTACTAAAACATTGAGACACACATGCTTCAGCAGAGATAACCTCAAGAAGTTAAACTGCTTCCTACTCAAGTATTCAAAATTACCTTTGATCTAAGGAAATAAGAGAAACATGACAAAAAGCAAAATTTCTTATCTTGCCTTTAGCATTTGTGTATTTCAATTTATCATAAAGAAAAACAACAACAAAATTCCTGGTGGTTTATGAGTACAGACTAAAGTCAGATGGACCAGTTCACCTTGTAAGACTCACCCAATCTTGATTCAAGTAAACTTTCAGTAGAGATACCAATGAAAGACACTACCAGTGACTTAGTAGAATTTAGTGGTAAAATTCTACCATTTTCAGATACTTTTCACCCCAAAGAGTTACCCCATTCTTCTAGTTTTCCATGTATGTATAAAAGCAGCATGGATGCACCCACAGGTATGCATTGCATTAGTCAAATTCAACAGTTGGCCTTTCTTCAACAGAGTCATTTCACAGCACTCATGGGAAAAGAGGAGTTCCACAACACAGAAAACAAATCCTAAGGCTTCTTGCTTTATTTTTGCCTGAAACACTGTGGTTGGTCAGTTATAAACTCCCATACATATCAACCACACCAAGTCATGATTTTAGGTACAGTGGACTGTTCCCAGCATGGAGGCTGATACTTGTGGAAATCATGTAAACCAGGCTGAAGTCAATGAGCTACATGCTATGCTGATGTATTCCAGTAGAAACGTTCACCCAAAGTCTTATTTGCTGTTTTCACAAGAGGCTTGTTTTTGAAATTCTTTTTTATAGATGTTAGGTACAGTAAACACAACCTCTGCTTTAAAATGCATGTATACCAGCCATCCTCAGACCAGTCTAATGCTTGTTTAAATTCAAAAATACCTACAGATGAAAGGTTATCCTCAACTTTAGAAATTCTGATAGTACAATTATAATTCTTTTTTTCCCCAGAAAATGCTATCTTGAAGTCAATATGATCAAAATGCATGCTTTTTTTTTGGTTACATATTAAGTAGTCATTCCAGTGGAAGTCAGTCCAGATCAGGGTTTATGGCAATTTAAGAAACAAGACAATGTATGTCAATTAGATGATTTTTTTTGTATTCTGAAGCACCAAAATTCAGAAGTTTGACCATTTAATTATAGAGATATATACCACAATATACACACACAGAGGGATAAATATTTGAGATATATATATGTATATATGAAATATATGCATTTCCTACCCAATATTTCAAGTGTATTCTAATCAATGGTTTATCATAAATAGAAGACAAAGACTATTTTCTATTCATGATATAGGCAGCTATGGTGACTGGAACAGGTTGCCCAGAGAGGTGGTAGATGCCCCATCCCTGGGAACATTCAAGGCCAGGCTGGACGGGGCTCTGAGCAACCTGATCGAGTTGAAGGTGTCCCTGCTTACTGCAGGGGGGATGGACTTGATGACCTTTGATGGTCCCTTCCAGCCCAAGCCATTCTATGATTCTATGACTATAAAATACTGACTCAATATACATTTGTTTTCTTTTGACTGCATGGAAATTTATCTAGTAGTGAATATCTCCACCGCAAAGAGGGTCTGACACTTGATTAGGAGCCATTTAAGCCTGAAAAATTAGACTTTGTCAGGCCTGTGCACAACAGCAAGTTTCACATAATGAAGGCAACACGATTCAACTGCGCAAGGCTGTGTTTTAAGTAAAATGGACAGAAGGCAACGTGCCCAAAACCTACTGTGTTCTGCTGCTACATGAGATGGGAGATATTTAGCCAAATATTCTGCTGGCATATCTCCATTGACTTGGAGTCAAAGCAGTCACAGCAGTACAGAATCTGCTAACAATTAACCGTATTCATACACACAGAAATACACTGACATGAATACGCATGCACACTCTCACAAGCTTATTCCTCACACAGTTTCCAGATTAGTCATCTTGTGGGTACAAAGAGAGACATGCTCATATTTTATACAGTACATTTGAAGTCTGAGCTACAAAAAGATTCCTGTATGTAAACGTATGGGTACATTTCCTCTGAGTGAAAGGTATGTCAGGAGAATATGATTTCACAGCCAGGTCTGTAGCAGCCACCCCCGAGATAACCCCAGAGGCAGTTCCATGGCCAGCTGTTCAGAGTTCACAAAAAATTCAGGCAATAAGCCAGAGCCAAGCCCAGATGCTGCTATTGGGATCTTTCCAAAGCTTTACATCTGGATCTCACTTCTGCCAAATGCCCCACCTGCAAGGTGATAAATTCCAACTCTCAGAGGACAAGCAGCAAGAGAACACAGCAGGGAAAGGGAGCGCCAATGGCACCAAATCGATAAGAGAGACAGTTAACACTTGGTCAGAATTTGAGAAAGTATTTTCTCAGTATTTTCCTGCTCCACATTCCTATACCAGCCTTCCACAGAAGGCCTGAAGTACTGCTTTTCCACGGCCTTCAACTAGGGGGACAATAGATGCTTTAGTTCTCCTGGATACCAAGGCGTGTTCCAAATGTGCAAGGGCAATATAAATGGTTGGGGGAGGGTCCCCCAAGATGTCAAGAGAAGGCTCAGGTAAGCCTGAAGAGCATAAGAAGATGAAAACAGAGTCCAAACATCAAAGCACCAATATATGAGGCTGCCAAGGGGCACGACTGCCCTTGGAAAGGGTTGTAGACTTTTAAAAGATAGGCTGTGCAGGTGAAAGAATTAGTACTACTAGAGAAAAAAATGCATTCCTTCACACTTACGAACAGCAGGGAGGAAGAGAAAACTGCACAGGAATAAAATACGCATCTACCAGTGGGGCAACACATCAGATTTTTGCGACTGAGGACAGTATCACAGCAGCCAAAGAGGAAGAATTCAGTCCATGAAAAGTCACGAAGGACATTCTGTATCTGGAACTGTACAGCAAGGAGATTAAAAAATACCGTAGAAACAGTTTTACATGCTTTAGGGTTTCTACTGCACCCCTTCTTTTTGGCACCTTCTCCTTCAAAACTGGCACTAGCTGAAATCCCTCTGAATTTCACAGAATCATCAGCTCTTCTCTCACACTGAATTGCAGAAAACTCAGCTTGGGGTGGGTCCCTCAGTGAAAAGAACTTCTCTGAAAAAAATCCATAGTATTATATAGCTCAAAGCCTTTTTAGTATCACCATTGTTAACAGCAATGGTTTGTACACCACCCTAGAAAACTGCAATTATTTTTCAATAGGGCTAAGCATGTGAGGAAAGCTTACATGGCATCCATGCTTAAAAAGGAATTAAAGGCCAAACTAGAAAACTACAGAGCTGTGGCACAGGCAAAGATCCTAAACTCTGTGATAAGGCAAGGAACAGAAGGCTATTCGGACAGGCTGCACAGTGAATAGTCCAAGAGGATTTCTAAAGGGAAGGTCATGCTCAGCAAAGCTTTTGTGAGCACAACAATGAAAAGCTGTCAGGACTGAAACTAGAAATACAAGGTAGTTGACTCCATGAATGCTTTTTGTACAGTATTATATAACACTAGTATATAAAGATGAGTAAGTATGGCAATGATGGCACAATTCATAGACAGGAAAATGAGCTCAGTACTACTTCTAAGGTCAGTGATTAGTAATAGATGGGTTCAATTTGGAAAGGAGGGATCGGGGGGAGAGAGAGAGAGAGGGAGGGAGAGGGAGAGAGAGAAGTGTCTTGTGTTGCAATCCAGCTTTGTGCAGGGCCCAATTAATAAATAGGGCACAACAGCACTGTGGAGGAGGCAACCACGTTTACTTCCTGCCTATACATCCGTAGTTGGCTGAAGCATTTATCAGTCCTGGAAAAACAGACACAAAAGCAGCTATATATTTAAAAAAAAAAAAAGTAACTGGCAAGCCAGTGACTTATACACAATGATAATTTAACATTAAATATCACAGAGAACATAATACTGCTTAGAGGCTAATCAAGTTAATAACCCTTTGTGCAAGGTACCTTGTAAACAGAATAAATATCATCCTCTGCTCCAAAGGCCTTACAGCTGTGAGACAAAACAGAAAATACATGACACAGTGGGACTGACATTTCAAGAAGATAAAAGTCTAATAGCAAGCATGCTAAAGATGCCACAGTGCAAATGGTCCAGAGAACAAAGGCAAACAAAAACTGAAAACCAAACACCAAGGGTCTGGCAGTTAGAAGTTATGGAAGCAACCATCAAAACACAACTGCACGTGAGCAAGCCAAGGAAGTCTCCTCAGGGGATTCCTGCAGAAAGGGTAAAAAAGGCTCTAAAGACAGGAGCTAGAACAACAAAAGGAAGTGTAGATACAGGCAGATATAGATGTATATACACATACATGTATCTAGTCATATATAAACAGATACAAAGGATTAGACTTTCCTGAAGAGTGAAGCAGACCTGCGAGCTCACAGAAGCTGTGGAGTAGGAACGTGAAGAGCAATTGTACATGTGATCCTTTAGCTGACTCCCATGAAGTTGAGCTCTCACAAACTGCCCCACCAGTTGCTACATGGAACCACTCACCTCAGCCTTGTTCTGTGCAGGTGCATGCTAAAAGCTGTGACCTGTCCATAGCTCACTGCGTCTCCCCCACCCTTCTGCCAGCTCTCCCTCCTTTTCTCCACATACACACTATTTGTCCACCTCTGACCTAGTGGAAAGAGACAACTTGTCCAGCAGGCACCATGGAAAAAACACAAATGCAAAGTGTCTCAGGTCAAAATCTGACCATTTTCTTCTGCCCTGGTTTTAGCTGGGATAGAGTTAATTGTCTTCCTAGTAACTGGTATAGCGCTGTGTTTTGGGTTTAGTCTGAGAAGAATGTTGATAACACCCTGATGTTTTCAGTTGTTGCTAAGTAATATTTAGACTCAGTCAAGGACTTTCCAGCTTCTCATGCCCAGCCAGCAAGAAGGCTGGAGGGGCACAAGAAGCTGGGAGGGGACACAGCCAGGACAGCTGACCCCAACTGGCCAAAGGGGTATTCCATACCATACCATGGGATGTCATGCCCAGTATATAAACTGGGGGAGTTGGCCTCGGGGAGGCAGATCACTGCTCAGAAACTAACTGGGCATCAGTCAGCAGGTGGAGAGCAATTGCATTGTGCATCAATTCTTGTGTATTCCAATTATTTTATTCTTTAAAAATGGTCCACAAAACAATCCACAACTACACAGAATAATATACACCAATTTTAGTAAGACTGAAGCTCTGAACAGCAATGTGAAGAATCTTACCAAGAATCTTACCTCTGTGGGATCAGTTCCAGGTTCTCCCTCAAAAAAGGATTTAGAGGAGTTTTGTTCACTCATCACAGGTTTATTTGGTTTTCTGGGTTTTGGTTTGGGTTTTTTTTGGGGGAGGGGGTTGTTTTTTTTAATCAGTTGTGATGCCCCAAGGAGGGTGGGTGCAGAGGGACTGATGGCACCAATCATGTCTTTATTCTGAATAACCTATTAGTAGCATGCTGCAATGCTACTTACCTTTTTCCCCACATTCATTAAGATTGCAAGGCACAGAGCATGGCATCAGCTTTAACTCTGGCAAGGAGGGTTTGCCCTAAATGCATTTATACAACTTGCCTTTTCGTACAAAACCACTACCTCTTCCCAGAAAAGGATTAGAAAGAGATACCCACAGAAACAAGATGGGCTTGAGGTTTGCAGCTGGATTCAGGGCACAAGGCACATGGCTGATGACAGAAATGAGTTTCATGTCCCTTGTCCCATCTTCACCTCATAGCTACAACAAGAATGAAATGTAGTGAGTATGAAGGACTCCCTGGTGAAAATAAATGAGACGCAATAAACAAGTCTTCATGCCACTATTGCTATTGTGATGTTAGATGAATGTTCAAATTCCCAAATACATACTTTGTTGTAATACTGCTGAAGTCATGGCACCCATGATAAACCTGCCACTATCATGTTAAAGCCAGAAGAAATCACATTGGTCTTTTAGAATCACTTTCTGCAACACATAAGTCATTGACGGTATCTTCAATCCACTCCTGGTACGCTTCAAACTTCTCTCATACGATAGCTTTCTTACGATTTGTTAGGACTTGGAACTACATTTATAGAGAGACCTAAATTCCCACACAACCTGCTGTGGCCAGATCTTCCTGTTCTGTGGATGGGGAGAAGCATTTAAGAATGGGATTGAGAGCTGCCAGCTGGCTAGGCAGGAACCTGCTTACACCAGCCCAGAAAGCAGCACTGACAGAACCAACATGACTTAATTGTGTACCTCCTGAGGGATTAGGCCCCTCACTCTGGGTTGCCAGAAGCATTTACACCTTAGGTTTCATGGCCATGAACCTGCACCAGACATTTGACACCTAAGTTGTCCCTCTCGGAAGGGAACGGGGATCAGCCTTAAATCACTGTGGAAGTAGTTGCTACAGACATTGTCTCAAACTGGGATGATTAAAGCAATAGGAGACTGGTGTCCCAAGAACTTCAACCACTGTAGCAAATCCATGGATCAGGATCTGCCACACCATAATGATTACCTGGCATTTCTCCGATACTTTTGACTAGTACTCTAATTCAGCTTCACAATGCAGTGATCTAAGGGAGCGATCTGGGGGAACAAGAACAGAACTGGACTTTCAGCACAGAATAGTGGCTTTTACTGTTGCTTTTTACTATTTAATACAGCTAGAGTCCCTCAGGTTCTTTTGGTTTGGGGGACTGTTATAGATTTTTGGTCCTGATAGGTGCTAGAGTGACCTGCACTATTTTCCAGCGTTGAAAGCTAAAGATTTATGTACATCAGTAAAAAAAAAAAAATTTAAAAAAAAAAAAAAAATCAAACTCTCTCACAAGAAAGCAACAGTGCAGCATGTTGCCAAAAAAGCAGAGCTGCTTACTGCCATAGCTGGTATGCACTTCTGCAAAGGACTGAGCACTGCTTTGATTTAACGGAAGAACAATGCTGCATTTCTGTATATCAGCCAGTGTAAGATCAATGCCTTCTGATGTGAGACTACTGCACACAAGAGAGAACTGACTGACAGAAGCATTAACTAATGTTTGTAACATGATGGTTTTACAATCGGTATCCTCATATCTTTTTAACCACGGGCTCCTATAAAGCAGTAGGCAACACCACATCACTTTAATAAGCCTCTAAAACCTAAATTCAACATTTAACTCTTTGTAGCCACAGGTATACATCTGTGTGCATGTGCACATACATGTACATTCTATGAAATGTCTTTTAAGGCGAGTGCTTATAATCACTGGTACGGAATTGCGCAAGCTGAGAATTATTGCTTTTTAATGGAAAACAGCAGCATTACGGAATTAGGGTTTTGCAAATTTTAGTGAGATTATTTGTGGCCCTAAAGGTACTCTTCTGAGAACTCCAGTTTATTTGTTATTTTTCAACAGGGCACATTAAGTTTGTACAAAATCCTACCTCATTGCCAACCAGTAGTCGTGTCAGTTTACAGCAAACTCAAATATGGCTTACCAGTGGGAAGCCCAAAATCCAGCTTTGATTTGTCCTTTACTGTAAAACTGAAATTGAGACACTGGGGTTAGATATGAAAGAAAACAATGTGCTTGTAGACTCAGGCTCAATTCTAAACAAAAGCAAAATGAAGAACAACAAAATTAGTATTCTGAAGCCTGTGGCAAACTCTACTGAGCTGGAGACTTCTCATTTATCCATTGCTGGTTTGCAAAATTTAAGACATGTGCCCAGCATCAGCAGGACTAAAAATCAAAACTATTTCTACTTTTCCTCATCACTAATGCAGATTAATTCATTAAGAACTAAGAAAAGACCATCAATCTAGCTTCCAGGTAATCAATAATAAAGTCCTATAGGTTCAGACCGACCCATCTCTATTTTCACTGGAAAACAATTAGTGAGTTGAGTGTTATTAGAGTATATTGGACCAATTCCAATAGAGATGTAATGAATGGAATTAAACTGATTTGATTAACACCTGCATATTTAAAGACATACAGAACAGGCCTGGCCAGAAATCCACAAGTGTGACCTAATCTGAATCTTCTCTTCAAGCTGCTCTCTGCAAAAAAGACAACCCTGCTCTCTTGAGTCCAGTCTCTATCCCATTATTTTGCTCTACAGCTCCCCCTTGACAAGGGCAGCCTGGGAGGCTTTGCAGAGCTCTGACCATGAAGTCCTTTTGCTGTGCTCTGTGATTTCCAAGAGACGGAGAAGTAATATGGAAACACAACCAGTCAGATCAGTCTCACCTGACAGCATGCAGCCTTGATACAGTTTAGTCTACTGACTACTGTCCAGGATCTGTGGGGCAGAGTCAATGTATGACAAATTTTTTTTATTTTATTTTTTTTTAAATCCTTCCCCCTCTTTATGGGTTCATAATAGAAACAAGTAGATATCACTAAATGCTGTTATAGTCCTGTTTTGCATCCAACATTACAGCAACCTGAACCCTGTAAGAGCTGCAGACCCCAAGACAAGCCTTACAAAGATTCTGATAGAAATTACAGCAGGAAGAAATCTCAAGCCAACAAGCCCACATCCTTGTTCATGTGACATTGCTTCAGTTCTATACATTTAAAAGTGTCGTCTCCCCATATTTATTCATATTTTTGCAGATATGTTCTCCGTGTTTCAGCCAGATGATTTTATTTTGGAGTTATTTTCTCCTTCACATCCAGTTGTCTACTTTTTTTTGCACATTAATAATAAAGCAGGGTTAAAAAAATAAAGAAGGTTCATTTGACAGCAATGCACTCATTCTTTTTAAACTCAAAACACTGACACAGCTCAAGCAGCTACCTCGTATCTCCAGGTTCCAGCAAACTAATGGAAGGACTGATAACCAGCCCACAAATCATTTCCATGCCTGTGAACACATTAAATACAGGGTGTTTCTGTTCTGTGGAAAAGAACCTCTGTATTATCATCCTGTTTCTCCTTAAGACTTTGCTGCTGCTGCTTTTATGTTTCACTTAGGGTGGGGAGAAAAAATGAACAGATTTCTACTCATCTTTTTCTCTGTATCCACAGTTCAGAAGTGGCAATAGAGCAGATAATGTGTTTGACCTTGTGGGAGTGGCGAGGGCCTCAGGCCACCATGCTCTTGTGCTCTCTTCCTTTCTTTGGGGCCCTGCAAGTGATGGACAGAGGATTATGAGGAGATGAAAAGATTCCTTTTAAGTTGCTGTTGAAATTAACTGATCAGACTCTGTCTTCTGTAGGGTCCTGCTCTTCCTTTTCTTGTACTCTTCCTGCTGTGGGAATGAAACTCTGCAAAGAGAACAAAAGTGCCACTCAATTCAACTAAAAGGAGTTCTCTGAAATGGCAAGTTGTTAATGTACATACTAAAGATCATCTCCCATTGTGCTTGTCAACCAGTTTGCCAATCATTTAAGCTAACATTATCTTTTTGCTTTATCTTAAAAGTCTGCGAGTTGCCATGACAAGTTTGGAAAAAAAAGATCTTTAACACTTCTTCATCTGGAGGAAGATAATTGATGACATGTTAAACTTGAGTCTATAAAGGCTAAGTACCAATTCCTGTCCATCTCAAGTCAGCAAGATATGGACACTTGGGAAAAGAGCTCTGCAGAATTCAGACAAAATCCGGCTACAAAAGAACAGCTAAGGAAGCCTTCAGAAGTTTGTATTGGGGTACTCTCATTACTGAGCAATACCTGCAATGCTACTGCAGTGGAAGACAAACCTAAGGACAACACTCCCAAATAACTCATTTTGATGAGTAGGACAAAAAGCAAAATTATGATGCATCCACTGCAGAAACAAGTTATACAAGAGGGGACAGACTAGTTCTCCACCATGAAAAAGCAGCAGACAAGTATCACAAATCAAGACTGTAAATGTTCTTTGTGAGGGTTTTCTTCTTTAGGTGAAACTCCTAAAATAATGGAGTCCTGATCTTGCATTAGGGTATGCAAGCAAGACTCAACACATCATCAGCCATAATAGTTAACGTGTTCACATTGGAAGTCTTTTGGTTAAGCCAGTAGTGACTCAAGGAGCTGCTCAAGATGGAGAAGTAGTTTCAGGGTGGAACAGTAAGTGTGATTTTCTGCAGGAAAGGAACAGAAGGGAGAGGGAACAAGAGAAAAAACAGCTGATAAGCTAGATATCTCTGTGGAAAATAAATTCATTGCCACCATTTTTTTCTTTTTTATTCTCAAGATCACCATTAGAAATGCATACTTCCCATGCAAAGGTGCAATCCACCATAAATTTGGTGAAGACTATGGTCAGATCAATATTCATTTAGATTGTAAAAAGGTGTCACAGCCTAGAAATCTCTAAAATTACAACTGCTGTCAATAGAGAAATGTCCATTTGCAGACTCTTAGATTATGTTACCTAGTACCTGATAGCAAAGATGTTTACAAAAGCAATCTATGATGTTTGGGAACTTCTGCTATGTTTTTATTAAATTTGGCAGATGAGCTACAATACTTGAACATGAGCATGCGCATTGTTTGTGCAAAGGGCTTTCAAGCTGAAGGACTTTTAGGACACTGAAAATTCTCTCTTTTCCTTCTTCATACATGCATACACTACACTACCTGGAAATGCACAGGCACCACAGCTTTGAAAGTGCTGGGACTCCTTTGTAGCTAAGGCAGAAGTTTTCTACTCAGAATTACTAGGTCTTTAGAGAATACCTTCCATTAAATTCTCTCTTCTTCCTTTCATCAAGATCATTAATTGCATGTGTATCTGCAGTGCTACCTGCGACAGGTGTCGTCACATATCTTTGCCCAACTCATTTGATTAATTGCCTCCAAAGCATGCCTCTGGCTAGGGGACATGCCACCTTTTACTACAAGTCCTGCCAGTCAGCAGCAATTTGTCACATGTACACACACAGCCCTAGCTAAGAACAGCAAGTATCCATGTTACCATGGCCATTTCATTCAATTAATTGGTTCAGTGGCAAGCCCCTGGCCAGGATAAATTTGGGTAACTGTAGTGTTAAATGACCCATGCAAACAGTTTCCACATATATACTAAATCCATTTACTGGATTTACCACTCACCCATTTTCTGTCACCATACACCCCAGTCCTTGCCACTCATTTGAAGGTTAAATATCACATGTACAAGCTTGGCTCCAGCTGCTGATCTCAGACTCTGCCTGCCTTTTGCTCCATGTTCTGGGGCTAGAATACACTGGGTGAGATACTGTTCTTCCCAGGTCTGAATACATTTTATTAGGTAGAAAGTGTCAGCATTAAGAAGCCAGATGGTGTAAAATTTACATTATGTCAAATTTATATTTTATGGAACTTACCTACATCCCTTGTTGTTTCACCATGCCCAGACAGCTGCAGCTTACACTGGGTATGCAAAGACAAAGAAATTACCCTTGCACACCCTAAAGAAGATAAAAACTCAGGATGGGGAGCTCCAGAATTCCCCAGCTCAATAAATGGCATGTGTCATTTAGGCCGATAAAAGTATTAGGTCAGAATATATGCATCCACGGACTTTGATAAAAAAATTGACACTATAACTGCAGTTGCGACTGATCCCTATGCAATGTGAATCAGGTACAGGCACAAGGATAGGGAGAGAACATACTGCTGCAAGTTCATAGATACAGAAAATAGTGGATGAAATCCCTTCAACAGAGCCCCAATTCACTAAATCAGTGGGAGATCTGCAGCTGTCATTAACTACAGCAGGACTCCATCTTAGCCTGGCATTCTTAACTGATTTTACAAAGTCAGAATTGCAACTGGTACATATCACCTAATTTCTTCATAATAATGATTAATCACTAAAAACTTTCACTCCCTCAAAAGTTACGCAGTAATAAAAAAAATGTAATGAAAGCAGGATAATAAATGCATCTGATAAACAATTCAGCCTGACTGCCAATGATTATGAGTTCATAACACATTACTTAACTTCAATCTCTACATTAGAGTCAGTCAAAACCATCTTGAGTATTAGCGTAAGTAATTTATGGGGCAGGAAGTAACATTTCAGAAAAGAAACAATACTGGGAAAAACCTGCTGGTCTGGCATGAGGGAGTTGGTGCTGTAATAGAGGCAGCTGCTGTGCATGAACCCTTCATATGTGACAGTTGCTCACACTCTACTTCTCAGTCATGAAAGCACACATGCTATCCTCAGTCTGAATCAGATAGAAGCTACACAGCGAGCAGCTATCCTCCAGGTTCACAAAATTGCACAAAAGCTCTAATATACCCTGGCCATTCTTCATTTAAGTCACCCACACGGTCATGTGTGCACAGCAGATTTATATACCAGTTAAGCAACTGCTGTTCATTCTGGATGCAGGGCCACGCTCACACTAACTACTGCAGTATAGCTGTATGCATTGGGAATGATACTACGATTTCTCTGTATATCAGCCACATTTATGGAGCCTTATTTATTGATCTAGCAAAGGCTTCTGATACAGTTGACCGCACATTTTTGTTGCAGCAATTTAAGCGTGACACAGATTTTACTGTAGCTTGGTTTAGCAGCAATATAATTGGTCAGTAGGTATTATGGGGAAGCTGGCATTGCAACAGCTCTGCTGCATCTGCGCTGCAAAGAAAGGACATTCTATCCCCCTCAGATTGTTGGCCTAGCATCTTTTCTAAGTATGGCATATTTATTCACCAAAGCCTGCATGATTCCCCTGAAAAGTTTGCAATAAACACTACCACTCATATTCTTTGATGGTACCTGTCCACAGCTTGCAGCCTGGGCAGACAAAGAGACAAGAATTTTAAATACTCTCTCTGCTCCTCTGATTCTGAGCAACTTCAAGACTCAGAGGTCCCCAGCATAATCTTCCAGGCTTTCCCCAAATGCCACAACTTTGCCCAGTATTTAATGTTGCTGTCTAACCCTCAACCTAGCAGATATCTAATTCTAAGACATGCAAAGGGATGTGCAAAATCCCATACAAAGTTCATTAAATGATCTTACTTCAGGTGACAGCAGTTTATGGTAATATGTACGTTGTTTTAAAAACTACATATACAAAGTGAAAGTTAATTCTGTCAAAAGAAGCACTTTCCACTTTATTTACTGTGCTTCTCATCTACTTCCAAAAGCAGATTAATACACAAAAGATAATCTCATTTATAGAAAAACTGCATAGTATAGCATAGTTCCTAGGTAATACAGCAGTTCTGGTCTCAGAAATCTAGCAAGCTGCATGCAAGGTGTGGCAGGACCAGTACAGCTCCGTCATCCAGGGAAGCAATGAAGTCACTATTGCTGGGCACCATAAAACACCAGAGGTCTTACTAAAGAACATGGCTTGAACCCACTACTCAGCCTGGAAATGGAAGGTAAGAGATGGAGCAAACCTGTGAATGGTTTGGGCAGCCCTTTATCCACAAGGCACGGCAAGGAAGAGCAACCCATTATTTTTGTCAGTACTCAGTTCAACATTTGAAAAACTATTGTAATCAGCTCTTTCGTTTCAGGGGCTCATCTGATCACCTACCACAGCTAATAAAGAATTTATTTTCCTCCCAGTTGAGCAGATGTACTTGAGTTCACAAGATTCCTCTGCCTTCAGCCCTGAAGCATCAGAAATCAGCTGTAATATGTAGGGTGTGGTGAAGAGAATTTTCTTCCTCAGACACCCATGTGTTCCTGGGTGCTGCAGGCACAGGTGGAAGGTATACCCCTCTTTCTCTGCCTGTGACACACATCTGCTTTTTCCAAAGGCTAAATACTTCAGTCTAAAATCACTGGGCTGAAAGTACAGACACATCAGTGAAAGGTAATGGCCTCTGTTAGTAGAGAATGTACCTAATATTTAAGATAATACAGTGCCCTCATGTCACCTTTAACTCTATGATGACAGTATCTTAATAAGTATGCATAGCAGATTAAATTTGAGGTTCAGCAAGAAATACCATGGCATCTCTAAACTGAACAGTTCACTCACTTTTTCCTGAAGAATATAAAAATAAATTGGATTTTGAATGCTACATAGCACTCAAAGATTATGGCTCAGATCGGCCTTCCTTTAAAATTCCTTAGCAGAAGTGATGAATTGTCCAGATAGCCCCTCACTGGAGGGAGGAAGGCAGAAAAATTTCCTCCACAAAGCAAAGAACATGGGGAGGTCACCTGTCTTATCCCAACAGATCCTGGAATCCATAGCACAGTTCTTTGATGAAACTTCAGACATGGCAGTTTGTGTTACAGCGCTAACACACGTGGCCAGAAGCTCTTATAACCATATGTGGTTTTTGTCCCCATGAAAACAGCTGCTTAAATGATTCCATAACCTCAAAGAAAGTTCCTGTATTTTCCAATCTACAGTATGTTTTGTTTCTATTCCAGTTTATCTAGGATGATATTTCCATACCTTATGTGAAACAGTGAAGCTGATCTCCCTTTTACATTCTGATTAAGTATAGTGGAATGCATCCCCTGTACACTTACACACAAAATGGCTTAGGTCCCATTCCAAATTATATGTACTTACTGAAATGGAATCCAAAAATGGAAAGAACTTGAGATCACACATTTATATTAATTTTAATGTTCTCAAGATTAGTCAGAATTTTTTAAGCAAATCATTCATTTACTTGGATCCCTGTCTCACATTAGAAAGGATGGTTGTACTGAGATTTTTTAAATCAATTTTGGAGTCTTTTTCTACTGAGGATTAAGCTTGATGATTAAAGGGGCTTTATGTTAATTTCAATAAAATTTTGCTTCCCTTTTCATTTACTATTTTATCAATTCAGTAGGAGAATTTTGCAGAGTCTCAGAGCTCAGCTCTTGAGGTCTAACACAAGAGTTTTTGGTAGGCTGTTCTACCTCTCTTTTACACTGATTACAATACAGGATTTCAGCAATGGTCTCTCTCCCCTTTGACACTAGCCTGCTGGAAGACTCCTAATGTCCTCCTCCCACCCTACCGTTCTCACTAAATATACTTTGACAAAAGATCATAAAGGTGAATGACCGGCACATCCCCATGGCTACTGTGGGTTACCCTCATAGCTGTTAAAGAGAACAAATACAAATCACAGACTACGAGCAAAAGCCAAGAATAACTCACGGGCAGCACTGCTGGTGCCTTTAGAAAGCTTTTCACACAATAATGAAAATCCTAGATACTGCTAGACAACATAAGAGAACAACAAACCAAATTTCAGCCCCAAGCTACATTGACTGTTATCAGAGTCTGTGTTATGATAGCCCTGGAAGCCCCAACCTAAAAATCACACAAGAAAGGGCAGAGAAAGGCTCCAGGGTGACCAAACTCATTCCCAACCCCAAGGCAGCAACAACATGCCTATCCATTCCTCTGAAGTATTTGTCTCGCCTGTTCAGTAACTCTGCCCCCCTCACTCCGGGACTACGCAGCCAAAAAGGACCAGTCCCTCCACCACAACGGTTAATAGCCAAGAACAAGAACAGAAGGAAGGCAGAATTCATTCCTCCCTTGTTACTGATGGGCAAGAGGGGCCTGTCCGAGGTGTAGCCCCAAATGCTTGATCTAAACAGCTGTCCCAGCACAAAGGACAAAGCTACCCTTCTTCCAGTCTGATGGTAACCCAAAATGCAGCCCTGCACACCAGACCTATGCACTCTGTGTGCACTCAACAGCCTCCAACTTCAGCAATGTTCCCACAAGAGTCTGGCTGGGATCTGGGCTCAGTTCATAAGGCACTGGCCCTCCAAGTGCTTTCCTGAACTGGGTGCACAGCTTAAATACACAGCAGAGACCAATGAAGCAGAATATAAGGAGGCCTGGGAAATCCCAGGGAAAAAGTAGATAAATAAGACTGGTCCAGAGATCAAAAGCTACAAAGAAGGCTTTTCACCTAGGTGGGAGAGGAGAACTGAAAATAGAGAAATAGACATCAACACAGGAGTATAAAGCAGTTTGGCCTTATACACAGAGGGATCAGTTGACAGCCTTTAAAAAACAAGAACGTACATTTCTTCCTAATTTTAACATTGATCAGCCCTGTGACGCAGGGCCAGCGACCTCCCCAGCCAGTGCCCTTCCTTTCCTCATCTCTTACTGGCTTCTTGAGGAGTTCCTCCAGGAAGGAACAGTCTCCCAGTACATGTCTCCAGTACTCCATGCCAGGATGTCATAGGTTCAGCTGGGACCTCTGTTCCTTATTCTCATGCAATGAAACCAAACAAAACCAAGATGAGAAGTAATTGTTTTTGACAGAATAGAGGAATTCTCTACACTGTGGTAATAGTAATGTTCCACTTCTTTTCTTGGCAGTTTGCTTAAAGATAAGATTTTGCTAATTATAAGAGAAATATTCACATTTAATTTTTCCCTCAGAAAAAATCCTTTCAATGAAAACTGATGGATTTGCAAATAGTCTTTGTCACCATAAGTTCCATTTTCACCAAGTACACCTACCAAGTGCATAAAATATTGTCCAGTTCCAAACACGATACCAGCTTTGCAGACAAAGTACTTGAGGTCAAGCCAGAGGTCAAATAGCTCAACAAATGTTGAGGGTTGAAAACACATTCTTAACCCCATGATCCCCTCCATAGCGTCTTGCTCCTGTGCCACCTCATCCCTCTTTGCTCAGTACCTGTATTAAGAAAAGCTACATAACTGACATCACCTACATCTTATCCATAGCTATTTTTAACACTTCAAATCTGTTGCAAGTCTCTCCCTCATCCCTTTTTAAAGTAAATCGAAGAAAGAAGTCCTTCTCTCCATAGAGCATGGAATTTTTCCCCTCAGGAGACAGGGTAGATTTAAACCCCAACACCTAACGATTTAGCAGTGGCATAAGGGGAAGAATTTCAACTTCTTATTCTGAGAAGCATAGCATTTGCTTCTTCCATAAGTGTTCCCAAGAAAAGTGTGCGAGAAAAAGAGATTTGAAGTTATTTCTTAAAGGGTTTTACGCTACCGCAGAGCCCTGTGCCTTTGGACTCATGCCAGCACTACTGAAGGATTACAGTGGATTCCAGCCATTCATTCTTCACCACGCACATTTCAAATTTGTCAAACAGAAGTGGTTTGCTCTTCCTGCTTCCAATAGAGATTGCCAAGCAACAGCAATGCATGAAATGTTTTTTTTGCTTATGGATGAGGACAGACTTCATAGTTTCTTTAGATTTACTACCTCAGGTCATGGATCTCTAATAAACATCAGTACTCACCTTTCTTCCCAGAGTGTTGTTTTATTAGTATCTCAGAAGCAAGAGCACCTGGGCCTCAGCCTTTGGTTGGCTGTTCCCCAGGCTCCACCCCAGGTCTTCTCAGCACTTGTTTCTCCTGCCAAGGGAACTGCTCCCTCCATTCCTCATCCTTACTCACAGCAAATAGGCAGAAGCTGCCAAGGGCTAGTGACAGGTCAGTGGTACTCTCCTGCTCGATGGGCAGCTTCTGGGAATCTCCTTAATGGGAAGGTACAGATGAAGCTGTTCTCTCAGCCTCCTCTCAGTTCTGCTTTGGCCAAACCCTGGCATCCTTGTAGTTACGTTCAGAACAGAATTACAGGACCCTTCCGTCTGTCACGGTTTAACCCCAGCCAGCAACTCAGCACAACGCAGCCGCTCGCTCACTTCCCCCCCTACCCAGAGGGATGGGGAAGAGAATCAGGAAAAAGGTAAAGCTCGTGGGTTGACGTAAGAACAGTTCAATAGAACAGAAAGGAAAAAAACCTAACAATGACACTAATAACAATAAAGCGAAAATAATAATAAAAGGACTGGAATACACAAGACAAGTGATGCTCAATGCAATTGCTCATCACTTGCTGACTGATGTCCAGTTACTTCCCAAGCAGCGCTGCTCCCCTGGCCAGCTCCCCCAGGCTATATACTGGGCATGACATCCCGTGGTATGGAATACCCCTTTGGCCAGGTTGGGTCAGCTGTCCTGTCTGTGTCCCCTCCCAACTTTCTGGTGTCCCTCCAGCCTTCTTGCTGCCTGGCATGATAAGCTGAAAAGTCCTTGACTGAGTCTAAACACGACTTAGCAACAACTGAAAACATCAGGTTGTTATCAACATTCTTATACTAAATTTAAAACACAACACTATACCAGCTCCTAGGAAGACAATTAAATATCCCAGCCAAAACCAGGACACTCTCTTACAGAAAACCCTGGCCTGTCTTATCGCTCCAGGTAACTACCAGGCAAGAAACCAACTATGTCTCACACAGCAGTACAATGCCCTCCCCATACTCAATGTACCCTTAGACAATTCTTCTCCTTACAATTAAATCTAGAGGATGCTATGCTGATCTACTGCTGAGTCCTACTCTCCAATTGTCACTCAGGCTGCCTATTTTGTAATAAAAAAAGGGTTAGAAATGGTGTTGCCCTATTCTTTAGATAAGTAATGATCCTTGTATTGCTGTCAGCAGTTTGATTAACATGGTTACTGCTCAGTATATACTCCAGAGCTCCTTTCAAGAGATGTGTAGGTGAAGGGTTTGTCTGATGAACCCACTGGAATAGGTCTGGGTTGAAAAAAATAGTTTAACATGCTAATGTGACTATTAAATGCACAGAAGCTTATGGCTTTATTGCAGTTGCGAATGCAGAGATGCTAGGGACCATCTTTACTATAACAAAGATATGAAAATCCTTTGCGTTCATCTAGGCTTTTGAGCTGAGCCCAAGCTGAAGCCAACAGTATCTTTTTCATGGTACAGTGTTCTTAAGATGCCTCTGAAGCTTTTATCAGATATTTCAGCACACAGTTATTGAGCACAGATGCCAAAATACAAGAGTACTTCCATCTCTGTCTGCACTCCTTGATGGAAGAAAACAGGTTCTGTGTTCTGTGCCACTGCTGCCATCCAGAGCCAGTACGAATGGCTGTTTTTTGAAAGTCTGACTCCAGCAGTAGGATATCTGCTAGAATTTCATGCTGCAGCATTGCTAAATTTTATTTGCTGCATTTGCAACACCATCCTTTTCCCCTGTAAACAAATTGACCATTAGAGAACATCCTCTGTGAAAACAGCTCAGAGAATGCTAGCACTTTGAATGTTATGCTGGAGGATGGGAAATTTGTATCTTTTGATGGAACAAAGTCACTGGTTTTACTTTGCTGTCGCTTTTTGTTAAGCATGTGTCCAGCTTCATTTACATGCCTGTCAACATCCCTTTTCCCTTGCTTAGAAACACTGAGGCTGATACCACAGAGCTCACACTGGAAATGGAAACAGAAGAATGCGTATCTCTGTATTTATAGACTCACAGTCCTAACATCAGTGCCAAGGGCAGCCAGAAGAAAAATACCCATGCATTTTAGTTATGACAGACACTTAAGGACCAACTTTTCTGAATTTGGTGCCAAAAATATGCAGATTTAATTTTCTAAACAAACAAAGCAGTCTTTGCCATGCACTAAGAGCTTTTATTTGTTCTTTAAAGGGATATAGGGATGTGGAAAAGGGGAGGTATGCATCCTGCATTTTACTGCTGGATCTATTACGTAAGTCCTATCCACTTCATTCTGTTCTCTTCTGCTTTCCAAATAAAGACAACTTCACAGCAAGCCCCCTTTGGCATAAAATTTCCTGCCAACTAATGTCAGAAACACACAGTATGTTACAGTTTTACAGGCTGGATTTAGTTCCCAAAGATGTCAGAGCTATACTTATGACAAGAGTGGACACTGGTCTCAGCATTTGCAAAACTGCATGCATAGCAGAGGATGGTCATCTGAAATCAAGAAAACCAGTCTCTTCAAGGTAACATTGCACCAGGTAGAAAAACGGTAAGGCAAGGGCATGTATAGGATTTAAACACAACAGAAAGGTCTTGCCATATATATGATATGATGCAGAAAACAGTCTGATAACATGCAAGTGCACATACCAGCCTAACCCAGGTGGTGTCATTGAGGTTACTCAAACCACCATCTGCTGGTTCACCAGTATCCGCCACCGCATAGGATGGTCCTTTGGAGAAGGAGCCCAGTTCAGCTACACAGACTGTCAGCACCACTGTCCTGCATCAGCATTGCATTAAAATGAACGGGACCATTTGAAGACACAAATAAATGTTAATAAGGCAGGCAGAACGCAGCCCATAGTGGCTTCAAAAAAAAATTAAGTATTCTTAGGCAGCATGGTGACTGTTGTACCAAACTGCTGAATGCAGTAAAGGCATTCACTCAGTTCCACAAAATGACTGTCTCAGTCATTTTAGACTTATTTGACAGCATTCTTGGTAGAATCAAATATTTCTAAATTCAGAAATCTTCTAGTTTCAGAAATTCAGCAGGGAATCTTGCTTGCTTTGCAACTTTGGAACATCGGTACCTTCTAGACAAGTTACTACTAGAAGTGCAATTCAAATTTATTTTTGTACATGCCAGTACTAATAATAGTGGAAAATGCATCAGGCCTATTTAACAGGAGACAAAAATATTTTTATATGATTTCTAAGGGCTGTATTTTGCATTTGCATGATGACACACTTAGTCAAATCAATCTTATACTCCGAATACGAGTATTTAATTTAGTATTTTAAACCATGTTGTACCCTATGTTCTACATGAGAAATAGCCAAGGTGTATGCCTGTGCCTTAATCAAGACAAACTCCATTTCATTAAGACACACATTCCCCCTGAGAAGAACAGTGTTAGGATGGGATTCAGCAGGTGGCACTGTTACACGTAATTTAACACTTTTACAGGATAGGCATACTTTTTGATTTGGAGATGGGTTATGCCTTTGTTAGTTCTTCCATTGAAGTTTCTTTCTGGAGAGCAGGAAAGAGAGAAAGACAGCTCTTCCAAAGTGTAGGAGTTCTCCACTTTAATCTCTCTTACAGGAGTCAGCAGTTAAAGCAGAAGTTGAGGTGTACATTGGAACACTGGGAGACATGATACATTTAACTTTAAGACCATTTCTGTTTCAGGAACAAGGTGTACACTTAAACAAATCTCACATCACTTTGATACAGCCAACATCTGTATTACTCAGCTTCCAACAGGGAGTCAACTCACAAAAATTCCTGAGGGACAAAACCTTCACATCAATGATGCTCACAATATTCAGTGGCAGTTATAAAAAAAATAATTGCTGAGTACCTAATGCTGTTTCTTATGCTGAATGTTAGTTTATTATACTGAAATTGGTATGCTCCTCTATATGAACACCAGCACATCTACTGGGGTTAACAATGTAAGAAATTTGGGTATACTATTTGAGCTCTACCCTTTTCTCCAGGTTAGCTGCAGTCCAGGTCCAATAGATGTCAGAAAGGATTTCCTTTCATTATTGCTGCTGCTTGGCTGGGTGCTCTCTATCGTAACTACTCCCACCACTAGATGCCCCAAGAGGAAGTGCAGCAATTTGTAGTTCCTTACCAAGGAAGGGTTAAGCATTAGGAGAAGCCTTCTAACAGCAAGGAAAACAAATTGTCTACTGTTTTGGCATATCCATCACTCTCTAGTCTGCTCTTCAAGATCACCAAGCACCTCCCAGCAATGTGCACAGCAGTATTTGAATCACTCTTGAAGGCAGAAAGCTGGTGTCTAGGCTCCAGCCTTGTTTTCAAGATCTCTCTCACTCATCCACTTCTACTATTCAGTCAGTCATGAGAGAATTAGTTACTGGCCTGCTCCCAATCCACATTCCACAGCATAGCTGAGTCCACTACTGACTGCCCATCAACTCTTCCCAATGATTTTTAAAACGTGACTTCAGTTTCAAAGAGCTGATTCTTTATCACTGTTGCTAGTATTGCAAGGAATGAGATTTTGAATCCATGCAGTCTTGCTGCAAAGCCAATGATGGTAGCCAACACTTTTGAATCAGATCTAGCTTTTTTTTTTCCTATTTACTTGCATAGAATTCACCAAACATAAAACAAATTAGTTTTTTCTTCATTTTTTTTTTAAATCGTACTGTTCAAACTGAATTGTGCCAGCATCAAAAGCTTTGAACTTCTATCTAGAAGGTTGAGCTGGGCAAATAACAACAGATATTGCTGCCCAAGCTTTTTGGGAAAGCCAAGGATGTGGAAACATCAGAAAGATTTGAGTTAGAGAACAATTTTGTCTATTTTGATCCAAATCTATACTGAGACTAAAACAGCTTTTAAAACAGATGTTTGAACCAGGAAACCACAGGTGGGAACAGTCAGATGACATCCTCCTATGAAGGCTAAAGGAAATCAGGAGAGAAAAATCTATAAAAGGCAGACTAATATCCATTGCAGACACTGAAGTAAGGAGTCTCCTTGGCAGGTGCCGTGTGGGAAAAATTTGAGGAAGTATTCAAAGAAAAAAGGAATTATTGGATTATTGTTTTACTTAGGGGCATGTTTATTTCTCTACCAAGAGGGTGGTCAAACACTGGAACAGGCTTCCTAGGTGGTCAATGCCTCAAGCCTGTCGGTGTTTAAGAGGCATTTGGACAATGTCCTTAATAACATGCTTTAAACTTTTGGCCAGCCCTGAACTGTTCAGGCATTTGGGCTACATTATGATTGTAGGACCCTTCCAACTGAAATAGTCTATTCTATTCTTATTAATTTTCATGCAAGAAAAAATGAACTAAGAACTCAGGCCTGTGTATATGAACTGTAGAGACAAGTTAGTTATCAACCTACAGTGGGAGCGATTTACATATAATTTGTTCCTGGATACTAGACAAGGAGACTGTACTTCCAAATACATGCCTAATGCTTTGAGTTAGCATTTGCCTTTTGAACTCATGTCCATTTTTAAAGTTAAGTCTTTGGCACCAAGAAAAACATCAATGCTATACTTAAGCTGCCTATCTGGGAATGAATTCTCCTTCAGCAAGATTCCAGTGACCTTCACAGGACATGGCTGATTTCCATGCCTGCAAGTTATTCTGATAGGAAACTAATACATGCAATTTGAAGGCGGTATGTAAGCTAAGGAAACCAGCAGAGAAAACTCGGAGACCAGTGTCAGGTGGGCTCAAAGAGACTTTCAGTATGGCAGGACATGCTGGGCTATTCTCTCTGTAAAACAATACCATCTGCCTTCCCCCTTTAAAAATTAAAATTCAAATGAAAGCATAATTCTGACTGTTTCAGCCTTTATGAAACTCAACTGTTCAGCACAGCATTAAATAGTATGAAATAAGGACTCTTGGAGGACTGTGCATACTGCATGAAAGCATTCATTAAGCCTAAGTTATGGTTACTTCTGCTGTCAAGTCAACAATGCACAATCAGTGGTGGCTAAAATTTTAGTCTGGTACGTTAGACTAACAAATAGCTTTTGAGCCTATATAAATTCTGTTTCCTGCTAATGAGGACAAATTATATGTCACCACGGGATTAATTTCTTTCTTTGCACTAAACAAAATAACAGGAAGAAACTTCTTGCAGATACAACTTTGTAAAAACTTGTCATGATTTTTGCTAGAAGCAGCACTTTTGTTTTCAGCACTTTGGTTCAGCATAGGAGCATACAGAGAAGGGGCAATGACTAGAAGATTTGGATTCAAACACATCCAGACTTTGAAGAGAAAAAACAAAAATAAATTGAAATTCATATCTATACATGATTATGCAAATGCCCCATGTTGTCACAAAGATATGGATTCACATGAAAATGAAGCATCTCTGAAGCTCAGGATACACTGAATCCAAACACAAATTTTATGACCAGAACCATCACTAGTTAGGATAGGCATCCTACAGTATCACAGACCATCAACTTGAGCTATTAGATTTTATTGAACACTCTTCCTAAGTCCATAGGCTGTTCTTTGCTGGCTTGACAAATGCCAGCTCGGAGTCATTCAAATCAGCACTGCAAAACAATGTCCCTGTCTCATTTCTCTCTGACTGTATCACCACCACTTCCGTAATCCACTTTACAACAGGCACAAAACCTTGTCCCTCCCACAGAGCCTGCCATGGCCAGCCCCACCAGTGTCTCTGATAATGGTACTGATGCCTCTCCAGCCAACACTGCTGGCTTCCATCACCTCAGAGTATTTTTTTTTTTTATTTTCTACCTCAGTGTCCCATAAAGCTCAGAAATTCCCAGTGAACAACCCACCTTTCCTTTGCTGCAAGGTACACAAAGCACTTAACAATAAGCAGGCTGCTGGCACAGTCTAACACCTGCCTATCACACTAACCAGGACTGTCTTATTAATCTCAGGTGCTCCCTATCTGCCCACATCCAGCTGTTACCTCCTCTCTTCTATTCCCATTACCTCCTGAATCAGGCCCTTTACATTTCAATACCTACCACAAAAGTACTCAGGCCCATTATAGAGGTACTTGGGTGTTAGAGTGTAACAACTTGCTATTACATACATTATTTTCTAAGCTTGTCAGCCAGGAAACCACGCTAGCTTGCTGCCATTAATGCTAGTAATAGGTAGAGGAAACTCTTTATGCTTCAGTAAAAGAACTGACTACAGAACTAGCCGTGTATCTGAAAAGCCATTAACTAAATCAAAACAATATGGCAAACCAGTAGTAAGAGATCCTAGATGAAATTTAATCATGTAGCACTTATCCCAAGACTACAGTGATGCAGTTTTGGATTATTCTAATTTTATAGTACCACTTTAATACCAGCCATGTTATTAGTGTACCATATTTATATTGCACTTGGTGCCTTCCAGGCAGGATTGCTAGCACTAAGAGCAGAATTTGCACAGAATTTTAAAATTTACGTAGAAAGTCTTAGGTATAAGGTATTTAGAGTAGGAGTTGGGAGTAACACCACTGGCCACATCACCATGGATCACATGAAGATCACGTAACTCCTTATGGAGGAAAAACCTTATGCCTCAGGGACAAAACAAGAATCACACAAGCATTTTACAGTTAGCATGCCTCCTCAGGATCACTAAAACAAAAAATTACATGTTTTGCAGTCCAGGCCACGCTATTGAATCAAGACAAAACAGCTCATACCTCTGTAGAGTTGTACCCTTCAGTGGGCAGAGAACCCCAGAAAGCAAGATCTATGTGGGGGCTGCAAGATGCACATGTCAACATATGTAGAAAAGAAGGGCTGGTTTTCCATGCAAAAAGGTAAGAAAGCTTGGTTTGTGTTGTTTGGAAGAAAACACAAACAAAAGGATAAACCTACCTTAACCTTGCATTGCACTAGAACAAAGATGAAAGTTTGCACAAAGCAGCCCAACAACAGCTTCAAATTTCATCCTGAGGCGCAAACACCCTTGCCCCTCCACAAGCTGCAAAACACCTGAAGACATTTGGTTGATAAAGGGAGTTTAACCTCTCACGCTCAGCCCGTGTGCTCCTGGGAAGTGTAGTTCAAGGTGACAAAGTCTGTGGATCAGGGTAAATTACAGAATGTGATTTCACAGGATTGTTTATTTGTATGCAAGAGAAGTCATGAATTACTTGATGGCTTGTGTTATAGAAGATTAAATCAAGTGTTTTCAGGTGAAAAGACTTAAATCTTTGCATTATTGCAAGAGGTTAAATTTCTTCTACAAAGCCAAATTAACCTCAGCTCACGTGAGGGAGTTGAGATAGAGTTATCTTAGCAAATGGTTCCATAAACTTTGATGTGCTTATTGTTGTATTTGATAGGAAGTTCTATAGACTGAGCTGTGTATGCTTAAATATTTTGTATTAAGCTTTCTAATATTTTTAACTAAAAGAGGTATTTTTAACTATCTTTCCCGTTTCTCCAGGAGCAAGCCTGCCAGTCACAACTGATTCCTGATTTCCCAGTGCTTCACAAGGATGTCAACCCCTTCATTCCAAACCAAATCCTTTCTAGCATTTCAGAAGGCAGAAATAAAATCATCTGCTCACAGTTTTAGCTATAATAGTTCTGAATAATTTATAGGTAGGAAGAGATGGAGAAGAGATGTACAACATATGACTGATCCTATTAGCATAGTACAGACAGATAAAATGTTTTCCAGAAGAAAGGCAGTTTAGTTGCATCTTTGTAAATTATACTCTGAAAACTGAACAAGCAATCACTTTCAAAATGTAAACATTTCTAAAGAAAGCTCCGTGTATGATAGCAGCTTCTCCTACCTTACTGCATAAAGTAGATACTGATTATTTTTCCCATAAAAGCAGGAAAGAATTATTTGACTATTTATCAAAATTCCCTTTAGACTAAGGGAAGCTGCACTGAGGTATGGGCCTGAGAAGCATGAATTCAGGTCTCCTCTATCCATCTCTCTGGTCTTTCAGAGGCAGTAATGGATGGATCATCATGCTGAAAGTCACAAGACAAGTTCCATCCCCAAATTTGCCACTTGATCCCAGCCAAGACACTTGTCCTGTTAAAATGCTATGGTCTTCACAATATAACAGTAGACTTCTATGACTTTAAAATCTACAAGACATGAAAAATCTGCTAAGTTCAGTGAGATCACAAAACTAAAGGGACCTGGTACTTGTTCTAGCATGAAAGGATTAGTGAATTGCCCAAATAATTACACATAATTACCCACTCTGGTTAACAAAACACACAAACTCTCACAAACAACAACCACAACTCTCAGTCCAAATTTGCTTGTCCACATACCTTTGTAGGCTGGCATCACCATTAGTAACAGAAATTTCCCAATATGTGTCTACTATAGACCTTACTAGGAGGTGCATAGGGCCCCTGGGGATGGGATAGGGCAGCCATACAGATTTAATGAAATGGGATATTTAGAGTTTAACAGGCTCAGCAGATGAGGCAAATTTCACCCTTTGTCTCTACAATATTCCCTGATTGTATCATTAGCAGAACACCTCCCACCAGGAGAAAAGGCAAAGTGGGTGTGAGTGAGAAAGACTTCATGTACTACACACATACAGAAAACTACAAGGGAAGAAGTTGATGTGAGAAAAATGAGTGAAATGACTGACACAAGACGAGGAGTACACTATCATTCGTATGTTACTGTGTGCCCTTCTGCTCCCTAATAGCATCAACCATGATGGTTACTGCAGAGTACACAGTGGCAACAACATCTTTGCATATTAAGAAAATCCTTTCTACCATTGGGTCAGACACCTGAGAGAGGAAATAGCACAAGAGCCACTTGACCAATTCCCTGGGAAGAGTAAAAGCATTGCCTTTAAAATTCAGTCCAAAGTGACTGCTCTTCCTTTTCTGTCCTTCTCTTCTGAAGCTGCCTACTGGGAAGTGACAGCTTCCTCACCCTCATCCTGAGCCCCACTTGCTCAGTGGAGCCTTGCAGGACAGCTCAGCTCCTGTTTGGACAAGGCCGCTGTGTGTTAGTAAGCCTGTACAGCAGCCAAAGCAGGCTGTATCTAAGTGTCACATCTTAACCAGTCCCTGCTTAGCACACTGGCTTAATGGAAAACAGTAAGTGAAACACTCTGCTTTCTCTTGTGTCTCTGTAACAGCAAAAACCAAACGTCAAACTTGGTAAGTCACCAGGAAAAGTGAATCCAAAATTAATATTCAACTTTTCGGAGACTTTTTGCATCCAAGAAGGTCTCTTCTAATCACCTCTGATACTTTATTTTCCAGACATCCCAGACACTGCCATGAGGAAAAGGGTAATTGATTGGGGCCTCAAGATTTAATGTATTCACTGAACCTTGGTCTACTAACAGATCATATTCACCTCAATAAGAATTGAATCAGCAGGTCACACCATGCCACCAGGATAATTACAGACAGAATGTATGAGATTTTTAAAATCCACTGGGTTTTATGTATTTTTAGTTTATATCAAGCATGATTGACAGGGAAGGTCCAAAAGGTTACAGAAAATGCTTAGCACAATAAATGGACAGCAGAATATTATGATATTCAGACCCAATCCTGCTGTCTTTAGTGAGTCAAAACAGTTCTTTTCAGTTGGAAGATTGTTTTTTCAGAGTTTTTTGTTTGCCCAAATAACAACTGCGAGATTTGGCCCAATTCACATCTGAACCTAGTGGCACTCCATTAAAATTTATAGAGAAACTCAGAGAGAAAATACACATTTATAAGTATTTATAAAAGCAATCACTTCTAACAGTCCACAATTTTCACACTTCAATTTGGATCTTATTTCTTCACATTTTGTTATTTACTCAGTAATTTCTGTTTATCCAAGAGTGCACTGCTCAGATGTAATATCTTGCTTTCAGCAAGGCCCTGCTTCTTACCCAGTTTTTCACAGCTAAGTTCACTGGTGTAGAAGAAGGTCAATAACCAACTCTCTCAAGAGTCTTACAATATAATCCAGTTATTTTATGCATTTTTTTACTTGACGATGTGAAGGATTGGTAATACAAGAGTTAGACACACTGCAAACAGATGTTGGAGGCAAACTCTTCTGGCTCCCTTGTCTCTGGGTGCTGGCCATTGGCCAAATTATAAGACTCTTGTTCATCCACACTGAGAACAGTTCATGTACAGTACTTTTAAACAGAAGTTTAGAAAGCACTTACACCCACTAAGCTACATCTCTAGCCTAATGACTTTAACAGATCTATTCCTGTGTCAGAGTTAGGTACCCACATAACTTTGCAGGATCATGACCACGACCAACTTTGCAGAAGCTCTTGTGGAGCTGCTGGTAAGTGCTGACATTGCCATTGTGCATATTGTTAGCATACAGGCAGGAGAGGTGATTCTATCAGAGCATTAGAAGCCAGGCAGAGCCTCTTAGTATTACCAGACACTCTCAGGTATTACAGAAAAAAGAACTTAGCCCTGAAGAACAATGTTTAATATAACTTAGACTTTAATATAGGCAGACAAAATTGTGTTTAACAATGGGCCAGCTGACCAGAGGTAAATCCTACAAGAATCAGAGCTCTACTGACAGACAATCTTACTTTCACAAAAGCCTTATCCCACAAAGCCACACTTAAACTATTACTTAAACTATTCCTCACAGTTGTGTTATAATATGGTCTAGTTTTTTTACTGAAGACCAGCATAGAAGGAATTATGCAGGGGAAAGGTAAGTGGTAAGTTAGGAGAACACAGTCAGTAAACCAGGAGAACAGAAAAATGGCTTCTTGGCTGGTCAACAGTAACTCACATTGAGTTTTGTCCATTGTTACCAAGCAAAATCAAGATACCCCTATAACCTTTTTTCATGCAGAAAAATCTCTGCTTATCCAGTTTTTGGTCTTTCTGAAGGAAAGATAGTCTTCTGCATACAAAAACTGCAAGAAGTATAGTCACCATTGACATGAGTAAGGCCAAGGTCTAGATAATTATTCTGATTCTTTGTGAGGCTGAAGACTCAGGTTCAAAAAATCCCATACTTCTTTTTAATTTAAAGATCTTCCAAGGTCCTTCCAGCATGCAAGTATAGACTTCCTTTGATTTATCCTGTTTGGTCAAAGCAACAGAATGATGACCAGATTTAGATGATTAAACGTAGGACTTTGATATTACTGTAATAGATTTAACGGAGCTGAGGGAATACTATGCAGAACTCCAACCTGCTACCCTTTTTACTATAGCTGAACAGCGTTCTCTGCTGAAGTACAGAACAGAGTTTGTTCTTTCTCAGGACTTTAAGTAAAGGTATGGGAATTAAAATTCCAAGAGAGCAAGTGCCTCACAACAGTACCTTTGAATATACATTTAAATCTATCATCTGAAAAAATTATGAATGCATTTCTTAGACATCAATATTATATGGTCACTCTGCTGATATTTCCAAAATAATTTTTCCTTCCCACTCCACTCAATTTATTGCTGCCACATAAACATGATGTATCCACGAGGTGGCAGATGTTGGCAGTACTGGAGTGGTGTCAGTAACAGCTCCATGGTTGAGGACCTTACATCTTACTGGGCACACACATGAGAACACAGCCTCTTTTGCAGAAATGACGTCTCAGTCCCTGTAATGGAGCATCATAAAAGTATATACCTCAAACTCAGGGGTACCACACAAGCGTACCACAATCCTTCTTTAGATGGGTAAGGAATATTTGACTGGTGTCTTGATGTGGGAAGGCAGGTATAGTAAGTGGGACAGTTTGGGAGAGATATGGAGATCGACGGACTCATGGACAGAGGTCTCTTGTTATTGTCTCAGATTGACTGACAGCAATGGCTGTTTCAGTCTGAGAACTATGCATGTTCCCATGCCGTAGGAACAAGGGCTGTATAATGAGATGGCATCTATGGTGCTGTGATTGCCATAAAAAAATAAAAAGAGGTAATGATGAGATACAGAAAAATAGAGCGGTGAGGTTTATAACTGGGCAACCTGAAGTCTCTTGAGTGACTGAAAGAAGTGAAGGAGGCCTGCAGTAATATGAAAAGCCTACCTAATTTGACTACATCATAGGGACCAAGAGGAATTCCTAATCTGGACAGGCAAGCCTGACCAGCTTTTCTCCTAAGCAGTATATCTGCATTATTACAGTCTGTCATTTGTTCACAGTTAAGTCAGAATAACCAAATTTCCTTTGAGTATTCCTTCTTCCCAAAAAAACCTACCAACATTGTCTCTAAGTCTTGGTTAGGGCCCAAAGCCATGCCTGTTCTCCATATGTGTGCAGAGATGCTGAGGATTCATTATAATTTCATATCTTCCCTCAACTGTTTATCTTCTACTTGTACTAAAAGTCCAATTCTGTGATATAAACTTGTGTGCAACATTACCACAGCTGATGGTAGGAATTTAACACTCCACTATATTACCCGAGTTTGAAGCCACATGAGTCACAAAATAATCCTCTTCCTTTTGTTCCTCTAAATGGAGTGACCATCATATGAGCCTCTTGCTATGCCTGGAAAAAAAGAAACAATAAATTACGTTGAACTTTCACTACAGGTTAAGGTATAATTTAAATGAAAAGTTCTCTACAAACAAAAAACAAACACGCTATGCATTATTGCTGTGTTGGATGCTTTATTCAAGTGTCTCCTGAGGCCATTAAGTAGTTGACAATATCTGCTGAAAGTGCGATGTAGGGGAAACTTCACCTTGCATGGAGATTTTGTAACCATGTACCCCTTATATTCCTCAAAAGTTCATAGGGTATGAAGTTCTCCACTAGAAGATATTATATATAATAAAAAATAAGGTTTAGAAAGAATTTCTCTGAAACTCTTCACGGCTGTCATGTAATAGCTGAAGAGGAACTTCCTGTGTTGCCCCCACACCATAAAAGACTCCACTGAGAAAGACAATCAGCCAGATTCTCCACTGGTTTAATAACCAAAACAAGAAGTTTGCTGCTCACATTTAATTAAACAATACATTAAATGCTGCGAAACGATTTTCAGATGGGGAAATTTCAGGTCATTATGCTGCCGCTTGCTGTTTGAAAGATTCAGGATGCAAATATGGTTAACTTGGTATCAACCACCAATAACCTGGCACAGTTAATCACTGTCAAAGTAACTGAAATGTTATTAAAATTATCATCATAACACTTAGGACTCACAGTCAGGCATTACAAGTCCTTGATATTAGACTCTAGAAAGACAGAATGGAAAGACAGTGCCTACTGTGAAAATCTTACAGTCTAGTTTATTATATGAGACAACAGAAGAATGGATACAAATAAGCAGGAAGAAACACACACTGAAAATGTGCAACTCTTATAGCAGAATGCTCTGCAGAGATCCCCAAGTTTGTTGGTAAATTCACACAAGGAAAAGAACCCAACCCCTGGTCTAGGAGAAGGGCTATGATCCTTCCAGCTGGCTGTTCCCACGTATGTCCGCAGCACACGTGTACTGAGTATCACACCTACAGGAAGGCAGCGACTTAATCACATTGATTCCTTGTACATTCTTTGCACTTTCAAAGTGCACATGCACGGTATATCCCACATTTTCACTGGGACAGTGCTTCCATATGCCCAAAAATGTCAGATAAACATTACATTTCCCAAGAGTTCACGCAAGATTTTGGCAGCAAAAGATGACGCATCTAAGAGCAAGCTATATAGTGCTGTTCACACACCAATGACCTCTAGGAAAAAAATCCCTAATGCTCAGACATATTAGCACAAAGGTAGCAAAACGTAAATGTGGTCATACTGCTTGAGAACCTGTATTAGCCTGCACTCGTGCAGGCTGAATGGCTGCAGTTTGCTCAGCAGAAGCCAAGGCTCCAGCAGAAGCTAACAGTTCCCATTCCCTGCAGGAGGAGAGGACCTCACTCATTAGCTGAAACTCAGCTGCACTGCTGCCAGCAGTTCAAAATCAGCCCACCTTCCTTTGATACACGTGCTGCAATTGTTAGCACATGCCCTTGCTGCCGCCAGTGAGTGAGTTAGGTCATTATGATTTGTTGCTATAATTTATTTTTCTGAGACGTTTTTAAACAGTTTTAATCCTAAAACTTGTCCATTCCCTCCTTATATTGCAATTTTGGGATGCCTACTCTAAAATTGTTAGGTGGTGGAATACTACAGTGTGTGTTGGTGATTAAAGATAAACTCCATGTGTGGTTCAAAAGTTCAGCTACAATTTGAATGCTTTGGAGTAGAAAGTGATAAAAGAGCAGAGGAAAAAAAGGGGGGAAATATAGGTTGAAAAATGCAGTTGAGAGGAGGAAAGAGAAAGCTGTAAATGAACACAGAAGCAATTTAATTACCATATATAGCACACTTGTCAAATGCTACATTTCCCTGCTTTGATGTCTGATCTACAGAGGAAAGCTGTTTGCTGTTCCTTCTGAGGCAGTTTGGTTTTGCTTTAGTGATTCAGCAGATACCATTGGATCCTCTGCTCTGGACTCCTGCCAAATGTAGCCCAGAGAATTTCACCAGTGGATTCCTGCACAGAGCTCAATAACTTCTTGTTGAACTGGGACACGTCTTTTAGGAAGACATCTGTTCCTGACTGGATCCATAGGTGAGTTGTTTCAATTATTAATTTCCCTTGCTGTTAAAAAATTTTCACTTTATTTCCCATTTGAATTTGCCAACCTTTGTTCTAACAGTCACAGGTTTGTACTCTGACGACAGCTCATCTATTAATTCATATGTGCCAACGCAGTTATTGAGAAGGGGACAATTCTTTGGAAAGACTCTCCTTTAGAGGGGGCAAGAAAAAAAACTTTAATAAAAACTCCTCTGTAACTAAAGAGTGAATCACAAACTACAGGGAGAAACGATACAGGAAGCAATCAGTAATACCTCTAGAAACTGGAGTGACAAACTTGAATGCGGGCAGCCTGAAAGGCAGCTGCTGATGCAAAACTAGAACACACTCTCAATGATTTCTTAATGACTCAGCGGTCCTGCACTGGACTCTACAAATCATCCCTAAAATGGAAGGGATGAAGTGCTCAAAAATTGTATATCTTTATCACCCAGACAAAGTCACTGTAGCAAAAATTTACCATAGTTACTCTTTAATGACAGCAAAAGAAGGTTTTAGAGCTGATCACTTTTGCTACTTTTAACTCCTATCCCATGTTCCTTGCTACTTGTAAATATCTAAAAACTGCTATATCATGAACACCAGCTGCTCAAAACAAAGAGTAGTGCTAGGAGCAGGCAATTGAGTACCTATGGACTCAGCACCAATGAGGGAAACTCAGCTGGATGTGGAAAACAGCTGTGTGATCTTTTTGTGGGGTTAACCTACTAATGGCAAAATGGCTTGGCTGAGGAACACCATCTTGCTAAAGGTGGCTTTGCAGCACAAGGGGTTTTGACCGAAATGGACAGTCTTCAGGGACACAGATGACTGTTTTATGCATATGCACCTTCTGAATCCATAAGAACACAATGCAGCTATGGGAAATATTAGTGCATTGGTTCTGCCAAATGCCAAAGAAGGAAGAGAACAGAGAACTACCCAGGAAAAAAAAAAAATCACAGTTTTTATGAGTAACATTAAGTATGCATGGGTACAGTAATACTGGCTAGAAGGAAATTTGTATCAAGACAGCAGAATCTTATCTATACCCTCTGGGATCTCACTGTCTTGATTTTCCCAGTTCTCTGTTAGCATGCATGCTATGTGCTTTCCTAAAACCCAACTGGAAATCCATGCATCCATCTATTTACTCACTTGCAAGCTCCACATTACCTTTCTCCTTCTATTACTGTATGTAGATACACACATATGCATACACACATACATATAGTATGCATGTATGTATGTATCAGTTTAACTGTAATCAACACAGCACTTAGTTTTCATCACAAAAGGTGATTGCTTGCGTTCTCTGTCTTACACACACCCCTTTATCTGCTCTCCTTTTGAGTTTTATTTCAAGTCCACCTCCTTTTCTAGTTACCATTGTTTTATATTGCATGGATGGAAATGTCTGAAGCAAACACTACTAGTTTGTTGCTAGAATTGTAGAGCAATCTGACCCAATGTCAACCAACACTCCCCAATTCTGACATTCTTAATCTGAGAGATGTAAATACACACATAAGATGGAATAACACTTTTTGACCTTGCATGGAGAGCAGACACAGAAGAAGTGATTTTCAGCCAAAGCAGTTTGCTTTTTGCTCTGTGTATCAGGCATGAAATTAAAAATCACCAGAGCCATGTCTCAAGAACTCAGTTCGAGTTCTCTTGCATGCATCTACAATTTTGTCTATATGGGACTGGCAGGCACATCACTGAGCACTGGAAGGGCTTGAATCAATATGTGCTTCTAACTGACAGATGGTTAACCACATAGTACAAAATTACTTCACAAAGAGCCTCCTAGATGTGGTGCCATAGCAGCTAAGCAGCTATTCAGGTTACTGTGGAAAAACAAAATGGAAAGGCCAAATGTGAAAAGCTGTGTATGAGCCGATTACTGCTCTCTCTTCTGCAGAAACCCTCTCCAGAAGGTATGGTAGACCATATAGGACATGTGCTGGATTGCAAGCAAACTGTTGACTTCCTATGTGGGGAATATCAAAACAGGATGAATGGCTATAATACTGCAATTCAGCTTCTGCTCAGAGCACTTGTCAGATTGTGCTGGCTTACCCAGATTCAATTATGGACAAGCTGGTTTCCAGGAAGATTCACCATGAAGTCCAAATCAGTTTTGTCAGATGAAGGGTCAGTGGCAGAAAGCCAAAGCTGATGAATGGCAGGCAAATGCTGACAAGCACCATATGTGCTTGTTTTATGATGGGCTCAAGGGGGTTTATGGACCAAGACACAACATGACAATGCTGATCATAACCAGAGAGAAAAATGTGCTGATCACAGGTTGCCAAGGCATAAGGGCCCAACACTTTCAGTATTTGTTTAGCAAAAGCACAACCACCAGTATGTGTTGGACTCACTTTTGAGAAGGCTTGGTTGAGCTTACCAGTTACAGCCAAATGAACAATACAATAGCATCAATGCAAGCTGGTAAATGACATCATTTCTTGAAACATAGAGTGTAAGCTGCTAGGCTCTGCCTAAATGATTGCACTGTCTTTTTTTTGTCAGATTTGGGATGCAGGTATCACTCCACAATATTTCAAAGATAGAAACATCGTCTAGAGATGGGAGGAGAGAAACATCACAGAGAGCAATCTCACCACTGGCCTTCATGAGCCAGTATCTTTCTCAGCTTCTCCCCAATCATTTGTCCTTCCATCTGACAAAGAGGAAAGTTCTGGACTGCACGGTACCTCTAAGAAAACCACAAAACATTTTACACATTTCGTGGCTCAGCAAATGAAGAAGTGTTCAAGTTCATCTAAAATGGGGAGCTCAGCTGCAATTCTATGACTATGCAAGAAAGTTTCTGTCAGCTTTAAGATACCTCTAGCAATCAAATGTGCTGCACAGCAGAAAACATGTCTCACCTTCTCCCTGTGACAAGCAGAGTTAAACAAGAATGTATCATTTAGGGTCTATCTTATTTTATATGTATTTTGTATTAAATTGTATTATTTTATATGGCAGAGCTGGATCAAAGCAACGTAAACCTTATCATGAATATCAGGATTTGCTTTTAACCTATCAGGTTAACACAGTGCTCAGCTGGTGGAGAACTGATGCTCAGTACTTGCCACATAGCAATCCTCTTTTTTACCATTCCCATATGCAGATCTAAATATCTGCCTGCTTAACTGTTCACTCTTTTTGTGAGAGTTTTGAACTGTGCCAATTCTGAAAGTCTATTGCATCCAGATCAAGTTTTCCACTAGACTGAAGATGTACAAAACTGTTTTGCCTATCACATTGTAAGTCATGATGTTGTTTTAGAGCCAAATTTATCAGCTGGAGAAATTCTACTCCAGCTCAAGGAATATTCAGATACTTTTCTGAATACAGTGGTAAGACTAAGTGATGATTTCCTGCAACATCTTGATTCTATGCTCACAAAAGCACTAATAATGAAGATATAACTGGTGTGTCAGGCACACTCTCCAGATGTGAATGCCTTACCACCTCTTTTATAGATTGTATTTAGCATGGAAAGAGGAAGCCTGTTTGCCTAAGAAAGTGCAGCAAATACATACAAAAGGCATGCTTGTGCAAGTGTCACTTACTGGCTAACCCTCTCATGATCTTAAGTGCAAATATGTAGTGATGGAGTGGCAATATGAGGAAAGGCATAGGATGTTTGAACAGAAAGGACATGTCCTTGGACAGAAAAAAAGTGTAAAATAAAAGACACAACATCAAAACCACAATGCCTCAAATAATGAGCCTTGTTAACCAAAGAAATGCTTTGAAAAAGCTATTAAATAGCCCCAATGTTGTTAAACATACCCTTTAGATTAGAATTTTAAGAGTATTGTATTATGCGTGGATACAGCACAAGAAACGGATTTAAAAAAACAGATGTTCTCTCCCCACTCAGCATGTCTGTAATTGATAAGCTCGCACCACATTTCTGCAGTGCATCCTCATCAGCAAGCTTTTATTTTTCACACACAAATGCTGAGGTAGCAATCCAGACCACAAAGAAAATTCTCAGATATACTGCTGCGTACCTACATATTTTTTTAACAAATTGTAAACTTGATTTACAGAAGAAAAACAGTTGATTTGTGAAACCTATAATTCAGGTATCACATACTGAAACCAAGATACAGGAATTAATGGAGGGATGCATTCTCAGTTTAGGAATCTATTCCTTTATCTCAGCTGCCAGTTCTGTTAACCAACAGAAACTGTGAACACACTTCTTTTTGAGTTCTACACAACTGTCACATTGGGCTGCACTCAGTTACTGTTATTCCAAAATTTAGAAAATATAAATCAAAATTTACTTAGTAAGTAGCATTATGTCTCTTAGAATCTGGTCCTTTTGTGGCTGCAGTTGTGTGAGACTTTGTACATTAAAATTTTATACAATAGCAGTTTACAATCTATAAATTAAGAGGCACAGCTGGGATAAGGTAACCATGTATAATGATGTTTTCAACTCTGAACATTGCATCTACAGCAGGTCTGGAATGGGAATCCTCGCAAACACTTCTGAGTTCTATGGGAGTGGGAAATTCATTATTAAAATCAATTGACTATTGTCCTATTTCCATAGATGTCTTTCATAGCAATGGTGATGACTTTGTCAGGGCCCATAGTTCCCTCCTGCTGACCTGTTCATCTGCCCTAGAACTACACTCACCAATGGGAGAAACAAGGATTCTGACATTTATATCTAGCACCCCAGTAACACGGATTGCACATATCAGGCTACCGAGCCAAACAGAAAATTATCTGTTAAATTAGATACCATCTGCCCTAATCAGTGTCATGAACCTAATGTGACTGTATCCACCAGCAATGTGGGAAAAGGTATTCAATGATGCTAAAAGTCTAGAAAACAAAGGTGGCAATTCTATATGAAAAACAGGTAGCAGAAGAGAGGTTCACAACAAATAATTGAAATCAGCCCTTAAGATAAGGACCAACCCAAAATTCCAACTATACCTCTTACTGGCCAGTTTTGAATTTGGTACCCTTCTACAAATGTAGTTTTTAATTTTTAACATTGCTTGCCAATCCTTTAATTGTTCTCACTGTGGCTATAAAGTTAGCATAGAGCCATTGCCATGGTATATTCAACAGCAGGCAAAGAAGGAAGTCCTGTGGCAAATCTTAATTTTACAGCATTCCTACAAAACAATTTCAAGCTCAGAGGCTCTGGGTGAATCTCAGACTGATTTTGTGCAGTCATATCCATGCATATCCACAGACTCTAGAACACTTCATAAATTAATTCAAAAGGTACAAGGCAACAGACAGGCAAGCTTGGCAAGTTATGCAGCTTACTAAATTTTTAGTTGTTTCCTAGTGTATATATTATTAATATTAATATTGCTGCTGTTGCTGCTACTGTAATTATTGTTGTTACTATTATTGCCCATCACTACTAAATTCTGATGCCATGGTAGCATTTACAGGCTACATTCAAACAGAGCTGTGCTGTGCTAGCCTCTGTACACATTTGTAAGTAGCTCACCCTCGCCCAAAGGACATTGAACCAGAATTCTGGATCTTTCAAGGTTTGTCCTTCTCCTGTATTACCTTGGTTTCACATTTCACTTTGCATTGGCTATTCCATCATTTCTCAAATCTTTCTGGTTTTTCTACCTGTCAAGGAAACGTGCATTAGCCTTCAACAGGAAAAGGCCATGTACCTGTAAGTGAAAAGCAATTAAGTTAATAATGAAAACAGTCAAGGTTTGTGTAGCTCTGTCAGAAAAATGAGAGATTTATTAACGGTACATTGGTTGGGAAAGAGAAATGTTAACTCCTGTTTAGTTAACTTGTATATGCTTTGTCTGCATTTTGCTTTTGTAAGAACTGGGGAATTAAACTGTATTAATAGATGCCTATTCGGAGGGCAAGTTTGTGTTCACAAAACCTTTGACCTACCAATCAATATTCACTAGTCCCAACTACACATTGATATAAATGGAGTGCAAACTTTTCCTGTTGCAATAAGGGTGCACTTACACTTATAAGCTGTGAAGGTTTAAATAGGTTTATGGTGGGTGGGGGAGAGAAGATGAACAAGTTCATCTACTAGCAGCAGAAGTAAGTATGCTTGAATTTTGTAGATTTGTGTCAAATAGGTCATAAAGTACTCCTGCTGTGGGCAAACTGAGTACTTGAAGACACTGAAAATTTGGATCTTAGGACTAACTTCTTAGGAAATGACTTATCATTACCATTCCCAGACTCTTTTGCCTAGCATCCTTACCCCATGGCAACTTTATAGCACATTCTTGCTCCAGTTAGCTTAGGTAAAGCTCTGTGCTAACCAAGTTATACATCTAGCCCTGGAAGGTAGGTACTGTGGTGACTCATAGGCCTCTCAGATGTTTTCAGTGCAAGAAACTTCTTTTCAGCTAGCAAAGGAAATAACAGATCTATTGCCTGCCCCTTTCCTAGGTCCCTTTCAAGTTCTAGCACAGGGCAACATCTAAGGGATTGCTAGAGAGAGGGAGGAAAAGACTGAGGTGCACCGCTTACTGTATTTTTTACTGCTGGAAAATCTCATGGAAGTTACAAGAATCCTGAATGCAAGCCAGAGCAGTCTTGAAATCTCTCTGTCTCATTGCAAGTCTCATAAGTATTGAGCTTTCTCAATAAAAAGCAGTGCAAATATGGCCTAGAGCCACCTCTCCCTTTCCACACTCGATTTCCTTTCTGACTTCATTTTTGCACTGGCATAAAGAAATAGGGCCATGTTGCTGAAGTATTTATCACAATCCATGACCACCTGAAACTAGAACTGACTCATAAATTAAGGGGCACAGGCACATTTGGAGTAAGCATATCTGATTTACAGACTACAATGTTACACACAGAAATAGCCTTGATTAGTAGACATCTCAGTTTAGTAGCTGCCTACTTACAGCACAGTTTATAATAGTCTTTGCCTTCATTCATTAGCTGCTCTTGTTTAGTACAATATTTGCTCCTTTATCACACACACCTTTAAGCAAAGCTGCAGGGGAAAGCAATTAAATGCAATCAAAGCAGTGCCTTCTAAACAAAGATATACAGGATGTTCCCTCTGCTAACATAGCTGAAGGCCATGATTATAATTTATAACTAAACAAATGCCCATATGTATGACATTACAAGCTCTGAACCATGATGTGCAGGTAATGAAACCGTACAATCCTTATTTATGCTACGAAACAAGCTGTTACTTTTATTGCAACTAGATAAACCCTTCTTCTGTTGCTGTACGCAGATGCAGCTCACAGTGAGTCAAGCAGGATTTGCAAATGCACCATAGTGGCAGGTAAGCCTGCCAATTTGGTTTTTAAGACCTTATAATCACAGGAGATATCAAATTGTCCTAAATGCTTATAACCAAGCAGGGTGAACTAGTTTGAAAATATTTTATAAACAAAACATAGCCTCACAATACAGGTTTTTAACCTTCCTTTGCCCCACTTGGCCCACTAGTAAACCATGAAAGAAAATGTTCAGTCTCCTTTGTAAAGCACTTTGAGTTTAAGGGATACCAGGTGCTAAGTACTGCAATATTAACAAGCATTTGCATTACTATAAATTCATTGTCATTGATAACTATAAAAATTATTATTACCAAAAAAGCGGTACTAGAACTTTTAACAGGGTGGAGCCTATTCTGCTGCAGTGTCTCCTGATTATATCTACCAAAAGGCATGGAAAGTTCTCTAGAAGGCCACCCCAGTTACTAAGTTAGAGAAAATGTAGAAATATTTTTGTCTCTGCATTGTAACCACAAAACATGTGACTAGAGGAAAATAGGGAAAGTGTCAGTGCAGTATTGTTTTCTTAGCTGCTTGGGAGTACTAGCAGCTGCATGTTGGAACAGCCCTGAGGTCTCTGGGTGGCAGGTGGGCTCCCTGCGCACTGGTTTGGGCTCTGCAAGGAATAACTTTATGTTCTTTTTGTAAGTCTTCAGCCAGAACCATCTGCTTCCCCACAGCAGCTAAGAATGTCATCTTGTATTACTGTCCTTTAGTTTCAGCTCCACACCCTTTTATTACACTCTCATCCATACCTATTTCTATGGCTGGCACTTTAATAAGAATTAAACATACTAACACTTTTCTGATGTTAACTTTAATTTCAGTTTCTGCAGAACCAATGCCATGAGGAATTAATACCATTGCATTTAGCAATTCAATTAATAAAAGAATATTAAAATTACAGTAATAATGAGTAAAAAACTATTTAAACCTTTAGCAACGTTAGAACTCTCAAATTTCAGTAAAAATATGCAACACTAATGAATTAATATTCACCCTGGAGCCTGAGAACAAAATTTTGATTCTTTGCCATCCAATCACAACTCTGCTTTTAGCCTAACCAGTTATTAATAATTTCTCTGCTGGTGATGAGGGCTATTTTGTAATTTTATTTCATCAGTTTCTAGTAGAGCAAAAAGGACATGTAGTTTGGTTCCATTTTTCATCTCTAAAGACATGGGTAAATTATCTGTGGATGCAGAATTTGAGTTTATGACATCTAAATAAATCATTTTCTCCTATAGAAGTGATAGTAAACAAAAGTCAAACTCTTATTGATCTTCACCTCACATTCGCCACACTGGATCATAGAATTGGCATCCAGAATCTGAATGTAAAATACGTACTTTTTTAGCATTATGATTGTAGAGCTAAGCTTGAATTTAGACAGCAACAAAGCATATGACACTGTTACCTGTCAGCATATGTGGGCAGTTTGACTAAAGCTCTAGAGGTGTCTGCTGATCTACTCTTCTCCATGACAGCCAGGCAGACCCCAAAACTCTGCAGCTGTACCATGTGTCAGTTATCCAACATGCAGAATACAAAATTTTTGCTATGAGAATTGCCCTGATCCTGGTACAATGTGATATAACTTCCTGCTAGACCCACTTGTACTCAGTTCAGCTTTCCATCTTTCAGGGAGAAAGGTTTGGAAAAACTTGACGATCAGTTGGGAGGCAATGGAGCAACCAGGGAGATGGCACATAAAGCAACCTACAAGTTATCACATATCTAAGAAAAAGGAGATTCTATGTTGGATTGCTCAAAGAGCAGAATTTTAGGAGACAAATCATAAAGTTCTTTTGCAAACCATTGCAGGCAACCCAATATGCAAAAATAATGACTGACAAAAACAATCCTTTTAACATTTATGTAGTCTTAAATACAGAACTGTAGATGTGCGTGCTTTGGTGACAGCAAGAAAGAGTGAGAATAGCAAGCATGCCCTACTAAGAGGACAATTTAAGAGAGTAAAACATTCTGTAATTACTAATATCTAAGGTAGGATTGAATGCTGCAGAATGTCATTCACTTTTGCCACAGAGCCTTCACTGAACTTAGCAGCTGCACATGAATGGATTGCAGGATCTGATTAATTTATGTATTCACTTTAAGATTTTTAAAAACATAAGTAAAAACACATTGAGTAAAAATGCCAAAATACAACCCATTACAAAGTCCTAATAGTGGTAAATGCAAGTGGTGAAAAGTGTGTTTTGGAATACTTCTCCACATCCTCACACTTTGAAATACGTGTGGCAAAAATGTCTATTTGGTACAAAACCAAATTAATAGAAAAAAGCCAGGATGTATATATACTTCCCATTAAAGCTCAACATTTTCAGAGTATAGGAAATGTTCCATATACAATCATCTAGATTGCTTTCTGTAGGAAATTTCCCACTGATAGTCATGGAAGCAAGACCGGATCCTGAATTATACAAAACATTTGCATTCTTCATTTTAGTAATAGTGCAAAGTTCATCTGTTTGGCTAAATGCCGACAAACAGCCATGAGAATGTGGTGACCAAGCAGAACTGATGCCAGGGAAGACTGGCACAGTCATACATGATTACCATTGCTAAAATACACAGACAGCAAAACTGCCAGTTATTTCAGACTCCCTCCTCTTCCCCTTAAAAGGAAAAAATCTTCTTAAATACTCAAGAAGGGAAAACAGGCAGGTAAGGCAAGCCAGTTGGATAAAAGATCTCTGAAACCAGATTTTTAGCTACATAAAACAGCTGTCATGTATCAAAGTCAAGATGTATTAAGGCAAGAACCACCCAAAGGGATAGAGTTTTAAGCACTGAAGAATGAAAGGTCCAAAGACAACTGCATGTGCACTGTATGTAATAGCATTTCTGAGCTGGGGAAACTGGATTCATGCACGTGTAATTCATCAGTCTAAAATGTGAGCAACGCTTTGCCCACTGTCAGGGGCATTGTACTTTCACAGGGCTTATCTTCTGTAAATATCTTGGACCTTCAGTGAGATTTCCAGGACACTTATTTTCCTCAGAATTGTTCAGTACTTCACCTATGCATCAGCCAGGAATTACTCTTCTTAAGCAGCTTCATGATGACTAGTGCCATGACCTGACTCTAATGAAATTAATTCTATAGCCCTTTTTTAACTTAATCCAACAAAAACTTACTCATCCTAACATAGACTCATGGATCATTTTAATATCTACATTTATGCTATTATAATCAGTATTATTAATATAAATTAAATGAGAACCCTACCATTTATTTTACACAGAATAATGATATATTAATTAAAGCCAGTGAGCATTAGAACTGTACAAAATACCCTTGAATATTAAATCTGATGTAGGTCATAAATGTTTTAAAAGTGTATGACCAGAGAAAATTTGTTGATGTAGAAAAATTTACTTTCTTTTCGTTTCATTTCACACAAGTAATTTTTTATTTCCACATGCTTAATACATACGTAGAGAATGGCTTACAAAATATCACATTGTTAAATCCCCCTAAGTGAAATGAAAATCCTTAACAGCAGACATAAGTTTCATTTTCTTAACCTACCTATATACCTGCATGTCTCCACTCAGCCACTACCTTTTCTGATAGACTACTGTACATCTTTACTACTGTGACAGAGACCTCCAGCAGATCACTATATCTCTGTGTCATTAGAAACATCAAAGTGTGATAAGAAGTATCTGTTCTGTCCTCTATTTAATACCTACTCAATTAACAGATTGTTGAGTTCTTTTTCAGCTCTACCCATCTTCCCTGGAGAAGCTGAACGCCACTTTTCCAGTGCCTCCAGACCACATGTTTACAAAAGACAAACTATTTTTATCCGGGGTTTTTTTCCTCATTTTTAAGGGACAACCATGCCTTCTTCACCTGTCCTTCCAATTACCACTCATCATAAAGAATCATAGAATCATAGAATCATAGAATCATAGAATGGCTTGGGCTGGAAGGGACCATCATATACACCCTTCCTTCCCCAAAAGACCAGCTGACGGCTACCTCCTACTTCAGTGCCAGCAAGAGCAATAACTCAGCAGCCATTGGGAAAGATGAAGCTTCTTTATAGCACAGAATAATATCCTCAACCACTTTCAACTTCAACAAGCACAAAGAACAATGTGGAAAATCATAATTTATTCTAAACAAAAACTCAAATGTATGCAATAAGAATTAACTAAGTTTATGCAGCTTGAAAAGTTGAAAGTGTTACTCTGTTCTGTCTGGCAAAAAGTCTAAAAGTAGACACTAAATTTTATTCAAAATCCATTTTCATTTCATGTTAATTCCTAAAATAATAATGGATTTATTAAAATGGGTTTCCAGATAAATTATCACATTTGAAGATTTATTGCATTTTCTGTGTAAGGTAAAGGCTGAATTCTTCATTTAAATTCAAGTGCAGACCCTAACTATAAAAGCACCACTAGTGCTTCCGGAAATCTGTATGGACAGATTTACTGGTGTGGAAAAACACACACTATCACATCAAAATTAACACGGCCAAAAAAAATTGTTATGCACTTGAAATAGCTTTCTGCATAAACTGCAGAATTTTTGTAAGAGGTGGAGCTAGAACAGCCCTTTGTCTTAAAGCTTTTGCTGAAAGAAAGGAAGATTAAGAAGTATGATCTTTTTAAACCAAAAGGCAAACACAAATATCTAATAAGTGATATACCACAAGTACATGACAAGAAAGTTGGTTTCCTTGTCAAGTACTGTACAAAATAATAGCTGTGTTTATATTAGGGACAGATACCTCTCAGCAAAAAAGGTAAAGTGATTACATGAGTAGAAAACATTCACCTGACAGATTAATTATTTTTGAAGCAACAGCAGCAATGAACTGATTAATACACTGAGCTCTCTATTGCTGTGCTTCTATAACAGCCATATTAAGTAAATTCCATTTCCCTGAAAAGATTCAGACTTACTGAAATGTCTTTATGTACTTATAAATGTGTCAACAAGAGACAGGGAGGCAAGGGTGTCTAAGAGGTATTACTGGAGTGTATATTTGATAATGAAATTTGCTGGTTAAATTAGCCAAAGAAAAGGTATAAAGGTCTAATGGGCTCAGTCTACTATTCAAAAAAGCACACATTTCCAGTTGTAGCAAAGATATGATGGATGCTCGCTACAATGGAGTATCACAACTAGCAAGGACAGAGATTAATTTACCTGTTTGCAAGTGAGATATTTTTACAAATAATTTTGGCCATGAGCATGAACTCTTCTCTTTGACAAACCAATCTCGATTACCACAGTCACCAGTTGTAAAAAAAAAGAATAAAAAAATCAGTCTTCTGTCTGGATCATTGCAACTTGTCCACTTCGGGAACCCTGTACTGGGTATTCATAGAGGGTCATTGATCACTTAAATTACAATGTATTGCTACTGTTCTGATCGTTAACTGGATTATTGAAACTAAAAAGTCAAAAACTACAAACAAACAAGTGCATTCTAAACATTTGGATACTTTCAATTTGTAGTGAAATAATTCTATTTAAAATTTGCAATTAAGGTGGGGATTCACAGACTTCTGTACACATTGGGAATTTTATGTCCCCATAATTAATATAGATCAAACTCAAAGCTTCTACTTACCAAAATAACTTCAAATCAATCTTGTTAATAGTTGATTAGCCATACCAGCTAAACTGTTGGAATGCAGTGCTACTTATTACACTGGAGAGCAGAGCAGCCTAAAAGTGGAAATCAAAATCTCTAGGATTTAAAGATGCAGAACACTGGGGAAGCCATTTTTCCAGCACACATTCATACACTGAGGTTATATGACTAGTGGCTTATAAGGAATGATTCAAGTGTCAGAAATGTGTCATGTGTTATCATGGTATGCTATTTAATATGCTTATCACTTTTGTTACCTCAGAGCTCATCATCTAAGAAAAGGAGAAAAACCTAGTGTGATGTAGTAAAATGGCAATGGTATATTTATGTAAATGCATCCTTCTCATAAAACTTCTCATTAAACAAGATGAATTACAGTTCATTCTCAACTTGAGACAAATGATAAAATATCAGAATATTTTACAATTTTGCAAGTATTTTCACCTGGAAGAACTCAATCTAAAGGGATGGCATGAAGTAGTGGAGGGCTCTGGGACATGGTTTCTTTAAGTAGATACATCCCATATTTCTGTACAGAATTACCTCACATTTCAGAGTTCTATATTAATATAAAATCATGAAAAAAGTTGTAAAACTTTACTGGTATGTTAATGGACTTCATCTTCCAAATAGGTGTCAGATTTATATTTCTTCTTATGAAATGCAACAAGTCCTTTCAAATTCCTTCTGAGGTGAAAAGAATTAATGTTCTTTTCTGGAAGTGTAAGAAATTATGCTTTATCTGTAAATATAATATCTTTACAGATTCTAGTGTGAAATTAATATATCACTACTACATAAAATGTATAATTCATGAACTGATACCCAGTCAGCTGTAGCAGCCATGAAAACTGAGGCATCTACAATTCACCAGCATACATCTGGAAAACAAGTGATGTCAACAATCTCATAAAGGTGGAGTATGTTTTTTTAAAAAGTAAAAAATTTTCACTTCATCTACCTGTTACTTTTGCAATGTAAGATTTAAAAATTGAGATAATACTTAGAAAATAAGATATGAAATTTTTTGGAGAACAGCCAAAAAAATCATTATCATGTATAAATAGGAAGCAAATGAGTTGTTACAGACTCTAGATAACAGAGAGCTATATAGCATGAATACAATTATGGCCCTAACTCTTGGAGAATAGTAGGGGCATACATTGAAACAATAATGTAGCTTGTAAGCGTTGCTGAGCGCAGAATTTGGGAAATTTACAGTGCTCAAATCAGGAACTAGTGAGACACAATATAGGCAGACCCTCACAAATTCACATTTACTTTGAGTCCTTCTTTATTGTGGACCAGACTGTGAAGGGCAAAGGATCCTCCCCCTGCACATTGGGGAAGTTATGGATCACCATAGGGTCACCAAGGGCAGATTGCAGGGGTGGGAGAAGAGTGATTTGTTGGACAGATACAAAGCAGCAGCAGGAGCAGCTCAAGTTTTTCAGACTTCACGTGCATTGACAATTTCAAGGGTAGAGTGGGGGGAGCACTTTGCTTTTGCTGCCAGCTTAGATCCTTAGCTTCTTTTCTAAAACTGCTGAAGTATGCTTTCTTTAGTGTCACATAGGATGAGGATTACTGTGTTGTGGGCACCTGCTAGACAGAAATTTGAGTAATATTGCTACCACACACCAAACGTATTTATTTGAATCAGCCCCATGCATTTGCAGTACTTCATTGTAGGAATTTTCATTGAATTATCCATTATTTTAATTATTGTTCTGTACCAGGAATACTTAATTATGGATCATGAAGAATTCTAAGTTAAAAAAAGAAATTTTAAACAGAAAAGAACCTTGATTATAGAACCTAGGGCTGCTGATGCTAAGGAATGCTACTGTTCTAGACAAAGTGTCAAAAAAAAGATCCTTGCTGAATTCCACTTGTTGGTTAATATTACTCAGTATTATAACCTTTCTTTCTTGGGTTTTACAGAAGATCATCCCAGATATTTAAATATTTCTTCTGGTAGCGTATTCAACTCTCATATATTTAAGTCATTTGCCCCCATCCCCTCCAAGTTTTTCTAATGATTTGTTTAGATTTGTATAACTCCCTTAATCGTCAGAGTACTGTTAAGGTCTCCTCAAGATCTTGTCACTCATGGCAAGTGCTTCATTCTGACAATGAGACTGAATGATCAGCATCTACAATTCTAGGAGCTGGGAAGCTGGAAGTAGAATTGGAGCTGGGCTTTGAGACCAGCCTCAAAGGAGAACGTCTTGTCCTGCAGGCCCTATTAGCTCCTCAGTGACAACCTCACCAGAGCTGATCTGGAAAAGCTGTAACCAGAAACAATCAGACACAGAGAGGCACAGCCACAACATGCAACACTGTATTTTAAAATGCAGTCTGAAAGACTGCTTTCTTCTGGGCAGATGCACAATCTTCATGTGAGGATGACTGAAGCCATGGAACACACAACATGCACCACAGAAGCAAAAAAAGTAGCATATAAATTTGCAGATTAGCTTAATTGTCAGTAATTTAAACAATGCAAAGCTAGATATTGTGAATATAATTTAAAAAAAAAAATAATCTAAAACAAGCCAGAATCTGTACAACATAGTTACTTGGAGAAGGGACTGTGTGGATTTGAGAGAGCGTGTATAATACGTGCTCAGTGTCTGATGCAGTGGGTATCACAGCCACAGACTGAAAATGAGGGAACAAAAATGCCTTGCATCTGCCACAGCTGGAGTGCCAGTGTATAGAGATCACAGCAGAAAAAGCAGGAAAAAACAGTGCAAAATGTTTCTTGGTTTTGTAGCTCTTTACAGAGATCTCTTTCACATTTCAGCTCAGTGCCAATGGCCTCACATAACCATTCAAAATATGGCCTGAAAGGTAATTGACTTCATTGAGTGACCCTTAGAGTATTCCCCCAAAGTATTCCTACTCATCCTTAGGGGAAAATCCTGACAGGATTTGCAGCATCTTGCACAGAAGCCACAGGAGACAGAGGCCTCATTTTCCTCTCAATCACCTAAGACTATACCCAGAAAAACACTTCTCACCCCCATTGAGCCTGATCCCGCTTTGCACGCCAGCTGACCTTCACTATTCTAATGGCTTCAAGCAGCCCTAAAGCCTGTTAGCCAGTCACTGGCAAGCAGCCTTCCTTGCAGATTTTACATTACCCCAGGAAACAGGACATTACCAGTGCATCCTGAATGCGCCACAGTCCTGAGCTGTCAGCACAGCCTCTGTGGACACTGGCAGACAAATCATAGGAGGTGAGTTTTCACTAGGAATTGCAGCAGAAGTTGGATGGCTTCAGGGTACTTGTGGCACAAAAGACAGCCTTTATGTCGCCTTCACGTGCAGACACAAATGAGGGTCTGGTTCTTTGCACAGGACTGAAACACAAAAACAATGGTTTGGAAGGATACAAGAGCAAAGAAGCATTTTGTACTGGCTTGTCCCGTTCTCCCTGCTGTGATCTCCGCACACTGCCAGGCCGGCCTTGACAGATGCAAAGCATTTTTTGTTCCTTCACTCTCATTTTGCAGTAGTGGCACACACTACAAGAAACACTGTGAATATTAAACAATTACTCTCAAATATCCAACTTCTCTTCAGATCAAACAGATGTCCCACAAACTTGTCACTGCATGTGGCGGGATGTCTTTGCGAAGAAAGTTGTTTAGTTGCTTTTATTTACATTAAATGAAGAATTAGCAGTAGAAGCTACATGTAAGGTTTGAGGAATAAGCAGAACTTGGTACCCTTAGGTAAAAATAATTTACCAGGCATCTTTAATATCTTTAATAAAAACATTTACATATGGTTTAATACTTTCCCTTTTTTTTAATAACTATCCAAGATTAGGTGTTGATCATGTCTTGAGGTCTTAATCCCAAGAAAGGAAGAGACAAATATGCATGAAATTGAATTGACTTACAACTTCACTCTTAAGAACAAGAAGACAGAACCTCTTGAAGTCTAGTCTGCTCCTCATTCAAGCCACCATATCATAATAACCTCTTTACATAGTTTTGTCTTAAAAGACATTAGAAATATTTTTGCCCCCACATCTCTCACGGGAAAGCTGTTCCAGAATTTTAGTTAATGGACAACTAAAAATGTCCTTCTAGTTTCCAAATTTAATTGTATTCATGATTGCTTTATACTCATTTGTCCTTTTGCCAACATTGCTCTTTAGCTTCAGCACTTCTTTTGCTTCCTCAGTCATTTCCCATACATGAGCTTGCAACTTATTAGTCTCCAAATGCACAACCTTGCACCACATAGCAGTGAATTTCATTTGATTGGGACTACTCCAGGCCCTAGGTTCATCCAGTTCTTCCTATCTGACAGGGTGCTACTATTCAGAGTTCTGTCATCTGTATATCTTATGAGTACACATTTCCTTTTTGGGACAATGATATTAACAAAAATACCAAAAAAGATTAGTCAGAAGACCAGTCCTTAAAAATGTCCTATAACCTCCCCCTTCAACTAAAACTTTGCAGTGTCTCCTGTAGTTCTCAGACCTTTACATCATTCTTTACTTACATTGCAACTTTCTTTCTGATGAGCATTATCTCTAATTTCCCTAAGAGATGCCAAATCACATCCTCAACTACAGTCCAGCTAGAGGAGTCCAATTGCATTTGGTTATTTAGAAAATGAGTTACCTTATCAAAGATGTCCCCATGGATTTATCCTCAATGTATTCCATCAAATCAGTGCTGAGCAGTGGCCAAAAAGACAAGCTGCTGAAAGACTGCAAAAATGCCAGGTGCTATATCTTTTATCCAGCCCAGTTCACCTTCATTGCTCATAATCCAAACCTCTATTAGTGGCAAATGTGACATCAGTGCCCATGCTTGCCACTGCCAAGCTAAACCAAATTCCATCACCACTTGGACCTGGGTAATCCTATTTATCTCAGCAGATACCCAGGGGCAGAGAATTTCCCAATCTTCCCTGTCTTTAGATTCACACTGTATCAAGGTGCAGTATATTCTGTAGTAGTCAGAAAACTGTATCTTAGCAGTAAGCTCTGAAAAGAACAAAAAGTTCAGTCAGGGAAGGGACGAGGTAAAAACGTGATCTGTTTTCCCAGGTTCATAATGACATTCATGAAAAATTGAGCCAATAAACACAGAGCTTCACATCATCATGTTGTCACTGGTGTGCAGGACTCCTGTGAACAGTTATCTCCTGAACTATGCCAGTTTGGTTTGTCCTGGGTACAGCTGATTCTTTGGGATATGTCTTCTTGGGAAGAATTTGGAAATACAGAGGAAGGTGATAACAGAATATAGTATTACTGTATACAGTGATTGGCATCTCAAATTCTTCTGCTCTGTGGCACAGCCCCCTGAGCTGAGAAAATGCTCCATCACTAAAATCACTGGTCAGTGTCCCAAGCTTCTACACAATCCAGGGGTAACACAACAGAAGTTGAAGAGTCTGAAAAACTTTTCCTATTTTAGCAATTCCCTAAAGCCTATTTGTCTACAGTTACCATCTGTTTGGCTTTATTCATAACACCTAATGATAAAAGCCTACAAACTATATTAGCAGAATTCTGCTAAAACTCTATGAAAGGTCAAATCACTACTACACACAAAAGCATCGTGTGCTTTCACTTTAGCAAGGCATACTGTTAAGAAGTAAATAAATGTACCTCTCCACAAACTATCCTCTATGAAGGTGGCTTCTCCTCCACAGGTAACCTGCAGCACTTAGGTCATTAATTTAAAATGAAAGTTAGAGTAATTCAAGTTATGCTGCTTTTTTTCTTTAAGAGGAATCAGTTAAAGTCATACAGAATTCACGCTTTGGAAAGGAGCAATGTATTTCTGTCACATTGCCTACTACAAAGTCTCTGCAAGTGAGCTTATAAACTTATAAAAGGCATGTCACATTCATTTTGGTAGGTTTGGGTTTGTTCACGCTCTCCTTGTGACAAAAGAATTTGTCAGCTGTCTCTTAGAAATATGCAGAAACATTTGTTTTACTTGTTTAAAACAAATCCAGCAAGATATTACCTATGATGTGGCCCCTGTCCTTTCTACTCTGCTTACAACAGAACATGTATCTCACTGTATCTGAAAGAGGAACACAACTTTAATCTTACCCATGTTCGGGTTTTGGATAACCAACTACTCTGTCATAACACAGTAAATATTGATTTATATTTCCCTGGTTTTCCCTGGGATAAAGTTAGTTTTCTTCACAGTAGCTGGTATGGAGCTATGTTTCGGATTTGTGCTGAAAACAGTGTTGATAGCACAGGGATGTTTCAGTTACTGCTGAGCAGGGCTTACACAGAGCCAAGGCCTTCTCTCCTCCTCACCCCACCCCACCCCACCAGCAAGGAGGCTGGGGGTACACAAGAAGTTGGGAGGGGACACAGCCGGGACAGCTGACCCCAACTGACCCAAGGGATATCCCAGACCGTATGACATCATGCTCAGCATGTAAAGCTGGGGAAGAGGAAGGAAGTGGGGGACATTTGAAGCTACGGCATTTGTCTTCCCAAGTAACCGTTACATGTGTTGGAGCCCGGCTTTCCTGGAGATGGCTGAACACCCGCCTGCTGATGGAAAGTGCTGAATGAATTCCTTGTTTTGCTTTGCTTGTGTGCGCAGCTTTTGCTTTACCTATTAAACTGTCTTTATCTCAACCCACAAGTTTCCTCACTTTCGCTCTTCTGATTCTCTCCCCATCCCACCAGGGGGGAAGTGAGCGAGCAGCTGGGTGGTTCTTAGTTGCTGACTGGGGTTAAACCATGACACAGGTCAAAGATATGAACAAAAGGCCATAGTCGGTCAAATTCCAGAATATACTGTATTGTATAGAAATGTTAGACATTTGATCAAGTACTCCCTGCAAGTACTCAAAATCTTCCTCTCAAAATTTGTGACATTTTTTACCTTACTTCATATGGAATATCCCAAGATATTACATTCCTGCAAGTTTTATGACAATCAACAGCAGGGTGGAGAACAGGTGTTACTAAAGCTGCCACTAGTGAAAGGTGGGAAGAATTAAGCCACTATTCATTTTCTTTGGCAGTGGCCAGGCTAACGTACACTTACTGGCTGTCCACTCAGCACATCTACTTGGTTGCACAAGCCACATAGTTTCTTTTCTGGCTGCTGGGCAAAAAAAGCACATTGAGGACTTCGGACATCTGGGAGCTCTGCACTGGGGGAAGAAGAGTTTTAGGAAAACAGAGACTGGCCGAGATACAGGATAAGTGGCAAGAGATGTAGGAATGCAAAAATATTATAGAAGAAAAAGGAAAGACAAGTGGGGTTGTTGTTTTAAGGGAGTCACAAGAGACCAAAGAAGTTGAGGTTGTTAGACTAGAGGAACTTAGGGCATGAATCTGCATGAAATCTGTCTTTGTGAAGACTTTTGTTCACAGAACAATTTCATAAAGCCAAAATGGACGATGCTGTATGGAATCCAGTGCCCCAGCCCAAATGAAATCATTGAAAAGTGCAGATGCTCTTCGTTTCTCAAAATTTGTATTTGGGTTTGTAGGTTTACCTGTATTCCAAATGTGCAAAAAGTTTTATTTGAAAGCACTTGCATTTCTGCAAAACCCAACATTAATTTAAAAAGATTAATTTAAGAAATATCACAACAGAGGCATTTATATGTGGTGCATACTGTGAGAAACCTTAAACCCTAACACCATGAACAATAGATAAATGAAAACACAGTATCAACACACTAAACAAAAATCTGACAAGTCGGATGAGCAACGTCAAACTATATATTGACTTATTTTTCTATCTTGTCAGTGAAAATAAAATAAAAAGTGGAAAGAAAGCAAAAAAACCCCCACAGTAATCAGGACGAATAAAGGCTCTGTTTATCCTGTCTCAGCACAAAAGAACACAGAAAATGTCAGAATAGAAGGGACCCTTTTGACACATCACAACCAATATCTTGCCTTCTAATACTTCATGCTACTTCAGAGGAAATACTCTATGGCATTCTCCATTGTATAATCTGTGTGATGGAGAGATGAAGAAATTTCTCTGTGAGCCCAGATAGCTGTCTATTTTAACCCTCAATCATGAGGCTGCTTGTGAAATTGCAATTTTTATTCTTGACTATGCAAGTTTATTGAAACTTTTTAGGCATGATAATCCATCTGCCTTAAGAACGTCCCAATAACAGCAAATTACAGTGGTTAAGACTTTATTTTATACATATACATCACAATCAAAGTGATAAAGGCCATTAGTTCATTTCAGACACAAAATCCTCTGCAGTACTGAGACTAGTGTAGAGATGGTTTCACTCTGAGAACAGCATGAATATGGTTTCATTCCAGACTGAAAACACTATTGTCAATTTACAATAGATAATGTGCTGAGTGCATAATACAGAAAATGTAGAATGATTTCTTAAGAAATCATTGGCAACTTAATTGTATTAGAAAAATCAATACTTTATCATTTAATGGCTTTACTGGACACAGAAGAGTGGCTATGCTATTTAAAGTTCCCACCAGTCATCCAGAGGCTGTTATTCTTTAATCCTTTTCAGAAATTCTCTGAATCAAAGAAGCATTAACAAACTATAAAAGACATTAGACAAAATCTCCTTCTACACTGTAAAGCTGAAACAAAACAACTAATAGAGAGAGACAAAATTCAGAGTTCATGTACATGGCTGAAGGAGGAAGCATTCTGCTGGAAAATTTTCTGAGATCCACAAATGGTAGTGGATACAATGGTGACCACACAGTTAAATTACTCTGCATGATGTAATCTTGGCAAACACGCTCACAGGAAGGTCACTGGCTGAGGAGGAATGCCCAAAGGAAATTAAGATCTGCCTGGCACTGGGGCAAATATGCCTCAGCTCCATGGCAGCTGTTACCAAGTGAAGGCTAAGCAGGCAGCAAGGCACACCATGTCTCCTTTCCCTGTAAGTCAAGAATGGCAAGAAGGATCTACAGAAAATGTCATAGGATGCCTGGGTGTCTTCTTTCTTAGCTTAACTAGTATTTATAATTTATAGAGCTCTCAAAACATAACATGGCATTTTATGAAATACAGTATGAACTAGAGAGACAAAACATTTCCAGACTACATGAACTGACAGTCTAAAAAAGCATAAACGAAACCAATTCAGAACAATACAATACAGACAGACTGGCAAACAGTCATTAGAGCTGAAATGGAGCTCTACACAGGCAGGAAGGGAGGCCACTTGCCATAGATCAAATGGCAGGTTGCTCCAACTGTGAGCAACGGTATGCAATAAGGCAAAGTCAGGAATGGATGAAGGAAATTACAGTACTATTCCTACGGATAAAAACCCAAGCTATGTCAGTGGGGGTCCTTTAAAAATGTCTGGGTTTAATATCACACATCAAATATCTAGTGCACATTGAATACTCTCCTAAATTAAATCAATTCAGTTCCCAGCATGATACTACTAACATCTTAGTATTTTAATTTAAGACAGGAGACGTAACCACACCTTGTGCTTAGGGCATTTACAAGAAGAAGGAATGTCCATATGTTCCAATTTCCTACTCCAAGACCCAGTAAAAATCTCTTCACTGAAATATGTTGTAATACGCAAGGGGTTAAGTTCAGAACATGGAAGGGCTGTGTTAGAAGATAAACATATAGGAGTTCTCACAGTTTTCCCCAAATTATTACCCAAGCACTTGCTGAACACTCATCATACCTTTCCAGGGCTTTAGTAGATGTACACTGCACAGCGGCCTAAAATGTTTAGCCAAAGAAAAATGCATAACCCAGCAGCTCAGGTACCAACAGCAGTTGATCTACACATACAGCCTTAAAGAAGTCAGTATGACAAACATCCTGATTGTCTGATTGTTACATTTACAGTGTTTTTTACATTACCATAATTCCAAACCAGACCTTGGAAGTACAATGGGCTCAGGCCATAGATGGGCCAAACTTAATGACGGAAGGTTCCTTGCTAGTTTTACCTTACCTGCAATTTTTGAGCCATAGTGTCTACAACAAATGTTATGGTTTTTTCTGTAAGACTGGAAGAAACAGAGGAAAAATATTCCCTTCACAGTATGTCTAAAAACAGTTTTCTCTGGGAGCTGGCAAAGGGGACTTGTGCAGCCCAGTTTTGCCCTGAGCAGGCAGGTAGCTGCTTCCACACATTACACTCACAGCTGGCTGCTTCGTATACCTTTGTAATGTTAGGCTCTTCAGCCCAAATCTCTTTTTTAAACACTAATCTCTTAACTCCTCAGGCCTTAGCATAACACCTGTCACAAAGGATTCGGGCTTTTTAGATACAGAATTAAGTGTAACAAATTTCAAGATGACTTCAGGTTAAACGGTGTATAATGAACTATGTAGTTTCTGTTGGCTACAGAACTCCCCAATAGCTTTTTAACCTTTCTTTTGCTATCATTATCTCTCTTTTGTCCTTGTTCTATTAACTGTTTTTATTTAATAACCTGTAACTCAGTTTTAGTATTATTGTTTTCCTTATCTCCAATAGCCAAGAACTCTAATCAGTGTAATCCAGTGTATGATAAAACTACACTGGCTGTGATTTCTTTGAAAATCCCAAGGTAAAATAAGAAAGCTAAATACATCTTATAATTGGTTTAACTCATTCTCTTCCTTGTAAAACCAGGACAGTACCTTTCTGGAGCAAAAGCAAGGAAGATGAACAGGGTGATAGTGGGCCAAGACACGGCAGGACCCATTGATGGCTCAGCATTTTCAGTTCACGTGTTTCATCCTGCTGTGATGGGTTACAGGGTTCTTAATAATTGTTCTTTGTAGAAACAGTAAGATGCACTTTGAGGAAGGAAACAGTATTACATTACTTTTTTTGTGAAAAGGCTACATAGTTTCATAAAGAAATGCTGTGATCAAAAAAGCTATCACTTCAAGGAAAGATCCTCTTTGACTAATATCTCATTATAAAAACCAGGATCAAATTGGTTCCCCGTGACCATCTTCCCAGAGGTTTTTGAAGCCATCAGGAGGTGTTTTCTTCTTCTTGACAGGGATGCTAAACTAAGGGGGCCGTCCTTCTCATTTACTTCTCTTAGAGAAAAATGCCAAATCTGCAAGTCCATTCTAATTGCTTAAAACCCAAGGACTTTGATGTGGCTGCTCTAGCTCATAGCTTCCTACATTCTTTTCAAAAAAACACTTTACACAATGAAGCCTTAAACAGTAAATGGCAAACGTGTTTCAGGAGTTGAGTTCTCGTCAACATTTGCACATGAAACACCTCCACAGGCCCTGGGTGACACAGTGCCATTTCACATGGCCACCTTCTGCCTTGGGTGCCCCGAGGGACACGCCGTGAGAGGGCCAGCACAGCCTTCTGTGCCAGCTTTGGCCAGGTTTTATTCACTTAGTGGCCCGAGGGCAGCCCGGCCACCGCCAGGAGATCGCTACCCCCTCATCCTTTGAAGAGCCGACGACGATAGAACCCGAATTGACAGACGAGGGGCGCGGCTACACGCAGGTAACGGCCGCCCGCCATGATTGATCGATCGAGCCCCGCCCCGCGAGCCGCCATTTTAAACGGTTCCCACCGTCCCCTCCCCGCCGCCGCCGCTTCACGGCGAGCCCGGGGCCCGCCCACCTCCGTAGGTGCGGCTTCCTCCCCGGCCACCCTCGCCCAGGTGAGACCCGGCGGGGGCCTGAGCTACCCGGGCGAGCGGTGGGAACGTGGCGGAACGGGAGAGCCCCGGCGGCCAGGCCAGGCCAGTCCTGGCGGCGGCAGAGGGGCAGGGGAGCCGGCCCGGCGCTGGGGGACACGGCCTTGCCGCTGTAGTGCTGCAGGGAAATGGGTCTGCGGGGATGCTGGTGCTTAAATCGTGGGCCTTGTGTCAAAACGTTTTGTGATGGAGTTTTCATAAAAGTGAAAAGCTTGATTTTAATTTTTTTTTTTTTTCTTCTTGATTCTGCGACTTACGTGTAAAGGCTGGCTGTGCTGCTTTTCACGTAGGAACACCAGTAGTCTTGGTATAGTTTATTAATGGTCTTTCTGCCCATTTATTATGTTAACTTGTATTTTGAGAAAATATATAGCAGTGTTACAAACCCAGCTTTAAATATTCAATATGTGGAATTCATTTGTCTGGAAGATACTAAAACCCTTCATCAGTGATGAACTGCTTTCTCTGGTGTGTCCCAGCCTACCATAAATCAGCACTGGCTTTGGGCCCATGATGGTGAGTTGTATGTATTAACAGCCTTGGGTCTAAGCTTATGTTCCCTGCCAAAAATAGCCTATTTGTGTCATTTTTAAAGCAGATTAGTGGTAGGTGCAAATTCACTTTATTTTGCTTTGCAATTTGACTTTGGAATAGAAAATCTTAAATAAACACAGCTTTTTCAACACTGGGATGTTGATCAGAAAAATGTATTCATATACTTACGTAAATAGTCCCTTTTAAGTCAAGGGGCTAACCATGGCTACGAAGGTTTTTAGGACTGCGTGAGTCTGTCCATCCCTCTCACTTGGGGTTAGAACAGTGCTTAGTATGAAGTAATTTAAAGAAGCATGAAGGTCTGTTTGCATGTACTGTTTGTGAAATACTGGATTGCTTGTAACTTACTAGGGACCAATTGTTTGAATCTTGGGGCTACATAAACACAAAATATTATTGAAATATTTGAATGTGAAACATTCTAGGTTGAAGAAAAAATATACAGAAGCAGATGTCATAGGATGGATATATTTTTGTAGGGTCCTGAGTGGTTTGTGTGAATTCAAGGATTGGAGGGCCATTTGGACTGCAGCTACTTTGCGAAACTAATGATCAAAGATAGGGCACAAATCAGGACCTCACAAGGTAAATCCTGATAGGAAACTATTCTTCCAAAGATAAATATCTTTCATTGTTGCTTAACTTTATGTTCTCGATGGTTTGGCATTGACTGACACTTTAAGCCTGTATTTCTAGTTGGACAGATGTACTAAAGTACATGGTTCAGGGCAATAAAAAAAATAAGGTTGATCTGTGGCTGAAAAATGAGAACTGCTACTTTATGGCATTCTATAAAGATGTCATAAAATATCTTTTTATTTGACAAATATGCAAAAAATTGAGGTCTTGTATTTCAAGATGCTGTTGATTTTTTTTTTTTAAAATAGTCCGTCTGGATTTTCAGCATGCTTGACTTTTAGAATTTTTAGAGAGGCTAGGAGGAAGAAAGATGAAAAGAGGAAAAATATTGCAACTATCAATTTTCCAGACCATTCTCTCTTGTTTTTATTCATGGGTTACTATAACTAAAGACAATAATACTTGATGCATAATGAAAGCATTTCTTAATATTATCTCAGTAATTACATGACAAATATGTCATTTACTTATTGGTTTTAGTAGCTACCAATCTTAATAGCAAAGGTAATTGCTAGTCTTCATTTGTAGTAACTTAATGGAAATTGGGAAGTTACAAGTAAGCAATATATGAGCAAAAATGTATTGCAGTGTCACTTGCAGTATTTTTTGCCTTTTAAGAAAAACAAACTGACATTTCGGTGATGTGTTTACAGTAGTCAGCTTTGTACAGAACCAGTTGTCCCAACACAAATGCTTACAAACTTTGGGTCTACTTTACCTTTCACTAAAGTTGGGAAGAGCCATGAATTTGATAGTTACAAGGGTCATCAGTTTTCTGAGTGTGTATAAAATATGTTCTACAAATTAGTAAATAACCTAGCTTGCCCGTGTGTATGTCAGTTTAAACAACTGCATTGGTGACAAATTTTAAGCCATATTGTAAGAGTGAACTTCATTTGACAATTTAAAATTTGAAGATTTCTAGTGATGGTATGAGATTTCTAGTCCTTCAGTAAGTGTTCATCATCCCACAGTTTTTGTATTTCTTTTTACTACCACATACTTCCTAGATGTTATCTCTTCATGTATCTCTCTACCCTTTCTATGATCCATTATGAAAGCTTTTAATTATTTGATCATCTTTTCTATCTTAAGCGTGTCATTTGAATAAGAACTTTTCAGTTCAGACACATGCTTTCTGCACTTAAATTTAAGAATTAGTAGTAGAAGTTTTTTGTGGTATAGGTGTGTGTCTTCGTGATGTTTTACCAATGCACGTATGTTCTTTCTGTGCTCAGAGCTAACTGAAAACTATTTCCATACAATATAGCATGGAGATAAATTAGTGATGTCAAGCCAAAGCTAAGAAGCACTGCTGAGAGGCAAAGTGTATTAGCACAGTATTGAGCCCAAGTTAATATATCAAGATGGTTTCCACTCACACTGTATGCAGAGCTGTTTGCATCTTCCTTCAAAACCCTGTGTGATTTGCCATTAGTGGACTGGCTTTTATGAAAGTCAGGTACACTTTATGAGAAACCAGTGCAGAAAACAAAGTATTACTTTCTGTCTTATGTGTAATTCTGACTACAGCAGTGTCTGCAAATACTGTAGCTGTCTGCCTTGCTAAGTAGCTTTAGCCTTTCCATCCTGAAAGATGGTATGGTAATAAAGATTAAACTTGGCCTCTACATACTACACACTAAATGTTTGTTCCAAAGTACATAGTATGATTTCTGACCAGAAAATTAGTAGTCGTCTCTGAAAGAGATGTGTCATTCTTTTCAATCTCAGAACTTCATACTTTTCATACAGTGACTTATATCGGGATCCCTCACATTTATTTAGTCTTAATATTTTTCCCTGAGATGTAATAAGGCATAACAGAACTGCATAATATGTGAAGGCTGTGTTAGATGCCTGATGCTTGGCGGAGCTGGAACTGATTTTTAAAGAAAAAGTAAGTGAAAGGGCTTTACTTCAAGGAAAAAGCAGTGTCTTCCTTTGTACCTCCTTCACTTAAAATTAGTAAGAAATAAAAACTGGGGGATGGTGAAATCCTTAGTCCTAGAAGGACAACTGCCTTGCCATGTGAGTTACAGTAATACACTCATTGTAAACAGGTACAGTAGGAGGGCATGACTTCTGCCTCTTTCACTACCGGTCCTTCACATTTAGCTCTGGCAAAGTGAGTCAAAACAGTAGGTCAGTCTAAGATTAGCTCCACAGTGCCACTACTTCTCACTAGGACATGAACCATGCAATTTTGAGTAGTTCTGGCTTGTTTAAAGGCTGTAGATAATAGCAAAGATAGGGCTGCAGGCAAAAAAAATGGTGAACAAACTGTGATTTCCAAAACAATTGCTATGTATGTAAAGTGAATATGTACAGAAGGAAGTAATAATACACTTGCTTTACAAGTGCCTTCTTTAAAAGGCATTTCTAAAATGTCTAGTTCATAACTTAGAATAGTTCAATATAGCTATTAATGTAGTCATTCTTAAAAAAAACTATGCCAGCTGGACAAGTGGGAAACTTGTGTAGAAAATAGTCTAAAATGCAAAATAATGCAACTGGTGTGTTAGATGTGCAGTGGCAGTCTTAAAGTAATACAATCAAAATACTAATTATGTTTTTTGGTAGGCCTGTTACAAATGCTATGGTTTCTAAATTTCATTTTCCTTATGATTGAAAAGTTTAAAATAAACAAATACTTCTGGCAAAACATGGGATTAATTTCTAATATCTGATTTTTTTTCCATTTTTATTTTATTTACAGACAACTTTAAGACTTAAAATAATTGTTGCTGATTAAAATAATTGTGGTTAAACATCAACAAATTTCATCATGTTTTCCTAAACAAATGGTTATGGACTTTTAAAAATAGAATGCTGCTCTAATCCTTTAAGTGTGTACATTCTGTATGAACTCATGCATATTACCCCTGAATATCTAGTTCCTTCGCAGTCATCTGTCTTTTTATAAAATTTTTAAAACTTTTTGTCACTTCTGATTGTGAGAGCTAAACTGTTCTTTATGAGAAGCTATACTTATATTCTCCTGGTCAGCTTATTGTTTTTATCTGTTAAGAAAGTGGTTTCAGGCTCAAAAAAAAGATCCAGTAATTAAATAATTTAATTCTTTAAGTAGTATGTGCCTGAAATGAAGCAATGAACATAAAGTATATCAAATAAATGAGAGACACAGCCTTGGGAAAGGATTTTTCTGTGAGTTGACAAGCACTTTCAGTTTTTGCAGTGAAGGTGTATGTTGTCCCTTGTGACTGGTTCTACCTGTCTTTGGAGATTGACAACTACCTTTTATGTTCAGAGTCCCTTCACTTTCTGTTGACTTCAGGTGAATGCAGACACTCAGCGTGATCAAAGAGGGATGTGGGAGTATCAGTCCCTTCACTTCCTACTGTTCTGATTCTTCAACTGCAGGCATTTCTTAATTCACATTGACTTTAGCAGCCCTCAAATAACTGAAGTGCTTCGTTTGAGTCTTATACTAATCATCCTCAAAGAAGAATGCTGAATGTGAAAGAAGATAATTTGTCTCAGAAGTCTCTGCCAAATATCTCTAGATGGAGTGGTTTCTATTGCAACTGTTCCATATGTTTCTCTTTTTCTATATTAAATGTTAAGCTCCTCTTTAATGGAGTCTAATGTTTTCCAGTGGGCACTCAATAACAAAGAATGATAAAAAATGTGTATTAAAGATGATTTTCAAGCATTTTTAAAGCATGAGAAAGCCTTCATTGATAAAAATAAGGGCTGACATAAAATTACTGGTTTTACTTGGAATATAAGGAAAGGCAGCCCTGAGTACTTGATGCATGAAGAGGACATTTTCCAAGACGGTGTCAATATTAATATTTTTTTAATCTTAATCTTTTGTGGTAGCACTCTGATGCAGTTGATATACATTCTGTACTCATGAAAAGTATTTCATAATAGTATTCCTACCTTTTCAAATATGGTTGGGGTTTCATTATAGGATTTTTTCATGTCAAATCCTATATAAAGGCTTTTGGGGTTTTTTTTCAGCGTAATCTGTGTCTTTACTGACTGAGAAGCTGAAATTATCTTTTTGCCTGTGAAAGCTGGAAAATGTTCAAAAATCAGTATCAGGTAAAACAGAAATAGCTTTATTTTTTACCCTCTTTGATTTTTACCTCAGAACTCAATTAAAATGGCAAAAAGTTCAGATACAGAAATGTTTTGGAATGTTTCATTATTCAGTATTTTTATAGAAATGTTATGAAATAGTGGATAGCTGCTAATGATGCCAGGTCTGGAATGGATACGAACGTGGTGTTACCAGTGGTTTTTTGTCTGTCTTTACCCTTGTGGGCCAGGGAAGGCACACCATCTGCTCCCACCCAGTCACAGAAGCAGGCCCAACTCTTAAGGTATAGTCAGAAAAGCAGGATTGGTTTATTCCCTTGGTCCAGCACAAGGTTGTGACAGCGCTAGTTACATCATTTGCAAACCTCGTTATCCCTTTTACTGTTTTGTGGCCTTCCGTTTCACCATACTTTGCCTCCCTTTCTCTGCACCCATCCCTTCCCGAGAGAGCAACCCACCCTAATCACTTTTTCCCCACTGGTTCCAGTTGTGCTACATCTGTACTCGCAATTGGTATTTCTAATGCTGTTACCTACACTATCTTAGCTTTATATGGTATTTCTGATACAGTTGCCTAGGTGCTGTTGGCTTTGCAAGGCTGTGCTCCCCAAAAGGTGCCCCATACTCCCCTCCAGTTGATTGTGGAGTTCGACAGCCTCTTGCTTAACTCCCCCTTGGCCACCCATGAGATCCAACCATCTTCCACGACACTAAGTAACTTTTGTCAGCTTCTCACGAGTGTTTTTTTCAGCATTTTCTCGGGTCATGTCCAGTAGTTTTCTGTGTCCTGTTCAGTTTAACCTCAAATCAGGGCCTACTCAAGGGCTGCAGTATTAACAAAATGTATTTGTAAATATGGGAGAAAAAACCACTTGTTAAGATTTGCTACAAGCCCATACAACTTGGCCATTAAGAATCTTCTTTAACTTTCTGAGAGCTTGATCCTATAGTCCTTAAATATGCCAGATAACTTTCAAATTGATAGCATGCTGTATTTTTTATTTTTATCCATTGTAAATTTAAAAAATTTTCAGTGCAGTTTATGGAATGCCATCTTTAACCTCCTTAGAACGTAGTAAGTTTAGGCACTGGGGTTTAGCCATGTGATTGGAAGCTGCCAGGTATGGGTGGGCAAGGGAAAATACCTAATTCTTATACAATACAGAATTGATGTTCTCTGAAAGCATAATTTGAAAAGCATTTATTTTGCTGGCAAGACTGCTCTCCCCTGTTGCTCATTCTGACTTGTGTGCAGTTGTTTGGGCAGCTGAGCATAAAGAGAATTGGGGAGTGCAGGCAACTAGGAATGAGGAGGGAGTGGCAGAGTTGTAATGACTGATTAGGTCAACCATGCTGCTGAAAAAAATGCTTATCAAACTATAGACTAAGTACATCAGATGTCACAAAAAATGTGACATCAAATGGAAAAAATATTGAAGTAAATAATTTCCTAAGCAGAGGTGATAAAACCTGCCTCCCCAAGAGCCTGTGGTTAGATTCTTTGATATCAATAGAGCACATGCTCTGTGTAAGTTTTCACCTGGTAGGGGCATTCATAATCTTTTTCCAGTATAATTCTCTGATTCCTCATGAAGGCTGCAGCAGGAGTACAACCCTTACCTTTTTATGGTGATACTGGTAGGATCAGATCTCCTACAAGGCCACTTAAGTCAGCCCAGAAGAATAAATTTTTGTGAGTTTCCCAGACTGTCTGGTCAAATTAGGCTGGAATTTGGTAACTAGTAGAAAAGTTACTGGGAAACATCTGACATACTCGCATATGTAGACAGATTGTGTTGTCATGGTTTAACCCCAGCCAGCAACTAAGCCCCAAGCAGCTGCTTGCTCACTTCCCCCCCACCCAGTGGTATGGGGGAGAGAATCGGGTAAAAAAAAAAAAGTAAAGCTCGTGGGTTGAGATAAGAACAGCTTAATAGAACAGAAAGGAAGAAAATAATAATGATAACAATATTAAAATGACAATAATAAAAATTGGAATATATGAAACAAGTGATGCACAATGCAGTTGCACACCACTTGCCGACTGATGCCCAGTTAGTTCCCAAGCAGCGATCCCCCCACTGCCCAATTCCTCCCAGTTTATATACTGGGCATGACATCCCATGGTATGGTATGGAATACCCCTTTGGCCAGATTGGGTCAGCTGTCCTGGCTGTGTCCCCTCCCAACTTTCCTGTGCCTCTCCAGCCTTCTTGCTGGCTGGGCATGAGAAGCTGAAAAGACCTTGACTTAGTCTAAACATAATTTAGCAACAACTGAAAACATCAGGGTGTTATCAACATTCTTCTCAGACTAAACCCAAAACATGGTGCTGTACCAGCTACTAGGAAGACAATTAACTCTATCCTAGCCAAAATCAGGATGTGTAAACTTCATTTCTATAGGAAAAACAGACAAAACATTCAATCTGCAACAGGGTTTTTTTAGCATTTTGTTTTAAAACTCACTTCATTTGGTGAGTTGTGGAAATAAACCATATCCAAATATAAATTACTGATCTCCTGCATTTTTTTAGGATTTTCACAATAATTTTGCTTTTTAGACAATGACATTATAAATAAAATAATTTAAAATATTGCATGGTATTCCTTTAATTTTATGTTCTGATCCTCTAGTAAAGCCAAATATTAACTATATGGATTGCTATATTATAGTAGTCTAGAAGCTGTTTTTAATATTCTGCTGTCTGATCACTAATACTGACTCTGGTAACAGCCTGATGTGGGGAGGGATTGTTCTTATATACTCATCTTGACCGTTGATGATTCGTTGCTGAACATTAGGTTGGATGATGTATCCTTAAAACTTTATCATAGGGTGGCCCATTTGTTGAAATATTCAGTGCTCAAGGCAAGAACCCAGGAGCAAAATGGAAGATTTTTGGCAATCCATCAGCTATATGGAAAGTAAGTTTTTAAAGAACCTTAAAACCTAGAGTATGAAACAGAAAAATGTGAATGATGCTTAAAATGAGAAGGTAGTAAGGGCTTTGACCTGACAGTGGAGTCATTATGACAGACTAAATGACTACTTAAATTAGTTCTTTATGCCTGCTTGCAGACTAGGTTGGTTGCAGCATAATTTTGTAGTTAAAATATGTAGAAAGTAATTTTGCTATTCTGGTAAGTAGTGGATTGAGTTGGGCCCATTGGATTGAGTCCTGTTTGTCAGAATTACTTGTTCATAAAACATACAAGTAAAGGACATATTTCTATGGGTTATATTATTACCATCATATTTGAACTACTGTCATACTTGCAGTGCCATCTGCCATTTGTGATTTAACAAAAAAAAGGTAGCTTTGCATGTTAGTAGCATGGTTGTTTGTGAGGAGAAGAATTCTATCAGGATGCTTACGTTGGTTTGTTGTTCCTTTTCATAGGAATATGATAAAGAAGTAAAAGGCTTCGTTTTTGTACTTGAAGGAAGCAGTCAAATCAACAAAATGCAGCTACCAAAAGAAACTAGACAAACTTGTAAGTATCAGAAAATTAAATGTCTGTGGTGGTGTTCTGATTATTAAATCAGTTTTGTATTGAATGTAAAAATTACATTGTTCTCCCTTACTTTGGGCATAATTCAGTGTTAGCAAAGTGGTTTTTCATTGACTTTTTAGCAGGTCAGTTACGAATAAGTAAAAGATATAGAAGTGCCATATTAAAGTAAGTGCTGTAGGGAAGATCTTTGTTGATACACGTTGTCCTAGTGCTGCTAGGTTCTCTTCTGTACCTGATCCTGCTGCAGACTGATCTCTGGCAAATAACTTCTGACTTACTAAAGTCAATAATTCTACTGGCATTACAGAATATGAAATAAGTTCCTGTCCACTTTCTCATTTTACTTTTTAAAGTATTTTTACTTTTAGGTATCAAATAACCACTAGCAGTCCAAGGAAGTTAGACCTGAATTTCAGCTGTGTTTGTGATCAGTCTTTGATGGGTAGTATATGGAGTGTTTTCCCCAGGCTGTCTATTACTTGCACCAGAATAAACCAGAATCAAAGCAGTCTGTGTTTCTTAGGGCATACAGCAATCATAATTTATGCCTTAAACTCCGCTGCAGGGTATTGTACCTTATAAGGCTTGTAGTAATGAATTGAGATGGTTTAGATTTAACTGTCTACTTTTGAAGAAAAACTGAGAACGTGATTTTAGTCAAATGAAACAGGAATCTTTTAGTATACTTCTCATGCAGGCTATGTAATTATAAATCAGTTTTTCTAAACAAACACAAAAAATAAGAAATTGTATAATCTGGTCATGCACTAAGGCCTTGAAGATTAATCTGAATTTTATAAAAGAAATTTACTATTATCTTCAGTATAATAACTATTAGTCTAATGTATCTTTCTGAGAAATCCAACTTTAATTTGTTTATTGCCAATGTTACAATAAACTATTACAGCCTGAAATGAGGATTTAGAATTGTTGTAGATTATCATGGCTAAGAATAGCTTGGTTTCAAATTTACTTTAGCTAGTGCTTCAATACTGCAGTTAAATTTCTCTGTTACCATTCTGTCTCCCTCCATCTCTTCCTCTCTTGAGGTGTTTGTACCTCAAGTATTTAATTTATGTGAAGTATACAATCTCCCAGTTGTACTGTGATCTTTGACTATTCTTCCAGAATGAAAGACATTACATACACAAATATAGTTTGAAATTTTAAAGTGTTATTTGACCCACAAAAGAAGGAAGTTCTGAATTAGCATTCTTTAGAAGAGGAGCTAATGTTGAGTCTTGTAAAGTCAATGAAGAGCAGCCTGTACACTCCCTGATGAAATAACTAAGAAAACAACATACGGTTCAATTCAGACAGCTTTGTACTATGTTTTCCCTTGATAGGGAGCTACCTGAATCCTGAAAGATTTCTTGTGTTTGTTTCCTCAGTTAAGCTCCTTTGCTATTGTTCTAAAAATCGGAAGCCTCCACAGAGCATTGTTATGATCTGGATAGCGTTTTTACCCAAGGATTTTTTGAAGTTGTTTAATAAGGTGTACGTTGTCACAAATGTGAGCGCAAGATTCATATGACTAAGATAATCTTGATAGGAAAGTATTATTTTATTTTATAATTTCTATGGGACATTTGGTGTCTACATGCTCTTAGAACACAATGTAGAATCGTAAGAAAAAAAAAGGGTTCCTTTTATTTTCATGAGAATTCCACCAAAGCCCCAGATGGGACTTTTAAAACAACGCTTTTATTGCGGTTTGAATTGTTTTTCTTCAGGTTTTTCTTGTGTTCATATGTTGTGTGAACCTTGGGAAATAGTGTTGCAAGAGCATAACTGTATTGTACAAAATTGAAATGCTTGATGGTGAAATGTGCATCTGCACACACACAGCACGTATTTAATTTTTTTCCTGTTTCTAGTGGGACTGATCCAGCAATTTCTGACACTTCAGATTTTTGTGCCATTGGGACGAGACTTCTCCACTGAGTTACTGTAAGATGCATAAAATTTCCTTGAATACTTAATGTAAAATGAATGCCTGATTGCAGCCATTAATTGTGGTGGCAGATTTTGCATTAAAACACAGTAACTTATCAAATCTATAAGAAGTAATTAAGCTAATGAGATCATTCTTTCTTGGATGTTTTTAATACTGCCATTCCTTTGAAGACAGAACAAAATCTAAAAATCATGAAGATGATGAAAAATCTGAAGAAATGAGACATGAATTTATCAAACATATGAAAATACTGGCTCATGAGGGTCTCCTGAAAATTCCTAAGAGATTTATAAACAATTATTCCAGGGCCTTTTGGTTCAGGGCAAAAAGATATATATTCTGATAACTGGGGGAGAAAAAAACCAACCAAACAAATGGTAAAAAGCTAGAACAACAAATGGAGTGTTCAATTGGTATAATTATGTCCATACCGTAAGGAAAGAGAGGTACAGCTGAAACGGACTGTTTTTCATTGATTCTATGTAGAACGATTTAAGAGTTCTAAACTTGGGCAATTGTCAGTCTTTGGACATTTTTCCCCTAGTGGCACCAGCTGTTTATAACCAGCACAACCCACTCAGCTTTGTAGCCAGTAGAACACTTAAGGTTTGCATTAACAAAAGAAATATTGTGTCATTAGAAACCCTGCAAGAAAAGGTGGGTTGAATGATATGCAATTAAACTGAGTAAAGTCAATGCAGAATTTTATTTTTGTTTGTCTTTCTGTAACTTTGCAGTCATCTGTACCCGTAGGTGTCAGCTTTTCTTGACTGTCTGAAGACTCTTGTGTCTGGAGTAAGGGGAAACAACTCTTGTAGGTTTAAGTCAAAGACAACAAAATGAGATGCTGGGAAAATGTCATTCCGGCTCGACTGTAGTAGAGAAAGTGTTCATTATAATGTGAATAATCTGTTTCATGAAATTAGGATGGTGTGCTATTTTATGTTGCCAGCTAATTCTGTTATCTTCTCTGCCTTAACATAAGTAGAGTCATCTTGGAATATTTTGTTATTTTAACAAAGCATTTGCTAGTGTGAATTGAGTCATATTTATTCAGATTCCTCAGTGGATTTATAACAATCCATGCAGGTATTTCAGTCTCAGTGGTTTGTGAGTTAGTGGGCATTTATAAGCTACATCATGTAGGTAACATTATACAGTCCTCTGTGGCATGCTTAATTTCTAACGTAAGTTTAGAATCTGAACATTGAGAAAAATCTTCAAAGGATAAATCAACTTATTTAGCACAGATCTTCACCAGAGATTATTTTTGCTTCTTCATGGAGCATGGAAATTTGAGAGAACACACTGGTCTCAAAATACTTGTTTTAAAGGCGTTTTTGACTCTGAATCAAGGTCTTGGTGCAGAAAATACTAATATTTTACTAATTTAAAGTGAGAAACTGTTGGCAGGAAATCTGGTAATTATTGAATAGACCAGAAAACTGCAGACTTTCAAGCAACTTCCCTTTCTCTTTAATTTCTCTTTCTACCACAGTCTTTATAGATTTTCTGTTATGTTTTCCTTTCAAGGTGGTTCTTCTTATTTCCTACCTCATTTTGAATAATTTTTTTGCTTACATGTTAGATATCTGACATAAGCGTACATGGCTTTAAAGCTACCTTTTTTAACCCTGCAACCCAAAGAGCTTCTTCGTGTGTCAAATCATACTGACTTTTCTGTTCTTTGAATTGCCTGAGTGTAACTCTGGTTACACTTTCTGCTCCTATGGTTTTAATTGCTGCATTACTTCTAAAAGTGTGTAACAAAAGGGACAAACCAAACAGGATATGTCATGCAGTAAACAGAAACCAAGTACATAGATTTGCTTCTCATAGGCATTTTGTAGACAAATGGTAGAGACTTAGTGACAGGTACAGGAATTCAGATTTTCTATAGTGTTGCATTGAGTTTGGTTCTTTTGGGTACTTGCCACCCATCTATACCTGTTAACAAGAACCTCTTCTCCACTTTTCTTCTACTCACTTTTTCATCACTTCCTTTTTTTGATAACTGAGAGCTCTAATTTTCTACCACCTCTCCTGCCTTTCTTTGCCCTTTCTCTTTGCAGCTCTTATCTGGACTTCACACTTTCATCTTTTCTCACTACTTCCCATTCCCACCATTACAATGTCCCTCTTACAACAATATATATTTACTTCTATAGTATTCTTATGTACTTCTAGAAATTTAAATACCTGTATTTTGTATTTGCTCTATATAGTTTATGTAAACATACACTATATTACTATATTTACTATACAGAATTACTGTATTTAAATAATTGACTGTTATTTTTTACTTCTTTCTTTTTCTTCTTTCATCAACTTTCCTGATTCTAAAGTAGTATTATCAGAGAGCCTGATACAAATCCTAATTCTCTCATTGCTCTTATGTCCAGTGATTTCAGTGTCTATGTGGATGAAGTAATCTCACTTAATACATTTCCATATACTTTTTACAAAAGAATAGATGTTTAATTCAGTGTAACTGTTTCATTACTTCATTACTTGTTGTAATCAAATCATGCTTATCCTGATAATTACATAAGTTCATCAATGCTTTCAAAGTAATTGGAGCTACTTAAAGGTGTATGTGCCTAAAAAGGACAATCTCATGTGTTCCCCACTTAGTGCAACTGTATACGGAAGTTAATAAAACTTCTTTAAAAATAAATTTGGTAGTAAGATTTGTATTAGAAAACAACTGTAACTTATTAATGTACCTATAAACTCTTTCAAGACTTACAAAATAGTGTATTTTATCCTAGCAGACTCATGATAATCCAATAAATAATGAAGACAAGTCCTTCTTGCTTCATGTGACTGCTCTTCAGTTCTTTCCATTTCAGACATTTTGAAAGGAATCTCTTGCTTGTTTGTGGACAGAATATTGATTGTGCTGTTGCTTCCTAGATTTTAATGTTTAAAGATGGTTTCTTATGTAATCTGACTGCTTATTACTGAATCTTTGAGTAGCTTCAAGTGAAAATTGATAGCATACCAAGCCATCAAATACACTTTAAAAAAAAATCACTTTGGCAAGTTTTGTAATACCTGCACATGATGCTTTATGGTACATTTCTTCCTCTCCCATTCTGCAAAGAGATGGAAATATGAATTTAGTTTGAGCTTCATCCTCTTTTGCATTCTGTTCAGTGATTGATCTGATCAGCAAACAAGAATTTCTTCAAGGCCATCCATCACTGCTGGCATCAGCTGAGCTAAACCTTCTAATGTGCTGCTATCAACCAGTCATGCGAGATTCCTGTCATAAATACTGAATGTGCAAACAACTGTTCAAACTAGCAGTTTTGCCTTTTCTTTGCAAGAAATTTAAGTAGAATTTTAGATTCTTTGTTAGGTGGCATGATTAGATGGGTATCACCACATTAACAATCAATGTATTGATCTGCCTGAAAAATGTGTAAAATAGATTGTGGGTGAAAAATTTGGTGAAGCATAATAAAATCACAACTAAGGTAGAGAGCATGTAATTTATGCAGCCTTTTTGAAGCAAATAATAGCAAAGCTGTTAGTAATGCTGAATATAGCCATCTGTTGTAAATGTAGTAGCCAGTTGTTAAATCTTCAGTATTATGGATTTTGCTACCTTTCTGAAAAAGCAAAAGTAACTCAATGTTTGAAAAAGTATTTGTGTGTAAAAGAAAACAGTACCTGGCTTGTGTTGGCATTTTTGGTTTAATTACCAATATATGGACATGTGCAGGTGCTAACACTTCTGCTTGGCATTTTGACAAGCACAGGAACATTCATTCTTAAAATATTGTAATGCCAGTCATTGTCATACTTTTTCTGATATGTTTATTTTAAGTGTTAGTTATCACATGAAATTATTGCATCATGTTTTACAGCAAATGAGTAGAGCTGTTGCTGTGAGAAAATAGACCTTCAAGTTGTACCATAGCCTCCAAAAAAAAAGTAGTGGTCTGAGGCATGAACAAGTATCAGAAGCTCTACTTCTGGTTATGTACAGAAATATTATGTGGTCTTGTATGAGTCCCTGTAGGTCGCTCAGCCTTTTTTCCCCCCAGTTCTCTCATACAAGTTATGGGAGTAATTTATCAATTTCTTTTGAAAATATATTATAATGAGTTAACTTATGATGCTTCTAAATATATGAAGTGATAAAAATAGGAATTATAGTAAATTTTAAAATCTGGTCATTGATCAGGTAAATTTTCATTGTTATGCAGGCTAGTGTATGCTGATAGTACAGATTTAATATTTGATGTATTATCATGTCACTGAATAGAGGCCAGTTTAGGGAGATAGTGTTTCTGATGAAAAAGTTTCCCAGTTTTGCATTTGAGCATCCAGACAGGACAGAAGATAGTAAGAACAAAATGTATTCAAACTAATATGTAAAGTGATCCAACAACGTTAGTGGCAGAACCAGGTATGGTACCTACTGATCCATTGTTGCAGCTCTTAGGTCATGCTGTCTGTCTCGATGGCTAACTTCATGGTGCTTCAAACTACTTGTTTAAATCTTTGGATGGTAAAGAGCTATAAATCACATGTGGCATGCTTTGTAAAGGTGAGGAGGTTTGAGATCTCATGTAAGATCCCCTCACCTTTGAGATATGAAAACCTGCACAGCAAAAATACACACCATCAATGATAGCTGTTTCTCAGAGTCCTGCTTCTGTAGCCCAGAACTTGGTGCCCGATATTAACATGTCATGGGACTGTGCTTTGTTGCTATTTCCTAGAATTACTCACTATCTTATGGACCATCTTGCTAGCATGAATGTGCTGAGGATCACAGCATGGTTGCTCATTCCCTTTATGGTAACTGTGTTTCTTTATTCTTCATAATGTTTCAACCTTTTTTTAATGCTCAGCTGACAGAGTGCTTATCAACAAAACTGCTAGGTTAGTATCCTACTGTTCATAGTTAGATTAGCTTTGCTTGCCACTAGCCTTCACCAGCTCCAGAAGGCATCAGCACTTGTTATATTCTGAGGGGAGCACACAACATTTTAGAAGTATTTGTTAGTAATGAATTATTTTTCTGGTAAAGAGGTTAGTCTTACAATATGTACTGTAGTCAGTTATTTTGTCAGAGATGGACTGCTTTGTAGCTTTGTTTCAGTTAAAAATCATTATCGCAGGAAACCGAGGGTGAAAGGTTGTTGCCTACCCTCAAAAAACATACGTAGTAGTAAGTTTTAACTTTAAAATATGAAATGATCTATTAAATGTTATGTCCTATAGTGTGAACTATAAATACTCTGCTTTTTTCATTAACTTATTTGTCAGGTCTTGTGGCAGATAGTTCACTTAAGTCATGTTATTTCAGTATTTGTACATCTTTCCTTATACTCGATAGCCATTTCATTTGAAACATGAACAGAGAATGTTTTTAATTTAGTATATCCAATTATGAATCGGGAGATCAATTAGATGATCTCATCTGCACAAATAGTTTGGTAGATATCCAAATGTTTTCTCTGTTCTGTTGTCACTTTGCAAGATTTTGTCATCTCTTTCTGATCCTGTTATTTGAGAAGTAGAATTAGGAGTGATTACAAACACCATCTGAAATTTTTTTTCTGTCATAAAGAGGTTATCTGTTTGCATTCTTTGCAAGTCTATCATCAGTTAAGTCTTATTTTTAATTTTCCGCCTTACCGTTGGGTAGAAATAAAATATTACTTAAGATCCAAGAAAACTTTTTAAAACCCAAATTTAATATTACTCTGTGCTTGTTACAAATGTGAGCTTTGGTAGAAATAGTTTGAGTACAGAACTGTGTTATGAGGGAAGGAAAGATCTTGTCCAGATACTAATAAAAATACCCTGAGTAGAGATCAATTCCCATTATAGTACTACTTCATTCTGGGTAGCAACTTGGAAGAAGGTAGAAGTGAAATTTGCCAGTGGTACCAAAGAATAAAAACTGCCCAGTCGGTAAGTAGATGTACACAATTTATCCCACTTCGGCACGAAAGGTAAACTCACATGAAGGTTTTTGATACTTATTCCTCTTCAGGACTACTGGAATACATTTTTTGTTTGTTTTAATCAAATTACAGTTACTTGGCTTCATATCGGATGTGATTTCATTAGTCAGTGGAATTATTCCCACAGTTGTTTTCTCCCACTATTTGTAGTTTCATGAAGATGCTAAGATTTCCCCCCCCCCCCTCAGTTTTATCACCACCATGTGCTGATAGGAAAAACAAAGAAGGATTGCAACCATTCACAGAATCAGATCATAGTTGAGGTTGGCAAGGACATCCAGAGATGGTCTAGTCCAGCCCACCTGCTCAGAGCAGACTCTGCTAGAACAGCTGCCCGGGGATTCTGTCCAGTCAGGTTTTGAATCTCTGCAAGGACAGGTACTGTACAGTCTCTCTAGGCAACCTGTTCCAGTGTTCAGTTACCCTTACAGTAAAATTTTTTTCCATATGTTTAAACAAAATCTCTTGTATTTCAATTTGTGCACATTGCCTTTTAAGCATTCTTTAGATACTGCTGAGGAGAGTCTGGCTAAGTCATCTTTACTCCCTCCTGTCAGGTATTTATACACATTAGTGAAATCTGCCCTTGAACCCTCTCAAGGCTAAAGAATCCCAGCTCCCTCAACCTCTCCTCCTAGGTCAGATGCTCTAGTCTCTTAATTGTCTTCATTACCCTGCACTGGACTTGCACCAGGGTGGCCATGTGTCTCATACCACGGAGCTGAGCACTGGACCCAGAACCCTGGCTGTGGTCTTACCAGGGCTGGGTAGAGAGGAAGGATCACCTCCCTGGACCTGCTGGCAATGCTTTTCCTAACGCAGCCCAGGATGCTCTTGGCCTTTTTTGCTGCAAAGGTGCTTTGCTGGCTCATGATCAACTTGTCCACCAGGACACTCACATCATTTTGTACAAAGCTGCTTTCTAGCCAGTCAGCCCTCAGACTGTACTGGTGCATGGGATTATTCCTCCACATGTACAGGACTTAGTCTGTAATTTGAAGTTATGACTTTGTATTTTAAATATAGTTTGGTTTTTTACCTGTTGAAATTCATCAAATTTAAGGCAGATGCTTACTTTTTGTTCACATGTATTTTTTTGCTGGGGAAAAGATTATTTCCAAGCTTTCGGAAATTCAAACACAGTTGGTAGGAGTTAGCTTTTGAAAATCTGGCATTTTCCGAACTCTCTTTGGAATGACATCTCAGAATTAGCATGGCCTGAAACCACAGTTATAGCTTATTTTCACTCTGTGAGGAGTGATGTTTTTGATCATACATAGAAGCTTGGTGGGTTTATAATACAAAGATGCTCTTGATTTGTTGAATGAATGGGAACTCTGGAGTTTCAACCTCTGGAACATAGCTGATAAGGTCTAAGAAGTTTTCTGTCAATTTTAGCTAGTTATGTAGAGAGGAATCTGCAGGGGGAAGGGGCTTTCTATGTCCACATTCCTAAAGTATTTGTACTTGTCAATAAGAAATTTTATCGCAAGGCTTGTGAACCATGCAGCAGAATGTAGATTGTTGTACCTTATTTCCTTTTTTCAAACAGTTGTTTCTGTAAATATAAGTTTATTACTTTCAAATTTTTAATAACCAGAACATACTAGATCTTACATGCATAGCTAGTTTATTCATAGATACTATAATAGCTTGAATTTGCGAATTACATGCTATCATAATTAGTCATCATTTTAGCTTTGCTGACAGAGATATGATAAATTATTCATGTTAATCTAAAGAAACAGCATGTTTTCAGATAGAGAACAATAAAAATATGAATCTTGGTTAGTCTTGCAAAACTTAGACCAACCTTTTAAAATTAGAAGCAGGACAGATGCTAATTCTATCATGTACTTTGAGAGTATTTGAAGATTTTAGATAGAGACTGAAGGTAAACTTTATTGAACAGATTTAGCTGGAGAGATTATTTGAAATTCTGATGTTTAGTAGCATGAGACTTACTCCTTGAATTTTTTGTGAAGCAGGAGTGAAATACAGAAACATCCTTAAAAGTATTAAGGTATCTTAAATTCCATAACTTATGAAGGAGATTAGCTCATATATTTGAAAGTAAACTTTTTTTAATAACTCTGCCAGTCATCACTTTCACTACAGTACCAACACAGCATGGGTGGTAATTTAGGAAACAGATATCCAAAAAAAGATAGCCCCGTGAACAGGGTGTCCCCCTTCCAGATGTAAAAAAGGATTCATGCAATTATTATAGAACAGATAATTTTAAACTAGGACGGTGTTTTTTGTTACGTGGCTAGTTAGATTAGCCACTTTCTCTGAAAGAAGATAGGTACTTGGTCTGAAAGAAGACAGGTACGTACTTTCCCCCTGGTCAGGATAAATCTGTTACCCTTATTCTGCAAATACTTCTAATTTCTCACATTTGATGACTTTCATTGGTTCAGTAGCTGTAAAGTGTTCAAAGTCATCTTATATGAATAATTTCATTGCTTGTTCAATTAATCAGTATAAAACATCAGACATGGAGAAAGACTTTTTCCACTATTGATCTTCTATTCTAGAGCTTGCACATGTCCATATTTGCTTTCTGCTTACTGAAGGAATTTTTTTCCTTGGCCCCAGAACTTCTTCAGAAGTATATACTTCTTGTTCTTTTTCCTCCACAGTTATCAAGATCTCTAACTACTACCTAAAACTTTTTGTTCTCTGAGTGCCCCTTAACAGTTTAATTATCAGTTCATCCTTCTCCAGTACATCTTTAGACCATCTGGATTTTCATGAACGTGTTTGTTCCTCTGCCATCTGTGAGTCATAGGTGTGAGTACCATTTGAGGGGCAGTAGTGGATCTTTCTTTTCCAGCAGTGTTTCTTTCAGTATTTGAATATGTACCCTCTGTGTGCACAGTGTGAATCAGTTGTGTTTCTGAAAGGTATCAAGTAATTCATGATTGTTAGTGTTGGTTGAACAGATAACAGATGTGTACTAAATCTTTTTTATCGGAGGAATTGAGTACGTGCTCCACTCAGAACTTTCTCAGACACTGAAACTCTTTTCCTTCAAGGGCTATAGACTGTGTTTAATGTGTCTTCTGCAGAAGGTTCTTTTGGATTTTTTTTTTCCCCTCCCTCAGGTACCTTGTAGCTATAAACATAGATATTCTCAAAGAGGGTAATTTCTTGTTTCTTCAGTTATTGAAGGGGAGAAGTCAGAATAAATTTCCCATATTTTTGTAAGAAAAAAACCCTTCTATTAAACTATAGGTTCAAAATTTGTCAATGGACAAATTTACCAAGGTGAGAAAGAAAGAAAGGATGATGGTGGGGCTGAATGAGCATCCTGAAACACTAAGGAAATTGCTCACACCTGGAGGTGCAGGTGGCTAAGAACTTGTCATCTTCATTATTTTGATGATAATCTCTTGTAGTATCTTGTGAGAAAGTTTAAGTTAAAAAAAAAAAAATCACATCCTACTGGAGTTAAAGCAGAAGGATAGCATGATATCTAATTCTGCCCAGTACATAAACTCTTAGATTCTGAATAGCCTATAAAGGTTGTGAACTGCTTGAAGAAGAGAAGTTTTGATTTGTCCACAATGTAGGCAGGGAAGAGGTCACACTTCTCTGAATGTTATTGAGGCCTATCTTTTCAAACTCCAGTGGCAAAGCAAACCATGAGCTTTCTGCCAAGTTAATACCTCAGTAAGACACAGTAAAAAATAAGTAGGTTAATTAGAATATCCTGTAGTTGTAATTACGTTGAGGGTTTAAGGAGACTGTCAATGTGGTATGAAAATCTACTTAGTCAATTCTTCAGAGTATCCTTTTAGTTGATTGGAAGCCAGGATAGTTACTGTTTGCCTTAATGTGACTGTTCATGTCTAAATAAATCTCACTTTTTAATTTGCTCATCTTAACTGTAGACAGTTGTATTTGCATCGTGATCTTAGTCTAGAGGTTTTAATTTTGAACCCTTTAAGGAAAGAACCGAAGTAGTGGTGGAGCCACCCCTTCTCTTCTGCAGTTCAAAAAGACAAGGAGGAAGGCTTGTTTGTCTATCAAGAACACTGGCGGCATGGTTGTGATCTGACATGCAGCAATAGTGATCATATGTAAGAACAGAGGTAGTGAGGTGCACAATGACTCAGGGGTTTCCAGCCTTACGCAGCAGCTGACTCCATAGAGATATTTTCTTGCATATGCAATTACCATTTTAGAGATAACATTAAGACTTCAGTTTATTCAAAAAGAAAATTCAAGGATAATGCCTCAAAGTTTCATCTGTTTTGAGACTTATTCTTGATAGGAGGTGTGGCTACTTATATTTCAGCTTGCTTTTCTGGAAATACTTGCATACACATGGTAAGATGTGCAGACATTGAAGAAAATGACATGATCTGACTGGATACCTATAAGCTGTCCTGTGTTCCTAGCTACCAAAGAGCAGGGCATGGCACTGTTACAGATGAGGAGTAAAGCAAATTATTTAAACAGGCAGTTGAATGCACATAGCAGTAAATGCTCCATAAAGCAAATACACAGAGAGGCAGATTCTGCAAAAACTTTAAATCTGAAAGATGGGAACTGTCTTCCATACCTTTATTCTTACCTTAACTGGGTACAATCATTTTAAGGAGAAAAAATTCCCATATAGTTGATCAAAATTAGGATAGGTGATTCCTTGTATTCTTTTCAGTCAGGGCTTTATTGGCAGGCTTTCACCATGAGCTCAGTGCAGTTGATGATCCTTTCCTAAATCTTGCCTCTAACACTTAGATACTTTGTTTTGTTTTAAATGGGTAGGCAAAATCATTTCACTTGCTGTTCTGACACAAGACGCTTTCATTCTCTTACTGCTTTCAAAAAGGAATCAGAGCAAAAATGGAGATAAAATAATTTAACTTATTGGAACACTGTATCAATCTGTCTCTTAAAGGGAGAGTGTGGTGGGAGTCTAACAGCATAGACCTTGATAAGGATGGTTTTGTTACATCCTACAGGAAATTGAAGAATGGGTATAGAAAATGGTTACCAGCTTTTTCACTGTAAAGATAAACTAGAATTCTAATTTTAGGTAAAACTATTACATTCTTCTGAATATTTAGTGACAAGTAAATTGAAGTCTGAGAAGAAGGAATATTTAGTCACAGGTTATGATAATCCAAGTAACATACTTAGTTTCAAACTGGAAAGGAGATGGTTTGAGTCAGGTTCTGAGCCAGGTAACTTATAGTGGTCCTGAATGCAAGTTGGAAAAAAAAAAAATAAAAAAAAATTTCTCAGACTTGTTTCAGAAATAGCATATTGCTTTCCCCTCAGACCAGAGGATACTTATCAGTCTGCCAAGCTCAAATTAGATACAATTTGTACAGTGAAGTCAACAGCTGTCACAAAAAGGAGTATTTCCTTCATCAGCCTGTTGTACCCTCCAGGGCTGATGTTACAGGATTTGTGTTGCAGTTGTAGTGTTTGCCAATGCACAAGTAGCGTAATTGCTTTTTTGTAAGTGCAGGTACAGGCAGTCTTAATTTAGTGTAGCACAATACCTTTAGCTTAGTTGGCTGATGAAACATTGTATCCAGTCTGTACAGGTCCCCTTTTTCCACTAGTCACTTCAGTCCAAGATCAAGAGCGTTACCCTTCTGTGTTGCAGTATGTCTGCATACATTTCAGAATGCCCTGAAAGTAATTCTTTTAACCAGTATCGCTATCTTTGTTTAAATATATTGGATCTGTTAGAACTGATGGGAGAGATGCTTTGTTTTGTGAAGTTCTAACTTGCTAGGTAGTGAGTCTATTTTAACCTATCATATGATATGCTCTTAAATGAATAGATTAAATTTTATCATGGTGATAGGTGATGTCCTGGTGATATTACAGAATAAATTACTGTCTTCTAGGACTTTAGAGAGAAGAAAAGTACTAATTATGTATATTTTGGTTGGATCAGTTTAGGTAACATGGAGTAAACTGAATCCTGTTTGGTTGGTTGGTAGGGTTTGTTAGTCAGGATTTTCATATGCCAAATAAAATAAACGCATGTTCCAGTGTTAGCAAGAAAACTTAGTTTTGTCTTTTTAAAGGGCAGATTTCTTAGCAATTCTTAGTAACTAGAATAAATGGTTTAAATGTGAGAAATACGGCTGTACTTAAGAGAACTGTTACATATAGCAGGTGCGAACATAACCTTTTCTTTGTCTTTGTAAACATGAAAGGACAGTTTCTTTAGAATAGATAAATTCTTGGAAATAAAAGCAAAGTGCAAAGAATAACAGCCAATAAACTAAAGAAAAGAGCCAACAGAATTAGTTCCAGGCATAAATAACTGCATTATAAGGGTGATTTGGTTAGATTCTTGAAAAGAAGTAGGCACTAAACTTTCCACATATTAATACTCATTAGAGTGCTTTGTACTGAACAAATTAAAAACTATTTTCTAGAATTAGGATTTTCTAAACCATCTTGCACAGCCATGCTTCAGAGGAACATACCACCATGCCTTAAAATAGAATTTACTAAATACTTGAAAATAAGAGGAAGATGAGATCACTTCAAAGCTAAGGGTATTAAAATATTGATAGAAGTTTCTAGAATGTTATGAATATTAATTACCACTTCCAGAATGATTTTTGAAACGTGAAGTTCAAAGAGTAGTGAAACTTTCACAAGTTATTCTTGATCAGTGAAAATACCAGGTCATTCTTTCAGTTGGAGAATTGATTGCAAATATGTCTGTCTTGTAGGGAATGCTCAGGAATCACCAGTTCTTCATAACTGCTCATATTTGGAAAATTTTTCTATTGTAACAACCAGATTTGATGATTCTCTTTTTGCACCTGCCACCTGTATTACTGCCTTTTTATGAATACTTTTTAAGGGGACTTTGTGGTTTTTTTCCTTAATTCTCTCCAGAAAAACATTATCAACAGAAAATTCCAGTATATAAAAATAAAGCTGGTTCTTCACAACCTGTTCTCTAGGTCTAGGTGACATCAGTCTTTCTGATCTCTTATTTTGTAAAGATTTGATTGATTTTTAACATAACTAAGTCTGTTTTTATGAAGGCAGAATACAGTGCTCTACATTTCAGATGATCAGGCAGCCAGTTCAATAACGTAGTATCTCCTACGAGACCAATTTACAAGAAGTGCATAAAATGAAACATACATGAAGTACAGAGTGCTCCTGAGTAAGGAAACTTAAGAATCTCTAAGTGTGGCAAATCAGCTGACCATTGCTATTCCTTTGTTTTTCTATCTGTAAAATGGAGATGACGATGATACTATCTAATGTTTTGAAGCACATACTTTTTGTGGAGAAAATGGCACTACAGTTGCAAAGTACTAACATACTAATATTTAAGCTTTAGCAGAGGATTCTATCTGGATTTTGACCAGCATACAAAGGTATTTCCATTAATAATAAATTGTGTGGGAGTTGTTCCTTGCTTAGCAACATCAATGAAATACCTGCTTTCATGTTTGGTAAACTTCCAGTTTAAGTCACTTATAAGGAGAAAAATACTTTCATTTTAAGAACAAGTGAGCCTGATAAATGAAGCATCCCTTCAACAGTCCAGCATCATTTTTTCTAAGTTCACTTTAAGCCTTGAATTGAACATTAACAAATGGTTATAAATTATTATACCTACAGAAGCAAAGTGAATAGGTAATCTGAGAAGATGAGTTTATCTGTACTCTTGGGTAGTTGCTACCATTTACTTGCAGTCTCACTGTAGTTACCATTGTGAAGAGAATAGTCAATCAAAGTTGAAGATATAAAATAAAATAGAAAATTGAACTGGAAGGTAATTTTGCTTTCAGATGGTTTTCAAATGTAGATGTTAAGTGTGAAATGAATGCAGTTAATGACCAGAGCTGGGAGAGTTATGCACCTGCTGATCACAGGAATATTATTATAAATGAGGTTGATTTTCCTGTTGACTACCTCATTTTTCTCAAGATGGTCTCATTACTTTTCTATCACATGTCTGACCCTTAGATATAAATACTCAAGCACAGACATAATAAAAACACATTAACTCCTATATAGATTTTTTTAATGCATCTTTGAAAATCAAGATGTGTGCTGCAGATGTTTCTTGCCTTTGTAGGTTTAACATAGGTAGTGGTTTTTGATAACAGAAAAAAAAAAAGGTTGAGTTTCACCACAAGTTATCTTGAGTCATTTTACAAGTGAGAGTTCTGATGTTCCAGCTCTTGTTGTCTTGAGTTATTTCAGAAGAGTTTCATTAGACCCTTGTTTTTATTTTTATTTTCCAAGAAGCAATGTAACTGAAAAGTCTGAAAGTTACACCAACTCAATTATCTTCCTTCTTCCAGAAAATAAATCATTTTACAGGATTATAAGACCATCTTCTTTCTCCAGTTTTGCCTGTTCTTCAAATGTTTAGCCTACTCTTGCCTGCAGAATATAAATATTTTTATTGTTTTAAATTTATTTACTGAAATAAACTCAAAACTTCTTTAGGTGTGATTATAACTATATATCTAAGGTTTGCTGCTTCTTTACAGCATACATACCATCACAAAAACCATTTTGTTTTAGACTTATATGACAGTCTGATATAAATGTGTGCATTTTTATCTAAATGAATGTGTTTAGTATTGCACTTTGGAATGTAACTGAGCTGTACATTTACTAATGGCCTTTTTATTGCTAAGGTACCTAATATTTTTCAGGAGGGAGAAAGATAAAACTACTCATATAAAAATAAATAATGAAATGTAAACATATTGAACTAATATTATAAAGTAAACTTAAGTTTTTATTGCCAGTTGTTTGAAGATATGCACGACTTAAGTCTAGGTTCCTGCTGCTTTGTTGTAGCATCATTTAAAGCAACATTCTCCATTGAGAATTATGCAGTTTGAGTTTCAGCAGGAATAGTATTTTTATTTGTGTTCCATCACTCAGGTTACTGCAACTACCTGGTTCCTCTGCACAACTGGTCAGCTCTACACATAACCAGGAGATCTAGGGGAGTTTCAAGCAACCACTACTACAATTCTTTGAACTTCTTTGGTGCCTCAGTTTCTTAGCACTTCTGAACATCAAGATTTAGAACAGAGTAGAGAGTTTCTGAAAACTACATCCACAGGTTTTTCATCAAAGCAAAGTGATGGATGGAACTAAGCCTTGATCTGGGGCACAGGCTTAGCTATGCAGCCAACTTGCTGATGATCCTAGGTGAATTATTTCACATCTTGCTTAAATTTCTTCAAAAATAAGATCAAGCCCAGAGTGTTAGCATTGTAAAACACTTTGAGTTCTTTACTTTTCAAGGCCTTGATGGTATTATTCATCCATCCATAAATATATGTGCAGCTGATTGAAATCTGCTATGTCAAATGATAGTGGTAAGAACATAGTGTTCTTCCCCTGTCACAGCAGTGAAATTTCTGCCTTTGAAGTGCATGTGATTTATGAGAGAAACTGCTAGTCTTTCAAAAGGAAACAGCTAGTAGGCTATTCCACTTCATTTTGATTTGCCCACCCATGTTACGAGGATGAACAAAGATCAGATTGTTTGCAAGGGAAAGGAAAGAATCAACAAGTTCTGGAAAGCTGATGGACTTTCTCTTTGCTTTGCATGATGGTCTTAATGACTCTGGGGAAACAAGAAGGCACTCCTGTGTTTCTATTGCCTGTACTAGTAGCACTTCTTGATGTTGCAGTATATTTTGTATTGTCCTTGGATGAACTCCCAAATTGCCAAAAATAGGTAAAGTATGTAACCTGGTCCAGAATTAATGGCCTCCTAAGTTGACCTAAGGAAACCTAAGAACATTTCAGAGTGTTTATCTGCAAATTTTGGGTGACAAAGTTTCATTAGTTAAGCCACAAGTAGTCCTTACTAATGAAAAAGTGTTTTCAGTAATAAAAAATCTAAAGGGCAGTCTCACAATTTTAAAGTAAAAGCCAGCATTTAAATATAATGATTATGAGTAATTATTTTGAACAACACTTAGTAGTGACAAAGTTGTTTATTGTAATTATTTGTCATCTTCTCGGAGGGTCTGTGAATTACAGAGAAATACCCATCTGTTAGAAATAGGCTTGTTCAAAAATAATAGGCAAATTAATCATTATTTCCCCAGATTGCAGCCTTTAAAGTAAAGTCTGTTCTCTGGTATAATAAGGTAGGACTGCTGGGGGATATCAAGGTTGTGCTGCTGTTGTGGTTTAACTCCAGTAGGCAGCTAAGCCGCGCACAGCCACTTGCTCACTTGCCCCTGCAGTGAGATGGGGGAAAGAATCACAAGTGTAAAAGTGCAAAATCTTGTGGGTTGAGATAAAGACAGTTTAATAGGTAAAGCAAAAGCTAAATAAGGCATCTGCTACTTCCCGTGGGCAGGCAGGTGTTCAGCCATCTCCAGGAAAGCTGGGCTCTGTCATGTGTAACGGTTACTTGGGAAGACAAACGGCATCACTCTGAATGTCCCCCCACTTTACATGGGGTGGGGTGAGGAGCAGAAAAGGCCTTGGCTCTGTGTAAGCGCTGCTCAGCAGTAACTGAAACATCCCTGTGCTGTCAACACTGTTTTCAGCACAAATCCGAAACATAGCACTATACAAGCTACTCTGAAGAAGCTTAACACTATCCTATCCAAAACCAGTAAAGCTGCTCACAAGACTTGAAGGAAACAGAACGTAAAAATGAGCTGCTTTCTCAGTTTAAAGTAAACCTAATCTTTGTGATCATAGCTATGGTCTGAATCTATTAGGAATGTTCATATTCAGTGCCCTTGGTGATATTGTGAGATGACCTGAATGGTGAACAATAAACTTCTGTATTATAATTCATATTTGAAAGTGTGTGCTCAGGAAGTAAAACAGACAGAAAATGTCTTGTGTCTATCTTTAAGCTGACAAAGAGTCTATATAAAATGACAGAGGTATTTTTAGGAAAAGAAAGCAAATAATGTTTTTCTAGTTAGCAGGTGACAGTGTGTCCCAAGATAACACAAGCTTAAGGGGCAGAAACAAGTGTGATTATTAAAGGCTACTGGGTTCTCAGTTCATACAAATTGAATTCTTTTGTAGTCTGAAGGGCTATGGAAATCTAGCAAAGAGTGTAGACTGTTGAAATAACATTAGCATGTAAAGTGATTTTATATATGCAGGAATATAGCCACCAAGTTTGAATTTGAGAAAGAAATCTCATTACTCATCTTGTAAAAGAAGTAATTCTTAAATTCCGTATTTGCTATCACTGACATAAAGGTTCTGCATATGAATAGGTTTTTTGTGATTGCCCAAAGATACTGGATTATTGAATTGACAAAGATCTGTTCCATTCTCTCCTGCTTTTTCTTTTATAGGATAACTGATTTAGGAAATATTAAAAGAAGATTGTATTTATCAACAGTCCACAAGGAGCTGTCTGTAACCCCTCTGCATGCAAAAATTCCTCTGTTTACAGTCAAGCGCAAAATAGTAGGTACTTTGGGAATATTCCTTGAACTGTGGTTGAGCATGCTTTTTATCAGAAATGTTTTGTGTAAGTTTATAGACCTGTTGAAATTACTGTTTGGTTTAGAATTCAGTTCCTGTTGATTTGAGATACGTGTGTATGTCTCCTCTGCTGGATGGTATCAGAACCACTTGAGACTGTTGCTCTCCTACCCTTCTAACATTAGGAGTTTGTTCCCATTTTCCAAGATTAATGCTGTTTGTGATGTGCTTATCTCTCACTTCTATTGTCTATTCAGCCTCTAAAGTTCTCTGTGTCCCTGATACTTCATTATAATGCTCCTGTTCATGTGTACCTTCTCCTGTAGTGACCTTTTATTACATTCACTGGAGCTGCAGGTAGACTGTAGCTGATGTCTACTTCCATGTGCTTCAGGTTCTTCCAGATTCTGGCATATAAGAAACAAAGTATATGTCAAACTGATGAAAATAACACAATAGCCATCATCATGGCCCTGTTCCCCTCTCCCACACCTAGCCATAACATACAGTAACAGCTGTGAGGATACAAAACCTGATGGTTACCATCTAACCTTCTAAAGGCTCAAGTATCAAATATAGCTTTAGAAAATCATTTGGAGATGAGAATAGTTAGATTTCAGATATTTTAAAATATAAGTATACACTGAGAGAACTAGATAACACAGTATACTAAGCAGCTGTGGATTTAAGGCTAGTCATGAGAGAGAATATTTTACAAAAACCTCTGAAGTTATGACTTCTTTTATGACAGTTTAGGTGAAGGCAGCTGTGTTAATTTTAGATTTCAGGAGTTTTCTGGATTTGGGGAAGAAGTGGTTGGATTTTTTTCAAATGAATGTGCATCAGATCATATCCCTGAAGTTGCTGTTAATTTAAGATCCACTGAAATGAAATTACTTTCTTCAGTATAATTTGTTAGTTCATCTTGGTGTCAGGCTAGCACAAATGTTTCAGGATTAAAGTATGCATTAATGTACACTGAATTAAATTCAATCAGAATATTAACTTCAGTTTTGTATTTTAATTTAGATAATAAAACATTAATCAGAGATTGGTCTAAATGCTCTGATCAGTTATAATGACAAAATATTTCAATAACCTTAACGCTTGACCACCCTTAAAGATAGGTCTGTATTTCTTAGTATATCTGAATACCTATCTGTCTTCTTTTAAATTGTCATCTGCCTTTTTATTGTTGCGTTTACTTAAAGAAGGAAGTATGCTGCTTTCAGTGATTAGATAGATCTTTTACATGGCCCTGATAGTTCAACTTATTGTGTACACAAGCTGATCATTATTAGCGGTATGATTGGTTGTGAATAAGGATATAGTGTGTTGTTTGTTCCATCAGTAGAACATAGTTTACATTTTCATATGCTAGCTTCCTGTATTGTAGTCTCACAAATGATCCCATTTTTTAACCTCAGCAACAGAAATATCAGTTATAATTAAATACTGCATTTTCCATTCCATTGCTTCAAGTCTTCAAAACAAGTATTCCTTTCCTTCCAAAATTTCAGACTTAGAAGCTGAATAGTAATGTATGCACCTAATTTTTTTTCTCAGAAAATGTTTACTATTTGGCATCTAGAAACTAGTACTTTTACCTTGACTTTATAAGGAAATGAGGCATGTACAATCATTACATCTTGGTATTCTTCTCCCTTAATAAAACTTCAATCCATTGGTCAACTGCATTTTACACATGAGTAATCATATCAAATATATTACAGTTTTGCAAACTTCATGAAAATGGTTGCATTTCTCCCCAAGGCCATCTCTGTTCATTTCCTGGTTATAGAAGATGTGTCAGCTCATCCCCCACTAGATACCAGAATTGGTGAGGAGAAGAATTGTTAGGAACACCCGCACTCTGAGCATATGTGTTTTTAAACATCAGAGACTCTAAAGGGAAAACATAAAGCCGAAACAAAACATATTTTGTTAGTTGTTCTGCTTGTATACTTGTAATACTTGTATTACTTGTTTTATATTAAACTTATTTTTTTTCTAAGAGGATAACGGAATTGTAATATGGTTCACATGCAAAATAGATACCTGTAACTGCACATTTCTGTATTATAAAAAGCGGCAATATACAAGTACTGAATTAAGTGGAAAAAACTTGAAACTGAGAGAATTTAAAGAGCTATTGCAATAGCGCAGGAGAGTATAGCACATTGATGTTAGTGTTCTAACAGTGTTTCCTGAAACAAATGGAGTAATCATGAGAATTAAAACATGTATTTAAGTAGGATCTTTAACAACCTGGGCAGTTGTCATTATCTGATTTGTCTTTTGGAAATGTCTTATCAGGAATGGATAACATTTATTACAAACAAGAAGTAATTTTAAGATGTTGTGATACACTGGGGTCTTGTCCATACTAGTTTTCAGTGTGGAAGGAATGCAGGCTTTGGAGAGGTCCTTTCTTTATGAATCTCAGAAAGAAATCATCAAATAATCTCTTGCTATAGCCTTTGGAGCACTTAAGCTGCAGTAACTTTGCCTTATGAAGTCATATTGAGTAACAATTTTTTTTTTCTCCAGAAAACCTTCAATAAATATACTTTCTTACAAGTTACGTGCAAAACATATTGTGGATATGCTAGGTAACAGAGCTCACTTGGGCTGGCAGTCACTAGATCATATGTACCGATTTGTTTGTATAAATAATTGTTGTAAGTGCAAATACAGCAATATCTTTTTTTAATATCAAAAATGCTATGCATGAATCTCAGCCTGTGAGAATCTAACACTCCACAGAGACTTCATTTATAGAGAACTATACACTAATAGTCTTCTGCAATGGTTAGTGTTTGGGTTTTATTAAAGTGTATTGTTTCTCTTTTCTAGTGGTGCAATATGTGTCTTGACTTGGTAGCATTCACCAGTGAAATATTCAGAGGAGCTGTCTTCCAGTCTTTGGATGGAATTATTATTTCAGCTAACTGTAAACTGAGAAAGATCTTCACTTTAAAATCCAAGCCTCAAGATACAGCTGAGGAAGATGGTGTGTTATAATTACTATGTAGTCTTAATCATAACTGTTTCTATTATAAAATCAAAAGCTGCTTAGTCATCAGATTGGCAATTTGAAAGATTACATGATTTCATGAAAATTTAAGTGGTAGTACAGCACATTAAATCTGCTAGTGTTGGACTTTAGGTGACTAACTAAATATATGTGTACTCCTCTGTTTTAAACATTGACTTTCTTAGAAGTGTTTTATTGAAGAAATTCCGGCAAGATTTATCAAGTAGAGAGCTTGTTTTAATGAGGGTATCTTATGCTGATAGAAATCAGATTTTGGCCAAGAAGAGAGTGTCTGAAAGGAAAGACAAATACTTAAACTTAGCAGCATTTGCTGTTTGTTTTCTGAATTTTGGACATTAGCAGCTGATGAAAGTTTTTTTCTTTAAATAATCCAAGACAAAATTGTAACAAAACAGTATTATATGAAACAGAGCTATAAAACTATCATAACACCTCTCTGTGATCTTTAGTCCATTTATCCTAAGGTGTCCTTGTTCATTGGGAAAGTAATTTTGGTGGTGAGCTGAAAAATGAGAGATTATACTTGTAATAGAGCAGGATATCGGTCAAAGGTTTACCAGTCTCCAAACTAGCATCATAATCCTGAATCATTATTTTCCAAGGGAGAGAACTTCACTCCTTGCTGATATTTGCAGTAAAAAAGGAAGAATTGAAAAAGCACAGCTGGCTCTTCCTTATTTTAGAGGAACCCTAGGTATAGTTCAGCTTCAGTTTCATTCAAATTTTCATTTTGTAGCTTTTAAAGAATACACCTGAAAAAAGGGTTCTGGTTTCTAAAGCAGGAATAGTTAGCAATATTGTAAGTGTAACAAAATGTTATCTTCTGTTTGGAAAACCTAAACCAATGAGGGGGAGTATGTGATCATTGTGATTACTCTTTTTTTTTGTTGGTGAAGTTGTGAAAAAAAATTAATTCAAAAAATGACTACAGAGATTATCTGGTAAATTCTCAGCAGAAACTGCAGTTAGAGGCCTCACTGGCTTTAATTCAATTTAATTCCATCTGTGCATTGTTTTCTCTCTCCCATTCTAAACAGTTTTTGAAATGTGCATGAATGTTCTAAATGAGTTCCAAAATGTAATTAACATAATGAGTAGACAGCTTTAATAAACTGCATGCATGGTAAAATATTGCACTTTTAACTACTGGGTTATCAATTCTATGATTATTATACAGCTGATGGGCATTAGTATTTTCTGTATGCTTATGAATTTCCTTATCTAGGCAAGTCTTAAAATTACGTTACAGCTCAAGGTTTGGCTGTATTAAAATAACTCTATACTTCATACCCAATTACAGAAAAACAATAGTAGTTTTTTGTTATTATTAGTTAACTTTCAGTTAACAATCATGATATGATAAAGCTTTTTTCCTCTCAAACAACTGGACCAGTTAGTTGAGCTCCACTGAATGCAATGACATTGCAACTTGTCATGAGGTTCGAGTTCTTTGCTTACACCTCCTTGGTGGTGGAAGTAGTGATTTCAAGGTGCCATTTGTGTGTTACTCTTTCTTAGTAGCTCGTATACAGTATGTTTTCCATTCTTAAAGTAATAGCAAGTGGAAAGGAGAAACTACATATACTAAGAAATTATTTCTGTGTGAGATCAATGAGACAGAAGAGGAAAGGATTCATCTTCTCTGCCCCAGGATATTGAGGCATACAAGCTTGATATATACCTAGTTTCTGGTTTCCATAGTGTCGTGGTTTAACCCCAGCCAGCAACTCAGCACCACGCAGCCGCTCACTCGCTCCCCCACCACCCAGTGGGATGGGGGAGAGAATCGGAAAAAA
>JAVKLA010000036.1:14267077-14288742 GCA_034782735.1 Sagittarius serpentarius | reverse complement strand
TTCTTGCTGGCTGGGCAGGAGAAGCTGAAAAGTCCTTGACTGAGTCTAAACACAACTCAGCAACAACTGAAAACATCCGGGTGTTATCAACATTCTTCTCATACCGAACTGAAAACACAGCACTGTACCAGCTACTAGGAAGACAATTAGCTCTATCCTAGCCGAAACCAGGACACATAGTAATCCCGAGGTTACATATTGGTTTTTTTATCACTAAGTATTGTTTTACAGCAGTAAATAATGTACTAGCTTGGTGAAAAAATGGTTGAAAAAGTATGTCCACTACTGAAATATAACATGGGACACTTGAATTTTTCTATTGGGATCTCAATACTTGATCCATTATTCGTGTTTGGTTTTGGGGTTACATTTTCCTCTTATCCTTGGAAAAGAGGCTAATGTTCATTAGCTTACTATACTCAAGTCTTAGAAAATTTGGAATTAATTTGCATCAGAACATCAGGAATGGTCCTGCCTCTGGATGCCTTTCTTCATAGCGAATAACTTTCGTAAACTCCGTCTGCGTTTATTATTAAATGGAAAGCAGAGACAATCAGATCATATTCTACTACTGCCTGGTGTCACAAGAATACATAGGTTGACAGCTTTTTGGTTTACCATGGAAGTGTCGAAAGTTTGGAATTAATGCTTGTCAATTTCTTTATTTGCATATGTGGGACTTCTTTATTTGCTACTTCGGTCCCACTGATACTGATACCTTTTTCAGATGTTCGTTTTGTCTGAAAATCAGTATATCAGTATTAGAATTAAAGCTGAGTTGTAATAAAAATTAACAAAATGTCTTTTGTGATTCTGATCTGCATATTCACTTGTCAAATCAAAGAAGCTGATTTACTATGGCTATTCCAGCCATTGGTGCATATTTCTTAGTTTAAATGTATTCAAATTTTTTGGCCTAAAAAAATACACAATATCATTTTAAAATTTACATGTTTATTGTCTTAAAAATGAACAATTGCAACAAATTTTTCAAATTACCATAATCTATTAAATGGTTATAACCATATGGACTAAAGTATATGTAATCTAACAAATAATGTAAGTCAAATTTAATTCTGTTGTATCATCTGAGGGAAATCAAGCCCATTTTTTTTTTATTCTAGATATGTGTGGTGTTCCATTTATGCCATGTGAGCCCACAGATGTTATTCCTCGATCCTGCCAGCTAAATACAGATGTGCCACAGGTTACACAATTGCTGAACCTGACTAAAATTCACAAGCCAGAAATAAAATGCAGGAGATATCCGGTAACAGTGCAAGAAACAGGTATTATCTTGTGTTAAAATACTATGAAATTAATCTATACAGTATGCATACAAATAACGGATTTTTTTTGTAAAAGTGCATGTTAAGAGTTCCACTGTCTTAAAATAAAACATGACAACTCTTGTGTAGATGTAATATCATGAGCACATAGACACACCTGTTCCACAGTTTGAGAGATCTATGTGCAGCCTAAACAATTCTAATTCAAGCTTGGGATTTATAATAACAGTATTTAAGGTATGTCTTCTGAACGTACATTGAAGTGTGGCTGTTCAGTTGTTACACTTCTTTTTAAAGTATGTTTACATTAATGAAGCTCTTCTAGCAATATGACTGCACATAGTCTCCTCAGCTTATGCTTTGAGAAAAGAAGTCTTGTCTTACTGGTGTCTTGGAGTTACTTGAATGTTTCTGTAAGTTAGAAGATAATAAAACATATAATTTAGACTTTGACAGCATTGTACAGAAGAAATTTATTAAAGAATCTAGGCAGTCATGTGCCAAGATACAAACTATTGACTTGGATAAAAACTGAGACAGAAAGCAGAGGATCAAATTTCAAATTTTTGTTATAGCTGAAGGCTAACAGCAGGAGGCCTCAAAAGTTTTTTGTTCTAGGCTCTGTATTGTTTATTATAGTTATGAATAATCTGTATCTATGATACAGATACTGAGTTGGTAAAGAGCAGGACTTCAGAGAGTTTTAAACTTGTAAGATGAGCAATCCCCTATGCACTTTTTCAGGAAAAATACTACAGAGCAGGTAACATGCAGGAAACATCATATTTTGCTAAACAAAGCTCCAGTTTACTGGTTTTATTTCTTGTGGCCACTGTGTTGAAAAATTATGAGCTAGGGACCACTGTACTAGGTACATGGGTAACATGATACTATGTAACATCTAGCTTTGATAAAAGCAAAGGATTGTAAATTGGGGAGAAATGTTAACTACAGTTAAGCTTTAAAGTGTCAAAATTAAATGACTCAAGGAAGTAAGGTTATCATAACCATAGATACAGCTCAGTGGAATTCTCAAGTTAATATGTAGCTACATTTAAAAAAAACTAAGATACTGGGTAGCAGGAAGTTCAAATTTCATATGAAACGGAAAAGGTATCAAAGCTTTAAATCAGTTTTGCATTATTATCTGAAATACTTTATACATTATCAATTAAACCATTCGATGTGATGATGCAGTTGAAAATTAAAAACTGGTAAAAGAAAATACCTTGTTACACAGAATGTGATTAAAATACAGAATCCACTGCTATAATAAGCTGGTGAAGTAAAGAAATTTGTATGATTCCAAAAGCAGTTGGCCTTTTATATGGGTAAGAGTAATGTCCATGTTTTTGTATTTAGCACTAGTAAAAACGTGAAGGGAAAATTTAATCTTGTACTTCCAGGTTTTTCCAGCCTTACTCTAAGAACTGTGGTGAAGGCAGATTATTTCATAAATCCCTACTGAAATTATCTTGTGCCGTTTCTGAAGCACTTGGTTTTTGACATTCTTTGAAACAGTATGTCAGACTATTGGCCTGTTCTAGAACAGCACTTCCTGTATTTTTATATTGAAATTGGCATGTCTGTCTGCATAAGATTTGTAAGCCAAAAATCAGTAGAAACTGAACTGTAGAAGCAAATGCCAAGATTAGATTGTGAAATTGCTTAAATAGACTCAGGTCAGACAATTGACTGCTTTTTATTAAAGCTGCTATTTTCCTTTAAAACTGTGTGTTGCTTCCTACCTGAAGTAAAGTCAATAGCAAAATTTCACTAAGGCAAATGTCTTTACAGTCCTTAATGTTTTGATTCAAAGTAATGAATATCTCTTTAAAGCAATTTTTTGATGAGAAAGGTTGTCATTAAATAACAGCAATAGAATAAGAGACATAGATTGTGTTCATTAATGGAACTCTGTAGCTGTAGAATTATTCATAAACAGTAGTGGTCTTAAGGTAACTATGTAAAGAATGAAATAAAATTTTTAGCTATTGACAGGGGTTTTTTGTAGTTGAACAAAACCAAGTTTTTTAAAACAGTTGTTGAGTTTTGAAGACATCAGCTACATTTCCAATGAGGAAATAAATCAATGTAGAAAAAAAAACATATTTGTCAATAGTAGTACATCTCATTGATTAGAATTCTAAACATATCAAAAATACAATTTCCTCACTCCTAGGATATTACTGTTTTAAATCCAGTTGCACATAACTAGTCTGTACTTTGTTTTTTTAAAAGTTATTGTGTAGATCCATTTGCAACAGTAAATATCCTGGAATATGTGCAGGCGCTTCTTAAAAAAGAGAGTTATAATGGATTTTAAAATGAGAACATTTTGTATGCTCTGATTCATGTCCTTCATGGAGAACTGATAATTTTGCCCCTTTTAAAGTGTTGAATTGGTTGTTATTTTCAGCTTAATCTTGAGAAGTACATAAACTTCTTACTGCTAGAGCTTAGAAAAATACACAGGTGAAACGGCTCTCTATAGGCACCCTCTTTCCTCTGCTCTTTTGTTATGTTAATATTGGCTTCTGTACAAGACAGAAGACTAAGCCTTTAATTTGGCCCATATAATAATTGCAATGAAATGCAAAAAAAATGTCTTTTCATTTTCCCCTTACTCTGTACTACCTTTTATGAGTCATTGATTCATCATACTAAAACAGGGTAGTAGAACATCCTTTGAGAAGGAAGTAGGTCTGAAGTAGCTTAGAAGTGGGTCTGAACAAGCAAATTAGATAAAGAATCCATTTCTAACACATCTTCATCATGTAGGCAATGTTAGAAGTGGTGCTATAGGTAAGGAAGATAGATTTTTATTCCACTGTTTTTAGTACTTTCTGTCTTGTGCATTCTGATCTTTAGTGTTCAAATTCAGTGAATAATCATTTCCACCATTGCTGTTAAAATGCTCTGGAAATACATGTGCAAAGTATTGACCAAAGGAATAAGATAAATTAAAGGGAATGATAACTGGTGAAGTTTAATACTATGAAAGACAAGACTATTACAGCCAACAATAGTATTTGAGGTGTAGCATCACATGAAACTCTAAAGAAAAAGAAAGTTTAAAAGAAGCGTTTCTTTGAGAACAACCTTGATACTATGAAAGGTTTACGAAAATACTTTTTAAACTTCTTTTCTTCTGCTTTTACCAGAATGTGAAAAAAACAATTCGTAAAGATTTTATCCTGTTAACTTTTGCTCTCTCTTGATGTATCTCGTTAGTAAAGGCAGTCTTTTTCCTACAGCAGCTGAAATGAATAGGAGGGGTTTAAAGTTTTTGCTTAGAGTAAGACTCTTCATACATTTACTTATTTAAATTACATTCAGCTTTTTTTTACATGCAAGTACCTTTTTTGTAATATTAAATGGCAAATAATATTTTTAGAGTATTATTGCCCTACAAGTAGTCAAGCCAAAGTTCTGTTGTGAAGTTTGATTGTAAGTTTGCTTTTGAAATAGCAGAGGAAACTGGAAATCAGTTTCTCGGTGGCTGTATTAAAAAATCAATACTACTTGGCTGGATTGTCAAAATACAAGGGACTGTAAAACTTAAGAGTACAATAGTGTGAATGATATATCTAAACAGAAAAACGAATGTTCTTTTTAAACAAGACTCTGATTTTACTGTCTGGACTACAAATATATATACCTCTTAGGTACATATAGTAAAATAATTGATGATAACATCCCTGACCTGCATGACAGTGAAATACCTTCAGTTTAAGGTTTAATCTTTATTTTTAATCCCATTTGTATTGGGTTTACATGGCAAAGTTTTGCTATTAGCGGGGGCTTCAGGGGCAGCTTCTAGCAACTTTTAAAGAAGCCGCCCCTGTGGCCCCCCCACTACCAAAACCTTGCCACGTAAACAAACTACATTTGCTAGAAGCTTCCCCTGTGTCCGATATAGCCAATGCCAGCCAGCTTGAAGACGAACCCGCTGCTGGCCAAGGCGGGAGCAAATCAGCATCGGTGGTAGCGCCTCTGGAATAACATATTTGAGAAGGAAAAAAAAGTTGCTGGGGCTCAGAAGGTGCAGCCAGAGAGGAGTGAGAACATGTAAGAGAAATGACTCCACAGACCCCCAGGTCAGTGAAGAAGGAGGGGCAGGAGGTGCTCCGGGCGCCGGAGCAGAGATTCCCCTGCAGCCCGTGGGGAAGACCACGGTGAGGCAGGCTGTGCCCCTGCAGCCCAGGGAGGCCCACGCTGGAGCAGATCTCCACCTGCAGCCCGGGGAGGGCCCCACGCCGGAGCAGGTGGGCGCCCGAAGGAGGCTGTGACCCCGTGGGAAGCCCACGCTGGAGCAGGTTCCCAGTAGGACCTGTGGCCCCATGGAAAGAGGAGCCCAGGCTGGAGCAGGTTTGCTGTCAGGACTTGCGACCCCGTGGGGGACCCACGCTGGAGCAGTCTGTGCCTGAGGGACTGCAGCCTGTGGGAAGGACCCACATTGGAGAAGTTCATGAAGAACTACAGCCCGTGGGAAGGACCCACGCTGGAGAAGTTTGTGGAGGACTGTCTCCTGTGGGAGGGACCACAGGCTGGAGCCAGGGAAGCGTGTGATCTGTCCTGCCCCTGAAGAGGAAGGAGCAGCAGAGACAACATGTGATGAACTGACCGTAATCCCCATTCCCCGTCCCCCTGTGCTGCTCGGGAGTGAAGCTGTGTCTGGGAAGTAGCAGGGTAGGGAGAACGTGTTTTAAGATTTGGTTTTTTTTCTCATTACCCTGCTCTGGTTTGATTGGAAATAAATTAAGTTCATTTTCGCCAAATCGAGTCTGTTTTGCCTGCAACAGTAATTGGTTAAGTGATCTCTCCCCGCCCTTATCTTGACCCACAAGCCTTTCATTATATTCTCTCTCTCCTGTCCAGTCAAGGAGGGGGAGTGATAGAGAGGCTTTGGTGGGCACCCCGCGTCCAGCCAGGGTCAACCCACCACACCATTTTATGAAAATAGCATGTGTTCTTCTAGACATGCTTTTCAAATTTCAGAAGCTGGCCTTCTTGAAAATGGAAACTTTGGTATGTTTAAATATATTTTAATTGCAAAATGTTCTTTTTATCTGCTAAACTTTTTATTTGATAATCAAAAGCCAAAATTATTTTTAGTATCATCCACTTTTAATTACACGTATTATTTCATTATGCCATCAACACACTGTTATGTGTAGATGTAGGTAATTAATTGCAGTCAATTAATTTGTTCATAAAGAGAGATTTTCATGCAAATCAGCTTTTATAATTGGAGCTAACAACATCCCAAAGTAGTCAGCAAATTAAAGAAATTGATGTTAAACCAAGATGGGTCATCTAATCTTGTGAAATGGCAGCTGTTAGCAGCAACCAAATGTCACATCAGGAAAAAGGGAAGAAGGCAGTGGCAGAAAGTGGCTTCTTTTGTGCTTATTAGTAGAGTAAATAATGATATTTGGTGGCTAATGCATGATCTTTTTTCATTTCCTTGATGACACTGGAAGTAAAGCTGATCTTGAAGTAAGATTAAATAATTCTATGAAAAATGCTTAGGACAATCAACAGAATGTTTTGTTTCTACTTTATTGCTTTGTGAAGGTGTCAGATCTCTAAAGTGAGATAGCAGTTTAACACTGAAGTTGTAGCAAGAAAAAAAATGTTCAGATGTAAATTTTAACTATAAATTAATGTGAAGATACCCTTTTTTATCAGCTCTGGCAATCCTTGGAGAATTAAAAAAAAAGGAAAATAGGTATTACATGCAGTTCTGCAACCCTGGTGATAAAATTAATACGTAACCATTTTATTGTCCTTCCCTTTTAATTTTTTTTCAGAACATTCATCTGCATTTCATGCGTTCCATGTTTGCTTTTTGTTTGTCTTGCAGACTGGTTGGCATTTTCTGTGCTTGAAAAGAATTATAGTAGTATATCTATATTTTAAACAGTAAAAAAGTAAATAATGAAAGGGGTAGAACATTTTAACAGGAAAAGAGTATGTTTGCAGTATTGGGACTCAGCCCTGGTAATGCAGTAGTTTCAGTAATTTCAGAAAGTAAGCTACACGTAAATAGTTCTCTTGAGCTGAGTGATACCTTGACAGTCTTGCCTCGGTTTTCTTATGTTGTTATTCATTTTGTTATTTATTAGAGTTGTTTTTTCTTCCTATCAGAAGTTAGGCTTTCATTGAAGTTCTAAAGAAATCATGCAAACCAATTTTCTTTTGTTTATAAATAGCCCCCTTTTAAATAAATCTTTAAAGCAAGGAGTTTAGAAATATGTTTATACAATAGACCAAAAGTTTCTTGCTTGTATGTTGACACATTTTTATAGAATGTGCATTAGCTATTCCTACATATTTCTAGGGATTTTGCTGTAAGGGAACATAATTTTAATGTATGTTTAGTATTCATAATTCTTTTATTTCAGTTTATTTGAAAAAAGTATTAATAATTATTCTTTGTAAGTACTGTAATGTTTTTTTAAATATTATTTTTCTTAACTTAGGTAGCTTGGTTAACAGAGGACAAGGCAATATATACAGCAGTAAAACTCAGGATGTATCACATATTGCATTTGGATCAAAGATCCTTGGGCCACCTCCATCTTCAAACAGAAGAGGCAGTGCAAGGGTGTCTGGAGAGGTAAGAAGGCTTAAATTACAAAAAAACTGCTGGCATTTCTGCAAAGGAGGAGATTGACAAGCAGAGGAGTTATCCTGAAGGTTTCTTTCAGAGCTGATGTGAGGCTGTGTCTGGAGTACTGTGTTTGGTTGTGGACCCCCAGTGCGAGAGAGACTAACAGCTGGTGGAGGGCAAGTAAAATGCTTGGGTGGCTACAGCACATGACATGGGGTTTTTCAGCCCATAGAAGAGAAGGTGAAGGGAGAATCTAGTTGCTCTTTTCAACTAATGCAGGGTTGTAGAGAAGACAGGCCCAGATTCTTCTAAGAGGTGCAGTGAAAGGACAAGAGACAGCAGGCCCAAATTGCAGGGAAGCTCTGACTGGGTATAAGGATAAAGTGGTTCAGTACCGGAACAGGATCACGGGGAGACTGTGGAATTTCAAAACTTTCAAAGATCACAAAACTTGACTGGAACAGGCTAATCTAATTTCAGCATTAGGCCTACAGAGGTCTCTTCCTACTGAAATTACCCTGTGATTTCTTATCATTCTTATTTTTCTGAATTTTTTGTTCTAGACTGCTGAAATTTGTGTGTGTGTGTGTGAATATTTTTCCTTATGATGAGAGCTATGATACAGAGCAGAAACTCTGCATTTTGGTATGCTCTAAGAGGATGATAGTCAGCCATACAGTGGCTCATGTGATGCTGTCAATTACAATGCCAGGGAAAACAGCTGGTCTCACTCTGCTAGCAAACAATATGCAGGTTTTAGGAATCTGGTCGGGCCTACAATTCCCAGTTTAATGTCGTGAATAAAGGATCCAACGAAAGGAAGTAGTAGACTCTTCTGTAGGAAGTCTGTTAAAAGCTAAGATGTAAAATGAGATTCCTTTCTCCAAAGAAGAAAGGACTCCTTCTGAGGTCTAGAATAGCCACAAGTTTCACTGTCTTTTTATCCAGATAGTAAATTTTAATTTTTTTCCTTTTCTTTGCCTTGTTTTCCTTTCACTCAGTGAAAAAAACCCTGCCTGTTACTAGACTGTAGAAACTGAAGATACCACACAGAACTGTACCTACCATAAAGTTTCCTGAAAAAGATAATATTTAAAGATTTTGAAACATTTATTTGAAAAATAAGCTTAATTCAAAATGTGTGTTTACCTTTGAGTGTTTTGAAAGCTGTTACGTTTTTGTCTTTCATTAAGAAAATAATGTCTTTCAAGGTAACGAAGGCCTCGGGTAGCAAAAGTAATAGATCATGCCGATTTCAAAGTTCAGGAAAGGGAACTGAATCCATACAAGACCTTGACAGATGGGAGCTATCATTCTCGCCATGCAATGATTCTTTAGACCAAGGAGGCAAAAGAAATGCTCACCAAACAACTAAAGGCATATGTCAAAATGGTAAGAGCATAAAGCAAAGAATATGTAGAGTTCACAAACTGCCAGATTTTTTTTTTTTTCTGACTTCAGAATGTAAGTCTTAATTCTCTGTTTTTCTAATCCTTTATCTACCTTGTTAATTACTGAAGACATTTCTATTAAATCATGGCTTATTCTCCTGTATGAGCTTGAATAAATGCTCATTCTCTCTGCAGGTATTCGTATTGTGTTTCAGCCAGGGATCACCACCTGCTGGCAGTAGCCCCAGGTTATACACATACTCCGCTTTCCCTCATGCTGTGTGTATAACTGGGCTACTGCAGTGGTTCTTGATTATTTTGCAGACTTTTGCAAGCCTGTTTTTTATAACTTCTATGGTTTGTCCTTCTTCCATACCTAGTGTTAAATTTTTACTTTCTTGTGACTGTCATATTCCTGCTGCCCTACAAGATTCCTGTGCTGTTTGGAAGATGTTTGTATCCCAGGACAATGCTCCGTATGCTGTTTTTCCATGCCTCAGGTAAGAAAAGTATACAATATGAGTGTTCACGGGCATTTCATAAGCTTCTGGGTTGTATTTCAGACCCTGCAATTCAGACTCAGAAAACCTCTGAGAGTAGAAGAGCAGATTTTCAGCTCACCTCACCACAAGGACCGTTAACAGACAACAACAGTCATAGAAGATTATCTCTAAAAAATGCAGCCAAAACCACATGGGAGATAACCAGCGGTATGATGCTCATTTTGTTATTTTGCATCTCAATTATGTGTGGCATGGGGGACTATCTGTTGTAAATTTCAAAGGACCCAAAAGCAGTTCACATAAAATATAAATGCCTGTGTTGTGGGGGATTATGGAAATCAAACATCCTGCAACAGAATTGCTTTTGAGCATTGATAAAGACTTGCAGGATTAAGCAGAGTACCAGAGCAGTGAATGAACGAAAAAAGAAAAATTCCATGCTCTAATGATTAAAGGGAAAGCACTAAAAATAATTTATTCTTTAAATCCCTATTAAATTTAACACTAAAGACTCCAAACATCAAATGTATGAAAAATTTTACTTGTCCCAGATAAGAGTTTAGGATACTAATTATGGTACCCATGTAATATGAGGTTTTCTGGTTTTGTTTTTAAAGTTCAGTGGTGAATTTTCTTTTTTTTTCCCTTATTCACAGAAAGACACCTCAGCTTATGTTTTTTTTCCCTTTCACACCTATTTGCCAAAAGCTCTGGCTATTTTTTTGTCGTACAGTGTCAATTAACTTGCTTTGCATGTGTCTGAATAGTACATTATTGTGGCAAAAATAGTCCTTGTCTCTATGAAAAACTAGTGCTACTTTCTATTAAAAGGCATAGCCACCAACTTGTAAAGTGGGCAGACTACTCAGATCTACTCAAAATTGACCAAAGAAATTTTCATTCACATTGTAAGTTATTTCCATTTTGTTTAATCTTTGGGATGTTCAGAAGCAATTATATACTATGACAATGTCGGTAATCCATAATTGCTATTATGGGTTTTGTAATTTGAAACAGGTGCAAGTTGCTAAGGCAAGTAGAGCCTTCTGGTGAATTTTTAAATTACTTCCTATTTACCTGAATTTTGAGGATTCTGAGGCAAGAATTACTGTGTATCTTGTTCTTTGTCTAGAACACCAAGGCCTCTATCTAGTGCTAGAATTTCAGAAAAATTAATCAACACTTGTTATTTTATGTAAATATAAGTGGTATGAAAAGACAGAGACTTAGGGCAGTAGACTAGCATGTCTAAATGCCCTATTGTAAATTCAGAAGCAGAGAACTGAGGAAGAAAGCTATGTATATGCACTACTATTTTCCTGTTTGTGTTTGTGAGAAGGAAAACTGTTTCTATATAGTCTTAATTATGTGTATAGGCAGATAAATGCACAGTGTGAGTTTGTATGATACAATTCTCCAAACTTTTTTTTTTCCGTACTTTGATCGCTTGGCACTGGTAGCTCAGTTTGCACATTTCAATTTGTTTTCAGTACATGAAGATGTCTAACTGTATGTAGATGAATTAATGGTTTCTTATCCTGTAGTACTGGACTCATCTGTGTTGAAGAGCTTCCTATAGGCAACATCTTCATCAAGGAAAGTCCTCTTCTATGCTCTGTTCTGAACTTCTTCCAAACTCGGATAAACTTGACATCAGAGAATGACAGGCATTCTTTGAGGAAATGTTCACAGAGATAGGGGGGAATTCAAAACCAGAAACGTGAGAAAAAATGAGGCACCTGATAATTTTAAATAAAATTACACAATTCAACATATACATGTGCATAAAATACTGTACAAATCATTTACAAAAGAAAGTGAAGTGTACACCAACATCAGATGAGAGAACAAAAATGGTTCTTCTCATTTCTGACCAAACTGTTTCATGTTTGCATTCACATTATAAAAACAAATACCTTTCTAATAAAACCAAAGAAATTATTTCTGTGATAACTTGTGTTGTAGCTGCAGTTCATGCACACTGTCAGGATTGTAACCCCATAAACCTCAGGATCAGTGTTCAGTCAGGAAACTCCCAACAACTGATCTTGCCCCATAGTGAACAACCACAAGCTTGGGTCAGTGGTGATGACTCAGCCAAAAAAACAGTCCTGACTCTTCTGACAAGGTGTTAATGCACATACACCTATGACAAGTCACTGGCACAAAAGCACGTTCCCGAAGGAAGTGCAAGCTTATATGGTTTCTGGCTCCCCGGTTATACTGTGGTCAAAACAAGTTGTATCAACAAGATTCTATCATACACTACTCTTCTCTTATCACCAGGCATTTAGTCGTATTGAGCCTTGTGCAACCATATCCTATGGTGATCTTGGGGCAATACTGCACTTGTTCTGCCATTAGCTTGAGTAAATATTAACTTAAATTTAATGGGGGGAGGGGAGTTTTCATAAGTGATTGCACTTACTACCTTAGAGGTTAGTCACTGCTATTATACTAATATCTTTTAGATTTATTATAGACCTCAAATCAACATGTCTTCTGTAGCAGGTGTGCAGTACCTTTACCAAGGTAAATTGTTTTTAAGCAAGGGAAAAAATAAAATGAGTGAGCATTTTTTTTATACTTTGCCAGTCTTATTTATGCAATGCTGAAACATTCATTAAAATGTTAGGCTGCAATTAGAAGCTTTAGCAATTCTGACTGTGTAGAAAAACTAATTAGATGTTTAGGTGATCATTCTTGCATTTATCTTGTTTGCTGTAATGTTGTGATTACATAGTAGTTTGCATATTTTGCTATGAAGATACTCCAAATTGTTTGTTACAATTGACATGGAAATACTGAGTTAAAAAGAAATTCCAGCATAGTTTGTGGTGGAGAGATAATGGGATTTGGTTTGGTCCAAAACACCCCATATCTTTTGCTTCTAGACTATCAACAAAATGCGACACTGACTACAGGTTACAGAAGTTGCTGAACTCCATAGCCAGCATAAAATGTCATCTTAAAGCCTTCAGACTTTTCTGTTTTCCCCCTGCATGTTTCATTAAGAATAAGTACTGTGGTGTACAAACATATTTGTATTTATATTATTACTAACCCAAGTATATTTCAGCATCATCTCTGGAAACGAATGTTGTTCTTTACAGAGAAGATTAGACTAAAAAAGCAGAATATTCAGGCTAAATGTTATGCAGACACTAAATCTTTTAAAGTAGTTATTTATATTTCTGAAGTACTTTTGATCTAGGTAAAGACAATGGTGAGTAAAGTGATGTGTAAGAAGATTTTGGACGTCTGTGGCATAGCCAGGAGTAGGAGTCAAGAGTTTAAGCTTCTGATTTCTTTTTCTTCTCTAAGAAAACTAAGATTATCTTTTTCATATTTTGATACTTTATTCAAAATTGACCTAAAATCTCAAAAACCAAGTGGTTTAACACCTTTTTTGCTCCAGAATTCATTATAAAATTTTATCTGTAATGACCTCTGCAAATTAAACAGCAACAACTGCATTAGAATCTGCCTGAAGTGGTAACTATCTCTAACAAAACTAAAAAGAGTAGAATACCATAGTAAACTTACTGTCTTCTGTGGTGGCAAGCATTTTATTATTGCAGTGCTACTTTATTATTATGTTTTTAGTATTATTTTCATTGAGGCTTTTTTAATATGGGTGGTGGTAACTTTGTTTTATGGAGCCAGAAAGTTTCAAGATCTAGTGAATAATCCACACCACACTACCTTTAATGAAGATAAGGGAGTATTGCATACTTGAGCAATTCTCCTTTTCTCAGATGCTATTTGAGATTGGTTTTAATCAATCAAATTGACATTTTTTTTCTATACCATCATTCCAAACAGTAAAATATAAGTTAACAATAAGAGTATAAAAATGGCCTTTTCATGTTTATCTGGTGCATTCAATCTTTAAATCCATTTCTGTAGTTTATTGTTTGTTTTAAAATTGGCAGATTAGTACTGCCTGTATTCAGGGAAGCTTGGTGAAACAGATATCTTCATACATTTTTCATGTCACACTATTTTTCATCAGAGCTGTAGTTTGAAATTGAGATTTAAACCATAAGTTCTGGACATAAAAGGAAGTGTAGAATTTCAGTAATAAAGAAGCAGCAGATTGTAGTATTATGAACTTCCCACCAACTATGTGTGATTTTTTTTTTAAATGTCAGCCACAAAAAATGCCTATAGAAAAAGATCAATAGCCAAATTTAATAAAATTATGTTTTCCTAGAATGAAATTCAGTTGAACAGTTTCAAATCTTAACAGCTAAATAGTTTCAGATTTGCAAATTGCAGGCTTGCATGTCATATATCATAGCCTGCAGATTTTTTGAGCTGTGATCTGGAAATGTTTTGATTAAACTTGCCTTGCTTAGAAAGCAGCCTGATCTTTTTTGTTGCATCCTTGTCGCTCTTCCAACTGTATAAATCTGATAAGCAGAATGTTTCTGCATTAAAAAAATTTATTTTGCTCTACAACTTCCAGAGAAAATGAGAGCAATAAGGGTAACGTACAATTTATGTATTTGGCATTAAAATAAACATTGTACATTTCAGATGAATGGGTGTTTCCAGAAAGCTTCACTGAAAGTATTCGGTTGGATAGGAGTGAGCAGTTCGTAGCTGCTGAAGATTCAGCCGGCCATAGATTAACCTCACCACAGAATATCTCTGTTGAACATCACAGCAATGAAACAGGTGATCACCAAGTGAATAATAAAGAGATTTTCACATTTTCATCAAGACCTCGATCAGCTGCCCATGGGAAGTCTCCAAATATGTCACCAGAATATTGCATTTTCCCTTTGGATATGAAGCAAGACAGTAACGGAGTACACGGGAAAACCCAAATTAAAGATAACTTTCAAGGAACTGACAGCAGTGAAGAGGTAGGCCACTTTGTACATGTAATTCTTGATAAAGTAGTCTTCATCCTAAAACTCCTAGGATGAGGTTCTGTCTTCAAGCTAGACAGAGAGGATAAATCATCTTTTCCCCTTATACCTAAAGAGGTAGATTTGTCTTTGTCAGGTTGCTGTGTCTAACTGCATACAGGAGTGAAAATACAGGTATATCCTCCGTAACAAGTGGACAAAAGAAACCCAACTCTCCTTTAGCCCCTATGTTAACAGAGAAATGTGAGTATTGTGCATCATTACAACAAAGATGATTTTAGGAAAGCCCGCATCATAGATTTGAGTGCGATACAAGTCCGTTATGGTTGAACAAGAGTGCAGTAAATAAGGCTTCATTGTGCCTTTTAAAACTAAGCAGGGACTGTTTTGCTCACCAACACTGTCGAAAGTGAATTAAGAAATTTCAGCTTTTTAATGTCACTTGATGATTGGTATTTCTGCTTTATATCCTGTCTGAGCTGTATCAGCATCACCAACTTTAATTCTTTTGCAATGTGGAAATTTTTCAGCAATAAAATTAATGAAAGAAAAGAAAATATTTATTTTTTTAATAAATGTATCAGCTGGTACAATATGGAAATTCACCAAATTGCCAATGCACTGAATAGTTGCATTGTGTCATTACAGTAACTGCTAAAAGTTTCTACCTTTGTGAACATTCTAGTGTATTTAATTTTTAATTATAAAATCTGTTTCTTAGCGTTCTAATCTGTTGCTCATAACTGAGTTACATAATAGCAAGATGGACTGAACTTAACTGCTCTATATTCTGTATTTCTGAGAAACCAAATAGCTGATGCTAATTATGAGAATAAATATTTTCTCTGTTTTTATTCTGTGGTTGTGGGTGTTTTCCCGTTATCTGGGGCAGTGTATTATTTATTAACTTAAACCCATAAGACTTTGTTATTTCAAACAAAGTTTCAGAATTTCAGAGTGAAGTCAGTTTTAGTCAAGCTAATGGTTCATGAGCATTTCTATATAGGATACCATTCTGAAGATAAAGAACTGTTTGGATTTCAAATAATTCCTGTGTCTGTTATACTCATGAAAAGTCAGAGACGTTACTGTAGAAGCTAGGTTAAGGAAATATTTCCATAACCTAAGAATTATGGAAGCTTTCCAGCACTGTCACTTACTCAGCTTTGGTAGTTTCCAATTTGATTGCTTTTTCTTTTTTGGGGGGTGCGGGGCGGGGTAGGGTATTGAAGTCCTTTGTAAGATATGTCTCCAAAGCAGTGTAAAAATGGCAAATGAACATTTCTGAAGAGGTACCAAACAGTAAAGGCTGTGCTGTGATAAGTGAGAGAAAATAAATTATCTTTCAAAACACAGTGCATATGGCATACTTAACTGATGAACTATAAAGCAAGACAAACTTATACAAATTAATCAAAAGCTAAATTAATCATTAAATTTTGCTTGTGCTTAAGTCTTTATTGAAGAAGATAGCTAACCTTCCATGTCATTGTCCTGTCCCAGAGATCCAGTGCCAAGCACACAAAGAGAAAGCAGTAGCCAAGTACTCATGCTTTTACAGCACAACAAAAACATTGGGGCACATTAATGGTCATTCTAGAGGGCTGATGCAAGAGAGACTGATAGAGGATCCCTACCTTCTTTAAAAAGATTTAAGGTATTATATAAACTTGAACTTTTCTCTGACTATGTGCCAGAGGTGAGCTAGGGAACAACCTTTGTTGCATTCATTATCTTTGGATGCAAACTGCATTAAGTAGTACCAACACTGCAGCCGGAGATGCACTAGACTTGCAAAGCTAGAAGATAATTACCTTAAAGAAATCTACAGCATGCTAACAAATTATCAAGTTTTTTTTTTCTCAGTCCAAGTACTACATTAGTAATTCATAGTTAAGCCTTTCTTTCATGTGAAAGAAGTCATTGAACCAACAAATTACTTAGCAGTCATATTTTGCCCATATTCATCCTCTTCCTTGTACAGATACATTCTGTGTTGCTACTTGAAGTCAGCTTTATACTGATAGTCTGGGTACAGGTTTAATATTCAGATTGCTCTACTTTGCATTACTGAAGTAAACTAGAAAATGGTTTTATTTCAAGCACTGGAAATATGGGAAAGAGGATCCTGGAAAAGCCGTGATACCTGAACATAAAACTCCTAACTTAATAGTATCTATTTTAGCACAGTTTAAGGTATCTTTGCAAAATTACCAAAGTTCTTTAGCCTAACCATAACATGTTTCCCAGTTTACTTCACTATGTGACAAAATATTTGACTAAGTTGTGCTGAATCTTGCAGTGCTTTTTAAAAATACGTTAATCTTTCTTACATGCTGAAATAAGCTACATTGTTGCAGGCTTTCACACTATAATTGTTTCTCATGATCATTGTATTACAGCTTTCTTTGAAATTCAAATACATCATGTTTGTGTATACCACATGTAAGTGTATACATATGCGCTCTTGAACTATATCAAATAAGATCGATATCCCACAGTTGAAATAATTGCATGTAAGCATAAGTTGCCTTTCACCTGGAAAATATAAGTAAAACTTTAAAAAAAATTTTTTTTTGCTTATCTTTGTAGTTTAAATATCTCAGACTGGTAAAGAGTCCAAAAGTTCCAAAAGTTTTCCTTGGGTTTTTTTATGTCACTTCATCATGAATTAAAAAATTACTGTTAAAAGGGCTAATTCCCAGTTTCATCCTAGTCTACATTTGAAGTTAGTGGAGCTGCAAAGGAGAATTATGTACTTCTTTATTAAATCTGCAGAAAATCAGTATTATCTACAAAAAATACTTACTTAATTGTAAAATATAAGAGACAGGTAATGCATCAGGATACATTTCAAACAAGTGAACATTGGCTCTTTATATTGCATATGCTGAGAGCCATAAGATATGCACAATAACTGTCCTAGAATTATTGGTTTATGCAACTTTTGGCTTTTGGGGAGGAAATGTTTCAGTCTCTAAACTGAAAACAAGTATTTATAAATTCCCTTTAGTGGTTACTAATTAGTCATTGGAATAGTTCAATACTGTTATTCAATTGTCAGAGTCAAATAATCAGTAAAGGATAAAAACTGCTTCTTCTCTTGGAATCATTCACCGTCAAGTGACTTATTTTATAATTATACGAATATCCATGCTTTCAGCTCAAATTTCTGTCAGAGCCTTTGTATAATTAAACCTGTCATGGCAGCATTTACAGATTCTCTCAAACCCAGAGCAAAACCAAGAATTATTGCTGATTGCAAGAGTTGTGTGACTGTGGCAGGTGTGACCATGTTACATAGTGCTATCAAAAATGCTGGTTTAAGTGTAACAGGCAAGTTCATCAGTGAAGCCTTCAATGAAGAAATAGAGAATTTTTCTGTCCTTATACAATTCAAAGAATAATGAAATAAGATTAAATAAGGTAATGTACCCTTACAAAGGCTGATAGATAATTTCACTCTGATACCTCAGTATTAAAGCTCAGTGTACAAAGGGATTATATCCCGTCTGCTCCTAGTAGGTGGCCCTCTAAAGTCATTAGAATGATCTTAAAATTACAACCCAGCAGGAGCAATCAGTTTTATATATCCAGAACTGCCCATCTCCATGTTCTTTCAAGCAATACAGTACATCAGTGGAAGTGTTCATTCCTCGGGAAAATCATTCTCATCTTCAGTTTACATATGCTGCACTATAGTTAAGCAAAATTTTTTGATATTTCTGGCACCATTTCATGATTTAAATATGTATGGCTGTAAAGACATGGAAAGGTGAGAGGGATTCAAGCTTCTGATAAATGAAAGTTATCCATTTTTCTCTAATGTGTGGGGAAAAAATACAGCATTTTCTTTTGTAATCTTCCATCTTAACTTAACCTAACTTAGTATGGGTTTCCAGCACAGATTTTAAGATAATTTAGGGCAAATAAAAACCTATGAAAAAGAGGGAAATACAGTTTTGTGTTTCAAGGAAATTACTAAGTGAGGGAACAAAACTATAAACTTCCAAAATGTGTATCATTAATAAAATTGAGGGATTATTTCCTTGAATGTGCATTTCATGCTGTGTAATCCAGTCCTGGACTCACTGACGTCAGTAACAAACTTGGATCACTTTCATTTGCAGTAGGACCACACCCTGGCTATGAGAGGCATACTGAAGATGATATTTCAGTGTCTTACTGAATCTTGTAATATATACTGCCTTACATCCAATGTGGTAGCATATGGCAGAGGACCAGCATGACGAGATGAAGATGAGGACTCTTTCATCCTTTCTTCCTTTAAGAATAAGAACATTGAGGCAAACGTTAGATGTGCTTCCCCATTATTTTTCTTTCCATGTGTTTGGACTTCCTGTTTGTTGTTGAGATGGGGTATGAGTGAAGATTATGATTTGATTCATGGAATATTTTGCAGAGACGTTGTTAGTAGCGTGAATATAAAGTTAACAAACTAATCTCCAAAATTCTTAAATGATACTCAAATAGTTCTGAATATGATATTCAATGATAATACCAAATGTGAGCAAAGTGATCTCAGCAGGAGTGTTCTTCTACATTGAAGTTGCAGATGCAGTGTGAAAATATGGAATATTAATAATTCAATGGAAAGACATCATTGTCGTGGACTTTTTGCTTACTTTTGGTTTAGAGCTGTATTAAATTTTGTTGAAATTATCATTATCATGTAACACACAGGTTTGGGAGGTTACCAGCATTCTAAATCTGGGCCGACATTTTGAAAAGTGTAATCTTGTCTCCCTCTCCTCCTCTTTGTACTTTTCACTACTTGAGACATAAGAACATGTTTATGGTATACTCAGTGTAAGTGCCAGGAAGAGTAGCTGGTTTTCAGAATCCTTGCAAAGTTAGAATTAGGCAGCAGAGATTAAAGAGCCATTTTGAAATTTTAAGGTTATGTAAAACTGTATTGTGTGATGATGAGAGGGAATTGCTCTTGCTTTATTTCCTAAATTTAGGGTGACAGCAATGAATTCATCCAGGGTACTGAGAACCCTGAGATCAGCCACAGCAGGCAAGGAACATCTGATTCAGCAATTTTTAAAGAGATCCCATCAAAGAAGATGTCATGGAGAAATGAATACTGGAAGAATAAGAGACACAGCAAACATAACCTCGAAGAGACCATGTTATCAAAACCACAGAGTTCCATGGTGAGAAAAACAGATTCTGTTAGCTCTCAGAGAAGCTTAAAGCCTACCCTTTCTCTTTCTCCAACTGGAAGTAAAGCTGAATTCTTTAAAGTAATTCCAAATGGATATGAAAAAAATGAAAGATATGAAGGAGTTTCTGGTCAGTTAAAGAGATCTGTCAGTAAAAAGTCTCTCAAGAAAATCTCAAGAGAAAATTCATGCCTGACAACACAGACTTGTGTAAGTGATTTTTACTTTGATATGAAGTTATTAGATTGTATAGAGAAGCTATATTAGATATAGCCATTTGCACGAAGTGAGAAATAATACATCTTTCATCCAGATGTATTCTGGTTTCATCATAACAGTATTTACTGAGCTCAGTGTTGAAAGCTGATTTTGTAGTATTTTGTGGCACACAAAATAGTACTCCAAATAAAACAGAAATCACAGAGGTTTATAGGTAAAAAGAGGTGTCACTGAGCAACTCACATTTTGAAAATATGTGAGTTAGTAGTTTTCGGCTGAAATATTACAAAGGAAAATTGACAGACTTTGAATTGGTATATTAACGAGTGGCCATAGAAAGAGCGTTAATCTAGGTACTTCATAGTCTCTCTGTGACAGCCCTGAAAAATAATAAATTATGTGATTGAGTGCCAGCAGTAAGGCTGTGTCATAGGCTAAATTGCCAGGCTACTAAAGGAATTGTTACATTCACTGAAGTGTTTTATTTCTAGCTTTTTCTTCCTGGATTCTCCTTGTGGAAACATGCAGTAATTTCAAGAAAAAGTTTGTCTGAAGCTAATTATGTTCTTAAATATTTCCTAATAGCTAATTCTTGTCTTTTCAGCTTATAATGATGTGCTTTGAACTGTGCTTTGAATCAGGAACTGGAGCTCAAGAATCAAGTGTGTTCTGTAAATCACAAATGAGACAGTATGTTACTGTGCCATGGTTTTGGATAGAATTCTTCTGGGCTTAAAATTACTGCAGATCTATATCTTTTAACATGTGACCTCTTCTCTAAATTTATTATTAGTAGATTGGATTTATTCCTGAGCATCTGAGAGCAGAATAGGCCAAACTTCTTCCTCAGTCTTCAGAGATCTTTTTTTCAGACATCAGCTAATACCCTATGAGACCAAAGACTTACATAGCCAGCATCTTCTGTCCAGCAGCGGTCAGTCATAGATGGCTAGGGAAAAAAGACGGTGCAAGGACAGAGCAAGCATCCAGCAATACCTCGCCAGCATGCCCTGCAGGCTTCCTTCCAGCAGTCCATAGCTTAACAGTTTCTTCAGTGAAAGGTGTTTTCTTTGGGGTAAATAACTGGTGGTGGAATTTTTTTCCACAGATTTGTGTAGTTGCTTTTTCTATCTATATGGCCTTTGCCTTGTGACAGTGAATTTCAGAGTTTAACTGCTATTTGTGGGAAAAAATACATATCTCCTTTTATTTGTTTTGAGTGCACTATCTCATTCCTAGTGCTTTCTCATTCTTGTGTTTATTATAAGAAACAGTGGATAGTCATTATTATTATTATTATTATTATTATTATTATTATTATTACCTGTGCCATTTAGTATTTGATGGTTGTATATCATATTCCCCTACTACTGTGTCTTCTACAGGTCAAGGAGTTTTATGGTTGTCCTGGTTTCGGCTGGGATAGAGTTAACTGTCTTCCGAGTAGCTGGTACAGTGCTGTGCTTTGGGTTTAGTATGAGAAGAATGTTGATAACATCCTGATGTTTTCGGCTGTTGCTCAGTCGTGTTTAGACTCAGTCAAGGACTTTTCAGCTTCTCCTGCCCAGCCAGCAA
>JAVKLA010000036.1:14221764-14257369 GCA_034782735.1 Sagittarius serpentarius | reverse complement strand
GGAGAAGCTGAAAAGTCCTTGACTGAGTCTAAACAGGACTGAGCAACAGCCGAAAACATCAGGGTGTTATCAACATTATTCTCATACCGAACTGAAAACACAGCACTGTACCAGCTACTGGGAAGACAGTTAACTCTATCCCAGCCGAAACCAGGACAGTACTGAAAGGCTGCAGTAAGGTCTCCCTGGAGCCTTCTCTTTTCCAGGCTGAGCAAGCCCAACTCTTCAGCCTTTCTTCATAGGAGAGGTGTTCCATCCCTCTGATCATTTTTGTGACTCTCCTCTGGACCTGCTCCAACAGGCCCATGTCTTTCCTGTGCTGAGGACTCCAGAGCTGGATGTAGTTCTCCAGGTGGGGTCTCACCAGAGCGGAGCAGAGGGGCAGAATCACCTCCCTCGACCTGCTGGCCACGCTTCTTCTGATGCAGCCCAGGGTGCGGTTGGCTTTCTGGGCTGCGAGTGCACACTGCGTGCTCATGTCCAGCTTTTCATCCACCAGTACCCCCAAGCCCTTCTCCGCAGGGCTGCTCTTCATCCCCCAGCCCAAGTAAATTCATTGTTTCTTCAGCTTCCAGTTTTTCCCAAGAAGTGTTCCTTATATGTATATTTATTCCTTGTGGTTATTATGTAAAAAATATATGGGTAGAATAAAAGCAAATTTGTTTTTATGTCACTGATCTTTAGTACCACCATCATTTGAGTTGGGTCAAGAGAATTTGCAAATGATCAATCCTTCCAAGATCAGATGTACAAACTGCAGAAAAGTTTATATATATCTGTAGCCATCTTCCAGTTGTGTAGGCAAATTATTTTAGCAGTGCAGTATATAGAAAAGAAATAGAACTAATCTTCATATTGTAGTTTGAGAAATTAAGGACAGCTTGAAATTCTTGTCATGATTAAACTTTCATGCTTACATGTGTTTCCAGGTTGTATCTTTCTGATTATTTAAATCAGTAGTATCTATTGCTTTCTCATATGTTCTTCAAAGATAAGTAAGGAGTATTTTTATTCCAAATTTTCGTTCATTTTATATAACATTTTTGTCCCTTAGTGGAATCTATGACAACAGCACCACCAGAAGGCAGCTTTTTGTGTATCTTCCATTTTGAAATACCTATCATGTTTTGCAAGGCAGGGCAGGATATAATCATGTTAGATAGTGAACTTATGTATCAAAGTAATATTTTATATATAAAACACATTTTTAGGGAGTTTTTTTTCATCACTTGCCATTGTTAGTCTGATTTCCAGCTTCATTGAAAATTCTCATGTTACTGACTCTAATGAATCTAGGAAACCCTTCTGAATGTAAAGGCACATAGATCAATCATATTGCAAAGCTGCAGTTAGAACAGATGTCCTTAAACAACTATAGAACAGATATACTAAAACTGTATTTTTATATCCTATGATAGTTTACCAAGAACTGAATATATGCTGTCAGGAGAAATCGTTTAAATGTAAGTTGTTTAGCAGCTGCTGTAAACTATGACAGCCAAAAAGGAATAAAATAGCTTTGAATATTATACATTACCCAGCATAGCTATCAGTTATAAATATGAAAAACTTCTATTTTAAAATGGATTTACTTTGAGGGAGAATTGTAAACCCTTGTAAAATGTGTGTGGGGCACAGTTCCAAATGAATAATATGTGTATATAGACCTAAGTATTTTAAAAGACTTTATTTGACCATGTCTTACCTGAATGATTTCTTAAATCTTAAGGTCTATGAAATTCCGTATTAGCTTTGCAGCAATATGAAAGACACAGTTGTATATATTGCAGCGTATAATGTGAAGTTTATACCCACACATACACACATTATCCAAGAAAATTTCAAAGCTTACAAAATATTCCTGCTTAAATGCCTTGCTTTATTCTAGACATGCAATAAGACCTTCCTGCCCTGTCAGGGACTTGGATAGCTGTTACCACACTTCAGACACCACTTGAGATATAACACAAACATTCTGGAGACAGGTCATATATAAGAGATTTCAGGATATCTTATTGCATATGGTCCCTGATTCTCAGTCAGAAACGCAAAAAAGAAGGAAGATTCTCCTAGATGCTCATTGATATATCCTAGAAGCTTGTAGTGGTATAATGCTCCATTAGCAGACTCCAAAATATGCTCACCACTAAGACCTGTCTTTCAAATAAGGAGTACTCGCGGAGAAGAAAGATTACTTGTTCCCCAAGCAGCTTCCTAAATACAAATTCAGTCACATAAGCCTTGATCTGCAGAATATTTGAAAGAGTACTTCCAGGTTCATACGTAATTTGTGGAAGGTTTTCTGGCCTTCTTTGTGATGTTTCAGAAAAGAAAGTCACTTAACACAAAAACGGTCTGGCAGAACTGAAGCCTGACAGACAAGAGGAGTGATATTTAAACCCAGAATTATTCCAAATGAGAACTCAGTTTGACAACCCCTGAAGGGATCTGTTCACATCAAGTCAAATTGCAAAACAGAGGCAGACTATTCTTTACTATGAAATGAGACTAAAAATTATTTAGACAGATATTCTGGTTCATAGACTGACTAATTCACTTTCTGTCTCATCCTCAGTTTTCCACTAGCCATCATTTGGGAATTGCACTATCCACCACCAGGCAGTGACTCATATTTGGCAGTAATTAGGATGTCATTCATCCTGAAAATATATTTTACAACATCCCTTCCTACTTCCTGAAACCATGAGAACGTACTCATTTTTTTATTGCTTTCTGTAAAAAAAGCAATTGCTTTCATAATGCTTAGTATTTATTTTTAGCATTTCATGTACTAAATGGTACAAGTATTGTTAATGTAGGCTTATATTTTCACTTCTTTTGCATTTGCTTCAATGATTTGCTTAAAGCTGCTTTTGGCGGGGGATCTCTTCTGCAAGCACTACATATATACTGAGAGAAAAGGTATTTCTGAATTTTAGAATTCTTGAATTTTTATACCAGTTTATGAATATTGATCTTTCTTGCAAATAACTGTTTTTAATGCCGTAAAGCAAATGTGGTTTGAAACCTTTGGGGCACATTCTTACAATGGGCAGATAAGATTTGAAGACTGTGGAAAATGATCATCTTTTGTATGAATATTCATGCCACCCACAATTAGGTGTTCATGAACAGCTTAATCCAGGTTTCAAATTGGCAGTGCCATAGAGAATCATATGTGCTTCAGCAAACTTCATTTAGGACTGCTAAGATTACTGTTAGTGGTTCTTCTGAGGAGAGAGAAACCATGCCTGCTAGCCCTATTAGCTCTGGCTCAGTGTTGTCTAGTCTTAAGAATGGTCAATTCTGCACAGCTCCTACTAAGAGTTCCTGCAGTGTGCTTTCTAGACACGTACAGTCTAGTCTTTTCTATCAGACAAGACTTTGCCACCCTTCCCTCTCTGAAGTTTCCTGACTCAGACCTAGCACTCTCACAGGCAGTAGAGAGGTGACCATGTGGTCAGCTCCTTAATTCATATGTATTTCCACCCAGACAAGAATCATCTGTTAAGTTGTACTTTTGCACAGTTAGGATCTGAATATCCATTTTAAATTTCACAGATAAGAAAAAAGACTGTAAAATTCTAATATCAGAAGCTGCATATGTGTATGCTCATAAAAGATCTCTTATGTACTTCTAAACATTCTGAAAGAATATTTGCAAAGTTATTTTCTCACCATTACTTTTTGTTTTCCATAGCCCATCAGTCAGGAGCATCACTATCAGAAAGAAATGAGCCCACTTTCTCGTTCCAACCCACGGTAAGATTCCATTTATAGCTCAGGCAGTAAGGGTTCAGTTAGAGTGTTCTGAATATTAAAAGTGACATTCTTTGATTTAATCTTAAATCTCTTTTCAATTGCAACCTCCTCTCAGAGGGCTTTACTACTGCTCGTTTTAGTCATTGTCTGCAATATGTCTGCGTCATCCTGGAACGCAGAACTGAATTCTGCGTGTTTTGGATGTACCACTGTGTATTTAAAGTAACTGACATAGGCCTTGCTCCTACATCTGCTTTGATGCGTGGTTCAGCAAATCTTGCTCATCTGACATATACACTCTCACCTGTTTCTTTCTGCCTCTCTCCCTCTCTGCTTTGAAAGCTTAGAACTAGAATTCTGTAGGTGTCAGGGAATCCATTTGTTACAAAAGATTTTAATGTTACTTATTTAGACAGTTTTTTTTCAATAGATAGCCCCATCAGGAGAGGGTGTTACAACACTGTGGGATAGTTCAAAGTGATCCTGTCTACAACATATTTTGGTTGTCAAAGTTTTTAGCTTGTTCTGTTTTGTTTGGAATCAGCAACATAATCCCTGTGACTTTAATATAAGTTGAGGTGAAGACAAGGGGAGAGGGTGGCTAGGGAGAAATAATCAAATTGAGACAATCAAAATTAATTGTCCAGTTTCATAATTGCCTTGTACCTGTGAAACCCTAACATCTCTTTGTCAATTTTTTAACAGCCTGAACAAGAGGTGTACTTATTTTAAAAAGTAGTCCTATTTCACTTTCACTTGGTGTCATTAATGTGGATTTTGCTTGTCCAAGTTTTAACTGGACAATGCATGTGTGTTGAGAAGGATTGGAGGAGAGGACATTTGAGATACAACTTCTTTATCTTTTATCAACAGTCTGAAATGTTTTATGATAGCATACTGCCAGTCAGTTGTGCAGGATAATATGCACTTCTCGTGATCATTGCACAGATGTTTTCAGTCACTTGTCTCACTTGCCATCCACATTTTTACGGATTTAAAATCTTCTTGTTAGATTTTATGAAGTGAACACTATGCAGCTTGCTGTGCAAGTTCACCCAGATGCATCAGTTATTGCAACATGCAGCCGTATGTTTCCTAGTGCGCACAATATATTACTGGAGTTAAAGTATAATCCTCGATTCCTGTTCCCTTTCACATGTAAATCAAAGTGCTTATGTTGGTCTAGAAAACCTGTCTGCCTTGGGTGCTGGTTATCAAAGGAATTATCTCTGTCCTTATGAATTTTTACAATGGATGAAGTGGATGGAGACACTTGACTATAGGCCACAGAGTAAGATATCAGGTACCTTGTGACTGACACTTTGGACTTTTTATTCCAGAATCAATTTTGTAATTCTGATGGCATTAGAATTCCCTATATTTTAGTGCAAGCTACATTGTTTGTCTTCTTTCTGCCCATACATTGGTTGAGTCAGGTTTTATTAAGGTATTTTTATGCATGTGCTAAAGCAATTTGGTATTCAGTACATTTTATATACTGAAAAAGAGAATAAACACCATTATCTGTAAAAATAAAACATTTCATCATATCAAGTTAATATGTTCAACAATGAAAACTTGTATTTCAATGTAATAAAATTTAAGACAAAATAGTATAAATTATGACTTAGTTCTTAGTGCTACTTTAATCCAGTACACACAGTAGACTTAAATTTCTCTAGAAATAATTTTCGAGAAATGCAGGCAAAGTATTCATAAAATACCTGACTTGCAAGTGCCTCATAAATTCAGTAGCCCTTGTGAACTGCCAGAAAAGCATTATTAGGCTGTAAATACAGAAGATGACAAAATTATGAGGTCAGTTTGCATCATGATATAAAAAGTGGAGATGATGTGGCTCGAATACCTTTATTTACATCATTACCTTTCATTTATAATGGAAAACTCTGTAACATTTTCACAGAGGGTGTGTACCTAAATGAGAGGGAGATACAATTAATGGTAATTCTATAACTTAGTTCCTAAATAGTTTTTAAAGTCAGTTTTAACAAGTAATGTATGAGCAACTGGAAAACGTCGAAGTCTTTGTAAGCCTACTGTAGCTATGTAGGGGAACACACAGAATACTTGAAAAATTGATATATGCTACGTAGATGAACGGGTATAAATGCCATGGCATAGAGACAGTTACACGTTGCACTTATTGAAACAACAAATAGTTTGTTGTAAAGAGTGATAAAGAATTTGACAGGTCTCAAGTAACTTGAGAAAAGTGATAGTAGTGATATTTTCTGGGAAATGAAAAGAGCACAATGTGGAAGCTATTGTCAGTAAATGTAGCTTCTGTCCATAATAAGATAAAAGAACAAGCCAGGAAAGAAAGCACCTGTAAAGATAATGGAAATGCAGTCAATAAAAAGACCCAGCTAGACTCATTTTCCATTGGTTCCACTGCATAAAGGTCATAAGTCTGCCAGCAATATTGCTACTGCAGTGCAAATCACCTCCACATCATGCTGCTTTGCAAGGTGTAGAACCAGTTAATGAAAGGAGACAGGCTGACTGTGGAGGCTACAGATCCAGATGAGCAAGACGATGTTCAGTGTTTCAAGCCTTAGCTATGCACTTCCCACTGACTGTTGTGGTGTATGGTTGTAACTGAACTTCGGAATTGCTCTCTTCTTTCCAAATAGGAAGCTGTAAGTATGTTACTTCTCCCTCCAGTGCAGGGACTGGAAATTGCTATGTACCCTGCATCTACTTAGTAAGCATTTGTCCTCCAAAATATTTGTGTGTCATAGAAGGTTTGGAAGTTTCATTAAGGAAATGTTGAAAGAAAGTAAATATTCTAGAGGAATTTCAGCCATACTGAACTGCTAAATGTAGAGCTGCTCTCGGAAAAAGATCACTTGAGCCTAATTTTATGAATGGATTTTCAGAACTTCTACAGATGCTCTCCAGAAAATTTATTTCTGATAAAAGCTGATTTTTCTATCTTTGAGAGAGGGTTTTTTAATAAGTTGAAACCCGTCTTTATAAGCTTTGCCTCACTAGATCCTCTCTTGACATCCTACTCAACTCTTCCCAAGCTACCAAATAAAATTTGTTCCTCTGAAGTTCAAACAGCTGTTCCCCAGAAACCACACTAAAGACAGACACAAATACTTCAGCATTTCATTGGGTATCCTTTCACAAGAAGTATATTTGACTTAAGTAATTTGATATAAAATGTACACAGCCAAATTTTCAGTTAGGTTTTACCCAGACATTTAACTCTACATGTTAAAAAAATGTCTTCCCGTAGTGAATTATGGGCACAGAGATTTGATGATAGTAAATGTCTGCCTAATTTGGGCTATAGCCAAGAATATAAGATCTGCACATAAAACACAGGCATCATTTTATGAGGAAGTCTATTGATCAGTGGTCTCAAACTAAAGAAAGAGTGATCAAGCTGTTTTTCATTCACAAATGAAAATAATTGTTAAGCTGAAGTTTAATTTGTTATCCCTATTAGTGGCTGGCAGGTTTCTTAGGTTAACAGCTCTAAAATCAACAACATTCACAAACTGCTCTATATATGTGGGGCTGATAGCTTTTCCAAGGGTGGTTAGAACCTGCAGGAGTTAATTAGTATATCAATCAATGAAAATTATCTTTTGAAGTATTGTCTCTGCCTCTGCTGTGGGCTTGGTCAGGATTACCTGCACAGAATTACCAGGAATAAGTAGAACTATACTCCCTTGTTAGCTCCACCTCTGTCTCCTCTGTGCTGCTGGAAGCTCACAGTCACCACGCTGGTAGATGAGAGCATGCATATGCGTCAGTATATAGTGTAGCCTACCTGGGACATTCAGGCCTATGTGTTGGAGTTCGCCTCACCTGGTGGATGATCATGACCCAGTGCGGGGACAGGAGGAAAATCTTAAGCCTCCTTACTGGTACTGAGAGTCCATCTGTAGCTGATGGTGTAGGTTGTCGGCCCCAAAATTCCACCAAGAATCTGAGGAAGCGACGAGATGTCGCTTTACCAGGGTCCCATCTACCCTTTCCAGTGCCTTGTTCTTCTCCACAACCCTCTGACCTGCATCCATGGAGATTATTATCTCCATAGGTTTTGCTATGAAAAGGGAGTGTTACAGTTGCTCTGAAGTGGTAGAATTCAGGACCATCCTCAAGCCAGTCCAGTAGCTAACTTGTAAAATAAGCTAGATTCATCTGCATGCAAGTCAGTTGCTTCTTTAATGGGATTTTTTGTGTTTAGATTAGATTCCATCAGTGGGTTTGTTGTGAATAAAAAGGAAATCTCTTAAAACTAAGGAGCATACAAGGTCCCAAAAATCTTAAGGAAAACCAATGATACTGCAAAGTGTTTACTAAAATTGCTAAATGGAAATATGATGCAATTCAGGCCAACATTTTGTCTAGATTTATGTTTTATCTATAAAAGATGTCACCACTGTACTGTGGTTTAAGTCCTTTGTAGCTCTGCCGCTTGTGGATGTAATATAAAGTTCCTTGTATCTATAATTGGCTGATAAGGGCTTGCAGTCTTTGACAGGTGATTAATAGTCACTGACCTCACTTCACATGGGCTTGGTACAGGCTGACTAAAGCAAGCTGTCTTATCATTGTAACCGACATGTGTTACCTTAGCCTGATCAGGATATCATCATTCTTTCCTCTACAATCCAAAAAAACACAAACCACCACCCCCATCCCTCCCCCCCCCTCCAAAAAAAAAAAACAACAAACAAAACCAATCCCCAAAAAGCTAATAACATTTTCTTCCCTTTTTTGGTAAAGGTATCTCTGCAATTATGATAAATGTTACAGATTTGAGATTTGTCATCACAAAAGAAATGTTTCATTGATGTGGAGATTAATGTGTTTGAGGAGGATAATAACTATAAACTTTTCAGAAAAAGTTGTAGGTTTTACCTTAGGGAAAAAAAAGCAGAACCTGTATCCTTAATTACTACTTTATCAAACTGTGATTTTCTTATTTTTGTAATGATACGCATGCACAGTAGTTCAAATAATGAATCACGAAATGGATAAACATGTTCCTTTAAATAAGTTTAACTTCTTTTCAAACTTGATTTTTGGTAAAATTCTGGTATATTAAATATAATAAACACCTCTTTCTATGCTTAACTCTGCTCTATGGATTTTAGGAAGTTATTTCTTTCACTTTCTTTAGAAGTTTCTGCTAGATAAGTCTTTTTTTAGAACCTGTTGTTGCCATAAATATTGCCATTACCAGGCACCTGAAATTTGCATAATATACCAATGACTCCAGCACGAAAAAACACCCACTGCAAAGTCTCAAATATTAAAAGTATGTTCAGCTTTGAGACTACCATTCAAGTACTCTCATCCATCCCAGATGAAAACTATACGTGCCAATAGCTGATACATGTGTTGTTATACCATTGAGAGATTCAGTAAGATTAAACTCACCTACAAAATGCTGCAGTAAAAGGATTGTAGCTGTAACATGTATTTGCTTTACATCAGAACTTCTCCAACATGCATGCTGTGAAATTCAGACACAAAAGGTCTTTGTCTCCCATATTTCCAAGCAAAGGCTTAAATAGCAGAATAACTTAAGAAGCACAATTAAAGACTGAGTTTTGCAAACAGAGCAGCATATTTAGTTTTATGATTCATTACAAGATCAAAGTCATACAACTCCATTACTTATGCAAAACAGACAATATTACATCATGAAGTATTATAAAATTATACAACAATTGTTAAAATAAGTGAACAAGAACAATGTGTCACAAAATGTACTTTTGTTTTTCATTGTACTTGTGCACTTACTTTACTCATCCGCAAAATGGAGTAATTTGCAATAGGTCTCCCAGTCGTTAATCTGAATTAGTGAAGTTCTGCTGCATTTGTCAGGCTATAATATGCAAGAAAAAGAACATGACAAAAGAAGAAAATGGCACAGGAAACATCTAATTGAAAAGGTTAAAACTTTTTAATCATGATGGTAAAAAGCTTAGCTGCAGAAAGGTTATTGAGAACCAAGTGGCTAACATGTAAAAGCTTGTTAAAATAATCAAAAAATGGCTTCCCCTTGTATGGGAATCTAAGAACATGAAAATGTGGCAGCATATACACTAAGGGTTTGAATATAAAACATGGCAAATGCTTTCAAATATGCTGTTGGTTTTATGTTAATATAAGGTAGTTTCTATCTTTTTTTTTTTTTTTTTGTGGCTTCAGGACTTGCTGAGAATACTTTTTATTGGTTCCACTCTTTTTCTGAATATTCCTGGGCCATTCATACAGAGTTGTCTAACGGTGCTTATATGTAGAGATGGAGAATAGGCAATAACAGATTTTACATGCCTCCAAGATCTCTGAGATTGAAAGGAAGAGATAGGTGTTACCTTGTAAGAAGTCTGGGATTCCCTGTTCACAGAGTGTTGCCATCTCCCCTTCAGTACTCAGCTGAGCTGTTGCTACGGCCCTTTGCCAGCGTGTCTTCTCCCAGGGGATCTCCAGCGTTTGCGGCTGACAAGACACTTCGGTCCAGCCACCAAGCCAGCATCTAAGATCTCAGTCCAGCTTCTGACAACTCTTAGAGCCTTGGGATTTTAGGGTAGTTCACAGGGCAGGCAAGCTTCCAAATAGGTTTTTATCAGTTGTATTGTTCCCTTTGTGGAGAGAAAAAGCTTACTACCACTAACCAGCCCCCCATCTATGAAAATATATATTTATTCTTCCATCCTCCTTCTGAACTGGAAGCTTATTTAAATACAGACAAATCAGGCTCCTTGACTGACATCCCATATGCATGAAACATTTTCTTACAGAGCAAAAGTGGCTGGGTTTCCAAGGGCACAAATGCCCACACCTCTCTTCCCTGCTGTTCCAGTATCATTTGTGCAGGAGTGTTGGTTTTGATTCCTTTATGTTATTTCACGTTTGTTATTGACAAAACTTGGTGGTTTTGAAGAATTAAACTGAGGTAGCATACTTCTCACTTTGTGGTGTTAAGTTGCCAACTTCATGCTGTACCTTTCATTGCATGAATATACTAAAAGGTCAGAGTTTTCTTGCATACTTTTTTTTTTTACTTTTCTGAAAAAGAAGGGTAGTTTTCACAGACTAGGAACACTCAACAGCATCACCTTTAACAAGTCTGATAATATTAAAGTTAGTGCTCTGTTGAGTCATGTCTCTTCATTGATTTTGGCTCCATTTCATCCATTAAAAGTTAAATGGGATGCAGTCTACATCCAGGATGCACAGAACACTAAGATGCTGTTGATGGCTGGCTGTGGAGAAAAGGAATTACTTTAATTGCAAGAAGACTCGTTAGGTACTAGATTCAGGTGTTTCCTGACCTGGTGGAATATTAAAATATAATTTTTAAAATGAATGGGTTATTTAATTGTTAAAAATATGTAAAAAAGGAAGCCCACCCTACCTAATGGACACTTCATTAAATGTGGAAATCCATTTGATTCACTGGTCAATGAGTATCTGATATGGTTATTAGAACTTACTTGCCTAAGATTAGAATAACATGAAGGAATTTTAACACACCTTTGCAAATTCATTACTTCCAATCTATACAGCTGATCTTCTGATAAACAAATCAAAATGAGCAAAGAAGGGCTAGTATTTTACTTAAATTAGGTGATAAAGCACTAGTTTTCTCCAGTAGTGTCATTTGTATTGCTAGTAAATATCTAGAATATAGTCTAGTCAGCAGCCTAACATGGTGATGAACTAGAGGTTTAGTCTTTAAGTAAATTCCAATGTTACTGTCGTTTAACAGAAGCTGTGATAGAAGTTTCATGTATTTAACTACAAAACATCATTGACCAAATAGAATAATATATTAATTACTAAGCTGTTAAACCTCCAAATTCAGGTCATTCGTATTTTTAAACTGATGTAGATGACTGTATGTTTTTAATAACCTGCACAAATTTATCATTTGAACTTTGATAATGAAAGAAAAATGGGATAGCATTAAGAGGTCAAACTTTCAGTTAATACCATTCAGCATGATTATACTGTACACACTTGTAATAGCACCTTACACTATCTAAATATCTTGTTTAATAAGTAGACTTCACATCTCCTTTGTTATCCTTGAATCCAATCTAACACCCATAAGCCAGTTCATTTACAGATTTAAGACTTTAAGAGCAGATTCAAGTCTTCCATGCACAGTTGCACTTGTACTTTTTATGATGTCTTTTTTTATTTACTAATTCATTGAAAAATAAAGAATTTAGTTTTTAAGGAGATCTCTGCCTCCTTTAGAAGTATGGTATTTGGCAGGCTGGACTTGCTGAAGTGGTTTGGAGGAAGGAAAAAGGCATTCTGTAAATATGCTTGTGATTCTCTAAATCTTAGTGCTAGCAGAAAAAAAAAGTTCCAGTAAGGCATACAGTAAATGAAGATATTACATATTAGGGATGGAATGAATCTGTCAGTTTGACGGATTGTGAGGCAAAGAACATATTAACAGATTACTCATAGTCAGAACGCAGCTTACTGTGAAAAATGTGAAGGAAATAAGTGTTAGTTTGTGCTGATTTAATGATATTTTGAAACTACAATAACAATCCATGAGAATAATACCATGTAGCTCATGGCTTGCATTTTTTAAATCATCAATGTATTGCCAGATGGCCCTTAAATACTTTTTAAAATAGAGCTTTCAATTCATGCAAAGTCATATGGACATGTATATTTATGTTATTTTTCAAGATTTTTACTAAAATGTGCATTCAAAAATCCTTGATTTGTATGTATAAGCGTACTCCATATTCTTTTGGTAGTATATCTTCTTATTCTCTATACTCACTCAGTTTTCTATTTTAAAGATACCGGTTTTCCCACCTGAAGCTGAGTAGCACTGAACAGTTATTGATGTATAAATTAACATTGAATGTTTCTTGGTTTATGGCATATGTATGTAAAAACTTTAAGAACATTCAAAAATTGAAGTTGTTTAAAGCATTTTAGATGCAATAATGGACAACTTAAGCCTCAGATAACTTCATAATTATTACAGACATGTAATGGCAGGATCTGACATTTTTTTCCAACATTTTTTCAAATAATTTGATTGCCTTTTGTACATAACACAAACAAATCTTAGTATTAATAGCCTACATAAGACCTTGCTTCAGTATTGAAACGATTATTGAGGGGTTTATTTCTGTGGAAATACTTCTATTAAGAAAAAAACACCTTACATTATGCATACGTCATTAATATATTAAAAAGCAGAACCCAAATAGGTGTGTATAGGTAATCTGAATTAAGTTAATGAAGTTACACATTTTTCTGACGTTCAGCAGATACGTAAATAATTGAAAATTCAGATCTGCTAATCTAGGGGAGCCTAACAAGTAATACGTGTTCCAAAAAAGATGTAGCAGGGAATAGGTGAGGTGTCTTACAAAGCTAGGTGACTTTTTATTGATTTATCTAAGAACTGAGTTAGTCTCTAACAACATTTTTTAAATAGGTATAATTAAAATTCCAAACAATTGAGAAAAATAGGTCTTCATCTTAGCTGAATTGAATATTTAGGCTATACTGAACCATACCTTTGATATGAGCTACCACTTTGCCTTCAGTGGATCATGGTAAGGTATTCCTTATTCACTTTGAGCATTTGCAACAGCATTTGCTTCATGTGGTGTTAAATATTACTAATACAAAAGTATGTGCTGAGATTTTAGTTGATAATTGCACAAGATGTCAAGAATTGGTCCTTTTTTCCTTAAAATTTTTTTGTATTCTTGATTCATACATTGGCATTCTCTGGCCCTCCACAGAGTTAGTCAAATTATCCATTGTAAAAGATAATTCAGCAAATGTGGTCCTCTTATTATCACTCCAGCACAAGCCAGTTCTCCTTTTGTATTCATAAAGATTTACTAAGTAGTTTATGCACTTAAATATCGTCTTTTGCATTCTTTATTGATTGTACTCTACAGATGCTTAATAGTCAGTTTGATGTGTTCTTAATAATACAAAACTGATGTTGTTTTTTCATTCCCTGATTTGACATGATATAGCCCTTGCCTTGCATTTTTTAAGTATACTGCCAAGCTGACCGAATAATTTTAATATTCCTTTTAATTCCCATATAGATTATTGGACAAAACCATACTAAAACTTTGAAGCATTTTAATTTTGTTAATAATGTGGATTAAATGATTGCATTGATTTAAGTAATACAAATGAAATCTGATCAGAAAGAAATGCGGTAAAGTATGCTATCTCAATTCACAGCAATGTTAAAAATCTTTGTACTAAATGATTTGCCATTTTCTCAGTCCAGCCAGTAGGATAGACTAAAACACAAAAATATCTGTAAAAAAATCAAAGTATCAAAGGTGTTCATTAAGATTTAAATCAAAACCCTCTGATTCTTCAGATTTCTGTTGACGGTAATAATTTTGAAACATTGTCATTGATAAGTGCTACTTAATAAAGCATCACTAATTTTCTCAACAGATTTTACTTGATGGATGCCATTTTCTGCAAAATTTGACATAGTCATAAAACTGAAAACAATGTTCATAAGTCCAAAAGATTCTTTTACTTTCTATCACAGTTCAGCTATCATGTGATATTTCAATATATGACAATTATTTTCTGAAAGTATTCTTTTAAGAAAAGACCATAATATAACAAGATTATAGAACATTTTTAATTATATTTTGGTATGAATAGCTTTCAGAATAATGAATTTCAGTGCAAGCATTAAAGGTGCATGATACTTTGCACGTGGAAGCTATTCTGAGCCTTCACACAATGCAAATCACAATGTCAAAAGACAATACTTAGAATTCCACATTGTTATCAGGAAAGCTCTAAATAGTTTATTGCATGTTGATTGTATTGATTACAGCTGGAGGCATTGATAGCATAAACAGAGTGTCCTTAATTAGTCAGAATGTGTGATTAGCTTTTCTGTTTTAAGGAGATAAATTAGCTTCTTAAAGAAGTTCCCCCAAAAAATATTCTTTGTTCAGTCAGAATAAAAACACAATAAAAGGGACCACAGGCCAGTCTGCATTTCTCAGAATATTGCTGATTGTCTCCCTGCTGGGCTCTACTTTTAGGCAAAGTCTACAAATTTTTCAGGATTTTTTTTTTTTTTTAAATGAACACATACACTCTTCTCACACACACACACTTTAGTTGCTTCCTAAAAGCAGATTTCATTATGGAAAAGTCTGTCTAGACTGCTAGACTACAGCATCTATCAGAATGATTTTTCACAAGTTTATCAATCAACTGCCAGTATTTACTCTCTACTGCAATTTGGCCAAGATTTCAGCACACATGAGATTTTTCAAAAATTTTTTAAAGATTTTAGGAAAAGTTGATTTAGACATTGCTAACTAATTTGTGGAAGTAATAAACCAGTTTTTAATATATATTGTGTAAAATGTTTCAACCTTAAGAGTAATATTAAGTCAACAATGAATCCCTAATACTGTAGTGTTTTGATTACTTGCCTTGGTGAGAGGGGTTTGAATAGCAAAACTATTAGTTTTTCTTGGACACTGAAAGAAAAAAAGGTGAACTGAATCTAGACTGTCTCAATAGGAAATAGTAAACTTACCTGCACATCTCTGTTGCCTCTCATAAAAAAAACTCCTTTGCCTCCCTTTAGAACCATCAAAATCTCTAGATCTTACACTTGCACCTCCTAGAGAAAATAAAAATTCATCTACTGAACCAGGTGCATCAACATAAATATAAAGGTGAAACTGAACAACTCCTTTACACAAGAATTAACTCCAATAAATGAAGGACAAAATCAAAGACAAAATCCTCCAGCTACTCACAAATCATCCCATCTCTGATTTCTCAGACTTGATCTTTCAGGAAGACCTTCAGAGAAGAGACTTCAAACTAAAATTCATAAATTTTCTGAGTAATAAGAACTATTAATTTAACAGAAATACTGGTTTAATGACATGATTACCTCGCTCCCTTGATGTTCTCTAAATGAATTGTCTCTCTTTTCCATTGGAGGTAATTGCCTTATTATCTTTCCTTCCTCCTTACTAACATCCTCTCTGCTTTCCAGGTACCAACTATTTTCTTTAGAAATTCTCTGATACATATTTTATATGAAAAACACATATCTTTCAACTCTTCTGTTTTGTGCCAGACCTGTAGAACTGCATATATACTCTAAAGCTTCTTTACTTTTCTAACTACATTTGTTGGTCTGACTGAGATAATTCTCTTTAGAAGCGAGCACTGTCTTTCCTCTGTCCTTGCACCACTTTTGCTTCAGCAATCTTCCTAGCAGAAATATTCTAGTTCTTCTCTGGATCTCAAACATCACTGTCTTTTAAAAAAGCTGTAGTGAATTTGGAAGAAAGGGTAGCTTGGGAAGCAGAGATGTAGATTAGCACTAATATTTTCTCCTTCCTTTCTCTAAAATTGCCGCAGTTTCTCCAAACAATTGCCTTTGCTGACATTGTGTTTCAGTGCAATTGTAGAGAATCAGGTAAGTGATAATGCTTCATGCTCTCTGGACACATCCTATGAGCATGGTCAGATTCTAGTGTTAGGTTTATGTTGGCTCATTCTGAGGCAGAACACACCACACATGCAAGCGGCAGAAATGGAAAATACATTCTACCGTGCCACTGGATATCACAGCATGCATTTAACTGTTATTCCTAAAAACTTTTGAAGCTTTGGTGTAAACAAAGAGTCTTTGGCTGTATTCAGGGAATGCAAATATGGTGAGCAATGACAGAGAGTGCTAATAATGAGATGTCTAGGCCAGCTTATTGCTGTGTGGATTAGTTGTACCAGTTCTCAATGGCATTAGCTGAACAGCAGAAGAGGAGAAGGATTGGTTGTGGAGTTAGCCATATATGTGAAAATAATATGATGGCGTAAAAAAATTTTGAAGTATGTTTTTTACATACTGAAATAATGGAAAATTCAGTATCTCTCCCTTTAAATCTGCTATACTACTTGGTGGATTTCTACACCAGCAGTTCTGTTTCCTGAGGCAGAAAATTAGTTTTTTCCATTTTGACTGCAAACAGGTAGGTGATTGTCCCCTGATTCACCCTAGATTATGTGTACATGCCAACAGGAGATGATGTGGAATCAATAACAAGTCCAGAAGTAGCAGAAAAGCTAACCAAAAAAAAAAAGCAGTTGGCATATTTTAGCAATTATAACACATGACTGAGCCTTGCCAGATTTCTCTGTCAGAAGCAAATCTTACATGAGTTCATCAAGGCTTTTCAGAAAGTAGAAGTACATTACCTGTTTACTTGGTGCTGGACAATTGAGTTGAGACAATTACAGTCTGGCGATGTAAAGAAATCTGTCAAGCTTTGGAAAAATGCATCACTTCTACACAAAGCCATGGATGCTGAAGTTACCTCTACAGCTCTGGCTAATCTCCCTGGCCCCTAGCACAAGTTTGCATGCATAATGGTTTTGTGCCAGCTGTTGGAACAGCCATGTCCAGACATAAGTTGAATCAAGCCCAAACCAAGTTTATTTACTCTGTAGAGCTGCACTGTTTCCATTAGCATGAAGCAAACATAAAGGAATTTAAAGACCCCTTTTCCATTCCATTCCCCTTGCCTTGCAGTGAAATACGTTGGTCAAAAAGGATGGATCTGGTTCTATCGAAATGAGGTGATTTACCGAAGCTCCTTGAATTCTGTGTTCAAGTGTTAACTTGCAATTACTAAGTCTAGTTAATGGTTATATGGAAGCTTTAATGTGTTATAGCTCTTTACTGTTGAAGAGGAGAGATGGGAACTTAAGGAAACATCAGCTATGTGCAGGGTACAGAGATTAATTTCATATATGAAAAGAATTACAAGACATTGTCACCTGCACAAAGAATGTCTTACTTTGTGGCTTAGATGTGTCCTTCCAGGGCTATCCTTCTCTGATTGACAGTATAATGTGAGTGACTTTTTCAGTGAAAAAATCTGCCGTTCGGTTTGCAATAAAAACCAGTAGCAAGAACAATAAAAACCACTGTTCTGTTGTGCTTTCTTTGAGCTGTAACAATCAAAGACCGTGTATCATAAAGTGGTGTATGTGACATGAACTTTGAACTTTGCATGTATGTATGATAACGTCAAAATCATTTTTAAAAGCTCTCACAAAGTAGTGTTCAGGAGAGACATAAATTGCCTATTAAATTGAATAGGTGAAGAAAATCAGTAGTTCCTCCTCTATGATAAGGTTCCCATTAAAATTTTTTTCTTTACAGAAGCAAAATAGATGTGTGACAGCTGTGATGAGAAGAGTCCTCTGTGTAGTCTTGCTAGTAGCTAAAATCATGTTATGCTCAGTAACAACTTTTTTCTTTATAATATATAACATTTTATAACAATAAAAAATTGTTATAAACAATTATTTATAATGTATTTACCTAACAAAGCTTTTTTCCTGTATCAACAATACTGCCACAGTAACATCCTGACTCACTCCAATGTTTCCTTCTTAAAAACACTAGAAAACTGTTAGTAATATTATTCTTAGCTCTGATCACTAATTCCATCCCTTTATTGAAAAATTTTAAAGTTAAATTAAACTGGAAATATTAAATCATTTAATACAAATCAGCTGTCCCACATGTCATGACCACTGAGTTGGTATCACACTGTTAGTGGCATCTATTTCATGTCTAAGCTCAGCTCTAACTCACCAACCATCCACACTGTAAATGATATACTGCTTGCTATGTCACCCTATTAACAGGGGGCTCCAAGCAGTGCCAAGTCACTAGTAACCAAACACATCTCTTGTGATTGTCTTTAAGCCTTTTTCCTTAGAGAGGGTAAGGATTTTTAATCAAATTGACCTCCACAGTCTCTCATCAGACACAGGTTGTTCATCCCAAGTCTTTATTCCTCAGAAAAAGACTCATGAGTTCTGTAGGCTTTCAAAGTATAGCTCTGTGGATTATGGATCACACTTCATGTACGCTTTTTGCTGAGGGAGCAATACCAGCTGAAATCTGCAAAGCAAACCTGACAAAACACAGTTTTTAGTGTGAACAGAACAGGTGAAAAGGCTGAGGAAGGAAGGAAGGAAGCCTTAACATTTAAGAACTGTATTAACGTAAAGTTTGTTTTTAGAATAATAAAATCCAGCTTGATTTTGTTTCATCATGTTCGACAACCTGCAATTTCTTTTGAAATTTTTTTTAATAATCAAAAGAATTTGAACAAACAGGAACACAAACTATGCTTTTAGGATTATTTTGGTTTGTATTTTTCAGGGACTGGTTGAACGTGTTCAGTCCCCCCATCATTCCTGGAAGCCAGCGACCGGAAGAGCACACTAAATCTTCAACAAATCAGAGTCTTCCAGGTAGGAATTTATGAAGACAATGAAAAAGATCTGGGTAGAAAGACATTTCTAAATGCTGTTTCTGTAACGCTGATGCTGCCTTTTTGTAGTTTTCTATACTGCTACATTTTGGTTCCAAGTTCTCTTATGTATTATTCTCAGCTCAAGCTAGCAGAGTTTTCCATGCAGTATTGTCTGATAGAAGAATAACTTATGCAGTTGCAGTTTCCTCATGTTCTGGCCCAATACCAATTAACTCATAAAAACTGCATCTTATTTGTTTAAAATAAGGAATTTATACTAGTGGGAATGGGAAACCTATGAAAGAACGAACACAAAGATGAAAAATTCTTATTCAGAAGCACTATTACACTTACGTAAGTGATACTTCTCTCATGAAGAAAAATTTCAGATTTAGCCTTAAATGAAATCTCAGCATGTTTTCCTGAGTAAAGACTATTGTCACCACCTAAAGCATTACAAGTTTTTGTTTATTAATGGTGTTTGCTTAGAGAATGGCAAAGAACTTAACTGAAACTGGAAAGTCAACAACAATAGAATAAAACAAATACCTTGTTTTTTTCAAATGCCCTTTTTTCTTATCAGTTGGCTTAGGAAAACGTAGATATCTACATTTTTCTTTGAGTCTGGGGAATTCAGTGTGAACTCTCATAAATCTGACCTGTGTATTTTGGCTGCCCAAGGAATGAAGATGTCTCAGTGATTTACTGTCTAAAATAGATTATGCCCCTCAAATTGGGAATGTTTTCATAGATATATATCTGTAATTGTTTATGACAGCAAAATAGAATTTTGCTGTCAGGAAGGGACCTTGCTTTGAAGAATCAAATAATATGTTTTGTTAAGGGTCCTAAGTAAGCCAGAGAGAATTGGACAGTAATCCTTGAGTTAAGGGCATGCTGGATATAAATTTGTGATAGGTCTCTGAGAATTTTTTTATGTTGGTATTATGAAATCCAAGGCTTGCTGCAGTAAAGCTAGAATTTCTGTAAATTTTAAAAATTGTATTATTATCTTTAAAAAGCTTTTAAAAAGAAGTATAGTTGGGAATTTGTTGGATTTCTTTGGTTGTTCCTAAACTCATTTTCCTTTATGCTGAAATTTTTTACATCATGTGTCTGCGATTGCACATTTGGAGAACAGAAAATCTCCATATACCATAGTTTTTTATTTTGGCTTTTTATTTTTGTGCCTTTATTCAATCAAACTGAATTCTGGCTCATGTGTATGTATGATATTGGTAATTTTGATAACTTCAAACAGAAAGTTTTCTGTATCCAAATACTCCAGAAAAACTGCCATAGTGTTGAAGTGATCAAGCTTCATTTCCCCAAGAAGCTGGAGGAAATAAGAGAGAACAACAAAGCCGTTCCATGACTTTCCGTCCCCAAACAGGACAGTTTGGATTTTTTCTGAACTACTAGACACCCTTCCCTATTAAAGTAGCAGAGAAGCAGCAGAGTAATCATAGCAGCTGTGGGTAGGGAAGGCCTGACTGGCAAAGTAAGGGGGTACTTCTGCAGAAAACAGCGTCTTCAAGCAACTCCAAGCCTCCCTTACTGGTTGTGTACAGTCCTTGGAAAATAATGTCCTTGCGCTATATTAACAGAAAACTGACATGGTTTTGCTTACACAAGATACCCTTAAGTGAAAAACAGACCTTTGGATATAATATTGTGGTGAGTGAAAATGCAGTGCCATGTAATACGTGCCTGTCAGATTGGATTGTACCCATCAAACATTAGAATCTGTGTGTTTTCCTAGATAGCTTTAAGAAATATCTTGATGGACCATGATAACTAGATGGTTTGGAGTATCATTTTTGAAAGATATGCTAAACAGGTTGTGTCCTGTGATACATCTCTAGCACTTCAGAAAAAAGCTTTTTTTTCTTAATCACTTCACTTGAGGTTAGTTATTTGTGTGAGAAAATAAGTGGTTTATTACTGACAATTAAGCACCAGATCTGATTGACAAACTGAATGCTCAAATTCATTCCAGAAAATTCTGCTGCCCTACTCACTTTTTTTTTTTTTTTAATATCACATTAGGAAATTAGTTATTTCTCATATTGGGAAGTGTCTTAAGCGTCACAAGATTTTTTTGTGTGTGTGTGCAGTTTTTCCATATTCCAAGTATCACAGGATAACAAAAGCATATTGTCAGTACTGAAAATCTGCAATGAGTCATAATATATTCAAGATAATAAATTTATCTAGAAATATCCTTAAAGAAAAATAGATAGTATAGCATTAGTATATTTATAAAGATTTTTTAATTCTTATATTTAGAAAAAAATCTTTAAGTTGGGGCATAACTTTGGGGAAAATGATGATTCATTTCTAAGAAAGCATTTTACTTTATAGTTCCTTTCTTAACATTTGCACCACCCGTAGTACATAGTTAAATACGTAGATGTAATGAGAAGTAATCTTCTATTCAACAGGTTTCACAAGGCAATCAAGGAAAATTTAGAGTCATAAATATGATAAATTTCCATAGATTTCTCTCTTACTGGGCATTGATATTTCTGATTTACAGACAATTTCATTTATCTTGATGTAACAAGTCATACAAGAAAGTTTCCCCAGTAAGTGACAAAGGCAGAGTCATAAATTCTCTGGAACTTACTTTATTGTATCTTGTTATTTGTCTTAAGATAGTGGTTTAGGAACCACAGTACTGAATAGTCTTCTTTCTTGGACTGCAGCTGTGGACAGTAGTCATATGGTAACCCTGCAGTACATAATTACAGTACAGATTTGAGCACTGTAGTTCAGTGTTCAAGGATCATATCGGAGAAAATATCAGCAGTGTTCTTTTGAGCGTCCCTTCTGCTGGCAGCTGATCCAGTGCAGTTGACTTGTATCAGGGTCAGAATATGATCTATGTATCTTAAAGTGAGATTTGCTACAAGCCATTTTCTAATATTAAAACTTGGAATACAGTGAAAATATATTTCTGTGAAAAGGGAAAGTGTTTATTTTAGTTCTGCAGACTGTGGTGACTATGTAAACAGTGTTAACAATAACACAGTTATTTGTACATTTATTTCAGAGTTCAGAAGAAGCTGTTACATGCCTGCTCCATTCTTTGTTATCCAGGTTTAGACATCTTGAGCAAAAGCCTTTCTCCATAAAAACAATAGCTGCCCTGATTTCAGTGGGGCAGCATTTCCTTTAATGTGACAGTTATTCAGAGGTACTAATTATCTTCAGTCTTCTTTCAGCTCAGAACTAAAAAATACTTATCCCTCTATAATGTACATCACATACTTCAGTTTTCATTTAAAATCAAGTTATTTTCTAGCCTAAATACTGTTTAATTTTATAGTGATTTAAGAACAAAAGCTTTGATTTTGCTTTCACCATGATACTGAAACTGACGAGTTTTTTTCACGCAATCCTGAGCAGCTTCAGCCCCAAAAGTGTGGATGGTGGCAGCATAAACAGCTACGGAAATTGTCTTTGAAAGTGACTTGTTTATCAGTTAATTTGGCCACAGACACTTCATTCCTACATATGGTCAGGTTGCACACAATGTACCCTTTGAAAGTAGAAAGATGCCTTCTAACACAACCATTACATGTTAGCTGAGTCTTGTAGAAGAATGTCACTTAATTCAATTAGTACTTCTTTTTAGGAAGTAGAACATAAGTGAGGTTTTCATATGTTTTTTTAATCTGTTCAAAACTCAATACTCCATGCTGCCATTGGAAATCTGTTGCAACATCTAGAAATGCCTTAAAATGCATTTGCAGATACTGTGAGATGCTAAAAGAAAGAAGCTCAACTATAAAAACAAGATACATCTAGAAAACTAAGTTCTCTTCTTGTTCACATGAAAATACATGCAAGGAATTATTCCTACAAAGGTATAAATCCAGCTAGTCCTGGGTGCAATCTGATTCTGATTTGGTATGAATTCAAGGCATACAGGGAAAGAGGTATACCCCTGATGAGTCTGAAGAATTTCTTATTCCTAAATCAAACCAGGGAGTATATTGACAGGCCAGTTCCAAGGCAGAGAGGGAAGGAGATCTAAGCTTAGAGAATAAAAGAGAGTAATTTTGAAGAGAAGCATAGGCAGGGAAAGTAAAACAATAAAAGGAAGAATTCAGTGGAAATAACAACAAGGTTTCAGGTGAAAATGTAAGGCTATGTGAGGGAATGAGGCATGAATACCATTTGCTTGTGTACTATGATCTGAAGTGTAGAAAAAGACATTCAGTTCTACGCCTTCTTTCTGCACTGCATAAATTTTCCCAAGAGCTATCCAAACAAAATATCTCGGTTAACCTCATATAGCTTGCCAGGCCTTGTGAAGTACCCACAGCAGGGAGGGCAACAATTTAGCTTTACCTTTTTACCTTTGGTTACAGTAAAAGACAGCTTCGTTCTGATGGCATTTGTTAATGCTACTGAGGAAACAAAAATGGAATTTCTTCCAAAACAATAAAGTGCACGCTTCTTCTGTATGCATTAAATGCACCAACCTATTTTCTGGTCTCTAGATAATGTAACCTATATATCGTTGTGTGATCCTGGCTGTAAATAGATTCTGAGCATTGTGAAACTGCTGCTGTAACATAACAGGCCATTACTTATTATGACGTGTTAGGGCATACAAAGCATTCAGTTTGTATTAGCAGTCTGAGAACGAGATGAACATTTATGATGAAATTCAGGATACAGATTGTGTTCAACTGTGCATTATTTCCTATCAAAAAGTTATAGATCATATAACTTAGATTTAGATTATATGAAACACAGACAGGTTTAGAAAAGGAGCTACAATACATAAAGCATTTGTAATAAAAGTCTGTATGGCTTTATCAGTGTATTTTAGGCTAAGAATTCATTTCAGTTACCTGAAAGCATTCTTGCATTTTACATAACTTTAGACAACCTAGATTTAAATTTTTTATTGTCTGAAATAATCTTATTTCTTCTCTGAAACTGAAAGCTCTTTTGTACAGATTTACCTATACTGGACATTTAGGTGACATATTGGATACCAGACATTAAAATTCTTTCATTCTTACAGGCCTTAAGTATGCACTGACTGTCTTTGTTCATGCTAAAACATTATTGTTTAAGAAGGTCATTGAGAAAAATACCGCTTCAGAATACTTTGATCCATTATCAGTAAGGGTACTTCTGGTGAACTGCTCCATTGGACTTTGGAAAGTCCAGTTGTTAAGCCAACTCTGACTGACATCATTTCACCTCAACTAAATACAAGTATTCAGAAATATAATAAAAGTGTGAATTGCTGTTATCTTGAAGGTAACAATTCAGAAGTCAAAAGATAATACACTTTAAAGAAAAAATCTGTCACATCTGACAGGTATTTCCATGTTATTGTCTGAGTAAGAGTGATTTATTCTTACTTTTCCCACTTGACACAGGTGAAGATGACCTCAGTGCTGAAGAAGACGAGGAAGTTTTGACTCTTTTGTATGATCCATGTCTGAACTGTTACTTTGATCCAAATTCTGGGAAGTACTACGAATTGGCATAGTCAGATCATGAGAGGATATCATTTTGTATTCTGAGTAGGTTTATCTTTTAACTGTTTGTAAAGTGTGACTGAGCTGTATAATTTATCATGCAACTTAAAACTTGAATTAACCAATAGTTTTGCAAACAAATGAATATATTTTGTAAATAGTGTCATATTTTTATAGTTTTTATTAAGTTGTAATGCAGTGGAAAATCACATAACATAAAAGCTCCTTGTGACTAATACATTTATTTGTTAGTCTAATTTATTTCCAATATTCAGAGTTTCTATATGGAAACAAACTAAGCTGAATCAAGAAGGTTTGTGGTGTTTATCTATAAATTGTGGTTTTACTCAAATAAAAAAAAATTCCTTACTTGCTTACTGTGTATTTTTAATTGGTTCTGAGCTATCTTATTCTTTGTACTCTAAGATATACAGTGTGTTGTTCAAAGGCCTCCATTTCATAAGCTCACTCTCTCTGGTCATCAGAGAAAGCAGTATTTTCCTTGTCTTCAAGAAATTCTCTACTGTTGCATATTACAGTAATGGGATGGTGTCAAAGCTGTAGGGTGGTACAGTGTGTACAGTGCAGTGCACTCTAAGGTGTGTGCATGGGCCGATTATAAATCTAGACCACAACAGGGTAAATGGCAGGCTCTGTGAGTGCCAGCTACTGTCTGCTTTACTGATGTAATTTGACATAGGACTGAAGAGCAGTAAGAGTGATTGCTGCAACACTCAAGAAGTTGAGCCTTGTTTCATGTAAGGCAAGAAGGTGTGTATATGGTTCATATGGGAAGCTGTGCTCAGAGTGCAGGTCTTACATGTTTGTGTTAGTTTTTCCATTACACCTTGCAATAAAGGAACGTAATTTATGTAACCCATCAGCATTGGGTTTCAGTGCAGTTTTCAGTGAGTGTCCTAAAGTTCCAATTTAGAGTTTTAAATTGCCTGCATCACTGTGCAATTTTTTTTTTTCTATGGTACTTAGAATATCCCTATTGACCATGGAGAAAGACCATAGATATAAACCAGACCATACATAGCCTTTGAAAATGAAATCATTATATGAAATGAATAATATACTGTGCATGGAGACGTGTCAAGCTTTGTTAATCTGATCCTGATGTTTCTGCATTGCCATGGCTGCTACTTGGCTCCAAGCAGTGCCCGACATTTCCAGCCCCAGAGGAAGGGAGATTCTGCAACACAGTGCAGTGCTACTTGCCACTCGTCGCCCCCCCAACCGACAAGACACTTGCTCAAAGGGTAAATAAATCATTAAAAAATCAGCTGCCCGGTATTGAAGAAAAGGTGTCAGGAAAGGGTTGCCCATGAAACAAGAAGCCCAAGGAGTTGTGTTGTAATGGAGTTGAGTTAGTGGAACAGCTTTGGAGTCCACCAGTTCAGGACATAAGTGTTTTCTGAAGACAAGTTGAAGGGAATGTCAAAATCACATGGCAAAAGTGATCTATAGGCCTTTCTGGTGATTCTTGTTCTAAGTTTCTACTTGATTATATCCAGCGCTATTCCACTGTAATTATTTGCAAGCTGATTACTCAGTGAATTTTTAAGAATAATGTATTTGAATGTCATAAAGTCAGCTTAGTAAGCTCACTGGCAAGTGATTTAAAATTATATGTCTGTAAATTATATGTAATTATGGATCCCAGTTAATGAATATCCTAGAATCAATTGAAAATGCACTTGTTAATAGTGACTTGGCGTAAGATCAGATTGTGTATTTGGCTTCTGTGGCAGGCACAAACATATCATCACAAATTGATTCAAGTAAGAGTAGCACTGAAATCCACAGGAAGACAGATGCTGTGTTGAGATAATTTACTTACCCTGCCTTAGCCTGTTTCTCCCAGAAAGATTTGTACCTGTTCTTGCTAATGCCATAATCAGTTTAAAAGTTCAGTGAAATCATAATTTTGACCTTCAGAAAATCAGATGCTAGCTTGTACATGCTTGTGCATATCTAACCACTTTCTTTTTAGCATCATTTAGCGATCAGGACCATGCTCCCTGTGTCTGTGGCAAGGGCTATTTAAAATGTGTTGTTCACTTTCCTTTCATAGCCACATCTCTCACAGGAGTGGCTGGATGTCCTAGGGCACCGCTGTGAATCCAGACTGGGTCACTGATGCTACTGAGATAACCACTCACTTTGGGGAAAAAAAAAAAAAAAAAAAAAAAAACCAACAACAAAATACTGGCTGCAAACTGGTGTCCGCTATTTACAGGGCAGAAAAGTCTGCAAAGGTCTAACGGGTTGTCTGCCAATGCTTCTCTGGGTAGGTATGCTTGTCCTGGCTTCACAGCAGGCAGCAATCACTAGTGTGTCACATACAAAAGTGTACCAGTGGACATCCAAAGTTTGGACAAAAGGGAGTCCTTGGACTCCCCACCTTTAATGAGATAGGGAGGCAGGCGGGCAGTGACACTAGGTTCAGGGCGAGTCTGTTGTTCCAGACAGGTTCATCAGCAAGTCCAAATACACTTTGTTTTCCTGTCATTAGCACAGTAGTATTTTATAGGTAAGTCCTGCTTTTCAAAATCAGCAGTTTGGGATCCTTGCCCTTTGTGTTCTAGTTAGCAGCTTTATGTCTTCAGCATCCATGGGGATTGATTGCCATAATGCTGTGAACAAGACCTGTGAGTTGAGCAGCACGAAAGGCTTAGCTACAAGGACTGTAAGTTTTGTTCACAATGTTTTTCTTAATCATCGTCCTGTGAACCTAGAACTAAAGCACTGCTGGCACGCAGCATGCTTTTTCTTTAGCCAGTTTGTCAAAGCCAGCATTTATGGCAAGTGATGAAGAACGCAGAGGCTTGCTCCTAGCAGTTGTGCAATGTTTTAGTCCATGAGAATCGCATAATTCTCACTGAAGTGTGCTTTCCAACAGGTAAAAAGACCCGTGTCTGGGCATAAAGTTTCAGGCCAATGAAACTGTCCATAGGGATTTATTTCTACAGATCCAGCATCAGTTGTGATTTTTGGGAACAGAAATTTTGAAATGCAGTAAATTTTAGTAAGGCTTCATTAATGTTTCTTTAGATGTGCATTGAAAACAGCAGAATTGAAGTTAGCTTGGCAGAGCTGCTGGAGCCAGCAGATCACAAGTCAATCAATTGGTCTGTCAGGCCTTTCTATGTTCCTTACACACGTGAAGTGTGACAGACATCTCTGCTTTGTTTCCAGTTGCTAAAAACTGCAGTCAAGCAGCTTTCGGATGGTTCAGGAGGAAGAAATACCTACAACACTTCTTAGCCACAGCCCAGAGCAGTGTGTTCCTGTGTCGCTGGAATGATTCTCCCCATTTCTCATTCTTTTTGCCTTAGATCCATCTACCAAGGTTTTCTCCAAAGCCCAAGCAAATAACCAAGTTTCAGCCTTTAGGTCTCTGTGGGCTGCAGCAGCACTGAGTTGCAGGTCACAGACAACCCGGTACCTCTGAGCACCAGCATGGACTCCTCCAAGCAGCTGCTAGAACGTTGTAATCCTTGCTCTTGCAGTACTGCCACTTGTGCCCAAGTGCTGTCTGTACGTGTGAGCTTCGTTGTGCCAAACAAAGAACACACTCTGTCCTAAGGAGCTTACAGTAGGACATCAATATTGATTTTTTCCCTTCCGCTGCATGGTTACTAGGTGAGAAAACATGAAAAGTCATGCTTTATTATTCACATATCCTTCAGCCATAAAGCATTCTGTCTAGCGGTACAGCCTCTAAACTTTGGGTCAAATGGCAAGCTTGCACAGGCTGAAAAATCCTTGAAAATAATTTTGCATAACGCATTTCATATTCAAGTTATCTTTCCTTGATATTTCTTTATTCTCGAAAAGGGCTTATTTTTTTAAGCAATGGGCTACATGTAAAATAAAAAGACAATCTAGACTGTCTTTTCTATGTGGTATTGCTGATAATCACCGCTTTTCTCATGGTTACTATGGTAACTTGGCATCCTTATCTGCCACCTTTTTTGGCACCTTGAAAAAAACTATTTAAATTCAGTTCCCTGATAAACTGAAAACTTGGCTTCATGGTACCCATGGGAGTACGTAAGTGTAATAACAATACTTGTCATTTTTTCTTATTCGGTGTTTAACTTGCTTGTTAGCAGCTGTACAGGCAGGTCTAACTGTGATGTTTTGGGATCCTGCTGCAGGCGTTATAACCAGCGCAAATGCGAATGCCCTGGATGAAACCCCAGAAACAGCCGTGAGCTGCTCCCAAGGGGTCACACGTGGCAGTCCACGATGCAAAAACCTGAGCGGGATTTTGCTCTTCTAATGACACTCTAAAAGCAGTTCTGTTTCCAAACTTGACAGTTTTCAAGAGCAAAAATAATCTGTGGACATTAAACTACATGGTGAGAATTACTATGAAGGTTCCTGTGGTAAATCAGTGGTGAATCAACAACCTTGCGATGCTTTTAATCCCTTTCTAAGTGTGTGCCATCCATGGCAGATGAGCATGGACTCAGGCTGAGCACGCTGGAGAGCTGAGAGACATTTTTGGAGGTGAGTTCAAGGCCAATACAAACACCAGGTGCCCCAGCTGAGCACAGCTCCCCAGCAGTTCCACCTCTCTTTTTGCTCTAAGGGCAGCAAAATGGTGCTTGTGGTAAAGGTTGTTTTTCCAGTTCTGTCAAAATGTGGCCCAGATACATCCCTCTGCTCACGCAGCCCCTGTGCTGGTGTCCTTAAACCTCTCTGCACAGAAGTACCCTCATCACTGGAAGAGAAAAGGAGATGTCGACACCTGGACAGCTGGTGTTTGCTCCTGGCCATCGGGCACAACGGTCCGGCGTGTTTGCAGAGGGGCTGAATGTTTTGCTGGAGCCAGAGTATTTGGTGATCCATCCCTGCAGCTGTGGCCTCTTCAGCAGATCTCAGGCTTTTTCCTTTGTTATCATGTTCTTTTGCCAGGAGTTTTGAAGAGCAGACAGGTTTGAAAGGGATGTGGTTGCAGAACAACAGAGGAAAAATGCTATCAAGAGCCATTAAATAAAAAGCAATTTTACTTTTGCAGTGTTGCTGGAGTGCTCCTGGGGACTGACAGTGTGCCCTCATCCCACTCCTCATGGATACCCTCCCCTGGCCACTGCCAGAGAAAAGATAGGGGCTATGCCAATAGCAGGTCCTCTGCACTGACCAGGTACAGACGCAGTAAAATACTTTTCATAAAGTAACCCAGCTAGGCTCCTAGTGCAACTGTTACTATACCAGTACTGCTAGTGTACTTCAAATGATGTTTACATTACGCTGCTTAGGGTTTTTAATCTATTAAAAAGTTTATTATTGGATGATTGTGCATTTTATCTGTGCGGGAGACCAAAAAACCTTAGGTCACAGAAATTAGAAATGTCGTTTTAGAGCACTGCATATTTATTAGGCCATCTGCTACTGCAGTGCTCAAGGCAAAAATCTTCATACAGGCAATCTATCCACAGCTACTGTTTTACCACCTGATGTGCAAAATATCAAAGCTCTGGATGCATTTATTATTGTGCTGACTAATTTGCTAATGAATTCATAAAGCTCAGGAAACGTCCCATGCAACAGTTTCCTTTACATTAGGCTGCTGTTTTCTCAGCGGAGCTTGTGAGGGGCCTCTGAGGAGGAATCCCACCATGTCAATAGTTTTGTTGTGCTGAACACACGGCTGGGTGGCACTGCATTTTGTCATTCCAGCCTCAGTAAGACAGATTCTGGCTGGAGGCTCTGGCAGATACCTGTATGGCATTTCCAATGAATCTATGTGAAGCCCGAATTAAAATATCTGCTGTTTTCCCAAGAAAGAAAGAAAGAAAAGCAAGTAGCTTTCAGAAACAGCCAGTTCCAAAGCAGCATTAAAGCCTGGGCAAGCTGCATGATGTTTACAAGAATACCAGAAAATGATCCAGCTTTTGGGTTTCCTCATTTTTCCTTTTGAGTAACTGGAGAGCCTCCACAGCACATGCACATCCACCGTCCCGGTGCAGCCCACAGCCCAGGCATCACTGCAGCCTCTTTGTGGCCCAAGCATCTTTACCCAATAACATCCCTACGTCCTCTGGGACAAAGCCAGGATCAGAGCAACAACTACAATAAAAATCACCCTCAGCACTTCAGAGCCATGCAGACCATGGCATAGCAGTGAGAAAGAGAGGTTTGGCACAACTCGCCTGCTCAGAAATACAGCGTTACTTTTCCCAGTACCACTGCTCCATCCCAGCTCAGTTTTCAGCCCTGTTCCCCTACTTGCAACCGTAAATCCCTGGGTGCCCTGTGCCTAGCCCACACCCTGTACCCCAGAGCCTCTCCTCCCCACACTGAGTCTGACAGTGCTTAGTGTCAGCAGGGCCAAACTGCTACTGCACTTACACTTTTGCAATTAATTTGCAATACTCAGTGGTGAATGATGGAGGGTGAACCAAGAGGGGAGGTTCCTGCTCAGGAAAAACTATGAAGTGTTACGTGTGGTAAAATACAGGCGTGCCATCTGTGTGCACACATGTCCCTGCACAGGGCTGTAATCCCCAGCACGCCGTGCTGCCAGGACAGGGGCTGTGTGACAGCCTGGACACCCATGAAGAAGGCTTTCCACCACCCCCAGCGAGCTGCCAGTCTCCTGCAGATCATGGCTCCTGCCATACGTCAAGGGTCCTGGGGTACCCAGTGCCAGAGCTGCCTTCTCTGGAGCGATACTGAAGGGACCAGAGCTAAACGTGTGCCTTGCTGCGAGGCTCCCAGACATGAGCCCGGAGCATCGTTTCCTGAGCAGCAATGATGGCAGATGTGATTCAGAGGGATGTGTTTCATAAGGGAGTCTCGTACAGCAATAGACCCTTTCCCTGCTCTGCGCACACTTACAGCGAGGCTGAGACTCTTTACACTCGAGCCCGTGCAAAACATTGAGACTCTTCCATCTCTGCACTGAAACAGCTTCAACCCGCCCACGGGCGTCTGCCACAGCAGCAGAGCTGGAGGCGAGGCCCTGGCAGCCATTGTGCTGTTGATACATTACTCTACAGTGCCCTGGTCTCTTGCAGTGCATTACACCTTATTTAATACGATCTATAAATCCTCATGTGCCAATAAAAGGAAATGTCTGATCGGTCTGTAAGGTGCTCAAAGGACACATCTTTTACTGACGTCTTCTGTTAACTTCCAGTTCATGAGCAAAGCCAACACATGCCAGGTGCTGAGGCACCCGAGAGGAGCACGTCGGCTCGCATCAATCCATCGCTCCGTCGCCTGCTGCGACTTCCCCTCCAGAGCCACCTGCAAGCTACACGCGCACAGACAGAACATATTTATACCTTCCTCCAAGTGAAACACGGGGCTTGATACTACTTTGTGCACTGATCACGTTGAATGGAAGTGTGGGAATACTTTGCCGCTGTTACAAGCTAATGACACGTTGTTTAAATGGGAAAAAGACGTTTATAGTCAAATTTATAGCTGGAGTTGTAACACCGAAGCCCAGGCACAGTCTTGGCAGCTCTGGGCCGCAGCCGTGTTGCTGTTCCTCAGGGCAGGGAAGCCGCGCTCAGCCCCGGCGAGGCTGGTGGCCCAGGGGAGCTGCTGCCCCGGCCTCGCTCCCTGGGACACGCTGTACCCCTCCTCAGGCTCTGCTGGGCTGGACCCCATCCATGTGCACCCCGGGGCACCCACAGCCCGGAAAGCCTCGGCCGCAGGCATCTGCAGGTTCCTGCACAAACGGCTCCGGTGCCACCCAGTGAAATAAGGATAATGGTGCTAAATTCATGAATTGGTTTTCCCTTGCCGGTCCTCTGATACCTGCAGCTCTGCAGTTTTCTCAGCTGTATACCCAGTGCCATGAGATTAAAATGTACAGCTACGTGACACCTTGTAAACCACATAAATATGAACTGGCAAGGCTCCTTAACAATGAAGGATTTTGCACAAAATCTTCAGGCGCTAATTCAGTCTCAGGGCTCTCTCTCCATTGCAGTGGGTATGCAGTGCCATTAGGAAACTTTGACTGAATTATAACCTTTTACTCTTCTAAGGCATCTGTTTTTCTATCTGCAACAAGGTTTTATTTTGACCCAATCATGAACATAAAAAGCATAAGAGATACAGATGCACTTAGTGATAGATTTGTTTTCTCTGGAAGAATGTGCGACATTGTGACGCTAGGAAAACAGCTATTAATTTGGAGGTTATTTTAAAGCTAATGGATAATTATTATTCTGTGGAAATTTTTTCCCAATGAAGAGTTTAGTTTGCTGAATGGTCCCTTTCCATTTGCAGCACTGATGTTTCTCTTCCCCTGCATTAACATGTTACCGTTCAGAATGAATGGCTGTGCTTTTGGCTTTGGATTTTTCTTCCACATTTTTGAAAATTTGTTTTTATGTCTTATATAAATCACTGTAACACATGATAAAGTCAAGCACATTCAATGTCTGTGAATAGTGAAGTTGCTGTTTCTCCTTTGTGCAATAGCCCATAACTATATTTTAAAGCAGTTACTGTCTTTTATCAAGCACATGTATAGGCGTATTTTTTGTAACTGGATTACTGAGCATACCCTAACAACTCTTAAGCAGCTCTCATGGACTATCATGTAAATCCTTCTTAATTCACATTTATTGACCACAGTGGTTCTGGATGAGCCTCTGATGCCAATTCCCCCGCCATGGGCAGCGTGCCACCTGCTACCACGTCACTATGGAAATTCCTGAAGTTCCTCTTGAAAAACCAATCTGTGTGTTGCAGACCGGCACCGCTTCCGTAGGAAAACCAAGCCAGAGAGGTTGCGCCATTTGCAGTGGGTCGATGAATGGAATAGCCCACAGGCAAGCAGACGGAAGCACCTTAGTCCTACTGGCACCCCACAAGCCCGCGGGAAAAGCCTCGGTCTTGTGTGGGACAAGGGCGTGGGAGTGCCCCATCCCCACGAGCAGAACGGTCAGTCCTGGGGAGACAGGAGGTGACACCCAGCACTCGGGGACATTTGTGGCTGTAACCAGACTGATGGCACCCATGTCTGCAAACCTGGGTGTCCCAAATCAGAGTATAGGAACACCCAGGACACCATTTGTTCAGTGCAATCTGCAGTCAGTGTGGGTGGAAGGGGTTTATACTGCTCATTTTATGGGCTGATTTATGTTTACTTGGATACGTCACCCACATTGCTAATGTTATAATTAAACCTTGTTAAAGTGCTCAGGCCCCCCTCAGGCGTGTGATGTAACATTTTTTCCCCCCACAAACTGTGATTATTACATAGGGGGAAAAAAAACTGTGTGGTGAGGAAGGGTGTCAGGCAGGCTTGATTGTAATAAATACCTATTTAGCAAGCAGAGGATGTTTAGACCTAAATCAAATTGTATATTAAAAGTAGAAATTGCTGAGATTGGTGTTTACTTGTGAAACCAAAATTAGTTCGTGAAGAAAATAATTATAGATGCAGGGTCTCTAAAAAAACAGTTGTGAGCCTTTATTAAATAGTTAAAATCAAGAGGCTGCTGTGAAGCACAGCATCAGCACATCATGTGTAGGTTGGCTTGCAGGGATCGCTGTGGCAGAAGCATGCCAGTGGGCTGTGTGTGTACATACCCCATAGCGCTCTACCCCACATTTTTCCAGTGCATTGCAATGCCTTCCAAGTTTAATGTCTTCTAGGAGATACCAAACCCCATGAAGTAATATTAAATCAGGTGAAACAGGGCACAAGGGAGGAATCTTATTACCAGAAAAGGCTAATGAGTTCAGGAAATTAGTGGGGGAAAAAAGAAAATTATATTAATAATAGCTGTTTATTACCGGTAAAGAGGCACCAAACACCCTAATGAGTGAGTACGGAGGCACAGTGCTCACCCATGGCTGCGGCGCCTGTTTCTCAGAAGCCCTTCTCCTTATTTTGAAGCAGTTTCAGTTCAACTTAATTCAGTGCTGGGTTTGCTCAGGGACCTCTCTTTTGAAGCAGAGCCAGCAGTTACTGACAGGAGAGTGTACCTATAGATTTGTGTCTATATAGCTACTTACACAGCTAGGGGTGTGTGTGAGTGCCGGTGGGCCAGGCGGGAGAGCCCCGGGATGCTCCGCGGGAGCTGCTCGGCCACACGTGCAGCACCGGAGAGGAGGTGTTGGTGGCCGGGCGGCAGCGCTGACGGCCCCACAGCAGCAGACGGCCCCACAGCAGCAGACGGCCCCACAGCAGCAGACAGCCCCACAACGCCGTACAAAGGCGTATTCAAGGCTCTCGCAGGGCCAGGGAGCGGCTTGCTGTCACCTAAACCTGCTGTCCTCCTGTGGACACGGAGCCAGGAACAGGGTGGCCCTTTCCTGTAACTCTCCTCCAGCGCCGCATTACGAGACAGCTCTTCCAGGAACGGACTCCTCACGTTTGAGCTTTACAGCTGAGGCATGCTGGAATCTCACCAACGACTGCTTGGATGTGGGCTTTTTTTAGTCAACGCTGTCCAAAAGCAGAGTCTTTCTTGAAATAGCAGGTGTTCCTCCTGGAAGAGTGGTTTAAAGCCAGATCTGGGAGAGTCACTTGAAGGACAAAGATGCTGACGAGCTCCAGGGAAATGGTCTGGTCTGAACCTGGCGCACCGTGTGTTGATGCACCCGTGCAGCCGCAGCCGGCGGCGTCGGTGCAAACCCCGCTGCTCCCCAACACACAGTGTGCTGGGACATCAGTTACCCACCGGCAGCTTGACAGTGTCTTAAAAGTGATGTATTTGGGAAAGAATTGTTGAGGTGTTAAGAACAGCAGCTCATGACAGTGCACGCAGCATAAGGGGCTCAGGATTCATGAGCTGGAGAAATACGAGTGTCTTTAGTCTGGATTAGCACTTTCCCCTCCCAAGGATGACAGAGCTGTGGTGAGGGACCCCTGGCAGGCCGAAGGCCTTGGCTCTTACTCGGCAAGGACAGTTTGCCTCAGGAGCTGCACCACTTCTCCATGCAGCTCCTGGATGGATACTCAGTGACTGTTGGAGGTGGGAAGAAAAGGCGGGG
>JAVKLA010000036.1:14207599-14221664 GCA_034782735.1 Sagittarius serpentarius | reverse complement strand
ACCACCCGCGGGGGGGGGGGGAAGCCAGATTTTTCTTGCGGAGCTGCATGAAAAAATTTCTTTATAGAGTTTTTCAGGCAATTAGCCAGCAGTACCAGATGGCATGTGGCATCATTCCTAAAAATGAACTGGTCGTGGTGCTGCCCTACATAGAAGTTAATGGATATTAAAGCCACACAGTTTTCAAAGAAATGCAGACAGAAGTGCAGACAGTTTGCAACCTGCTTGGCGTAGCTATACATTGTATGTGTGCATTCACTCATTAAGGAGAGCCATTAGCTTTGGCACCAGTTCTCTGGAGTCAAACACAGGGGCGCAGCTGTAAGGAGAGCCCAGCGGTGAGCTTTTGGATGCTCTAGAGGTGCCGTTTATTGATGGGAGAACAGCATCTTGCACTGTCTTAGTCATGAGGGAATTTCTTTAATGTGTGTTACACAAATGCCCCTCACATATGGCCAGTCTGGCCTGAAAATCTCCGGAGAAATTTGCACCTTTGCAAATTTTACCATTTCCTTTAGTAGCACCAGCCATTCCCTCTGGGACCAAACTGCTGCTGTGACGGCTTTGAACTGCATCGCTGATGAACATCCTCTTGTGTACAGCAAACCTATTAGGAAAATATAAACTACTGAAATATAGCAGGCAGAAGAAAGACTTTTCACCCGCTGAGACCATAATGCTTGAACTGTTGGTGCGTTTTCACTGTAAGGGATGCTGGGGCTGGGGCTTCCGCACGAGGCTTCTCACTCTCTCAGACACCTCCTTCAGAAAGTGAGGAAGGCAACTCCAGCCTCTTGCTCATCAAATCCCTCGGTGTACTTGTCTTAACCAGGAGTAAAGGCTAAATAAACACACCTAAACAACTGAAAAGCACATCTACATCCAACTTCAAAATAAAATGCAGTGAAGTGTGAAATTATACCTTTTATTCCATAAATCTCCAGCAACCAGCACAGTTCTATAACTTGTATCACGCTTTAATACTGGCAGAATTTAACACACCATGCAAACCCCATAAAGTAATTACATTTCATCTCTACAAAGAAACAAAATCCAGGCTCGTTCAATGCCCTCCGTCTGAGGAAGGACTGTAGACAATTCAGTGCATGTCGATTTTTCCTGGTGATAAATCCAAGGCAGGTCACTAATGAAATGGTAATGTGGGTTCCCAAGGCAGCTGATTTACAGGGAAAAATAGAGATGTTATTTGGCGTCCTTCAAGGCAGTGTCACCATGCTTTCTGAAACTTCCTGAGGTTTATCCTCTACTTAATAGAAGGTTAAAAATATAAAACTCACCTTGAACAGACCATTTCAGCGGTTTGCAATTGCCCCTGTGCAAGTTGCTTATGTGCTTCACACCAGATTCCCATTCAGCTTTTAAAGAGTTATTTCATTTCACAATAAATGACGTTATATGAGTGATGGTGATGATAGAAAGCCAGCAGAAGACACTTGCAGGTCCACATCTTGCAACACCAGCCGTCAAGCCCCAGAGGTTCGGCCACTCCAGACCCACAGGTCAGGCTGGAAGGTCAGGCTGGAAATATTTGTCATCAGAGTAGGTGTTGATTGCCCTTCTGCCAAAACAAGGGTATGTCTGTGCACAACAAACCACAATTAATTTAACTAATTTATCTATTAACTACCCTCAAAGAAAGCCTCCAAACTTTAATTAGACCATTGTGATTAAATGCAATTAAAGCCCTTAAAGCAAGTCAACAAGTACTGCAGGCACTCTCATTTCCAAAGCCGAGCACAACGCTACAAACACACGCAGGAACAGGTAACTGAGGGTGATGGCAAAAGACACTTTTCCCCAGCAGGCACAAAGCAACACAGCACCAAAGACCTTCTGCCTTCCCTGACTCAGCCTCTGCAATAGGACAAGACTTCGGGAAGGAGACAGAACAGAGTGGCCTCCCGAGGGATGGGGGTGAGAGGCTTAAAAGTCCTAAAATGGGAGAGGAATATGATTGCCTGCCTCAGTCTCTGTTGATGCATCAGCTCAAAACGCGATCACGCCCCTCAGCAGCACTGACAGCAATGGGGCTTGGTGATGCGACAGACACAGGGAAACCTGCAAGTACACAGGTTTTTTCCTTTATTAATTTCAAACCACTGGGCATCAGTTTGCTTCTCCTATCATGTTTGTTATTTGCACCTCAGGCCCAGCCTTGCTTCCTTGATTCTGACCCAAGCAGACTCTACGGTAAATGTTGCACAGTGATGGGAAACATGGTGGGCAAAAGCCATTGCAGCTTCCCAGCATCTGGTGCTGTTGTATAAAATTCAAGGCAGACAATGCAGAAATAACTTGCACAAAGGTTTCCATGCTTTTTCAGCTGATATACGTCAAGACTGTAGCTCAGTACCCAGCTGACTCCAAGAAACGGAAGACTTGAGATGGTGCACGCAATTGTATTGCCGCAGTTGAGTCTTGTGCATGGAGAGGTAGGAGGGAAAACATCACGATTGCTGAGACAGAGGGAGTGACACTGGGCAGTAGCAGCAGAGAGGATTAAATTACGCCAAGCATCACCTGAACACAGAGCGGGCTTGGTGGAAGACATAAAAATGGATAGGAAATTTTTGTATCAAAAAGTTCACAACCTTTCTAGGAGACTATGAGCAGTGGAAGACCAAAATGAGGCAAAAACCTGTGAGGTGAGTGCTATTCAAGTTGCACAGGGCAAAGAATTCGATAATATTATGATCAATTATGGTGAAATAGAAAGACAAAACTAGAAAGGGCTCTGAGAGGCCAGGACATGTCATTGAGGTGGGGGCAGCAAGGAGGTGAGCAGCAAGCAAGAAAAAAAGCAAGTTTTTATATATAAACCCAAGCCAGGTCCCCCGTTCCAGCTTTGGTCATTTCTTTTGCCCTTTAGACTTTTCAAAAAGTTGACACTAAACTATAACTTTAACAACCCCGAATCATTCCTCCTAATGGCACCTGTATTCAGATTTACATTCTGTAGTGAGTTGGAGTAAAAGCAGAGTTGCAATAGGCACCCTGCGGCATACCTGCCACCGCAGTTCAGTGTGTGTACGGCACCAAGAAAAACCCAGCAGGTGCAGAAGAGTTCCCTGAGTTATTTCCTATTCTCTGTCTAGCAATAAAGACACAGTTACACCGGGTGGTAACTCTTAGCAGATGGCGACTTTTTAAAGTTGATTGCTGTATAAATGATACTTTCTGAGTTTGTTCCTTTTAATTCAGTTACTCGGTAGCGTGTCCAAATGTCAGAGCGCACCATATTTCTGTCTTTTATTTCCTTTGTGAGCAGAAATCTTCTTTAAGAAGTCTAGAACTACAGCTCGGGAGAAAAGATAGGCTCTCTCGATAAAAGTGATCTACTTTACAAATGTTACAGAATACAATAAAAACAGTAGATGCAAAAAGCCCCACTGGCTTTGTTCTCACTGGAGAGTTTTAATTTCTATTGCACTTTTTAAAGAGACATTTTGTCTGCACTGTAATGGTTTACTGGGTCGGTGAGGTCCATTAGCAGCACAAAGGCAGGATTTCCTCTGCTGCAAGCACGGGGAGGTTGGGGGAGAGGGGGTGGAAGAGATCTAATTAATCAGCTACTACTGTAGGCAAATAAAAATAACAGGACAGCTGAATGAGTACCTTATTTACCCACCAACTGCCTTGCAGTCCCATACCGGGGTGGCCTTGTGCCAGACGCCCACAGCATGCAGGGTTTTGGGGCTGCATGTGACCCGGACTGGCAGCCGCAGGCTTTAAGGCTGTGCTTTGGCATAAAGCAGATTCAGAGAGACCAGAGTCAAGGCACTTTGGCTCCAGCCGCAAACGCAAAGCCTGAGCAACAGCTCCCAAAGGCAAGAGGGCTGTTATATTGCTCCAAGCTACTGACAACCTATCGCTGGTGGGTTTACCTGCTTACCCTCACTTCTTTACTCATCTGAGCAAGGTGGCTTCGTTCTACATCATCCACCAAGTCAGAAAAGATACACCTGTCAATAACTACAATATATTTTGCTGCAATTTGCTGCCGCCGCTGCCACCACCAGCTGCCAGCAGCCCCCGCGCAGCCCCATCACATACACCAGACCTGGCCTGCACAAGCTTTTCCTGGGGGAGGCATAAAGGAGCAAATGAGCGCCCCAGAGCCCCCTCCGACAGCCAGTCAGTGTGCTGGGGTGCTCCGTGTCACCCCAGCGAGCTTTCCTGCGGGGCCGGGAGAGCAGCCAAGAGCCCAGACAGTGTCTGGCCCCCCTAAACCATGTCCCCACTTGCAGGCTCTCACGCTTAATGTCATCGTGTTTCCCAATGCTCTTCCCTGCCTAAGGCAGCCCATAAGGGCCCACTCTGCCTAATTACACTAAATAGCAGGCAGTTTTGGAGCATTCAGATGATGCATTCCCATAGTCCAGCTCTGCTGTAACTGATAAGCAAATCTGGCCAGCCCGGGGCACAGGGTTACCATATGCGCCTTTGAATACTGCTTTGCAATGACACAGACATATCAGAACTGGCCACAAATAAACTCACCCTACTGACCCAACCCCGAGGCCCATCGCCTCCTGCTAACACATGAGTACTCTGGAAAAAATGGAGGTGACAAGCAGATGAAGCACCTGTGTGATTTGTACTGCTGCAGACCCCTCGCTGCCACGGGACAGCCCCTGTGACCCCAGCTTGGGCAAGCTGTACCAAAATCAGTGCCATCGTGTCAGACCAGAGAGATTCAAAGGGCTTTGGTGCAGCCCCTAATCTGCCCTCTGCACTTCACGTCGCCTGAGAGCCGGTGTCTTAGCCCATTTATTTATTGCACCTCATGAGCAAAAAAGGAAAGACATCCCCTGGCCAGAGGGAAATGTCCCAATTAAAAAGTAAATGATGCAGTAAAACAGCAGAGCATTCTTGAGAGCTGCAGTAAAAGCGGCCACCTCTTGTTCTCAATTTATGCCGCTCCCATCACCCCGGGCATTATATTTGTGCTGACAAGGATCAGTTTAACCCCTGCCTGCAATCATAAAAAGCTGGCATGGTGAAAGCATGCATAGTCCTTCTTCAGTGTCCTAGGAATGGGTGCAATAAAAAACTGCTGCTGCTGCCTGGTGGCCGCAGCCGCTGCCTGGAATAAATAACTCCCTGCCCGATGCCAGCAGCGGGAAGTGCTTCCGACCAGAGCCTTCTCGGACCCTCGTCCCTTTGCACTGCTGCAGGCTAGGGTGGGCAAATCATGTCAAAATAGACAAAAATGCCAGAATTGCTGTGTGGGTCAGACCAAAGTGCCTGCAATAACTCAGGAGAGCCGTGGCCTGTGGCAGGGAGCCAGCGAGCCTGTCCGCTCCTCCTCCTCTCCCACAACCACGGGGCGCAGAGCCTAACGCCCCAGCACATCTGTGAGCGCAGTGTATGGCCAGTGGTGGCCATCCACCACCCCTAGGTATTTACTAGGGGCAAAGTAAAAGGAAAAGTCCCAAAGGCTCTGCCATCACTAAACGACGGGATCCTTCCCCCTCGCACCATAAATTGACTGAATCAGTGTTGCAGAGCCGGCATCATGCTCCGCTACGCTTTGTAATGAAATCACTGCCTGTGCATCAGAAACAAATGTAATGAGATGATACTAATAGGGTTAGAAATTTCCCATGCAAATATTAGTAATTTACATCTACACTCATTTTTTTACTACTGCTTGTAGTTCGCAACAAGAAAATACTGAGGTCTACCAGCCCCTCTCACAGACCTCGTCCGTGGAGGGCGCAGTCGTTACCAGGCTGGAGACAGAGGCCCCAGCATGATTTCACTGGAGGTGCAAATCAGCGTTTGGAAATCATGTCCTGGCTTGCAACCATGTTTTGAAAAAAAAGACCATGCTTAAAACACGAGCACTGCTTGCATGGCACCGACCAGCAGCAGGAGATGGACGGTGAGCTTTGGTGCTGCCCAGGCCCCTTCCCACGGCCAGCCCTGCAACACCCACACCGAGAGCCAGGGTTGCTAATTGCCTCTGCAACGAACCTGGGTGAAATGAGCTGTGGCCCAGGGGTTACAGATCACACCGGGCACCTGTCTGTGTTTTGACACAGCTGTCAGCAAAAGAAGCAACTTTTGGGCTGCAGAGCCAGAGGGATGGGGGAGTGGGGGGGAGGACGACACATTTTGTTGTGGAAGTAGGGAGGGATTTGTGTTAAATGTCCTCTTTTTCAGCAGTAAAAAGGTATCTTAAAGGAAGGGCAGTGACTGGGGACCTGAGGGGTTGAAAGAGAGGATAATTCCCTCGGACAGGCATAATTGCTGCAATTCAGAATGCTAAAAATGTGAAATCAGGAATAATCAATGGCTGTTTATGATCTGTGTCTATACGGTGAATTCAACTAATACGGAGTAATTACACTCCACTAATTCCTAGTATTTGTCGTCATTCGGTTGCAGAGGAGTCCTGCAAAACAATAAAAACAGGTTGGCTGCGCTGGGCCCACAGACTGGGGGCTTAGCACCGCACGAGCTGATTTCTCTGTTCACGGTAAAAGCAGTTATGATTTCCTTTATCTATTTTCCTCTCCTAGCAGCAAAGCCAGCGTCAGGGGGCTGTGCTGCCAGGGCTGCACCGGGCGCCGCGGATGCGCTACACAACAGCACCCCCAATAGCCGGCACCGCCGTGCTGCCGGGCCAGACCCACCGGCACACCAAACCCCCTTGCCAACCCAACACTACCCTTCTCCTCTTCTCAAACTGCTTTTTCACCTTTTTGTCCCACATGGTTCTATCATCCCTCCTATCGAACTTTGTCCTCGCACCTTTCTTCTTCCAACCCATCCGGCACAAGGCAAAGCCACCGGCGTTTCACCCGGATGCTCGGGCTCTGCTCGGTCACCAGGACGCCGGTGAAACCTATGGGATGCATCATCAGTTTGCTGGCATGATTCACTCTTCAGGCAAGGAAATACTGCTGTTTGTTTATTAACCCGTGCAAAAGCGGGAGAGGAGAGGTGAGTACCGGAGCAGGGTGGCTTATTGGTGGGTGAATAATCCCTGGCGGCAGCACCGGCAGGGGGGTGTGGACCGCGGGGGCAACCCTCGCCCGCATCCACCTCTCGCATGCGGTGTGCAGGAAATGCAGGTGGTGTTTAACACTAGATAAACAGAGAAATAAAAGACTCTCTTCTTTTAAAGGTGCTACGTCTGACATCTGCAGTGCCTGGCTTAGCCTGGCACGAGCAACCGGAAACCGTACAGCCACAGGAATTTTCAAGACAAAGTTTGCGAAGTGGCAGCGGTCAAACCTTTCCTAAGAGAATTTGTCATTAATTTATCCCAGCGAGCACCTCCCTGCAAAGCAGTGTGTCTCTGCAGGCACTGCAGAGCCCCGCAGACAAGGGAACTTCAGGGGGGAACCTCCCCCCAGTGCTGAGCTCTTGTAGGAAACAGCTCCTGGGGGCGACAGTCCTGCAGCCACTGGAGTTTTTTGGCAGGAGGCACCAACGCCCCAATGCTCCCCACCACCCACTGAGGTCCCACACGGGGCCCATGCACCCAGTGCTGGCACAAGGAGGGAGGAAGAGGAGGAGGAGGAGGAGAGCAGCTCCTCACCCACCAGCTTGCTCCTGCCAGTCCTGCCATGGTGCTGATCACATTGCGGTGACTTTGCACCACAGATTATTCGTTCTCCAGCCTGGCAGCTTTTTGATATCACATCTATTATTTTTCTTCTTAATTTCTCTTTCTCCGTATCATGCAGAAACCTCCTGGGGGGGAGCCTGCAGACGAGACTGATGTAATTCCATTGCACTGCACCAGTTAATTATTTGCTGAGTCGAAACCAAGCTGATGCCCTGTTCCCAGCACTTGATGTATTCACTGATATCACATGTGATTTAAAAGCTGTGTGCCACAGCAGATGCTGGGACAGGACGTGAGGGCTCCCCACGCCAGCACCAGCGCTTGGGCCCTGCCGCAGCCACGTCCCACAAGAAATTTACACAACTCCCCATCCTTCCCTGTGGTTTCAGGGAAACATCTCGGATGAAACGTGCAGTTCCAGAGAGCAGAAGCATTTCACGCGAGGTTTCTTCGTTGGGACGACGAGGCCCCCAGCCCCACTGATGTTTTTTGCTCATTTCCTCTGCAAGCAGCAGCAACATCTCCATCTCCATAGAGGACCCCAGGGGGCCTCAGGTCCCGTGAAGCAGGAGGAGAAATTCATCACAAAACAGGCCTCCCCCAGGGTGCTACAAGCCCCATGCCGTGGGCCGGATCCTGCGCGGGCGGGAAGCAGGGGGATGGAGCAGAACCGTGTGCTGCAGCACGCCAGGGCTTGGGGCGCTTCGTTATTGAGCCGAGCCAGTTACTGCCAGCAGCTGCGCAAACTAATAGGAAGGATATTTCCCCGGAGAGGGAGGAGGTTTCTGATTTAGACTGGGCTGTTTAAGCCCAGACTCTCACCGCAGCTAAAATTTCCTTCCGAGGGCAGTAATTATCCCAATGCAAAGCCCAGGCCTGTGTTTGCTTTTCTGCTCCCTGTCTGGAAGGTTTTGGTGTAGAGGCTGCAATTTCCTCTGGTGCACAGCCCAACACCCGGGCCACATCCTGCACCCCTTGCCCAGCACTGGGGACCAGAGCCAGGAGGAAGCGAAGAACAGCTCAGTGCATAGTTTTAGGGAGAAAGCACCCTCAGGTAGTAAACTAATTACCAGGGAGCAGTGCTGGGTCCCGCAGGGGCTCTGCTCCAGCCCTCTGCAAGCTGCAGTCCCAAAGGCAGCGCTGCTGCTGCCGGCCCCACATCTCCTCCACTGGCTCTTGGATGAAAATTGCTTTAAAAGCTCCAAGAGAAGCCGTTTGGTTCTTCTAAGTGGTGGGAATGGAAAAGGAAAAGGAAAAAGGAATGGGAACAGTTTTGTTCTCGGCTGCCAGGTAAATGAGGTTCAGCTTTGGAAAATGTATAGGGCCTCTAGCGCTAACTGCAGGGCTGGAGTCTCCAAGGAGTGATTTCTTCCTTCAGAAACATAATAATAACAATAAATAATTAAAAAGAAAAAGGCCTAAATATATCTACAGTTAACTCAGGGCTCCTTCACAATTCAGGACTGTTGCTGGATAAAAAAAATGCTTATCTTAAAAAGGAACCTCCATCCTCCTGCAAACAAGAGGCAGCAAAGCGGCGCTCAAGGCCAGCCCACACACGTACAGCACAGCCAGGGGGAAAAACCAACAGATCAGGTTATTCTGGATTTATCCCACGTGAGACACACTCGTCCTGGCTTCATGCCCACCTGCTCCCGCTGCCATGCCCTCCACCAGCCGTGCTGCCCCATCAAACACGATGTACTGCTTTAGCACAAATGCAGAGGGTCGGGCTGGTGCCCACCCTGAGAGAGGTTTTCCTCTTCTGATACAGCAAAAAAGCAAGTGCCAAAGTGGAACAGATCTGCAAAGGAAAAGCATGAGTTCATGGCCACAGGAATGACTTTTTTCCCCTCCCGCAGGACAGCTGCTCCCCACCACTGGCAGCCACTGTGCCCCGTGGGATGGCACTCCAGGGCACCCAGCCCCGTGCTGGGCAGCGAGATAAGGCTCAGGGAGGTGCCGTGAGTCACGGAGGGCTGGGCCGGACTGGGCAGCCACACTGCCACGCTGCTGAGCACATGGTGCCCCAGCTCCCCGGGATGCTCCGGCACCCACACAGCCTGTGGAGAGGGACAGCGTGCCCAGGACACTGAGCGGTATGTAGGCTTGTCCCATCCCTGACCGTGGAGATGAGGTTTCTAGAGCATGACTGAAATAATGCCTTTCTGCAGCGCTTTTCTTTTGACTTGCTGGTAGGTTAGAGGGTTGCACAGGGAAGGTTTTAGCTGTTCCTCCTTCTCGTAGCATGGAGGTGAAGGGGAAACCCCATGCGCTGGCATCCTTTCTGTGAGGTGCACCTGTGCTGGTTTCATAGACAGAATTAATGAACAACTTGTGTCAACAGCAAGGGTTACATCCACGTTTCCACCCATTACGGGATATGCAGAGGAATCAGTTGTGTGATGTGTGGTCCAGGTCAAACCCCTTTATCCATCATGGCTTTGGATGAATTTGCAGGATATTCACTATGCAACGCTCCAGCGCACAACCCCGACTGCCAGGACACTTCCCAGGCGCCGACCAGGAACCCTTAGGGTGCTGGCACCCAGGGCTTTCCTTAGCTGCCAAAAACGCGTTTCAGGTCCTCCCATATGTGCAGTTACTAAAAACCAGAGCCCTTCAACATGGCTGCCCAGTGGAGGGACTGCCACATGGCCCACAGTTACCCTGCACTTTCAAACCCCAAGAAATGCTTCTTCCCAGCAGACAGCTTGCTGCCAGCCCTGAGCACCAACACTTGTGTCCCTCCTTTTGCCCTGGGGTTTTGGCACAGGCCACTTTGATACAATCTGCAATCCAGGGCACGGGGATCCCCAGCGAGCTGCCGGCCGCCACTCCCGCGCTGGAGGGGATGCCATCACTCCCCTCCATCTCTCATCGCTGCTGCAGCTCTCGATCCACTGCTTGGGGAAATCTCACTGGAGAGGCAAGCTCATAGTGATTTAGCCCCTTACCCCTGCCCGCCACCACCATGCATCCTGTTTGGCTCCTGTTTCAGGATCAGGGCCTCACCCCAGTTAACTATTGACTCCTGCTGGGGGCAGTTTTGCCGTAAGATGCCCTCTCCAGCTGTTTGCTGGATGCAGCAGCTGGCCAAGCATTTTTATGGGCTGAGGAATTTATAAGCCCTCTGGCAAACAGCACTCTCCTGTTGAGTAACTCAGCAAAGCTCGGTCAGATTGACCCCTTTTGACACTAAAAATGGCACTGTAGCCTCCTCCATTCTCCTGTGGTGGGACCAGCCCTGGACACACGGTGAATGTGCACCCACCCTACACCGGCCCCTCTTCTGCACCCCCGCATTTAGTTTTGCGGGAAAACCCTGACTTTTGGAGGGATGACTCACTGGATGTGGGCATAGGTGACATCTGGCAGCTGCCCTCTTTCGAACTGTATCCCCACTCTGCACCAAAATGATGTCTTGTTCGTGGTCAGGGACCTGCTGGGAGACAAAGGGACATGTGGGGCTAAAAAGCAGAAAAAAAAAAGAAAACCAAACCCAAAAAAGGCAGAAGTTTCTCAGGCAGAGAAGTGAAGTTTTCCTGCAGCGCTAGGAAGAAACAGGAACATTCGCTGGCTACATCCTGGAAAACCCAAGGATCTGCCCGGGTTTCATCTTGGCAGCAATAACTCAGCGCTGCCAAGTGGCACTTCAGTCCTGAGCAGGCTCGTGGTGGAGCCTTTGACTTACAACACCATGGAGCTCTTGAGCAATGTTTGTCCAAGAACCTTTTTGTTCCTGGAATGGTTTTCAAGCAAATATGTTTCAGGTTTATTAGACAAATAACTCTGTTTATCACCCACCACAGTTCCTTCCTTTCTCCCTCTCCTGCAAGTCGCTCTCTGGCAGATGCCAGAGCACAGTCATCTTTTTCTGTCACACCCTTAGAAAAAAAAAAAAAAAAAAAAAAAATCAATTCAAACAATTAAAAAAGAATATAATAGAAATCCCAGGACAGGGTTACCCTCTTGTAATGCAATCAGGTTCCAGGAATTTCACCACCCAGGGACTTCACCCAATATCTTTTACCTGGGATTAAGGTGAAGATAAATAGCCCAAATAAACACATGACTTCCCTAAAGCAGTAGTGTTTATTGGTTTATTTTTCCATTTCTCTTCCTCTGCAATGAAATCAATATGCACATAGCAAAAACCACAAGTTTGTCGAAGGAGAGCACTGTGCAATGGGCCCTGGAGAGGCTGGTGTCGCCCACAGCGGCAGGGACCGCACAGGACATTTTTGCAAACCCAATGGAGTTTTGCTCTGCTCGCTGTCTCCAAATCACAGCGCAGGTCTGAATCCTCACCAGCTCCAGGCTCTCCTTGTGGCATTTGAGGGGAAACTCAACAAGCTCCAAAAGCAAACCGATACCACTTTTGAAGACTTTGCAACTTGCCAAGGGGGATTTTAAGGACTGCTCTTCTGCCCCCGTCACACCCACCACCAGATCAGGTACTGGGCTGGGGAGAAGCTCCCAGCATTTAAAAAGCAAAACTTCATGCTGAAAGGAGCAAAATGATGCTGTCCCTCCAGATCCAGCCACAGGCAGCGTTTGTACTCCTAAGCCTTTTAACTGTCCATTTTCAGGTCTGTGGCTCTTCCATCGGCTCAGTGAAATGGGCTTGTTCATGCCATCTCCGACATGAGTTTAAAACCATTTTCAGGGATACTGCGCCAGGGGGCTGGGATGGGCCAGGACAAGGTGGTGCAGGGAAGGGCTGTGGGTGTCACAGACCCCCACGCCACCTCCTGCAGAGACAGATTCCTGCTCACGGCCACCTTCCCCAGGGAGGAATAGCTGCAGAGAGAAACGAGATGCTGCTGGGAAGCAACCATGCTTACCCTATCAAAAACACACTGCCGCGATACGCGAGAGTACACAAATACTTTCCAAGGCTTCCTTTAAAATGCAGATAAGCCATAAGGCTACTCTCCTGTGAGAAGCCGCTAGCTGCCCCTTCGGCAGCTCCTCCTTGCCGCAGCCTCCCGGCAGACGCGGGCACAGCGGAAGGGGCTCATGGGGAGCAGGGCCAGGCTCCAGAGAGCTGAAACGTCGCTGCAGGGCTGCCACACTGGCCAGGCACTGGCCACCCTAGCCCACTGCAAAGTCCCTCCGGGGCCAAGGGAGGACACCGCACCACAGCCACAGTCAATCGCGTGGCCGTTGGAATTTCTCTGAGCTCAAGCCCTGGGAGGGGACCTGGAGCAGGGCTGGGCAGGAGACAAAGCTTTTCTCTTCTTCTTCCTCATGACACGGAAGCCTGAAATCAGCTTTCAGCCCAGCCCTGCTACAACCCGTTGCTCCTTATTTACCCTTCAAACCGGAAAAGCAACTCTCAGTATAGCTCTTTTACAAATTTTCTATGCCAAGCCTCACTAAAGGGCTGCTTTAGTTAACGTTAGGCTGTAACGCTGAGCACACGTCTCACGGGTGACAATTTGCCTCAGGCAGGACTGCGGGGAGGTTTCCAGGACGGACATTCACCAGGCTGCAGCCCCAGATTTCGAAGGTAGGAGTCGGTCCCCAGCCCCGGGAGCCCTATGCATGGGGTGGCAGGCACCCATCCCATCCCCTGGGGCAGCAGCAGGAGAGAGGGGGCAGATGGACTGGCTCGGGTAGGAAATAGTTACGCTCCAAATTACAGGCACTCCCCATTCACCTGGGTGAAGAAGCTGCAGGATTAGGACACGTGGAAATATTTCTGTTCTTAAGTCAGGTGTCCCCAAACCCGGCTGCTCTGCCCAGCTCAGCAATGCTGCCCTTCTTCCCTTCCCTTTCTGGTTCTAAGGAAGACGAGCTTGTTCCTGCAGACTCCCCTGACTGGGCAAGGCCAAATCACAGCTTGTCCTCAAATGGCATGTGGTGGTTTGGCCCCGGCTGGACACCAGGTGCCCACCAAAGCTGCTCTATCAGTCCCCCTCCTCGACTGGACAGGAGAGAATATAATGAAAGGCTTGTGGGTCGAGATAAGGGTGGGGAGAGATCTCTTAACCAATTACCATCACAGGCAAAACAGACTTGATTTGGGGAAAATGAACTTAATTTATTGCCAATCAAACCAGAGCAGGGTAATGAGGAATAAAACCAAACCTTAAAAACACCTTCCCCCCACCCTCCCTTCTTCCTGGGCACAGCTTCACTCCTGAATTCTCTACTTACCACCACCATCACACCCCTCTCCCGCTCGAGCGGCACAGGGGGACAGGGAATGGGGGTTATGGTCAGTTCCTCACACGTTGTCTCTGCCGCTCCTTCCTCTTCAGGGGCAGGACTCCTCACTCTGCCCCTGCTCCAGCCTGGGGTCCCTCCCACGGGAGACAGTCCTCCGTGAACTTCTCCAATGCAAGTCCTTCCCATGGGGTACATTTCTTCATGAACTGCTCCAGCATGGGTCCCCCGCGGGGTCACAACTCCTGCCAGCAAACCTGCTCCGGCCTGGGCTCCTCTCTCCACGGG
>JAVKLA010000036.1:14166211-14207499 GCA_034782735.1 Sagittarius serpentarius | reverse complement strand
CTGGAGCACCTCCTGCCCCTCCTTCTGCACTGACCTGGGGGTCTGCAGGGCTGTTTCTCTCACATGTTCTCACTCCTTTCTCCGGCTGCAGTTTCTGAGCCCCAGCAACTTTTGTTTCCCTTCTTAAATCTGTTATCCCAGAGGCGCTACCACTGTCACTGCTGGGCTCGGCCTTGGCCAGCAGCAGGTCTGTCTTGGAGCCGGCTGGCACTGGCTGTATCAGACACAGGGGAAGCTTCTAGCGGCTTTTCAAAGAAGCCGCCCCTGTCATCCCCCGCCACCCCCCGCTACAAAAACCTCACCACATAAGCCCAATACATAGCATTTTGCAGCCACTAATATTTGAAATGTAGCAAAGCCATGATCAAAAGCACACTCCTTGAGCTCATCACTATCAGCAGAACAGAAGAGCTTGATCCATTACCAGGAAAAGGACGTGAAACAGACGTGCACAGGGCGGCAGGCAGTCACAGTGAAGAGTTCAGAGGCTTAGAAGTGAAGCAAGCTCAATCAGCGCAGTCTGCTCCAACACATGGCAGCCAGGACTTCAACATCAGGGTGGGACTGAGCACGCTTGCCTGACAGGAATTTATACATCTTTGATGACCTCTTAGTTGTTGCAAGTATGCCTAAACGTAGCAATTATCTTTTCATCTAATATCTGCCTGGCTTTGGTGGTTACAGGTATGCTTTATGCTTTTTCCTCAGGGCGACCTGTGACTGTTGGCCACCCCCTCGGTTGTGCTCTCTCACCCCATCACCATGCGGGTGACAGGTAAGGAGGGAGACAGAGATTTACTTTTCTCTTTCCATTTTTCTACAGTTCTTTATGCCTCCTTCTCGTTTACATGACCCCTTCCAAGTGCAGCTACCCAGACCTTCCCCTGCCAGGGGCAGGGGAAAAAGCCTTTGTATAAGCATCAGGTTTTTAAAAGATTGCAGCCTGTGGTGTTTTTCCCAGCGAAACCCTCTGCGGCTGGGAAGAGACAGCTATTGAGACTTTCCTGGTTCCATAAGAGCCATTCAGCTGCAATATAAGTATTTTTCTACTCTCTTTCCATGCAGGACTGGAACGTTTTGCTCCAATGAGCAGCGCTTTAAAGCCAAATGCCAATCACATTTGTATTAGCAGCTGCTCGGCTGTAGCTAGTGACTAATTGGGGGATAGCAGCCTTCCCAGAGCTGGGAAGGTAAGAAATATTTGGATTTACATAGCTTTCTGACTAATTATCAGATTTACTTTAATGCAGAGAGAAACATGAATAGTGCTTCCCAGTAGAAGGATAATGCCTATGTGTGCATCATCACATGCTCTAGAGATATTAATTAAGAGATCAGAGTCCTTTTAGAGAATGAAGAAAGGACCGTTAGCTGCCTTCCCACACCGCACAAGCACTGGCTGTCACCCTGTGCTTGGTAACCTGGGGACACAGGGACCAAGGTCCCAAGAAGCCAGAGGGATGCTCCAGTCCCTGACCCATGCTGCTGCTGCTGCTCTCACCTGGCTCCTCTCCCACCCCTTGCAGGCGTGATCCGGTACACGGTGCTGCTCGTCACGCTGCTGGCCACGTGGTTCATCATGCAGACGTACTTCGATCGGAGATGGAAAGCCGTCAGCCTGCGAAGCCGGCTCGGTGAGGTGCCGGCAGGGCTCCAGCCGGGTCCAGAGGGAGGGTGCGGGTGGCCCCATTGCAAGCCAGACCCCGGAGCTGCATATAGTTGCCACAGACATTTGCACTTGCAGTCCCTGGCCAAGGCTACAGCCACCAGCTCTGACCATCAGGGCAGGAAGGGGACAGCACGGTGAGAAGCTGCACTGGGTCAGCTGGCTCCGAGGGTGCTTGCAGCCACGGGGAGCAGTTTTGGAGAGCTGGTGCCTGAACAGCTGTTCCTGACTTGGGGAAGAGCCAGCAGCTCTCCGAGGTGTCTAACCCTCCTGCTTGGTACCCACAGGTGCCATCGACAAGCCCAGCAGTGAGTACCACTCTCAACTTCATCTCCGTCACACAACACCGCTCCAGGGCTGAGGGTGATGGTGGAAGCCTGATAGTTGCCCTCAGGAGCTCCTTTCCCAAGGCAAAAATCCCACCCTCCCAAACACAGGGGAATTTCATTACTGCAGACAGCAGCAGTGGCTTTGGCTGGCTCTGCAAGCACACGAACCTTCACGTGATCCCCCTGCCCCAGCAGAAACGCTCCCGGGCCACAGGCTGCAGCAGGACGCAGGTCGTGGGCCCTGTCCGTGCAGTGTGGCACAGGTCCCTACCCCAGCCAAGAATGGAGAAGCTCCGGGCAGAAAAGCCCCAAGAGGCTGGCTTTGAACAAGTGCCAGCTCCGAACGCTCCCCAGCGCACCCCCCTCTGCAATCCCCATGGCATCGTCTGTGCCGTCCCGCTGCTCACACCCAGCGCAGCACCTGGCACCTCAGCCAGCTTGTCCCACCCCACTCCAAGCCTTGGCACCATAAACCTCAAACAAGAAGCTGGTCCCAGCCCCAGGACAAGCCTCCTTCATGCAAGAAGCTGGTCCAGGTGTTGCCTCCTTAGCGGGCCACCGTGGCCCAGCGCCAGCCCTGCTCAGCCCTTCGGGGACACGGCCGGTGTCCCCCCACGGGGCCAACACCATGGCTTGCAGCTCTGCTCCTCCCTCACAGGCAAGCAGCTGCCCCAGCACAAGTGCAGGAACCGGAAGAGCTGCCCCAAGGACCATTTTGCCTTCAAGATCACCAGCGGCGCCGCAAACGTGGTGGGACCCTCCATCTGCTTCGATGACATGGTGTAAGCAGCACACAGCGCTGACGGGGCAGCCGTGGCTGGCCTGGGCTTGGATAGGGCAAGTTTGGCCTCTGCCAAGCGTGTCAATGGCCATTACAGTGCATTTGCAGTTAAAAAAGAAATTTGGAAATAGTTTTCTTCACTACCTCTTCTGGGGATATTTTGCTCTCTGCAGACACTTTGCCCCATCGCAGTTTCACTGGTACCAGCATCTCCAGGGCATCCCTGCGCTTACCAGTGCTCTCTACTTTCCTTTCCAGCCTCATGAGCAGCGTGAAAAACAACATTGGCAGAGGCCTGAACATTGCACTGGTGAATGGTGAGTCGGAAGGGCACTAACCCTCACCGTGGCCAGGGTCCCTTCCTCCCCCAGGAGAGAACAGGCCACTGGGGACCCCATCCCAGGCACCACAGCTGAGCCAGAAGCAAATCGGTCTGGTGTTGCATGGAGCACACAGCCACAATTACGGTTGTGAGCACTGCCAGGGAGATGGGAAAGCAAATTTTGCAGCAAGAATCCCAATCTGGTGGCCAGGCAAAGACTAGAGCCACAACAGTGCAAACTCCCTGTGCTCTGTTTTGAATTTTAACCTTTCAGGAACAAGTGGGCAGCTCCTGAAAACTGACACATTCGACATGTACTCTGGAGGTAAGCGTGGTCGCTTTGCTGCTTGGAGGTTCCCAGCCAGGGCTCACACCAGCACTGCTGGCTGCCAGCTATTTAGGCTGCTCCTCTGCCTTGTATTTAATGATAAAGTCTAGTGGACTTTGACCGGATTGCCAGCTCAGGTGGTAAAAGCTCAGCTTTCCCTGAGGCCATTGAGCCTGGAATCCTCATAATGCAGCCGCATCCAAGATTGGCTCCTTTTACGTCTGCCTAATAGCCTGAAAAACATAATTCCACTAAACTGCATAAACCAGGGCACTTGAGACCTGAGACAGGCTACTTTCTAAGATCAGGTAGTTACGCTAATCCTGAGATTTTGCAACTTTCAACTTGGTTTTTGAAAGCTGGTGGTGACTGACCAGCAGCTTGTTTCCCTGCCTTTCACAGGAGGATAAATGAGGAGCTCAGGGCATGGCAGGTGAGATGGGGCCGCCAGCCCCAGCGAAGCTGGGCACATGGAGCAGAGCCTGGTGGCAGCAAAGACCACGTCCCTGCGCCTGCTGGCTTCAAACAGTCTTCCTAACAGCAAGAAGATGCCCTGAGCCAGGGCAGCACCCACTCAGAGCCCAGCTGGCACTGACTTGCAGGATGCTGCAAATCCCACCATTGTTGCAAAGCCGTTACCAAACCTCTCCAGAGTTTAGGCAGGACTCCTCAAAAATCACATGCTAAAACCACCCTCTTGATTTACCCTTCGCTGTTTGAGCCTTCCCCAGGGATCCGTCACCCTCTCTGCTTTTTCGTTTTGCAGCCTGTTCTTGGTAACTCTGGAGTTTTAAGGAGAAACACACCAGTATCATGAGATTTCGGGCTGAGTTTGCGAGCGAGGGGCGGTGGGAGAGGCAGCGGGAAGGAGAAGGCAGCCGGTCGGCTCCTGTGCCACTAGATGGGGCGTTGGACTCGAGCATCCCGCAGATGTGGGATGAGGAATAATCCCCGCAAGACAGCCGAAGGCATGATCGTAGGGCAGGCAGCTCTGCAGCCAAGAGGGTTCTTTTCTTGTGTTGGGAAGTAAATTCACATAACTAGACTTCACACTTAGCGAGCAAAGTTTAGGAGCAAATTCCCCTCTGCAGTCGTACTGGCAGGAGGAAAGCGCCAGCCCTGGGGCACTGCGGGAAAGCCCAGGTGGGAACGCAAGATGGGGAACTCAGCATCTGGGAGCCCATCCTTCCCCAAGCCCATGACCCCAAATCCTGGCTAGCACCAGCATAGTCAGGACATTTCCCGCTGACCCAGAGGAGGTTCCCCCAGCTGCCACACAGCAGCCCCTGCTAAACCCCTTTTTCTTTCCCTAATGCTCTTCTCTCCCAGACGTTAACAAACTGGATACCTTCCTCCAAGAGATCAAGCATGGCACCATCGTGCTGATGGCCAGCTATGATGACGCTGCCACAAAGTGAGTTTGGCCCCGGGAGCAACACTTGACTCCCAAAAAACCCACAGCTGAGGGGATCTGGAGGTGCTGCTGGCAGCAGCAGAGAGGGGACAGAAGAAGACACCCACCTGGCACCACACTAACACCTTCTTGCCCTCTTTCAGGATGAACGACAAAGTACGGACACATTTCATCGAGCTGGGCAGCAGCCACGTGAGCAAGCTGGGCTTCCGGGACAACTGGGTCTTCTTGGGAGCAAAAGGACTGAAGAACAAGAGCCCCTTTGAAGAGGTACGTGGCCCTCCTCTGCCACCAGCTCTGGAGGCTCCCGGCCTCTTCATAGCACCTCCCGAGCTACATCTCACCTACCTGTCTGCAGAAGACGTGGGCCAGTAGTGTTACCCGCCACGTCGAGCCAAGCTGCAAGTTTTGCCACGTTGCAAACTTGCACCGTGCCACAAACCTCCTCATTCATTTTCTCTCCCTCTTTTTTTCCTGCAGCACATCAAAAATGATGAGAAGACAAATAAATATGATGGCTGGCCTGAGCTGCTGGAGATGGAGGGCTGTGTCCCCAGAAAGATGGATTAGCATCAAGGCCCAGCCCTGCCACAGAGGCAAGACCAGTCTTACAGGGACACCAGCCCCATCACACCGATCCCAGCCCCACCACTGCCCAGGCACATAGCCCAGCAGCGGCTGCCTGCTCCCAGGGACCGACTATTTCACAGCAGGGGCTGCACAGGGCTTGGAGAAGAGCTGTACAAGCGCCTGCAAAGCCTGAGAAAACCCCTGGCCAGGTTTCAGCTGAGCTGCCCTCATCTATGGATCAGTTTGGGGTATTTCATTTTTCTGTCTTTAAACCAAAAACTTTGTAGAAGGTTTTTCACTGTTCTTAAATAAGTTACTGAATTCTAAAATACTACCTTCTCACTTCCATTTTCAAGCATAATCCACACTTTTCCCTGCAGGCACAGCATGCCATGTCCTCTGCCATCAGCTGGGCATCACCATCACCCATCCCACGGCACTGCACAAGGGTGCTCCCCCTCCCCACATGGCACAGGGCAAATCATCCCTGGGGATGCTCAGACCTCAGTGTTTTACTCCTGCCAAACCCCCGCTGCCTCCTACAGCCGCAATGAGGCCAGAAGGCCACGGGCATGGCTTGCAGCAATGTAGGTTAATATTTGCAGACCAAAGCATTTCCCCCACCCAGTTGCACCTTTCCTGGGTTAAATCCAAGCTAAATCCTCAGTGGTACGTCCCCATCAAAAGTCAGGATAACTCCAGGGACATGCCAATCTGACTTTGCCCTTAAAGAGGGAGGGATAGATGTGCAAGTTTCCCAGGCAGCTGAAGTTGTGCAGCATAACCAATAGGTGGGAGCCTTTTACCAGCAGAGCCGGAGCCAGCATCAGTCTGGAGTGATACAACACGCCCGGGCTGGCACCCCGCCGTGGGCACCTGCACACCCACTTTGCTCCAGGAGCTGCGCCCCAACCCAGGGCCGGCCGACATCGCCAGCAGAGGAGAGATCCCTTCCCAAACGCAGGCCGGCAAAGCCCTGCAGACCTCCTTCCAGGGTGGTTCCCATGCTGCTGCCCAATGCCCAGGATGTCCTGGGGGAGCATTTGTCGTGTCTGGACACATTCACCCAAGAACCATCTGTACCCAAAACCTCCCTGAGCGCAAGAACCGCTGAGATCAGATAAGCTGCAGGGGTGATGACCCACTCTTACCTGTTACAATGGACAGGGACAAATTTGCATCATACACAGCCTTTAATTTCCTATGACTTTATCCTTTTTTCCCCATTCTTTAAAGCAGACCAGCAGTTTTGCAGAAGATAAGGGTGGAGCATTTCTGCTGGAGCGCTTGGAGCTGTGCAGGGTAACAGGCTGTCCTGCACAGCCTTTTCTGCCTCTAACAGCAGGGTTTGCCCCACCACAGCTTCTAAAGGCAGCTCACATCGGTTATCTGAGCCCTCAGGTCACCCCAGGAGACCAGAAGTGAGGAGCATTGGCAGGATAAGGCCAGGAAGAGACACAGCCTGTCCTGCACCAGCCACCTTAGGGATGAAACCCTGGATCTAAAACCCAGCACCACCATCCAAAGCCAGCAAGGCAACCGGTTTTCCCTACCCAAGGAAAAATCCCAGAATAAATTCTGTAATGCCTGTAAGAACTTCCAAAGGCAAAACTGAAATAAAACCCCTAAACAGCCACCACAGAGGAATCCCCCAATAGCTGTAGTATATTATCCCAGCTTACCCTCCTGTGCTCTTAATGTGCACCTGATCGCACTGAGGGAAGCCTCCTCCATAAATCGATCCCTAAATCTGCTGCAACAGCAGCGGTTAATCCCAAGCGCTGAATCATCCCTACCCGTGGCAGCGACGAGAAACAACACAACGCAACAGACACAACAGCCCTCACATCGCACAGCCCTGCTGCACCGCCAGCCTAAATATGCCAACTATTTTAAGCCCCCTCAAAGGATCTAGATTCGCTCGTAAGCCAAACTGAAAACAGCCTAAGAGCTGTAAAGGCGGCTGCATGAGGTAAACCAGCACACAGCATCAGCTACAGCCCAGAAAACAAACAGCCCCTTTCAGCCACAGGAAACTCTTCCTAGCCCTTTGCAATGCACATTAGAAATCTGGTTTAAAGCCAAAATAAAGGAAATTTATGTTTCAGCATGCTACAGACTGTTTAAAACTAGCTCTGAATCCATCACGGAGCAGTTACTAAGGTACGTCACTATTTTCAATACAATAGGGAGAGCTAAAAGTGCAACTCCTATGCAGGGACCTTAATCAGCAGCCGGTGTTTTGAAGAGCCATGCCTGCCAAAGTCACTGTGTCCTGATAAATTAATTGGAGCTTTTCAAAAGTTGAAAATCTGGGAGGCAGAGGTATAAATATGGCTTCAGGATTCAAATTTAACTTGCTCATTTTTCAAAAAGACCTGAAAAGGGTGATGGGTGCAGGGACAGCAATCCCCAAACGAGGTTTTTTAGTGCCTTGGCATTTTGAAAGCTGTATTACTGCAAAGACAGGCACCTACCTGGCTGGTTTTCACTGTGCCGCATCCCCCAGAGACTTCAGCAAACACAAGCCCTGACCCGCCCGGCCTCCCAGGACGCAGCTCTGGGTGACCTGGGCTCACCCCGGGGGCCACGGTGGGCTCCAGCGCTGCAGCAGCAAACAGGCAGCCTGGGGCATTTGCAGGAGCAAAGTTTGCAAAATCCAGTGCTGCAACAGGAGCCAAGAGCCGGGATGCAGATGGGTAGCAGAGGGATAATCCTCGTTTATTTTGGGGGTACGGATTTATTTCAGCAAAGCACCAAAGGAGCAGCTAGGAAGGATGCCACAGGCAAGGACCGACGGGTGCCGGGGCCCCACAGCCGGGCGAATCCGTATCCTGTGACATCTTGCCCTGTCAAGTGCAATTACTGTAATCTTCCACAGCCTCTCAAAATACGGAACCCGGCTTAGAAACCGGGCATCCGCAGCATGAAAGCTGCCTTTGTGCCCGGGCAGAGCCTGGGCGGGAGCCAGCCGTTAGGTGCATGAAGAAAATGAGTTCTCCACGTGCTGGGAGAAGGGAGGAAAAGCAAGCTTTCCCGCCCGACCCCACTTCAGACGAGCTGGATTTCACCCACGTCTCCCCACAGCAACTGCCGAGGGGCCGGGAGCTGCACGGCTGCAAATCCCCCCGGGAGTAACGGGGCCAGTGACCACGGAGGGCCGGCCGGTCCCGCACCCCGGGCGAGCAGAGCACAGCCAACACGTTGGACCATGGGGGCGGCTCACGGGAAAAAGGTAACGGGGCAGTTTTATTCAGGGCTGCTGAAGCAGTGGCGGGATGATGGAGAGGGCACCAGCTGCTCACGTGGTGTTTGTTTTGCCCTGCGTGTGCTGAGGTGGCTGATGGCAGTGAGGGATTACAGGGACCTGCTCCTGGGTGTGGGTGTCACTCATCAGGGCCAGATTAAGTAATTCCACCTGATGGGCTCAGCATCACGGCCTGCCAGGGCTTTAAGGACAGCGAGGAGGGGATCAGAGCATCGCATTAGGACAGGCAAAATTTGACTTTCTGGGAAGAAACGTCGGGCTTGCTCCGAGCGTGTCCGGCAGCCTGCAGGCTGTTGCCCACAGATGCGGTACAGAGCAAGCCCCAAGTATTTCTTGGCCTGTGAATTACTACCAGCTGCCTCCTGGGACACGGAGGAACCGGGCCAGATCCCACGGCGCCCACATGCATCTCCCTCTCCTCCAAATCCTCCAGGGAGAGCAGTCAAACAGCTCCAAAAGGAAATGGCTTTACAGAGTCGGAGCCATGCAAAGGCAGCTAGAGATGGTTGTGCTGAGGATGCTGTTAGAAGTCATTTTGCTTTCATGCCTGATGACATCAGTGCCTAGAGATGCATCATCACTATTCAGTTGTGATGCTCTTATCCAGTATTAGACCTCTGTAGCTTGTCTCCCAGCTCTAAGAGAAATGCTCTTGTGCACCACACTAGGTCAATAACTTCTATTGCAACGGGGACAGCAGTGACACTTTGCCCCAGAAGGCACCCTGCATGCCCAGCTGAGCATGGGCTGTGGCCTTCAGAGGTGTGGGCACATCCGAACCAGGTACCTTTCACAAGTTTGCAACCTGCTGGCCTTTCTTCCAAAACCAGAGCTAGACACTGTTGCAGGGGAAACACGCATAAAAGCAACCCACTGGCCAGCATTACCAATACTTGGAAGGAAAATCAGGGCTGACGTGGGACTAGTTAACATTTATCTATTTTCCTGGAGGTGCCAGGCACAGGAGGTGCTGCTCCCAGCCAGCCCCCTGCTTCTCCGACGCCCATCCAAAGTGCCGATGCCACACTGGCTCCCGCATACAGGGGAGCCACGGTCATTCCTGGGGCTCAGGGATACGACGGCACGCCCGGGAAGAGCTGTGCTCTGCCCACAGCTAATTCCCCCCCCCGACCTTTGCTCATGTGGCCGTGACCTTCAGGCCTCAGCGCACTTGTGCGGGCATTACTGAAAGCAGGGAAATAAGCTGGTTAGGTCAGGCTTGGCTCAGCGCCACCCAGGTCAGCCCTCCTGCATACAAAGTTATCTATGCCAGCCTCCCCACGACCAGACCAGGTGCCTTTTGGACAGCTTTTCCCATTGCTCCCTCTTTCCAAAACACCGCAATCTCACCGCAGCCTGGCACTAAATGGCCTGGCTTTGAAATGTTCCTGGGAGCTCGGGCTCTCCTGTCGCACCATCTTGCTGGCAGCCCCAAAAATCTCCGAGACAATTTTACTTTCCATGGGCACCAAAAGCTCAGAGATTTCACTCCTCCCAACATTGCCCGGGTTGAGAAAAGGCTGTGCCACTGCCCAGCTGGCACCGAGCAGGGACATCTGACTGGCAGCTCCTGGGTCAGTGCTTTACCCTTAGGCTGAAGCTGAGGGGGGATGGAAACAAGAAAGCTCCTTCTGATGCATTTGCAGGGTGAGCATGAACAGTGGGCACCAGCCCTCCCAGAGAAGCAGGGGTCCAGGCGACAAGCAGGAAAGCTCTCCTTCCCCCAGCCCTGGCAGACCCAGCGCGGCTCAGGGCACAGGGATCTGCCAGGCATGACTCCATCCACCAGCTACAGCCCAGAGAGGACCAGCATGGGAGCATGGAGTGGGAGGCAGGCTCAGCACCCCTCGCCAGCACTGCCTGCATTAGCAGTCTCAGCTGCACCCCTTTTAAGTTTAGACCAGAGCAGCACTCCAAGGGGATTACAGTAGCAGATTGTGGAGGGCAAGGCAATCCCCAGCTCCACAACAAAAGGGACCGGAAAGGCTGCCAGTGGGGATCCAAGGACATTTCTCCTTTCCAAGGCTGCAGCTGCTCCCAAAAAACCTGTTCTGGTATCACCACGGTCCCATGGGACCAAGCCGACAGCAGGGCTCCAGCAAGACACAGTCCCCTGCCAGGGTACCCTTCGCTTCAAGGCACGGACTTTAGCAGAGGCCGGTTCAGGGGTGCTGCAGAGCTGGTGCCAATTCCCTGCCCGTTCCTCGGCTCTGCAGAGCACCAGCCCCGCTGGGTGCCAGAACACGGCTAACCACAGCAAACCACCTTCAAATAATCGTGGAAGCGCAGCCTCCCCAGCAGCAGCTCCCCAGGGTGCCCAGCAGCTGCTCCCAGACCCCCAGGCAGCGGAGGGGGCTGTTTCCAGGCCCCTGCACCTCTCCACTGCTTTTCTCCTCAATTTGTCAAGGCAGGGTTTGCACAGCGGCCGTTTCCCCGGGGAAAGTTTTCTGTCCCCAAATTCCCAAGAGTGTCAGTTTACACTAATGTCAGATGAGCCGGGATTAGCCTTGCTGCTGAGCAGGGAGCTTTGCTCTGCGGCTTGTTTAAAACAGCAAGAGGCAGCACGCCAGTGCCAGGGAGAGAGGCTCCGCTTGTTCAGGCACTACCGCAGTACCTGGCTGCCCATGCTAAAAACTGGGCCTTTGAGAGCATCCTTTAAAACTCCTGTCTGAGCATTGCAGAAGGATAGGACCAGCATTTCTGGGAGGTGCTGGTGGGACTTCCCCTCGAACACAACTCGCCCCACTGGTGGGGGTATCCCCACAGCCTGGCCAGAGGAGTCCTTTCACCTGTGTTCCAGCTCACACAGGACATACTCTCTGGTCTTTCGTCCACCCTTCTCCTCAGGGCACAAGGCAGGTGAAGGCTACAAAAATCAACACTTCAACAACAGAATAAAACACAAGTTCTAAAAAAATTCCTCTGCAAAAGGGTGTGAGGGGGAATAATTCTCTTGCTCTGCCCCTTGTTAGCAGGAGGCTCTCAAACAGATAAATAAGTGCCACTGCCCTTCCAGCAGCTCTGCTGTGGGCAATAGCGGGGTCATGTTCCTACTAAGCATCTGTGTAGACATCAGTCATCTTGTCTGTCAGGAGAACAGTCTCAGTCTTAAAAAGGCATCTGTCTGCTGCTGTCACAGGGCAGGGAGAGAATAAGAAATAAAAGTTGTGATTTTCAGGGTTTTCCACCCATCCTGAAGGGGGCAGGAAGCAGCAGTCTTATTTTCCCAGCATCACTTAATGCTGAGCAAGGGACTCCCTTCCCCAGACCCCCCCACCCTGGCCACACACACACAGGTGAACACCCCAAAAGCAGACATCCCTCCTGTGGGACTGACCCCGACAGTTCAGCTCTGCACGCACGTATCCTGCTTGGCATCGGCCCAGCACCAGGTCCATGCACGCAGGATAACTCCAGCTACAGCAGCATCCACCACACTCAGCACCATCACTTTTCTTGACCAACACCAGCTGCAAAAACCACGGTCCAACAGGGAGCAGAGCTCCGAAATGCCAAGGCAACATTTAAAGGGAAATTTTAGAAAGTCAATTACTATTAAATGAAAGATCCAGATTGACCTAAAAGCTGGTTCTTGCCATTCAAGAGCTTAGAAACTCTCATCCCGACTACAAAAATCCTGGGCCCTTGTTTTAGAACGCACAGGAGTGAATAAGGCAAACAAGAGGAGCTGTGTCTGTGGCTGGCAGAGGAGAGGTTTATAACGAGAAAGAAAAGGGCTGTCTCATGCCGGCGCAGCAGAGCACAGAAAAGAAACTGCCACAAAGGGACTAGCACAGTGGCTGTCCTGGTACAGGGACACCGATCGCACGAGGCCAAAGGAGGCAGCCCCAGGACCTGTAATCACGAGTGTCTTCCCTTCAGCTACCAGCATGGGCAGCAGCTGGAATTGAAACTGCTTCAAAAACAAGACGAGGAATAAGGCCCAAATTGCTCCCAGAAGGGATGAAGGAGCTCAACCACAGAAAGGCAGAGAGGCACGAAACGCAGCAGCTCGTGACACCCAGGAGAGGCTCCGTGCTGCTGCAGCCCCTCTCACATGCGAGGGGACATTATAGGGACGCAGCCCTCCGAGGCAGTGGGCTGGGACACCGCTGCCCCATCGTGCTCCACAGACTGGCTGGCGCAGCGGGATTTTCCTGGCTCTCCCCGACAGCTATTTCAGAAAGCCGGTAGCTGGTGTCCCTGCCAGCTCTTTCAAAGCATCCCTGTGCCCAGGCAGCACAAGAGCCCTCCGTGAGACCCTGTCTGCTCTGCCGCTGGAGCGGCGGCCGTCCCCCGTCGCCAGCCAGGACTGCCACTCTGCTTTCATCAAGAGGGACTGCAGGTGCCAAGGCCCAGGAGCAGAACAAGTCCCACCGACAGTCGCTGAATGCCACCAGTTGTTTGGTGGCACTGGCCCTGGGAGCCAATCCAAAAATCAGATGGCAACTGGGAACCACAACATTTCAGCGTCCTGGAGCATCGCGCTGCTGGGGGGGAAGGGTTTGCCACGTGCTGCCTGCAGCAAGCCTTGGTGCAGGCGGACAGGAACAAGAGTTGATGACTTTGCGCACCTGAAAAGTCCCAAGTGCCTCATGAAAGCGGGGAGCTCATCGATGAAAAGCCCATTTCTGGGCAAAAATAACATACACACCAAAAATAACAGCTTAGGCTCATGAGACAGCAAACACCCGTAAAGTCCTCTCTCCCGTCTGACACAGCCCAGCCCAGAGTGGGAGGGCTGGACCAGGGCTGGTCCCAAAACCTCCGCAGAAGCCCCTCTAAGGTGACTTTATCCTGCCTCTTCTTCAACCCTTTAAAGTCTCACAGGTGGTGACATCTGGGGACTCTGACTAAGCACAGACACTGCTCCAGGCTTTTGTAGCTTTCAAAGTAAAATAAAATGCTGTAGCATCCCAGCTCTCAGAAGCCAAACTCATCACAGTGGGTTGCTCTAGCTCCTGGAAAGAGATTACAGCTTTATTTCTTACCTCTTCGTTCCAAGTACCAAGACAGCACAGGTAAACCAGCTCTGACACCTAATGCAACCCACTCCCTGCCTCCAGAGAAACAGACATTTTGGTCCTGAGAGGGCTTATATGGGCTCTGTGCAGGCAGGGAACTAATTTGGATACAGCTGCCCCAATTTAAGGCTCTGCCTGCCCCAACCTGCACTGTCGCTTCTGCAGCTGCGCTGGATCAGCAGCCTGCGTGCTGCACCCTTCATCATGGTGCAAAACCAACTGCCATGATATCCATACCAGCTCTAGACAGCTGACTGTGCCCTGAAGCAGCATAGGGGTGTGCACACAAGTGCAGGACGTGCAGCCCCCACACCAGTAAGGCAACTGAGCACTTCTCACCAGTCCGTGCATGAAAAGCTGTGACACAGGGGTTTGATCTGTGGTTGAAGGTGCTGGGCAGGACGCAGAGGAGCGTGCTGCCAGCCCCTCCAGAGGAAGGGCAGAGGCTGGCCGGCACCGGCCAACGCGGCCCGCAGCGTCTGGGGCTGCAAGGGAGCCACGGAAGAGGGCTCAGGTTGAAGGGTGCTGTACAATGCGCCCATGGGGAGACCAAGAAGATCACTGCATGGAAAATGCAGCAGTTGCCAGGTCTGGGGTGGCTCAGCAGTCCTCAAATAAAAACGGATTAAAGCAATTAAAGGCTTCGCTGCTTCGCTGCTTCACTCTGCTCCTGGGGAGCTTGTTCGATGGTGCCTGCTGTCTCCTCATGAACCCTGCGATAACAGGGATGCTTCACCTCTTCCTCCGCTGCCTCCCCCTTTTGCAGCCTGTGGTGGCAGGCAGCCTGGCAGGTGGCATCTCGTCCCAGATAACAGCCTAACCTCCTCCCTTTTGGCCCCTTCCCTTTGGGGGTCCCCCCCTGCGCAGGACCCAGCTGGCTGTCGCTGGCAGACGCTGCCCGCAGGGAACAGACCACCCCACTCCGCCCCGCCAGCCTGCTACCAGCACTGCCTGGGGCTTTTCTGCCCTTGTTTTTCACAAACCCCATTTTTCCAAGTTAAGGACCAATTCTAGTGACCCTGGCCAGGTAAAAAGCACAACAAGGTGGTGTCAGAAGAGCAGATTTCTGATGGCAGCACTATCCTTGGCCTCTAACATATAGTCCCTAGTTGTGAAATGGAGTAATGATGCCACTGCAGCCTGGTGGCTCTAGGACAGCAGGGCACAGTGCCAGAAATAAATATTGTCCCTATTATTTACATGGCATAAGCCTCCGTTTTTGCAAAATGCCATTCTTCAAGGCACTTTAGAGTGTCTTAATGGTCCCTTTGCAGCATGACAGCAATTTGCTCCGAAACAGCTGAAGCCCTTTTGTGCCGGTGACTGATGCTCTTCCCATGCAGTTAGCAGCATCCCCAGAAATAGTGGAGCAGTCTTTCACATCATCAGTGGTACCACACCTCCAGCACAGGACAAAAATAAGCTCCTGAGACAGGTAAAAAATGGTTTATCCATAGCAACAGCTTAACTGCTGTTAACAACATTGAGGTGGGCAATGCAGGTATTGCCAACAGAGAGCGGGGCGAGAATTTGGCTTTGTCCTGGCATGCATCGGCATTTTGTGCTCTGCACATTGTAAGGGACCAGATTAAAAGGCACTGAACTACAGGAAAGGATTTCCTTAGGACCAAGGGACAACAGCAGGTCCATCGGCACCGCATCGATGGAAGGATGCGCTGCTCCGGTTTGAGCTGGGGAGATGCCGAAAGCCTCCCCGTACCCTTTGCAGTGGGATGTCAGGCTTCACAGTCAGCTTGAATGCTGACAAATGAGCCTTGCACACCGGCTGCCATGGGGCTGAGCCCTGTCACTGATTACTCTCATTAATCTGCAGGAAAATTTCGGCTGAGGTCTGGTGCATCGCGCTCCATCTCCCCAGGCACAGGGCCCTGTGCAGCTGGGGAGCAGCATTTGCTCAGCTTCAGCGGGGAGTTTGGCGGGGGTCCTTGCCCCGGGGCTGGCGGCTCCAGCGAGCTCCCCTTCTCATGCTACTGCTTCCCTGCTTTAGCTTTTTTGCATTTTTTTTTTTCTGGGCAGTCTGTGAAATCGGACTCGATTTGCCAGCTTTGGTGGCCGCAGGAGGGCTGTGCTTGCCTTCCAGGGCCAGCCCCGCCAAGTGGATTTGGGAGGGGAGTGGCACTGGTGACCAAAGACAGGCAGAGGTCAGCGTAGCACTCGTCTGTGTCAAATTGTGTTTTCTTTATGAATAAAATAACACCAAGTGCTATTTGAAGCATTTCCAATTTTCCACTCGACTAGGCAGCAAAGTGGCCACCTGGGTGGTGCTCCCCGAGAGCGGCACGGGAGCTGCAGTAACGTGAGCCTGGCCCCGCATCCAGACGGAGAGCCCAGCCTCCTTCTGCAAGCCTAAATTTACAAATTGCTGTTGTCAAAAAGTCCCCGAGGCTGCTGGTTGCCCTCATGAGAGTAGCTGCAAGCATCCGCCCTCCGCTCTGCCTTAGCCCAAGAAATGCCGCAGGTCTGTAGAGGTCAAAAGACCGGTAATGAAATGTTACACCGATAACTTGATATTTCTTAGAGTCCTTTGCAACACGATAGTGAAATCAGCTATGGTTCTGGCCAGGGACCAGGAGTAATACAAGCTCACAGCTTCGCTTGAAAAACCTGCTCACCCCCGGGCAGGTGTGTACGGAGGGCTGGACAAGGGCGGCCCGGCGGCGGGCGGCCGGCACAGGGAGCCACGGGGCTGGGCGCTGGGCTGGAGCAAACGGTGGATGCCGTGGTGGTTCAAAGACCCTGCTGAGACGCCTTCCCATCACAAGGGCAGCGCTGCGGCAGCAGATTTCATAGCTGCTGGCTCAGGAGCACCGGGGTGTGCCTGGACATTGGCTCCTGGGTGTCTGCCAGTCCCGATTGCAAAACCTGCCAAAATAACAGTGTCCCATAATGAGCTGGGAGCAGAGGAATGTGCACGGTTGTCGCGGTTTAAGCCCAGACAGCAATGAAGCACTATGCAGCTGCCAGTGGGATGGGGGAGAGAATTGGGGGAAAAAAAAGCAAAACTTGTGGGTTTAAGAAGACAGAAAAGAAGAAAATAATAATGATAATAATAATTTAAAAATGACAATAATAATAACAAAAGAATTGGAATATACAAAACAAGTGATGCACAATGCAGTTGCTCACCACTCGCCGACTGATGCCCAGTTAGTTCCCAAGCAGCAATCTGCCCCTCCAAGGCCAGTCCCCCAGTTTATATACTGGGCATGACGTCCCATGGTATGGAATACCCCTTTGGCCAGTTGGGGTCAGCTGTCCAGGCTGTGTCCCCTCCCAACTCTCCTGTGCCCCTCCAGCCTTCTTGCTGGCTGGGCCTGAGAAGCTGAGGCGGCCTTGACCGAGTCTAAACACGACTGAGCAACAGCCAAAAACATCAGGGTGTTATCAACATTCTTCTCATATTAAACCCAAAACATAACACTATACCAGCCACTAGAAAGAAAATTAACTCTATCCCAGCCGAAACCAGGACAATGGTCAAGCTCCCCGTGGGGAAGTACCTCTCTTGAACCCAGCATTTCTCTGCCCCTGCAAGGGAGAGGAACCCGCAGTTTCTCGCAACAGCCCCGGCTGCAGCTATGTCATGACCTCCACCGGGAAGGCAGAGCCCAGTCTGCCAGCTCCGGAGGGAGGGGGTGCTATACTGCCTTTCCAAGCCCTCAAGAAATTTTGGAAATTCATCCAAACTGCAGAACTTCCTCCAGCCAAGGCCAGCAGGGAGTTAGCAGCGATATTAGGCGTTGGAGCATGCTGCTGATTTTCTCCGTGTTTCTCCTTAACAAGAAAACGGTATCATCTCAGCAAACATGTGCACCAGCTTGCTGAATCAAATAAGCCTCAACACCTCACATGGCAAGACTGCAGCAAAACAATCAAGCTGACAGATTTTTGTGCATTGACATCACAGATGGGAAAAAGTCTTATTAATCCTCAAAAGTTTCTTCCAGTGGATGATTTCACTGAGGTCTCTGGATCAGTCCCAGCTGCTGCAAATGAGAACAGATAGACCAGAATTCAGCAGTAACACAGGAGATTTGGGCAACAGCTTGGACAGCATGTAAGAGACATTTTCATAAAAAGCACCAGCAGCAGCAAGAGGGTATTTGGGGCTAATCGAAAGCAGTGGTAGAGTACAATTTGGTTAACCTCTAAATGGCATATTTCATGGCTTCATCACACACAGAAATGCTGGCTTCAATCTGCCAGCCATCAATGCCTTGTTCCAGGTCATGACAACTCCTTTCAAAGCCTCTGGGTTTAGCAACAAGACTATTTTAATCAACGGGTGTGTTCATTCATTGAACACCCATGTCAGCAGCTGCTACAGCACCTCATGGACAAAGTACCTTTCTGTGAGCCCATCTACTCCCAGATAGGCTGGGCAGCTTCCAACCCTGCTACTGGTGCCTCCTTCCCAAAACCAGGTCTGTGGGAGGTTCACATCAGTTCTCAGCCTGGGTGGCATTTTGCCCACTTTAATACCTCTTTACCACCGCGATCTGATCGCAACAATTTCTTGCCTAATTTATTCACTCAGACTTTGGCTACAGTGCAATATAAATGCTATGATACTGCACCTTAGTGGCACTTGTATTGACCTGAACCTGCCTGAACCCATCCTCCTCGCCTTTTCCATGGCTTGCGCTCTGACCACGCTGACGGCTCATTTCCCTAATGGCTTTCATCAAAGCACAAATATGGTCCAAAATTACTGGCTATCAATTTTGCTGCAAGTAAATATTAGGGCACCCATGTGTCGGACAAACACTTATTAATGGTTTACACAGGGAGGCTGGCTTCAAGCTGCAGCAGGAGCATTGCACCCCCCGAGCGGGGAGCCGTGGAGGAGGATGCCTGCTTAGAGCTGGTGGCTCAAAGCAGCCTAAACCTGTGAAACTGCCTCCAGACATTTGCTGCAGGAGCTCTTTTCTGTGCATTGGAGTTGGGGCCAGGCACGGTCCTGCTGGGATATGATGATGCCCAAGATGTCTCGGAGTAACACAGAAGAGTAAAAGTACAACATGAGCCTACTTACTATTGATGTTGCTTTGTTGCATTTAACCCCACTTAACAGGCAGGCTAATTCCAGCTGCAGGGGAAGGTGTCCTCACTGACATGGTCGAAGCAGGCGGGGGATCCCAGGCAGGAGCTGGCCTGTGGGTTGGAAGTGGTACCTGCTCCCATCGGCAGCGTCTCCAGGATCCTTCCCTCTCTTGCCGGAGAAATTCCCTGGCCGGGGCCGCTGTCGGCTGGTTGCTGCCGCCACCGACGGAAGCACCAGGAGGGCTTGGGCCAGCTCCTCCTTCATCCGCCTGGCACACTTGCATCTGTCCTGCTTGCCTGCAGAGGGGCACAGGGTTACCGTGCGATGCTAGTTTTTATTACCACTTCTTACTCCTGGCAAGATGCAGTCGCACTGCACGCAGAAGTGATTTTCACGTGGAAATAGGAGGTCTGGGGAAAGAGCAGGCATTTTCTGCCCATTTACTGCAGTACACCCCCAATGTCTGAGCCCTCACTGTAACAAACGCAGCCCTCTGACTCCTGCAGTACCTGTCCCGCTGCCCAGCTGGGTTGGGGACAAAGTCCTGTAACCCGCTTTGTCCCATGGCGAGCAGGCAAAAGCCTCTATCATCTGGGCAATCATTAACTCCCCGCTGTGAGCCAGGGAGGTTCGAGAAGCCGTCCTGCTCTGCAAACACACTAATGGCTCGAGTGGAGATTAGCAGGAGCAGGTTTCCAGCCACCCCGTGCCACAGAGGTGACGGGGTATCGGGGAGCAGGCAGAGCTCTGACCAGCCTACACGTCGCTTGCCCTTGGCTTTGCCACCGCCAAGGTCACAGCCACAGTGCAACCAGCACGACGTCTTACGTTGTAGTGGGATTGCATGAAGTCTGTGCTGGGGGCCAGGGCACACAGAATGGGAAGGAGGGCTGGGCTGCCCGGCTGGTCCCCACCACCACAAGCAGCACCTCAGTCAATGTCTAGCATTAACCCAGCGGGGGAAATGTTTAACCAGCCTCCAAGACCTCCCTGCAGCAGGAGGTGAAATGCTGTCTGCCTTCAAGTCCCAGCCCCAGGTGGCTTCAGCGGGGCCAGGATTTTGTCTGCGGATCGGGAGCCCGGATATGACTGGCAGCGATGCTGCACTCCCAACCCCACGCTGAGAGCGGAGATTTAATAAAGATACAGGCAGGCAGGGCCAGGCAGAGTTGTCTGCTCTGTAATTCACAGCTTGCATCGGGGTCTCCTCAGCGCTGCAGCCGGGCGACGGCAAGCCCATCTTGGCGGCAGCGTTATCTCACTGACATTGCCTTCACCTCGGCTGGCTGCATTACACAAGCATGGAAAAGCCAGTATTTGTGTTGGGTACTCACCTGACACGTCCGGGGCTTTTTAATACGCAGGAGATATGTCCACACAAGAAAGCTCCTGATGCCGCAGCAATTGGCTAGGGAAGCGACAGCCAGCAGCCAACATCGCTAGCAGAGTAACTCAGCTGCTACAAGTCAATCTAATATACAGCCCCAGTAACGAGGACCCCGCTGTGGGCTCCCCCAGAGCCATCTTCCTCTTCCCAGCATTCATTAAGTAATTGTACAGCCACCCCTCGGTGACACTCCAGGTACACATTCAGCACAGCCTTATTTTCTCTTTACATGCACGCTGAATGAAAAAAACACATCACTTCCTCAGCAGGGCAGAGTCCAAGTCCCAAGAAATGAGCTGGGTCTTCTGCCAGCTCCTGGCATGGGGACTCCCCTGGGCTTGCTCCTCTGGTGGGGGGGGACACCTCCAAACAAGACCCCCACCTGCAAAACCCCCACAGCATTCGCAGCAACACGGGGCTGTGCGGGGCACACGAGATGCAATGAGTGATGCTGGGGTGAGTCCCTCATGTCACCTTCTCCTGGGACACAAAGCCACTTCATAAGAAACACGGGGGCAGCTGGTGAATGACGCAACTCCTTGTCTGCAGGAGCCACTCCAGATAAATATCACCCAGCAATCAACCACCTTCACACAGTAAACTTCACAGTAACCTTCAGGGAGCTACTGGGGGAATACAAAAGCTTTTTGTTAATCCCAAAGGCTCAGGAGCACAGGGTGAGATTGCTTGCTAATTTAGATAGCAAAGAGAACCGTTGTGCAAGGAGCTCCTAGAAAAACAGCTTTGCCATGAGAAGTCCTTTGGTTCAGGACAGGAGGTCCTAAGCACCCCACAAACGCACTTCCCTGCAGAGAGGAGCCCAGAAGTGCCGCTGGTCAGGCACTAGGGGGTATCACACAGAAGTATGTCCAGGAAATTTAGCTTGCCTTTTTTCAATTTGTTTTACTCAGTCAAAAGCAGGTGCTGACGGATCAGAGTCCTTTTCCACTCCCGCATCTATCAGCCATAACCACAGCTACACAGGAGCTCAAAGCAGGTTTAAAATGACGCTCTTCTCCCCCTTTGACCCATCTCCAGTGAACTCAGACCTGACGCTCACCACCTGTCCCTTAGCCTGTTCAAAGGCAATCCAAGGGGAGTAGGACAGATGTGCATCCGTCTCTTTTTCAGTTGGAAATTGAGCCAAATGGTTTTTTGGAGCATGCAAGTGAGCAGCCAGGCTACAGGGCAATGGGCGATGCGAGGGGAACCTGCATGGCCACAAAAAGCTCATGGGACACACGTGGGCTGCGAGGCAGGTTGCAGTTTGATCAGACAGACTGCACAACCTCCCCACTTAAAGTCCTGTCCTCCACCGCAGCCTTGGTCCAGGGGCAAAAGCTGTGTGGGATCTTCAAAACCCTGCCTGTTCTAGCCCACGGCTGGTCGGGACGGGCTGACTGCACTCACGCAAGCACACGTACGCACACAGCACACACCATACACAGGGGAATGCAGACCAGCCTGCCTCTTGTCTCCTGCATCTAATGCTCCACGCTAATTAAATTTAACAGCTCCTGGTCAGGAAGTTAAAAAAAATAATAATTTTTTCAAGTCTCTAGTAGCAAATGACTGGCAACTCCTCCTACGTTTCATCTCCTGTAACAGAGCAACACCTGTACAGTCCTTTCCCATTTCTGTCTTGTCTTTTCTTCCAGAAAGAATATTCCCTTCAGGCCAAGTGTCCGAGTGGAAGCGGGAAGCTCAGGAGCGGCGGCTCGGGTGAGTGCCAGTAGCCGGCGGTGTCCCATGGGGGGCTTTGAGAGGCGAGCTGGGAGAGGCTGGGGCTTCTGTTCCCACCCGGCGCTGTGAGCCCTTGGCTGGAAAACATGGCTGGGATGGGGGAAAATTCTGGGATGTGGAAAGGAGCAAAATGTGGAGAGGTGAAAATAAGTGAATAAGCAGCCCTGTGCCCATGGCAGCGTGGCTCCTTTCTCCAGTCCTTCACAGGGCCAGGAGCGTCGGGGCAGGACATGGCTGTGACGATGTGCGCACCCACGGGCGCTGCGGCGTGTGAATGTGGCTGGGCACCATGCTGCTGCCGCCTGGCTTCCCTTATCCCCTTCCTCTGGGTGGAACTTGTTTCGCCCCATCTCTGCCCACCTTCTGGGACCGAAACGCTGGGCATCTGCACGCTGGCACGGGCAACCTGGGCAGATCTGGACTGCAGCACCCATCTAAGAGGCAAAAGGAACTGCTGGGGTGGTTTAGCTCCTTCTCCTCCCCCAGCTTTGCAGCCTCTGGTTTCCCAGGCCGTGGCAATTTAGGGACAGCCAACACGGTACCTCCGGCCACAGCGAGGATGGGGACGAGGGGCTCAATCCAGGCAGGGGCTGCATCTCAGCAGGACGAGACCTGGGGCAGCGGGAGCCTGGGGCAGCGATGCAAGTGCCACCACGCAGCCCTGGTGCCACCAGGATGCCCGCGGTCCCCGTGCAGGGGCTGCTTCTCCCTCCCGCAGCCCTTACACACGGGGTGCAGCGTCTGCTCCCCCCGGACCTGCACCGTGCAGCAGTTGGTAGATGACAGGGTGTTGCAACACGCCGGGGAATAATCACGATAACTCGAGCGGTTGCCCTGGTGCCGGGCTTGGCTGTTGCAGTGGTTGCTAAAGAGAGTGGGCGTGCGGCTTCCTCTGGGGCGATCTGATTTCTCTGGGAGCGTGGTTAAGGCACGCTTAGAGAAATCGTCCTCCGTGGGGAAGGGACGCGACCTCTCCGCCGGCAGCAGCGGCCGTGCTGAGCACCTGGGCACACAGGGAGCTCTTTGCTTTGGGGGGGGAAAAACGATTACCTTGTTCCTCCATCCTGGGAAAACATCATCCGACGACGAAGAGCGAGGGGAGCAAGTTTTCAGGGTGGCAGAGAGACCTTTGGGACCCGCCCTGTGGAGCGGGCAAGGCCACCGGCTGCTACCAGCTGAGCTCCAGCCCTCAGTGGGGTCCCTGTGGGGTGGTGAGAGCAGCGGGGAGAGAGCACCGGTGCAGCAGCCGCCTCCACGTGACCCTCCGTCCCTGCTCCCACCGGAGAGACGTGGCAGGAGCCAGACAGCTTCGTCGGACCCGGCCAAAAGTCATGCAGGCACGAGCACAGCCAGGCAGAAGCAGCAGCCTCAGCCCCTGCAGCCCCATGTCATGGGGCGCGGGGCAGCACCTGCCCCCCAGGCTCCCCAGGGCCACGCTGCGGAAATCAGGTAAGCCCAGGGCCCCCTGAGCCCCCCCCAGGGGGTCCCTGCTTCTCTGCCAGCTCCCCGCCGCGGGGACGGGCTGCCGAGCCCCCATGGGATTAGTCTGCGCTGCATACATGTATACACACAGGTGACTTTGGACTCTATTTTAAATTTTGAGTTATCACGTTACTTTAATACTTCAGTGGCTGGTTGAGAAGCTGCCCTTCTGCTTCTGCCTTTCAAAGCAGATCCATATCCCACAAGAAATTCCCTCAGCAAACCCATGCTGCGATTCAAACCTTCTTGGAGAGGCACTGGGCTGGACAGGGGGCACTTGCTAATACAATGCCTGCAAATCAGCGTGGGAGGATTTTCTCTGTATTCCACAAAATACCTTTGAGCTACCTTAAAACACTCATTAATGATTGATGTGTGTCTCTATCATAGGCAGGCAAATGCACAGAGCAATATTTGATGAGATATTAAAAGTAAGTTTGTGATTATCGAGAAAGACTGCTAAGCATCTGTCACTGCTTAACAAAACTAAACAAGCCGCTCCACATGCTGCTTGCAAAAGGCACAGGGCTGACATCCCTTGGTGATTGCTAACAGGGTGGGATCCCAGCCTTGTTATCTTTGCTTATCACAGGCCAAGGTAATTAAATGAAATGATTAACCAGCACACCCAATCCTGCCTGCCTGCAGGCAGAGGGGAGCTTGCTGCTGCCTGACTGTACAAGCATTTCTAGCACTAGCCAGCACAAAACAGGGTACTGGTAACTTCCACACACCGGACAGCTCAGCTAGCCCCAAACCTGCTGGGATTTCTCTCTTCCAAACACATGTGCATGGGTGCAAAGCTCAGCGGGTGACCGCGGTGACATCCAGGGTCCTTTACACTTGGGGTGATTGCAGCTGGTGGTGTGTGAGCAGCCCGGGCTGAGCCAGTGCCTGCTTTGTGCCCCCCTTACGCGGGTGCAGTGCTGGCATAAATGGGGGACCCCGGCCCCGCAGGCTGCAGTGCTGGCACGGCACTTGGCAAGGGTGCGCAGAACTGGGGGCACTGGCTGGACTGGGGAGACTGGGTATGCTGATGGGAGAACACTGGCTGTACTGGTGGGGAGCACTGGCTGTACTGGTGGGCAGCCCCATCCCCAGCACGTGCGCAGCAGAGAGGCAGAGGCAGGAACAGTGGTGACATGTGGCAGCGGTGCCAGGAGCTGCAGGTCTGTGTCCCCCTGCCCGGTTTTACATTTCCATTAGGGTTTTCTTTCCCTTTCGGACCCCGCGACCTCATGGGGCTTATTGCTGAACGTCAGGGCTGAGCGAAGGCGAGGGGACCTGGGGTGGGCACGCCTGCTGTCCCAAGGCAGCCACCCAATAGCTGGGAACGGCTTCCCACAGCGGCCACATCGAGTTACATTCAGCCTGTTGCATTATAAATACCAGAATTAGCCTTGCTTAATTATTTAAAACTATAGATTAAAAGCAGACAAAGGCTCTTTGCCTCCTTTCTGGAGCACGCGTATCATTTATCGGTGATACGGTCACCTGGTGGCAAGCAAGGGGGAGCGTGCCAGGTCCATCGGTCTGAGGTGCTCCTGAGCTGCCGGCAAGGCAGGAACCAGAGGTGACGAAAATCACGGTGAGGATGGGAGAGCTGGTACCATCTCGCCCAGGGAGCATAACAATTAACATATGCCAATCTTTGGGCTCACATCATCATCATCATCATCATCATCATTATTTTTATTATTATTGTTGTTGTTGTTGATGTTGTTATTGTTGTTATTATCATCATCACCATCATTATTATTAACATCATCATCATTATTAAGATCATCATCATCCATCACCAGGGCAGAAAGCCACAGCAGTCATTAAGCTTATGTGAAGGAATGACAGGTATTTTGTTCCGGGCTCAGCTGCGTAACAGCGACACACGGATCAGTTGGGGCATTAAGGTGCATTTTGGGGGCTCAGCTGCGGGGACTCACCCGTCAAAGGGCCTCCAGGCACTGCGACCCTCCCCGTCGGGCAGCACCCACATCTGACCCACTAAAGCTGGCACCTGGGTGCCTCGCTCTGCCCTGAACCTACCGACCATGCAGAAAGTGGCTTCCAAAAGCAAGTGCCCGGCTTTGAGGTCAAATCACTTGTCCTCCTGGCAGCAGATTCTCCGCAATGCAGTTGCACACCCAAAAGCTGCTGTCACCGCACAAAGCTTTGGGGCTCATGCAGACCGACACACAATTGTTTCCCTGCCCCATGATGCCAACCCCAGCTATTCTGTGTTCCTAAAATACAATTAATTAATGTTAGGAAAATCACGCAAATTAGCAAATGCCGTAAATTCAAGAATCCAAAACAAAAGACAAACTTTCAGCTTCATTCTTTGTAGGACTTCACACACAGCATGACCTCTTCTGTCATTACAGTCTCATGGGAAAAGCTGTAGGGCCAAACTCCAACTCCACTTCAGACAGTGGAAATGCACTGACTGAAAGTTCGTGCTCTAAAATGAAAAAAAAATGTTAACTTCTGGTTAACGAGTAGAAGTGTGTGTGTACCAGTGCTTAAAAGGAACTGAGGCTAGTTTAAAGACCCCATGTACCTCCACCTGCAGGTGCGAACTCGGGCAGGGTGGGAGGACAGGCTCCCTCCTCTCAGCCTTCCCGAGGAGCAGGGGTGTGAGCGATGGCACCCTCGTCCTGGGGAAAGGAGGGCTCCCCCGGGAGCGGACGCCGTTGGGGGGCGTAGCCCAGAAAAGGGAAGGTTCCCCCCATGATTTGAGTTAAACGTGTCAGAAACTCACGTTATTTCCCAGGCTCAGGTTACTTGTGTAAATAGCTTTAAACTAGCTCTGCTGACCCATATTGAGAGTGCTGGTTTTGCAGTCACCTTACTTGCAGGATGTGTGTGACCAGCTTTGTTAATCTGTCAGTTCTTTAAAAAAGACGCATTCATGAGTAAATCCCAGGCATTCAGAAAACCAGAGGTTCTTCTCTGTAGCCGCAGTTTTAAGTGATCATTTCTGCCCAGGAAACGGCCCCTTAGGTCAGTGGTTTTACAAGAGCAGTTAGGTCATCATCTGCCCCTACTGACAAACCTCTCCCGAGATCTCTAATTGGAAAGTCAGTTCTCAAATGACACAGAGAGCAAAAATAAGAGACTGAGAACTACGTTTGCTTTATAGATTTCAGCTAAAGCTGAACACTGGCCTGTGCTGCAGAAGACAGCATTGCCAGCTCTGCGAGTTAAGGACGCTGAGAGCCAAGGAGGCAGCACTGCATGGGGCCGGGCACGCTGCAGCGCGGGGCTGCCCGCGGCGCTGAAGGAAGAGAAACTTGGTCTGCAGGCGGGGTGGAGAAGGGCCAAGGGATGCGCAGGGGAAAGGCGAGCAGGGCACGGAGGGGCAGGACGTTGAGGACAGCTTGGCAAAACAAAAGTCAAGGGGGGAGGAGGCATTTCACATGAAGACCTGCAAAAAGCAGCTGGTGTCCTGCTGCACTCTCCTTTCGCCTACACAGTGACAAGTCGAGAGGTGCTGGGCAGGACCCCAGACCTCCACCCTACAGCTTTCTAAACCCAAAAGCTATGGATTCATTTTCTTTTCAATCTCTTTTGGTTTTCCCCTTGTGAAGAACGGTTGGAGCCGTGCAGGCAGCTGTAAACAGAGCTGCACCCCTCGGGTTACCTGCCCTTTCCAGGGCCGTTAATCCCCTTAACATTCCAGGGGATTACTTCCATCCCGACGGGAGGGTGAAGCGGGCCGCCAGCGCAGGGAGAAGCACACGGCCCACGGTCCCGACACAGAGGGGCTCACAGGGCAACCCACCGCAGAGAGAGACGTCACTTAAACCTAAATAAATGCTCTGTGAAGGGCATCTCCTCTGAGTGAGGGAAAACTAAAAGCAGCAGCAGCAAAGGGAAGCGTAGCTCAGCCCTGCCTGCGGCTGAGCCCCCGAGTCCGATGCCTGTCCCTGGGCATGAGCCAGTCCGCCGCCTCCTCCTCTCCAGGAGCAGGCTAAAACCTTTCTCCTTGTCCTGGGCTGCACAAAAGCTGCTCAGCACCCCAAGGAGCACACCACGTTTTACAGTCCTAGTAGGATATATTTAATGTATTATCTGCAACATTCGTTTTTTTCAAAGTCATTTAATGTTGCACCAAAACTGCCTGATATCCTGTTCCCCAAGAGATTGGGGCTGACCGTAATCAGAAGTGGAAACAATTTGCCCCAGGACTGCAGACTGATGATTTTATCACAAGTCTCACAGGAATCAAGGGATTTATAAGCACTAACAGGTGGTCTGAGCAGGAATTTGGGCTTTGCTTGAGGTCAGAACAGACCAAGATATTAAAATGTCATTTTTCTCCTCCAGCCAGTCCCACACCCTGGGGCAGGAGGGTGGCTGGTCGCTGGGCCATCGCAAAGATGCTGAATATTCCCTGTGGGGTCTCCTAGAAAACTAATCAAGACTGGGAGCTCATTTCACATCTATGGTTGGGAGAGGAGACAAAGCCACGCGTGAAGTCCAAGTATCTGCCAGTGGCCCTGGCCTCCTCATCCAGGCAGTCTTGCTTTTTACTTACAGAAAAGTCGCTTGGAAATGTACCTTTCCTAGAAAGCCTCAGGCTTCTAGAAATGAGGAAAGGAAAAATATTTAAAAGCAAGTGAAAGGCTGAGTATGTCGAAGCAAACACAGCTACTTTTTATAAGCAACACTCCAAAGCAGATCTATTTAAAAGGTTACACTGTCTTTCTGAGTACAGCAGAGGGTATTAAAATGCACATGTATTTTTTTGTTTATATCTTGCCAAGAACAATATAAAAATGTCTAGCACCTTTTGCTGATTTATGATGGTGGCCAAGGAGGTGCCAGAGCAGAGCCTTGTTCATTGATCTACAGCTGAATCATGCAAAAACAGACATCCTGCTGTAAATCCACTGCAGCGACCTGGCTTGATTTATACCTCCAGCACTATAAATAATGACAAAAAGCAGCCTGATAGCAGTCTGTCTCCTCTTACACAGACATGAATTACATCAGGTCTTGAAGATGATAGATCTACTCCACAAGAAACATTTTGCACTGGGTCCTCATCTGCCAACCTGCAAGAGAAAGAATGCCCCATCCTTACTCCCAGCATAACCCCAAGCTGTGTTTCAGGTGCACCAATATTTTTATTTTCTTATTTTTCTTTTTCTGCTCAATGCAAATGAAGACATTCCTTGAGTTGTTCCAGATTAAGGTCTTCTGAAGGTTTAAAGTGCTATTCTTGTAGTGAGATTCAAGGCTCCTTGAAGTCCCGGTCAGGGACAAGGTCAGGGCTTTGACTTTGTCCCAGGGGCAGCAGTACGGACACCCACTGGAAGCCAACCCCTCAAGGATGGTGTCTGCACACCCCTAGGCACATCTAGCACAGTGAAAACCAAGCTCAGAGCTACCTGCTGTATCCCGGCCCTCGCAGTATTGTTCAGGCAAATTGCACACATTGTGAGGACTTTTGCATGCTGATTTAACAGCCGCCTGGCCAGAAATGCTTCCAGTTGGTTTCAATTCCTCCCACTCCTTCCTTCCCAGTATTTTCTTCATTTCTACTAGTTCTGGGGAAAAGTCCCCCATCTGCCTTCACTAAATAGGCTAATAAATTGCAAAGCAGCAGCAAGCCTCAGCCATGCAATGTTAGATTGCTGCAGTGTGGAAATAACCATATTAGCTGATTCAAAACCTCCAGGCTCACCGCAGAGCTCCCCCAAAATGCTGCATAAGTAGAGGGTCCCCCAAGGTGAGGGGTGGGGGAGCCTTCCCTGATCATCCTGGGTGTCTCGGGGGTGGAAACGCCACAAGACCAAACTGAAGGCTGGATGACACCGTGCAATAGCGTTGTACGCTGCTGGGCATTAGCCCTATGTGGATGTGGGGACAGCCTACCCCAAGCAAATCTCCTGGGATCTGGGTCTTAGAGGTAGGGAAGAAGGGACTCCCGCTCCTGAGTTGCAAAAGGAAACCCATACATCACGGGGGCAGGGGGAAATCAGTACTTTAAGTAACGGTGCTGTACCAGTGCCCCAAGAGCTAATACAGCTTAGCGGCAGGGCCTGAGAGCCACTTGGTATAGAAAAAGAACACCAAAGTCACTAGAGTTACAGCCATTTACAGAATCCAGGTTGGTTGTTCAGGCTTGGTTGGCTGCATAATCCTTCCACGCTCGCTGCTCGCTGCGCTACCCGCTAGCAGAACACAACAGGCAGTTTTAAGATGGACAAATCTAAGATTGATATGCCCCAGCCCTTCTCCTGCCATGCGACAGTATTTGGTACCCAGCACACAAGCAAGCGTGGGCATCTCTGTCACTGGAGGCAGCTCTGGTCTAAATGACGGTGCAGGAACAGTGGGAAAAGGGCGAGAGGATGACACAGTGACACTGAGGCTAATATGTTAGTATAGCTGTCCAAAAACATCGTTTCTGTTAAAAACATCTGACATATTTAAGTTACTCCATGGAGAGACTTTTTTGTTTGAAGGATGAAGACATTGCTTTGCCATTTGAAACGGGAGCTCATCCATTTAATTCATGCCAAAACAAACCTTTGCTTTTGTACCTTCCTTCCTTGTTTTTTCTCTGCCTCTTCTCCTGTGAAAAAAGACCAAAAAAGGGAAGAAGTAGGAGAAGAAAAAAAACAAAGCAATTTTACCCCAGTGAAAACCTGACATGTTTTCTCATTGTTCAAAACCTGGCTTTCACCAACAAAAATTAGCCGTGAAATTGTGCTGCCTTAACCCTTGGCTGTTCTTCAGTCCCTGCATCTCTCTGGAAGGCAACGTTGAGCCCCCGGTTTCAGCCTGTGGAGTCCAGCCCTGCAGGGGTTTGACTCAGCCTGGCACTTGCCATCAAACACCAAACCACGCCACCTTGCCTTCTGCCAGCAGTGATGTATGATCCTAGAGGAAAATAATTTGACACAAGAAATCACTAGTTCCAGCTTCCAAGAGCCCTTTAAATAGGTACCGGATTATTCACCCCAATTACACTCATGTAATGGGCTCTGATTTGTTTTTCTTTATTCCCAAAGCAGCAGGGCACTGGCCACATTAACATTCAATGACAAGTTGTTTGATACTGAATCATTTCTTCAGCAGTATTATTCCTTACACAATTCTGTTTGATTGCAATCCACTTCACATTTGATAAGTACTTGCTGACTATGAAAGAATGACCTAGCCTGCTTTCTCTTGCCTTTTTTTATTGATTTCTCTTTTGAAAGGGTTTTATTCCTTTTATACATGAGATTGCAACAAGAGAGAGGCAACATTGCTGAATAACTGTTTTACTTGCTGCTCCAGCAACCCATATAACTTCACACTAGGCCCCCAAATATACTGTAATAATGAGACAGTTACAGACATGGAGCTGCCTACACCCTTTTCCTGGAACTTTTTGTTCTTACTGGTAAACTTCCAAATTGTTCAAGTGAATAATCAGGAATAAATTGCCTCTTTCTGAGGCCCTGATTAGACCGTACACTGAATAATTGCAGGCAGCCCCACTGTGCTCCGCATTTAAAGGCACAGCCCACAGCATGCAGTTTGTCTTAAAACTTGTGATTTGCACTCACTTTGTATAGGGGTTTTTTTGTAAAGAAGAAATGTAGAGCACTTGGAAAATATCAAGAGTGAACATGCCCTGTGGTTTGCCTGAAATCCAAGCTGCCGTCACTTCCAAAACAGTGGGCTCTTGTTCTTGCATCCAGAACATACAAATTATTACAGCACGATCACATACTGTATGGGCGAATTATGCTTTTCTTGGCGTTGGGCTCGATCCTGGTTATTAGGCCAGCGGGATATCAGCAAAATCTTTCCTTGACAAGAGGTTTCAGATGCAGCAGCACTTCCTCAGGCCCATGTTTCGGACATCCCTCAAATCCCACAGCATCCCCTTGCGCTAAGGGGCTGATGGCCTCGGCCAGGACAACCGAAGCAGCAGCTCAGCACAACCCACATCCATGGCTGTTTCCAGTTTTAGTTAGACCTATCTTGCATTAATTAATCCTTGGCACTAAATGCTGCAGCCACTGAAGCGAGCGGCTGGCAAGTAATTTAAATGATCTAATTAATATGTGTCTCATCAACAACACAGAGGGAATATTTTTTAAAACCTCTAAAAGCCCCGCACCAGCACGTGGAGGCACGTGCACGCAGACACCGACACGGGTGTCGAGCAGCCAGGGCAGGCACCAGCTCCTCTCCTGTGTCTTGCCCAGGGGAGGAGAGCTCCAGCGGGTTCCCACACCCCAGCGGGGCGAGTCTTCTCATGCAAACACCTCTCTTTTCTTCCAGCATCAATGTACACTGAAATACAGCGGGAGCAACCAGATGGTGGGAATATCCTGACTCACCCAGACTACATAGATGGAAACCCAGACCTCATTAAACCTAAAAAGCTCCTAAATCCTGTAAAAGCCTCAAAGAGCCACCAAGAGCTGCACAGAGAGCTGCTGATGAACCACAAAAGGTAAGGGGAGGTCTCAGCCTGCCGCCAGAGTGCTCCAAGAGGTGCTGCGCCGTCGGAGCTCAGCAGCTGAGGCACAAGTGCCAGGGACAGCCTGCGAGTCGAAAGGGCACAATAAATCCCTTCACTTGCAGACGAACACAGCATGAAACTCGCCGTAGCCCTTTCCTCTTTTCCCTGAAGAGACAGTTTCTTTTAAAACAAAAGCAGAACGAAAAGCCCCCTGCTCTGCCACCCCGAAGCATCGGCCAGCACTTTTCAGAGCTGCTTGCTATTTCCACCCACCTTGAGCCACAAGCACCAGAAGATGCAAGGCATCCCTACAGCCCCTTTCTCAGTGTCCCACGCGTGTTTTCTCCCTGGACCTGTTTTTTTTTGTCTCCGTCACTGACTCGCCAAGTCCCCAGCAACGTACAGCATTCCTATGTGTTTTAAGGTCAACCCAGGGGCAGCGAGAGATGCTGGCTGGGTGGAGCCATTGAAAGCTGGGAGAGCACCGGGGCGAGATCATCTGTACAAAGACAAGGCTAATCACTGTCTCCCTAAAAATCAAACGGGTAAAGATAAGCTAGAATTCACATTCCTGAATTCCTACCCCAGCACCCCAATTTAACTCTTTGGGGGTACAGATACAACATCAGGAAAATGGCACCAGTGACTGAGAACCTACAACCACATCATTCCTTTGCAGCAACAGTCTGAACATCAGTGCAATAAAAGCATATTCAGGTCAGAGCCTTTTTTGCACAGCAATAAGTCTGCTGGCTTTATATTGACATTTTCTGAACACCCTGAAATATTCTGACATGATAGCACTTTGACCATCTAATTAAAAGGAGCACAGCCTCTGTTCAAATGGACTACAGTCATCACAGGAACCAGACACATATATTAATTCAGCAAACAATCAAGCCTGCCAGTGGGGTGCATTAATCAATACTGGCACTAGCTGGGCTTGGGTTTGATTTGATTTTCCGAGAATCAGAAGAATTACAGGGACCATACCCAGGCCATTCTCCAGCATCAAGGCAGAGGTAATTATACCAGCCAGATATTTTTAAAACTCTCTGGCTTGAGAGCGACCATTTCCTGCCTCGTGTTACTGCTCAGTTTAAAGGCTCACCCACCAGCATTGGCTTTGATCTCACAAAACATTATTCCAGTCTAACCGTGATGGAACAAAGAATCAAGAAATCCCTGCAACGGCGGTAGTAGAGATAAACAGCGGCAGACGGGGTCCAGACCCCACAGCATCAGACTGAGCTGAACTTCAAACTGGCAAACAAAAAGTACATCATCACTTTGTATTCTAGTTCTGTGCCTGCCACCATGTTACATCCACATGTGCCATCAGATATTGGCAGGAAGCAGCTCCGCTGCAGCCATCCTGCAGCTCCTGACCCCTCTCCTTACAGTCCTGCATGTCTCAGGCATTGGTTTAAACCTGCTTTGGCTCTGGCCTCCCAAATATTTTTCAGCAAGTACGTGAAACAAGTCCTACTGTAAACAATAATCCGTCATTGCTGGTTTCTTGTCACTCTCGAATCCACCAGTTTTGCTTCCTGATACACGTTACTATTGAGGGAGAGAGGGGAGAAGGGGAGAGAGAAGGATCCACACTGTTTCTGCTTTGCTGTTGGTTTTTCCCCTTAAACAGCAGGGAGAAGGAACTCAAATCAGCAGCTTGTGCAACAAAACCCTTATCTTAGTCAACATCTGTGGGTACCAAAAACACAGGCTGATTAAATCAAAGAGTAGTAACAAATCCACAGAAAACATTGCAAGCTGTGTCTCCAGCAAGCCAAGGCAGGTTTGCCTTCTCTCAAGCCTTGGGAAAAGCATTTCTGCAGCATCCAAGTTCTTCCTGCCTTGAAAAACCATCATGAAAGCTCTGGGGCCAACCCTATGGCTACCTTCACTGATGTTGCCATGAACTTTGTCCTGTCATAAAGCAAAAAAAGAAATTACAACAGGAAGCATCGTTAAACGTGGCACTGGAAAGATGCAAGCACTGGTCCCCAGCCATGTTGTGACAGCGCAGAGGTTTGCTGCATCTGGGGAGCGTTTCCCTCTCCCGCCTGCTAGTTCAGTTTCCCGTAACGTGAGATACCACCCAAGCGCCTGCCACCTTGCCAAGAAAGCTCTGTAGTCCACAGGGTTTGATGTCTCTGCTTTCAAACAACCTTAGCAGAAAACAACCAGCCTTTGGTCAACAGAAACCTCCCGGTGCTGAGGGGGAGCTTTGCATTTATAGCGTGCCCTGACCCGCTGTGCCCTGGGCCAGCCCTTAGCACAGACATGGGGAGGTCCCCTCCTCGCCTCAAAATAGACCTTCACCCACAGGAACACCAAACACTCCACATTTTACAATGGGACTGGTAAATACTCTCAGCCCATTGATTTAAACGAGTGTTAAATGCAGCCCATGAAAAGTGGTCAGGCCCCACTCCTTTCCCGTGTGTGACAGCTACGAGGTCTTCAGCTCCTTCTCCTCAAAAATACAACTTCAGTCAACTACTTCTAGTCCCTTATTTTCGTGCAAGATTACTTACATTCCAGCTGCTATTGCAGAAGATAGCCTGCGTAAATGTGGCCTTGACCACTTCTTAATAGTCTGTTCTTCCGCGACACAAAACTTTGTGCAGTTGCAATAAAGTCTCCCCTGAATTCAGCAAATGTTCAACTTCCCAGCAGCTTCAGGTTTTGCCTCGCTCTGGCTAGGGCTCAGCGGGGCAGAGAGTCACCGCTTTTAGTGATCTAAGCCAGGAAGCCGATGGATTTTATGAAGGCAGATTTCTTTCGGCACGGAGGAGATGAGTTGGTCAAACCACTATCCTGGAAGGGCAGGAACCGTCCCATGACCACACCGGAGCACATCTGGACTTGTTCCACATTCACCCATAGCCCTACGCATCCATAACTACTCCCGTGCTTCCAGGGGGGCAGAAGTTGGTGGGAAGGTGGCCGGAGTCAGCTGCAGGAGGTAAATCTTAAGAGTCTGAATTCAGGCATGGCAATATTCAAAGTGTTAGGCTTCCGAAATTTGTTTGGAGAACTCCTTTCACCTCTTCACCCCGTATTTATGCCTTGCCTGCACGTCCTTGCCATGTCTCCTTCCCTGCGATCCCACCCCTCACAGAACAGGGCTGGGAGCAGCCCCGCTTCGTTCGAGATGCGTCGGGTGGCTGCAGGGGAGCCGGGTGCCTGCACCATCAGCAAACGCTCTGGCTTCCAGGAGAAAAGGACACTTCGTTTTGGCCTCTTGACCCAAACTCTCCATGTCGACGGAGGGGGATTGCTAGCCCTCAGCTCCGAAGCAAAGCTGGGATGCAAGGGGGGAGGCAACAACCGCCAGGACAATTATTGCAGATCAATGACTACCCCTGCTGGCGGGAAAAAAATCGTCATTACTCAAAATGCCCTCAACGCAGCTGAATCTGTCGCTGACATCATTAAAACTAGTACCAGCAGGAGCCAGGGAAAGGTCCCACTTCCACACCCGACCCAGAAAGCTGTAGCACCTCAATGGAACGGGATTAGCAAAACTTGCAGCACCACAAGCCCCACGCATGGACAGCAAACGCTGCGCCCACCCGAGGCAGGCAGCCCGAGGCACTGTCCCAGCAGTAAGGTGTTCCCAGTAACGCCCTCAAAGCCTTGTGGACGGATCTGTGGGCTAGGACTGGTTCGTGGACCAGGTCTCCCGTGTTTCCATTTAGGACCGAGAAGAGTTTGGGGGTTGCTGGGCTGGCAGCGGTTACAGCCCAGGGTGTAGGCACTCCGGCCCTGATTTATCTGCTTTTTATCCACAGAGGTTTGGGCATGGAGAGCAAGCCAGAGCTGCAGCGGGTGCTCGAGCACCGACGGCGAAACCAGCTCATCAGACAGAAGAAGGAAGAGGAAGAGGCAAAGAAATTGCAGTCTCCTTTTGAAAAGGAGCTATTAAAGAGGCACCAGAGGCTCGATCAGGTAGAACTGATCCCTGTGTTAGCCTAACCACCCCACACAAGGCACAGACCACCGGGGAGACAGGTGGGCTGAGGCTCAACCCAAGGTATAGCGTTGTTACCCCTCCATAAAATGGGAGCCACAGTACATCCTTCGCTGCTGTCCCGTGCAGCTGCAGCACCCTCCTCTTCACAGTGGGATCCACCTCATTTGTACCACCTTGCCCAGGACTCCCACCACGCACCTCTGTCCCTAGATCTCCTCCAGGTCCCACGTCGTGTCCTTGGGGTGTGCTGTCCAGTTCAAAGCACCCCAAATAGCATGGGGGCTGTTGCAGCACCCACCACAGGGGTGCTCAGGACCCTGGGGTGCAGGGTGAGAGGCTGCAGAAGGGCTGGAAGGTGCTAACCCTGCTGCAATCGCGCCCAAGCTGCAGTGCCTGCCACGTACCCTGGCCAAAAACACGCCTGGGGGGAGCAACATTCAGCGTGGGTGCTTGTCAGCAGCACAGCCATGCCCCGGGTGCTGTGCACCTGCCCTCTTACCCAAACCAGTGCAAGCAGCAAGCAGGATTTTTGCCACTGAAAATAAAGTCATTCCCTGTCCTACTTGCCAGTATTTGCACTGCAAATGGATGAAACTAGTTTATTTAATTAATGACACAACAGCTCCCTTGCAATAAAATCAGCCAAGCCGAGATCACTTGAAAATCAAAGCCCAGCACTCTCAGAGAAGAACCAGGTATATGAAACAAGGTGGTTTAGGGACAGATCCATGAAGACTTTGCACATAAAAGTGAGGCAGACAACTACTTACCCCCCGCCGCCTTAGACGATAACCTAACGCTGAGAGGCTCACAGGCCTTCTTCGCTGGGAAGGATTCAAACCTCCTCCTCCCTCCTTCATGCCAAGTCTGAAGTGAAGCACTCCCCTGCTTTTCTGCTGGAAATGTTCCTCCCTGGAGGAAAAAAAAAATAATTCAGTGGGCCAGAAAAAGAGACTAAGGGTGAGCACGGCTCTGGTGTAATAGTTTGGAAAATGAGAGCACCAACACGTGCGCTACACACCCATTCCACTTCGGGCAATAATAACTGTACACCCAGCAATAATGATGCCCACCATTTTAATGTAGCTAATGCACTTCTGTCTTTTAGTATGCACAGATAATGGTGACTTTTCTGTCTTACAGTTGGAAAAAGAGCAGGAGAAGCAGGAAGACCATGCACCAGAATTCATTAAAGTCAAGGAAAACCTGAGAAGAACATCGACGGTGACTGGGGACGAGAAAGCAGCGTAGCTTCTGCCAAAACTCAACGGGGATCCTTCCAAGGCTGGCGCTAACACATTCACGCTGACATCTCTGTACATGGTGGACATTCACAGCCGCATCATTGGGCCTACTTGTGGTCATTAACACTTGCTCCAGTAGAAGGCACAAAAAAGGTTTTCTCAGCCCAGGCAGTTATCACTGTGGAAAAGGTGCAGTATTCACCGAAGGAGTACTCACACAAGGAGATGCAGACAGAAATGATGTTGTTTTTCCCCCAGACTGTGGGTGCACGCTAACCTCCAGCTAACTCTTGGTTAACCCTTGTGACACAGTGACCGTTTAAGCCAGGGAGGTCTGTGGAGGGATGGTTTGGGGGACCCCTGCTTCTTCCTGGAGGCAGGCTCACCAGGCACGGGGTGACAGGAGGGCGGATGCAGCTCTGGAGAACCTCCTGGGAACCCGGCACGGTAACTAAAAGGGACAATCAGCGTATTACTGAGAACAGCCCAGGCGACCGTAATGGCTTTCCCAAGGGTCACTAGTATTGCACCAGTGTGCGAGTCAAGCCTGGCTGAGGCTGTGTCTCCCAAGCAGCACACCCGTACTATTAGAAAAATCAGCCTCTGTGTGCCCATACCAATGCAGTGCAGGCAGGTGCAACTGTTCTTCACAGGCACCTTTAGACTGCATTTCAAACCTGTTTGAAAATAGCTATTTAGGCCGTTCCATGCCCAGGCAGAAAATACATTGGACTATACCACCAGTGCCCCAAGTGGGAGGCAAATGCTCTGTGCAGAAAGCAAAGGCTGGGTATTTTCAGCGTGGGTGTTCATGGAAGCGTGCAGTGACCAGGCAGCAGATCCCTGTGGATGCAGCAGACAGACAAACTGCTTCTTGCCCCTGGAGTACTGAGCTTCAGCCCCTCACCCAGCAGCTGGACATGTCCTACCACAGGGACCCACAAAAAATGTCCTGTGATTGAGAGGTGGTAATATCATAATGTCATACTGGTGTCAGGCTGCTGTCCAGTCAACCACCCTGCACCAAGCTGGCATCTGTAGGCACCAGGGCCTACGGGGCACGTAGGTACTGATGCAAAACTATTTGTCAGTGCTTCCCGTCCCTTTTTCCAGAGGTCAGAGCTGCCTCATTTCATTTGCCAGCTTGCAAAGCTAAAAATCTTCTTGCTGCTGGTACAGCAAAGCTGAGATAGATGGTGCATTTGCACCACATATGGACAGAGCCTACCACATTTATGGGGCACCCGTGCCCTGAGGTGTCCACACCTAGAGCTAAAATTGCGCCTTCGGGAAGATCTCAGCTTCTGGCTTCTCACATCAGCCCTGATACAAAGCCTAAACAGCATAACCCACCGACTGCCTTTGAACACTGGCTCTTGAACGGCAAGCCTCAACGGACCTGATCAGCTGGGAAGGTAATACCTGGTTAAACAATATCTACTATCCACATCTTCAGTGGATCCGTATGTAAGTTAAGGGAAACTGGGCATTTATCACACATTTATTAAAAAGTTACTAATCCATTCCCTAGTCTCCCTGGTCCAGCGGGGTGTTTCATTTCAGAAGGCTGTTGCTCGACCCGGCAGCTTGAGTAAAACATCTGAGCCACAGCACATGTCAAGAGCAGTGATACAGGTACACGGCTTCTGCAACAGATTGGACTATAAAAGCCCTTAACTCAGTTTCAGTCCTTGAGAGCCCCATCTCACGGCACTGTCTCTGCAGTAATTTTTAAGCCCCTTGTTCATCTTGCTTATTCTAAACAAGTTTTTATTTCAGAAATCCAGTGCATATGGTCACTATGGGTCAAACAAGATCTGAAAGGATCTATTATGTTCTTTCCAGCTGCGAAGTTTTTCATATAGATTATGATTAAAGCCATGAGGAAGAAGCAGCATCAACCATCTTTTCAGAGGGAAAAAAAGCCAATTTCTCCAAGGAAATAAAGGTGTCGCTAAAGATGCTTGTACACAGCTGTAAAGAATGCTGTATGATACCCCAAAGATAACACTGGTTTAAATAACAAGCCAGAATTACTGTGCTGGGGTTTTGTGACGGGTTATGGCACAGATTAAGTAACCTTGATCAAAGAGCTCAAAAAAATTCAGCAAATTAATTTGTAATTTTGCCACAGATGGAAATGCACTCCAGGAGAGGCAATCTGTCGCTCCATATGCACCAGTGAAATCAGTGTTACCAGCTCACCCAGGCTAGGACAGGGGCATTTATGCAAGTCCTTGGGTGGGAGCCACCCGGTAAGGTCTGGGTAAGCTGAGTGCTCAGATGAGCAATGCAAAAGTTGAAAATATTTTGCTGTGGTCTTCTTGAGTATGCAAATATTACCTGGGGCGGGGGGGAGGGGGAAATCAAGGCATCTTCCTTTGATTTGGTGTCCACCAAGCGCAGAATGGGGCTGCACACCAATGCTGTCCATGATTGCTAAGGGGTGTCTGGGTCATTTTCAACGCATGTCCAGAAGGGAAAGGCAGGGCCAGGTCATAGTGTCCTAACTCAGGCTGAGCTAATAGAGCCACAAGAAATCCTTCCAGCGGTGGAGAGACAGCAGAAAGCCCTGACCCGGCTGCCCACCGGGACACCGTGGGCTGTAAGCCGGGAGCCAGCTGCACGTCCACACACGGACCCACCAAACCCGCCACAAGCAGCCGGCGCTGGCAGCTCCCACGGAGCCGGGACGGGCTGTAGCAGCCCCATGGCACACAGCGGGACACACGGCGCTTCGCCCCCAGCAAGAGCTGCAGGCTCCAGACCTCCACGACAGCACGTGGGAAATGATGCTTTTACTGTTCACGCGTTGGCTTAAAAAATCACAGCATTTTCCAACACAGCCCTTCTCACCTCTGCGAACCGATAACCACCTCCCTGGCTGGGCTCAGTCCCAGAGCCTGTCCAACCTTCACCGACGCTCTTGTGCTTCATGGCGCTGCAGTGTGGAAGTGGCACCTGAAAAAACATCGGCGTAGGCATCACCAGGAAGATTTTGGGGTATCTTTGTGTCTCTTTTTCTTTTAAATGAATTCCCCCCTGTGCCCCTAAAAAACATTCCTGAATAAACATGGTGTATCCAGAAGATACAGATTATCAGAGTATTAATGGAAGACAATTTTTTGCACTGTGTATGTTGCGTATGTGGTATATAGTCTATACTCTGTATTGGTGTTTATACATTTATATAAAAAAATATGTCATGCAACTCTACTTAATTAACTCACGCTGGTTTATGTGGACACTTCTGAAGAAATAAACTAAACGATGATTGCATATTTTGCTCTTTTCCATGAGGAACTGAAAAAGCTCCGAGGACGCAAGCAGGCAACAGCCAAATAAACTGAACATAAAAATCAGTGAAGTCTGACAGCAACTCCTTTGTTAGTGCTGTGTTAACTTACTCATAACGAGCTGTTTTCATCATCTGCACCCAATGCTGCATCCATTGCTTATCCCCAGACTTCATCCCAATTTGCTGAAGGTTTAAGGGCACAAAAATTGTGGAATGGGGCTTTCTGCACTGAAACTTCCCCTACGTTTGATTTCTAACTGGCCAGGGATGCGCACCTGCCTGGCAGGGTAAGACCCACAAAGCCAAGGAAACACGTTGCCCTTGGATTTAATTTAAAAACTCAGTTTTGAACTGAAAGGTAATCCTCACACTAGTGAGCTCACTGCATTATTTTTAAACATTTTAAAGTGTTTTAGCAGCATCCAAAGACCACAGATTAAATAGATAAGAGAGGATGCTTCACACATGCAGGTCACACACACCGTGCTCCCCGAGAGCCAGGACTAAAACTGAATGCAGCAAAACAAACAAAAAGGACTTCTCTGTCTCATTAGCAACATCCTTAACAGCAGAGATGCCAACTTCCCGCTCAGAACAAGGCAGAGATGGTGCTTGGATGCGTCCTCTGACACCAGATATCCGCTGGGGTTGCCACACTGCGAGGTACACCACGTTGCCGACCCTCCGCACCCTGCGGCGCTGGTGTCGGCAGTCAGCTCATCATCGGGGTCGAGGGCTCATTCACTAAGCCTGCTCTTCACCTTGTTGCCTCTTATAATAATAGCTCACTTTTTATCCTGCTGTAACGGGTTTACGTGGCAAGGCTTTGGTAGCAGGGGGGCCACAGGGGCGGCTTCTTTAAAAGTTGCTAGAAGCTTCCCCTGTGTCCGATACAGCCAATGCCAGCCGGCT
>JAVKLA010000036.1:14151444-14166111 GCA_034782735.1 Sagittarius serpentarius | reverse complement strand
CCACAAGCCTTTCATTATATTCTCTCTCTCCTGTCCAGTCGAGGAGGGGGAGTGATAGAGCGGCTTTGGTGGGCACCCCGCGTCCAGCCAGGGTCAACCCACCACACCTACCATGGCAGGCTGCATACTTCATTTCCTGGCACAAATCACACAAAGGGAAACACCTTCGCTGGAGAGCGTGGCCTTTGGTGAGACACAAGACCAGGGGACTCGGGTAGGACTTTGTAAAATGCTTTATCAACCTTTCACAGCCCCAACCAGCAAGGTTTTTTGGTGGGCTATGCCCCAAGACTGCTTACACTAATCACACACCTCCTTTCATGCACAGATGCCAAAGGCAGTTGTTCATATCGTGACAGTTCCTCTGTCTGTCTGGAAGAGAGTAAGAAACAATCATTTCTTTAAAGATATGCTGCATTTTAGCTGTGCACTAACTGCTCCATCGCCTGGATTTTTCTTACTGCCACAGTTTTCAATACCAGCTTTGCAATTTATCCAGGTCATGCTCAGATCTCTTTTCCTATCCACTTGCTCCTGAAGTGCTCCTGGATAGTTTGCTGCAGTGGAACTTCCTGTCAGGGAACCCTTATGTTTTACTGCCGAATTTACTTCTCGTTGCTGCCTCAGAAATGGCAAATTCTGGTTTTCTTTCTCAAGCTAGTGGTATCCTCAGGCTGGCCGTGGCTAAACACCCCTTCTCAGGAACTCTCCTCTGCCTATCCTAGATATTTCTCTATATTTAGACCATTTCCCAAAATTATCTAAAACTGCCACAGACTGACCAGTTCTGTGTTGATCAAAGCATCATATGAAACCTGTGAGTCAGACATGATACCAGGGATATCCAGGCTTATCGAAATGCGGAAAAGTGCAAAATTATCAGCAACATAATAATTGTGGTGTGTTCCAACACACCATGACCAGATGCTCTTGTGGATTTTGCTGGTTCCCGCCACAGCCCGTGAGTTCTCTGGGCACCCCGCGGGCACGTGGAGCCAAGGTATATGAGAACGCTGCTGGGTGCGCAGCTCCAGTGGCAGCTCAGACTTCACTAACACAGACTGGCAATGACCTACCCAGGCAGCACCCCAGCCCGCGCAAATTTAAGCCTGCATGAACGTCAGGTCGCAAACACGTTCAGGGACAGGCTTCTTGCAACCTGTCATCCCTCGCCCTTCCTTCAGGAGACCCAGATCCGCTAGCTGAATTGCAAACAGCTCTCAAGAAGCACAAGGCCGAGCGCTTCTGACTCCAGCAGAAGAAAATAGCAGAGCAAACAGAGAAAGCCCATGGATAACGTCAGAAAGACGATACTGCCTCCCAAGCGCCGGCAACCCCGAGTCACCGTAGGATGCAATGCTGTGCAGTATGGGCTGGAATACCAAGCAGTACGTCCATAGGACACCCTATTGCTCTGGCAGGGTGACAGAGACACACAGCATCTTTGATGTGCCAGACTCATCCCTGACATACCATCCACAGCCCGTGAGCACACTCACTGCATTACAGCCAGCTGTTCTGATTTCTTGTTGCTCCTCATGGCTGCTGGGCTGCTTGGTTCACTCAGGCTCAAACTTAAAATTATAGCTGTGCAAAACTACAGCTGATTTCCCATCCTTTGTTTAACCTTCTGTGCTAAAGCAACTCTACGGCACAGCGAATCCCACCTGTTTCACCCCCTTCCCTGACAAAGCAGTTTCCAGCGAGAGACAAGCAGGTCTGAAGCAGCAGCACAGACTCATCGATGAGCCGTGGGCAGGAGGGACTCCTCTCCCGTCAAGCTCATACTGATATGGCCGGGGGGGGGGAGGGGGGGGGTGACTTGCCAGTTCCTGACCACTAGACTCCAGGACAGACTGCAGTGGGGACAGACTCAGGATCGCCGGAGGTGAAGGCAGCACGCACCCCATGGCAACCCCCCCCTCTGCCCCCCCGGCACGCCGCAGCCTGCGAGGCACATCCCCGGTCTCTTGGCTTGCACCCCAAACCGTGGGAAGGGCGGAGGGCAGTGCCGTGACTGAGCTGGGAAAACCTCGAGCGAGGAAAATCCACAGGCAAGGAGCAGTGAGAGCCCGAGGGGTGCTCTCCTCCATCCCGGGCAGCGTACAAAAAAAAAAAAAAAAAAAAAATAGTAAAAATACCGGCAGAAGGGCAGAGCGTCACTTCGGTGGCAGAGCTGGAAGTGCAGCCTCCAACGCGCAAATAGCCTGAAGTACGGCCAGCAAAACGGCCACTGTTTTAAACGCAGAGGCTCCGGCCCTTTCGGTTTTACACCTCGCACGCACGCAGCCCCCGCCCGCAGAGCCCAGCCCCGGCGTGACGCCGCCCACCCGCAGGAACGCCCGCGGGCCCGGCCGAGCGCCGGCGGCCCCGGGGACAAGGTCCCTGCAGCGGGGACGGCGGGAGGCGCAGCCCGGGCAGGCGGCAGCCAGACGGCTCCCCGAAGGACGCGTGGGACAAGGTACGCGGGGATTTGCGTTTGCACGGAGCAGACAGACACGCAGATTTTTTTTTTTAATTTTTTTTTATTTTTTTTTTTTTGCTGACGCAGCCTCACGGGAGAGGGAGCTGGCGGCGGAGCCGTCCCAGTGCTCCATCCCCGAGCCCAGCGCTCCCTGCGCCGGCTCAAGGGCAGGGCTGGGTCACGCCGGTCTCACGTACTCAGCGTGCTGCTCTGAGGCTTTTCTCCCTCCCGGGACGGTAAGACACCTTGAACTAAAGGTCTGAATGTCAGAAAAGCAGGAATTAAGAACATATTTGCAAGAGTTCCCAGAGTTTAAATTTCTTACGTATTAAAAATAGTTCAGGAAGGCAGGCAGCCTCTTCAAGGGGGGCGGGGGGGGAATCATCTGTATTTTCCACACACATTTTTTTCTTACGAGTATCCTGCGACAAGTCCTGCTAACACAGGAATTACAAGGTTAACGTGAAGCCGAGCCCCACGGGAAGGAGGCAGTAGGCGCAGGTCTGGAGGCCTCTTTGCCGGTGCCCGTGGGCTAGGCTGCAGCGGCAGCACCCAGCGGGGGGGGGGTGGGGGTGGGAATGGGCCAGGGACAGAAACTCCCTTAAACATTAACACGTAGTTGTGGGATATTCCAGCAATAACTTTTCATACAATATTGAGAACAAACTGCTGAAAGAAAAAAGATTTATGTTTAAAAAAAAAAAAATCCTAAAACTTGCATTTTGAGCTCTTAAAAGTGCCCTGAATTTTCATTGTCTATGTCATTGCAACGAGGACGAGACAGTGCCTAAATAATCCTGCAAACTCTGTGCAACATCTTGGTGAATCTACAGAAACCGCTCCTTGCTGCGGCCAGCACCTTCAGCAACCACCCGCTGAAGGAGCGCCCGTGCCTGACAAGCCCCGTCGCTTCCCAGAGCAGCTCAGCCTCCAGGATGGCTCGGCTGGAGACCAGCAAGTACTCGCAGGGCTCGGTCCTTGGCAGCGTGAATCCCGACCTCGCCAGCGAGAGGCAAACAGCCTCCTTCAGCGTGGAAAAGCTGACGGCCCAGCTGGACGGCGGTGCGGAGTGCACTCGGTTACGGAGGGCGGTGGGTGAGTGAGCCTTACGAGGCCCCTGGCTGCGGGCTGGTACACAGCGTGCCTACGTCCCCGCTCATTCTGCTCCTCCTTTGCAGCACGGTGGGTTTTGTGCTCCGGGGTATTTGCTTATAGCCCGTCTCTTAAAAACGTGGGAGCGTGGAGATGGAGTCCCCCGGTAGTGTAAATCAACATGACTCCTCCACAGCCGCTCCCTCTGTCTGAGGCTTTTCCCCTTCCCTGCTCCCATCCCCAGTATCTCTGGCAAGACTGGTTGAACTGCAATAGAAGGACGGAGGGTCGCATAGGCAAGCGTCTCTGTGCGAGGGGGATGCATGCAGGGGCTAGTGTCACCGCGCAGCGATGCACGCCGTGCGTGAACCACAGCCATCGACCCTCCTCGGCACATCAGGCTCGTCCAGGTCGGGGGTTCCTTGCACGGGTTGGCTCAGCCAGGCTGAGCTGCTCTCACTCATGATGGGTGTGCTGAAAAATGGCTGTGCTCAGAAGGAACAAGGGAAGGGAAAAAAAAAACACAACTCTTTTGTCTCTGTAACTACATCCATATTATATACCCTTATCAAATGAAAACGGCATAGGCCACTGGGATCGCACGCTTCACGGTGCAACTGGAGCCCAGTATAACCTTAAACGTGAATGGACTCAAGGTTTTAGGGCAAAAAGGGAGCAGCGGGAGCGTTCAGGCCGACAGAGAAAGAGCGAGCCCAAGGGTGCCTTCGCCACACTGCGAAGGGCTGGTAAAGCACTGGTGCTGAGCGGGATACTCAGCAGCTCTGACCCTGAGCAGGGACGGTGCCTTACCCTCACTATTTCCACTGAACAGACCCCTCTCTCAGGCCAGCTCAGCTCCCTTCCCCTCCTCCTTCCCCAAACCCACTGCTTTTCAGAGTTAGGCGCGACAGCCATCAGAGCCAGCACTGGCAAAACAAAACCTGCCTGCAGTCACCCTAGAAAGTCACAGCATCGGTATCCACGACCCCAGCCCTGCCCGCTCCTCCCAAGCAGGGCTCAAGGCACTGCCTGCACCTCCCCAGCCCCAGGAGAACCAACTCTTCTGTGTTGTTTTGCAGTCGAAGCTATCGAACGCGACCCTGTATTTAGCAGAGAAAATCAGTATTTCCAAAGCCAGAATGAGAGGTACGAAGCAGCAGTCAGAAAAGGTGTTCACCTCCAGAAAAAGATACACGAGATGGGATGGACTGATAATGGACCTGAATTTAAGTACATTTACAGGTGATTTTTATTTTTTTTTTTAAATGTACAACTAATTTTTTGTTAAAAGTTTCGTATGCCAACAAGAATCGGCTTTAGCAAAGGCTGGGAGAGGCCAACAGTTGACAGATAAGGTTTTGATGCAAATGTGCCGCAGGTTTTTACTTTAGCAGCATGCTCTGGAAAAGGGAAAATGATGATGCATGGCAGGGAACTTCTCAAAGAGCAGCACAAGGGTACAGGGTGATAGATGACAGCAGTTCGCATCCTCAGTGTGATATATCCACTTCAGCAAGCTCCTTACCTGTGCTACAGCTCGCATACCACTCCTCAGCCATTTTTAAATGTATAACCAGAATTTGAAGTGGTGCTGTTTTAGTTATATTACTGACTTCCAAATAAATTAAAGATGACATTTTCTTTTTCTAGAAAACCTATATTGTATTAAAAAAACATCAACCTTCGTTTGTAGGTAAATGGAATAATATACTTCTCACAATCCTTTCCTTAAAAAATTTTCTTAACACTTTGCATGGCATTGAGTTCCCCATTTTAATTGCTTGCCCCTCTGTCACGACCCGACCTGGACAGGCCAGGGAGGGGTTGTGGAGAGTTCGAAATTCCCTCTGGCTAAATTAAGGTGAAGCGACACCAAACGAGCCGTTCAACATTTTATTCATGGCAAAAGCGACTTGAACTCAAAAAGGTTAACATGAGGTGGTGTGGTTTCTTAGGACAGGAGTTGGCACGATAGCACGTGGTCAGCAAGCATGTCCTACAAGCCTGGATTATCTGGGGATCGATTCAGGGCAGCCCGTGCAGAGAGCCCTCCCGCTGAGGCAGGGGGTTCAGAGCGGACCCCCGTGCGTTCCAGGCCCCTCGCTGAGAAGAGTCTGGGGGTGGCTGGATCCACTCCTTGCCCCAGACTTGGTCAGAGGTTTAGTGTCTAAAAGGACGAGGTGTAGGGATCACGGAAAGAAAAGAGGGAGGGGAGAGAGAGAAAGAGAGAGAAAAGGTTTATCTAGTCCCAGGTCCAGCGTGGGTCCAGCCAGCCGAGAGGTCCCGTCCCGGAGGGGTGCCCTTTTATAGTCCCTTTGCCACTGCTTCGGGCGGGCGCTTGCACTCGTGAGGCTAATCAGGTGTCGTGCGCGGTTTGTGCTTCCAGAACCTTCGGGAAAGGGGTCGGTGGGTTTGGGGGTCGTTTGTGGAGGACCTTCTCCCTCCCTGCAGGCATAAACCCTTCTTTGCTGGCGAGCTGCCCGGCTCCGCAGATCCGAGCAGGGCCCTGCGCCTCCTCCAGCCCCCCCGTCCCGCCCTGCTGCTGGCTGCTAACGGGCCTCTCACCTGCCATGAGCTGCTTCGCTGTTAGGAAGAGTTGGTCCTTAGGCAGAACTTGACCCACCACGATGTCTGAGACATTAAGTCTTTCACTCTCTCGCACCCTCCTTCTTTCCCCCTTTGTTAAATAAATTACTGGCTTGCTGTTGCCCGGTGCACGCCGGTGATTTGGTGGGTTTACATACCCAGGAGGAAGGTGCAAGTTCAAAAGTGTCATTCAAAAGGGCAATGCCTGCACCTTACAAATCACCACTGATACTCAAAGTCACTTTCCAGTATTTCATCACATGAAAGATTATAATTTTTTATGCTAAGCAATTCGCTGCCTACAGTGAGTGGGACTGATAAAAGGGGAAATCTTCCATCAAGAGCTCTTGGTCTTGATCATTATATTCCCAATAAAAAGCAGCTCTCCAATCCTCCCTCAGAAGAAAAAAAAAAACATCCCGGAAGATTTTAAAAACCTGACAAAACTCAACCGTCTCTCCCACCCGAGCTTGCTTTTATCAGGCCCCCTGACGCCAAGGGCTTCGGCAGAGCCCGCCCTGTGTTACCACATTTTGCTGGATTAATAGCACAGCCTGCCTCCCAGGACAGCTCTTGTCTGATGAAACACCAGGTGAGCACCGAGCTCTTACTGACAAAGTCCTGGTGCCTCCTGCTGCCAGACACACTGAATCACTTGCACACATTTAAAAGCCAGCTTTTTTAAATTGCAGTTAAAGTAGTGTTATTTCTGGATGGGCTGCCAAGGGTTCATTAAGTCTTTTTCTGTTAATCAAAGCAATTTCCCTTTAACTTCTGTGTTCATATTTTTCCCCCCACTTTTTCAGCATGACTGATTCTCTCTCAGGGCCAGTGTGAAAGAAAGGTGGAAGTCGTTTGTTAACAATAAAAGGTATCTGTCTAGAATGAGATGCTCACTAGAGCACCGCAGTAAAGCAACGTGCTAACAGCCATACAAGCTACTGAGAACAGCAGAGCCATTTATTTTTATGTGTGAGAGCACATGTACTTACATCTGTGAGGTGATTCAACCATATTCTGAGGAATCCCAGGAAGAGGGACTATATTCTTGATATTTTCTTAGGATTTCTCGCACACAAAAAAAAGATTAAAACAAATGAGTTCCCGATTTGCACCATGCAGATTACTGTACCCAAGTTCCCATACACAGCTTCTGGAGTAGTGCTTTTTAGGATGTATGCAGCTCTATCAGCTGGCGATGGCAAAGGACCTGACCAGACAACAAACCAGGTGGTACAAGGATGTATTTGAATTTTTTCCACAAGGAAAAAACCTCTCAAGTGAGGCCAAATCTCCATGAACCCCAGTATTGTTCACTGACAGTGACTAACTGCAACCACCCAGGGAACAGCACAGCAACAAACCCAATGTACTAAGACATTTCCCCAGAACGGGAAGGGGAAGGTTCAGGAAATCCAGGTCTCAGATGCCTACGTATGTAATTCAGTCTAACGTGCCCCACAGTGAATTGCCAGGGTTTGGGGGTTTTAGGATAGGGTGGTGGGGATTTTTTAGCTCAGCCTTAAAACGTGACTTAAATAATCAGGAAAAAAATCCTATGAAGTAAAATAAAGATAATGAAGGCTCACTAACTATCAGAGCCACAGGAGCTTTGGAGCTGGACTGTGTTTTTAGGAGCTGAGCATCTGCTACTCAGAACAGATAATTCCTCCAAGAGCAAGTGAAATAATGAGCTAGCAGCACTTAAGCAAACTGTGTTATGAAAGAATGAACAAAAGCGTCTTGGAAGAGCACTTTTCCTGCAATCCTGTGTTGATGCTGGAGGTTGGGTAAGGTATGACAACGCAGAAATCAAAAGGCAGCAGAGGTGGTACTGTCCGGTGACTGCCGCAGTGTCACTGGCTCATTCATCACATCCCTGGAACTTTATCCGTGTAAAAATACCCCTTGTGCCTTCTCTGCAGGGCAGTAGCAGGAGATGTCGCGTTTCTCCTTCACCGCATCTTCGCGAGAAGTATTTTGCTGCTGGGCTCCGACGAACAGATTGCCAAGTGGATTCCTCTTGCCACCCAGTATCAGCTCATTGGAAGCTACGCCCAGACTGAACTGGGGCACGGTAAGACTGCAAAGAAAATGCAGCTTTTGCATAGGACAAAGGCTCGGGCCCTGATTCTCAGGGGAATTTGGGTTCAAGCTGTCTATGCTTCACTGGGGCAGGGGCGGCTGGAGAAGAAAATGCCACCTGCGTTAGAGGCTGATGTCCTCAGCGTTCCTCCTCAAGCTGGAGGTGCGCTGGCTTTGGTTTTGCCAGTGTGGAAAAAATAACAAAAGTGAGGGTGAAAGCTCCTGGTTAGGTAGCAGGCAGTCACCATCGCTGGAGGGGATCAGCCAGGCAGCTTGCCCAAGCTGTTGGCTGTCACCATGAACAAGACAGCTTGCCTGAGTACCATGTGGCTCAAGAGATCTTTGCAGGAGATGGTGTGGGGTCGCTGGGGGCATCAATCATCCCACAGTTCTCGTCAGGAGAACACAAAACCCTAGTAATACCCACACCAGCCTCCAGGGATCCTCCACCCTCTCCATTCTTTTGATACACCAGGAGATATATTTTTTTTTCTTTTTTTTTTTGAAGGAACTTATCTTCAGGGTCTGGAAACAACAGCAGTCTTTGATATCACTACGCAGGAGTTTATATTGAACACACCAAAGATCTCTGCCGTCAAGTGGTGGCCTGGAGACAGTAAGTACCAAACAAAATATTTTGGTTTTCCTCATTTGCCTCCTTCAGTTACTTGGTCTGCCCTGCTCAAGCTCCATGTGTGAGGGCCCAGGTACTAGCAGAGGACTTCGGTAAGAGATGCACACACTGAGAGGCAAGTAAGAAACCAAAGGGGTTTGTGCAAGTTTAAAGGCCAGAAGGGAGCCACCATCATCCATCAAAAGCCCTTGGGTGGTAGGGCTGGAAAGCTTCGCTCAGGGAAACTCCTACCTCTGCAGGAATCAGTCTTCTCTTCTTTGTAGATAATACTCAGACAACTAAAAACTGCAGGGAGGTCATCAGCATAAAGGATTCAAGTCATCAACCAGTCTCAGCCTAAAGAATTCAAGTGTAAAATTCATGGCTCCCTTCAGGAAGGTATTTCACAGAAAATAACTGGAGTTACTCTACCAGCCACACGCTTCCCACTCTCAGGACTGCATTAACTTAACTTATTTTTTCTCGTCTGCCGATGCAAACTGTTCATCCAAGCCTCACGGGCAGCAACAGAGGCAGAAGGATGATGCAGCTTCTGAGAGCCAAGAGCAGGCTCAGGGCACAGATTTAGGCAATATCCAGCTTCCAGCGTCTGTGGATCACACCTACACCAACCCATATGTTAGCGAGACCTAACACACAATTAGCACTGACTGCTGTTAACTGTGGAAGTGTTTGTACTGTTCCTTGTCTTAGGGGAATGGGGCTGTTTTTCTTCTTGCAGTGGGAAGGTCAGCAACCCACACAGTGGTCTTTGCTCAGCTGTACGTCCAGGGGGAGTGCTACGGTGTGCATCCCTTCATCGTGCAGATACGCAGCCTTCAGGACCATTCACTCTGCCCAGGTAAACGACCCCAGACATCACAGCACTTGTGCAGGTCCTCTGCCTATTTCGCCCTTAAATGTCTTTTTTAAAACATTGGGCCCAGGGAGGGAGAGTTGTAATTGCCAAAACCAAACAAAGACAGATACCCAAGGCATAGTTATCATTAAGCCCAACCTTTTTACCGAAAGGAAGATTTAATGTGTCCTCAGGCACATCTGGACCAAGCCACCTTCTTAACCAGAAGCCGGGGCTGCTCTGACCACCTCTGCTTTAACACCTCAGTTCTGACCCCGGCCAACGTGGTTAACAGATGGATCATGGAAACAAACTACCACAAGGCATTTGAATGCCTGTTTCATCCCTCAGGCAAGATCACCCATGCTGGGGAAGAAGTAGAGCTGAACGTGCCCTGCCTTTGTGATCCCCAGCCTGACACAAAATGGGGAGAAAAAAGTTCAAATGGAAGCAGGCTATTTTTTCTCCCACTGCAGGCATAATTGCAGGAGATATTGGTCCCAAAATGAATTTTGAGCACATTGATAATGGCTACCTCATGTTGCAGAACGTGCGTGTCCCCAGGGAAAACATGCTGAACAAGTTCTGTGAGGTATGTACAGACTCACATCACAGACTCGCCCGTCAGACTCTCGTTGCACAGCCAGAGAGACAACAGGGACCTGCCTAAATTTAGGACAAAAATCTTCCTTTGAGGTGTCTGCAAGTCTCTGCGGTTTTATCAAAGGCAGAAGTTACCTGAATCCTTAATGAAACTCGGTGTCAGGAATTCCACGTTCAGACGTTGGGGATCACGGGGCAGGCAGAACCTATCTGAGCCAGAAGCAGTAAGAGTTTGTCTCTTCAAATGGCTATGTTTCATCCATCATACATAAAAATACTTAGTTTTGCATTCAGTGAAGGATTTCAATGTCCATTTTATTCCATGCATAGAGATTACACAACCATCCTAGTACTGAAGTATTGAAGAAGGTGGCATCTAACATCCTTTCTCTACTCTAGGTTCAACCAGATGGCACCTATGTAAGACGAGGGTCACAGAAGATTAATTATTTCACAATGACTACAGTGCGCATTTCCCTCATTTCAGACGAAGTTATAATACCTCTAATGAAAGCTTGCACCATTGCCATCCGCTACTCTGTGGTTCGCCGGCAGTCCAAGTTAAAGCCTGGGTAATGCCACGCAAGTCTGCAGCAGTGGGAAGGGGACCGTACACCATGTTCCCCGACACCAGTCTGTATTTCTAGTTCTCATCTTATCTTTCAGCACATCACTGGCTTATTTCCTGGCCCAGACAGGGTAATACAAACATGCTTCCCCGTTATTTACATTAACGGGCTTCAGTCAAAGTACAAGAGAATGTTTACAGTTCTTTCTAAGATAAGTTTCATAGTTTGAATAGCTCAGCAGTTCACACAGGCAACTTATTTTTCTTATAACTGGCCTTCCCGTGTAATCCCGTAACTCAGCAGAATCCAGACAAAGCAGACAAGTTGCTGAATTCTTATTCCATAGCATCCTGCTAGCGGGCGCGACATTAAAAACCTTCTAACAGCCACAATTCCAATATCCACACTTTACAGTGCTGAATTTTATTAGTCTGGTAAGAATCCCTGTAATTTTTAAATAGGTATTTTCATTTGAGTGGATTTCAAAATTTTCCACTTAAATCTCCTTTCAAAAGCAAGAAGATCCTAATGAGAATGTGGTTTGGTTGAAACGCAAACCAAACACAAGAGCACAGCATGCTGAACTAGTGTAATAACCAATTCCATCATTTGAAGTCCTAAGTGTACTAACCACAGCAAGAGTGGTAAAGAACATTCAAAAAAAGCTCAAAATAATTTAGACTCAAATATTTTCACAGAAACCTATCTACACCCAGGATCACAAAGATCCACTTTGAAAAGCAAAAGTTTTTCAGGGTGCAGTGCCACCGCCTCCCCTATAACACCTAACAACTTGCTGTCCTGTCCTTGAAGGCTTCATCCTCGTCCTCTCCCGCAGTCCCTGGTCCCCCTCTGTACCAACCGATCACACAGAGCCTCTTCTACTCTGCTAGGCTGGTTCAGCAACACAGCAGGAAAATCCCTTTTTTCCTAGTCGGGCTTGTTTCTCTAACAGCTTAGCTAGCTGGGCAGATTTGCTGCCACGACATCAGCTCAGTCCTGTTCGCATACTGCTGCTCGGTAATGAAAAATGCCGCTTTTCATTATGCGATAGGTAAACTAACAGTAGGTATGCCCGTGTCCACACTTTCCCTACTTCACCAGCTGTCTTCCAACAGGGAACAAGAAGCAAAAATCCTTGACTACCAGACTCAGCAAGAGAAATTGCTGCCCCAGCTGGCAGCAGCCTATGCCTTTCATTTCATCAACAACTACCTGCAGGAGCTATTCGACAGGGGGTACAGAGAAATCCAGAGTAAGAACTTTGATACGCTGCCGGAGGTGAGCTGCAGCAGGATTAGCTCGTACAGCACTTCTCATCTCTAAATATCTAAGTATTTAGCAAACTGGACAAGCATTCCTCTCATTGCTAGATAACTGGAGAAAGGGGCAGCAGTAAGAGATCAAACTGTGTGTCCTAGGTCCACAACCAGTCAGAAACAGCATTTCATTTACCACCCCAAATTTTTTGTTTTGGGAACTATTGCAGAGTGAAAAGTCCTTGAAAAGCACGTCCATTTGATAAAACCTTGTTCCAAGTAGCTGGTGGCACAAAGCGTTATTTCACAACTTCATCTGCAAATGCACATGCAAATACTCACTTCTGAGCCAAAACCAAAAATGTGACTTTTTAGCTAGAACATAAGATTTTGCAACTGGAAGCCTGAAATGAAAACACACTCTGAACAAGGGCAGCCAGAGCCACTGCTGGTTGAGAGAAACTCTAAAATGCATAAACTGACCACAGCATGCCCAGCACGAGGGCATGCGGCATCCCAGGCAGAAACCGAAGGCCAGGCTCAGGGAGCTGGGTGCTACACCAGCACACAAAGGAGGATCTGACAGGGAATTCATGCCCAGAAACTGCACAAAATTAAAAAAGGAAACTTATTCTGAGGGTTGCTTTAGAACACCTTCACCGTTAACAGTCTGCCTCTTTTTTTTTTTTTTTTAACAGCTCCATGCATTTTCTTCGGGCTTTAAAGCCATGGTTACTCAGTACTGCACTTCAGCAGTGGCGATCTGCCTCCAGGCATGCGGGGGACATGGTTACTCCTTGCTGAGTGGACTCCCTTCCTTGTATACTAAAATACTCGCCTCTTGTATTTATGAAGGGGAAAACACCATTTTGTTCCTGCAAACTGCCAGGTAACATTTCAAATCTGTTAATCAAAAAGCCTGCCCCCTCATTTATTCAACCCCTACAACTTCTCCAAAACCAGTAAAACCAGCTACTCCTTTCTCACAGCACCTTCTAAAAATACAGCTCAGGACATAAACTATTCATGTCTTCTGTCTAACCTGCATGGAGGTGTGTGGGAATCGGATTCTCTCTTCTGTTTTTGGTTGTGGAGTATATGCAGGTGCTGTTCTGCATAACCTCATTTTCTTCTTTGTCTAGTAGCGCAGCAAAAGCAAAAGTTTTGCAGTTTATTTTTTAAGCAACCGATGTAACGCAATATTGGCAAAGTGAGGTCGATTCAGAGAAGGCAAAGTTGTTGGTTACTGAAAGCAGGTGAGTCATGCTCCAAGAACATCACTTTCCTCCGAATGCGCAGACTGATGATTATCCAGAGTAGATGAAATACAGGAGAAAGAAACCACAGCTGCTTGAACTTCTAATAACTTGCATTTTTACTAGAAGGAGAAAACCAGTGCGCTTCCCAGGGACAGAGGTGCTACCACGTAGCTCTGCGCTTGCATGCAGACACTTCTGCACTCATTCCTGCCTCTTCTTGCAAGATGAGTACCAAGGTCAAGAGAAATGCTGCACCTTTTACTTCCAGACCTGGTCAAGTTTAGGTCATAGCAGAGGTGGCAAAAAAGTAAGGGAGTGGGGAATGCTCCTTGGACACGTTTTCCTCCAAGAAAGGGTCTCATGTTTGTTAACATAATGTGACTGTGTGCTGGGTATCACAGAAGGTAGGACCAAGCCACCATGAAGACTCCCAGAGCATGAAGACTCAGGCTGCAAAGTTGATAATGTATCTAATCACCATGCTGCTGAGACTGCTAATAGCCACAGCAAGTTTCTTCCTAAAAATTCATCACTACAGATTGCGGTAGCATTAAATACTGGAGACAGGCTACCCCTGAAACCCACCACAGACCAGGTTATTGCGAATAACATGCGAAACAAAAGGTCGTTACTTGTTCAGGTCCTTTCTGGACCACTGATGGGACGGGTCACACCCTGCTGCTCCTCACCCGAGCCCACTTTACTTTTTGCATGACCATTTGCTGCGTGGGGATCACAACCATACCCTGCTCTGACTGTTACCCTCTTCCCAGGTTCCTGATTAAGTGCTTCATGGCAGCCAGCGCTGGCCAGCCTGTTCCACCATCTGTCACTTACCTGGCTGCAGTGACACCCGGGAAGTGTCCAGCCAAGAACAAGTTGGATTTTCTCAGTCCAGATATTTACACTGAGGCCTATCAACACATGGCAGCCAGGTCAGTACGGAGGATGGGAGACGGGGTTTCTTTCTTTGAGATCAGAAATGTGTTAAGAGCTCGGCTTCTTCCTTGCTTTAAAGGGAGGTAAAATAACATAAGTTTTCAAGAATTGACACCATCTGCTCCTGGAAGAGAAAAGGGAGACTCACACAGAGTAACAGCTGTGTCAAATGTTCAGTATGAAGCTTTCTGTCGTGGTTTAACCCCAGGCAGCAACTCAGCCCCACGCAGCCGCTCACTCACTGTCCCCCCACCCAGTGGGCTGGGGGAGAGAATCGGAAAATAAAGTAAAGCTCGTGGGTTGAGATAAGAACAGTTTAATAGGACAGAAAGGAAGAAA